>RXPK01000295.1:47472-745807 GCA_004143645.1 Protaetia brevitarsis
ATTGCATTGTTTTACAAAGTTTGAAAATCTATGAGAAAAAGTATAATCAAAACTATACGCATTTAATAAATCGTTGCACCAAGACTATTGAAAGTGTCTGCATTGCTCAAACAAAACGATATATCGAGAACTAACAAGAACTTTACGCCATATGTAGTATAGACAAATAATTAAACGCAACAGCTTTAACCACATCTGCAATATATCCTAATCACAAAATTTAACTTACTGAAAAAACAAAAATATAACACTGAAAATAAATTAAGCTGACAGATGATCTTAAGCAAGCTACCTATATGATTCAATTAATTATTGTGTTGTGTTGTTAAAAAACGTAAATAATGTTGTAATCTTCATATTATAGATTTCAAAAAAGTTTTGAATAAGGAATAAAAAACGAATGCCGAAACGTAATATGTATCTTGATGGTTTAAAATTTTAAAAAATCCGCAATATCAAACTAATCAAACAAGCATCAAATGGTTTGTTTATTTATTTATTAAAACACTAGTTCTTGTCAAAAAAAAATGCTGTTTATATACAAGTGTCATCTTCATTCCAAAATAAAATATTTGATAAAGATGTCTTTATGGAACAACACCGAATCGTAATCCCACAACATTAAACTAAGGGAATCTTTTGGCACTGTAGTAAGTAAATGCAGACAAACGACAAACAGCAATAAATCTTTTGGTAGAAAGCACGAGGAAGCTAGACGAATAAGGAAGAACTAGCAAAAACATACGAATAGCGCACGATCTCATACGGAGGCGAATGCGTTGGTATGTTGGTTTGTGCGGGAGTGAACCTGAAAAATAACTAGACATTGTGGTGATATACCGAGCAACACTAGCAAATATGATGAGACTACAGTCACGAAGTAGATAATCTAACAAGTCGCAGTCGCATATACGTACATATGTATGACTAGACAATCCAAACTGATCTACATGCATACATATGTAAGACTTTAGGTATGTGCCATGGTAACTATGTATAAAGGAAAACGATGTGCACTTTTTCTACATACATTATGTGCCTAAGTAAAGTTGGTCTATCGGTAGAAGTAAAACTGTCAGACAATTATGTACGCTTTAATTATAATAACAATAGCACACGGTACATATGTATCTACAAAATATCAGAAGGCTAGATGGTGTTTGATCGGCAAGTGAATTAACCACGTCGAGTTATGAATGGTAAGCAAAACTCGTAAACACGAAACTGTACGAGTTGCTTTCTCTGTATTTCGGTTCGTTTTCTAAACAGCGTATAAATCCTAAGCCGTGAATATAAGTTGCGTTCTTCCCAGCACTACGCTGGACGATTTCCTAGTGTCGTGTAAAATTTGTTTTTATAAATTTTTCAGAAAGATAACGTCCCAAACTATTGCTCAAAACTATACAGAAACTTTCTAATTGTTCTGCTAAAAAGTTTCTGGATATTAACTGCACCCTCAATCGGTATATTTATTCGGTATATTATCGCTACATCAGATTTGATTAATTCGGGACAATTGTTTCGGGAACACGTGGGTTCCCATTATTAACCGAAGACAAAATGAATTCCGTAAAAATAAGAAAGACCTACATATTACCTAAACATGCACCACTATCTCCCACTAAAAAGGAAACATATTTGCAAGTGCTTTTTCTACGCCTATTTGACACTTCGAAATACTAAGAATTAGCCTCAAATGTGAATCTTTTCTACCCCCATAAATACGAGTACATCAAACTTGAGTAGTATAGGGATACCGCTTCCCGATTCAATAAGTTATTTGAATTTTTTTCCATGTATATGGTTTCGTATGCGTTTAACTCTTTTATGTCCGGTATCGTTTATATGTTGCGCAACGCTGAATGATTCAAGTCTACCATAACGATAACTTGTTATGTGCTCCTTAAATCTGGTTCCGATAGCACGCTTGGACATACAAATCCAATACAAATTTTATCACAACCGATCGTTGAGATGGGATTTATCTTTCGCGCTGCCTAAAACATTTCTGAGTGTGTTCCGAGAGGTGAAACAAATATTCAAATTTTGTTCTTTAAAAATGTCGCCTAAACCTTTTGAAATATGATGAAAACGTGATTTTAACAAACTTTTTGTCGCATTTTTCTCTGAAGTTAGAGTCGTGGCACTTCTAACATAGTGTCTATATTACACTTTCTTTATGCTCCTGACTACATTTATAGAAGAGTTGCCATTATAGATCGCTACCTTTTTAATGAATAGCAATCTCTTAAATCTCAACTTATTAAGTGGGAATTTTATAAGTTTACTGATTAAGAGATTGATGCCGGCCATTTGATGTTGTCCACACTGATTTGAATCGGCCATCATGAATCTATTTGTATTGGTTTCTTTTCTGTAGATGTCTATTTCTACTTTATTATTCTTTCTTAAATCTTGAGTTTAATTTTGATACGAAATCCGCGATAGTTGCGTTGGTGGTATCGAAAATATCATCTACGTACCTCAACTAAATACTAGGGAAATATTCAGTGTCTTTTTTCAAGTCGTTTCGAATCTACTCATGGATAAGTTTGCAATGAACGGGGACAATGGGTTTCCCTTTACTGTTCCTTGTGATTGTTCAAACCCATCTACTTAAAAACGATCCTGAACGTACATAAGGAAGTTTACTTACGTACATTCCCCCGATTTTAACATCGTCTAAGGCTGTTCGCCTACCGAGAAAACTAAAAGTTAGCGACTGGTCGTGAGGAACTAATCCGGGTCGCATACTTCTCCGTACACTAAAGAAACTTCAAATCGAAGGATGTCGTTGTCTGATGTGGATACTGTTACAGAGTACCAGTGTTGGGCAAGTTACGGGAAGTGAATAAATTTCTACAGCGATTGGACATACTCGTGTGTTGTCAGCTCTCAGTAAATCACTAGTTAACACTGCTCCCCACTCATGACGCGAATAAACACGAGTGTATCTAGTCGCTGTAGAAATTTATTCACTTCTCCTGTCTTGCCCAACACTGCTGGGTACTCCCCAAAAGATTTGCAACTCACTTCCACGCTACCAATTTTTTTACATATTAATAATAATAGTAATAATCCATTCCTTTGCATCCCCCAACAACTTTTGCCAATTACAGGGGGCATCGGCCCAGTCATGAGTTATTATTACGCCTGTGCCTTTGGAGCGTTTTAAGATGTTCGTCTCTCAGCATTTGCCAAGGAGTAAGGAAAACTACGAAAACCTCACTCTGACAGCAGTCCGTCGGAGTTGAACCGAGGACTCCGCGACTGATAGCCAAGCGTGCAAGCCACTAGACCATCAGCCAGGACCAATATTCTTCTAACCTATAAATTATACAGACACGGATATCTCCTGCACAAACCTCACATTAGCATTTTCTTCAGCTTTTGATAGTAATCGCGGCATTATCAATTGTGTCATAAACGAAAATAATGTGCCAAACATTAAGATTTGACAAGTAGATTATAAGCGACCAAAGCCGTCAATTTGGTCGTGAGCGATTAGTTGCTTTTCGTAATAGGTCGTAGTTGCCGCAGTGAACCAGCAAACACAGTCTTAAATGTAATGTCGCTTGTGGGATTGGTTGCGTGATCGCAAGCGATCGGTTGTCTTGTTTTGGTTTTCTCGGTGGACGAACGGCCTTAGTCACTTAATTTTAGAAATTCTGCTAAATATTCCATAGCTTCAGATATCGGTACACTTGGGAATAGTGAACAAACATCGTACGATACCAAAATTTCACCATCTTTTAATTCAATATCATTAACAAAATCTGAAGAATTTGCTATTTCAAAATTATTTACTTTAATGGGTAAATTTTTGTATTCGTTCACTGGCCATTTGGACAAATTATATGTAGGTGAGTTTATATCTGATACTATTGGTCTCGTAGATTTCCCCGGTTTATGAATTTTAGGCACGCAGTATATTTTAGAGACTGTCGGATTCCTAATAGATAATATGTACTTTAAACTCGCTTTAATTAAATTCGGGCAACTCTTAATGATCTCTTTAGTTTTTCCAATTATTGCTGGTAGGGAGTTCTCTTGGTTATATTTATTATTAAATTAATTTAATTAAAATAGATTTCTAAAATTTCTTTGTAATAGGGTGGATCATAAGAGGATGATTCCTAACTGAAGACTACAGAAATATAGCAAATGATAATACGCGAGTTGCTAAATATGTGTTTAACTACCTGGCCAGAATACCGAAGATCCGTCCTGTTATTATTCAAACTAAATAGTGACATTTCTATCAAAGATTACAAAATAATTAAGAATGTATGACCATATTTTATGCATATAGATAAATGGCATAGTTCAAAAATCTAATTTTATTTTATTCTTTCCTCACGAGATGTTTTTATATTTAGCCTCATCAACAGTTCCCATACTTATGACAAGTAATACATGCACACATTTTTCTAGGTTAATGTGTGAAATATTAGCTTATTAATAGTTTTATCAACTTTCAATTTGTTAAAATTAGACCGATCACCATTAATTAAAATATATACCGTAACTATTATGAAAGTTGAAGTCGTTGAACCTGTGTATGTATTATACACAGGTAGGTATTTTGTAATAGGTATTTAGGTTTGTCGGTTTCTCGTTAAGGCATTTCTAGCTGCAGGGCATATAACTTTCAATAAAATTGATAATCCCACAATTTTGTTTGTACCCGTATATGAATACGCTCATTTCGTGATACAATTTCGACTATTCGAGCGCTTAAATAATGGAACCGCAAGAAAATATATATTTAACAATGTACAATATGAAAATGATTAATTTGATAAGATAAGATTCTATTACTATTATATTCACGCAGTATGGAAGTAATCCATTCTATTGCTAGATGTTATTTGAGTTGGACAATGAATTATAAAGTCACAAATAAGCAATACTGAAGAAGTTTTTTTTTTAATATTGCTATTTAAAATTTATGTGGAACTAAAATTAGTTGCAAGAAAAATGTGAAACTATATTAATTCTAATTACTAATTAATAGAAAGTAAAAGTAATTGAAAATAAAATTTATGAAAAATTTTAAAATTAAAAATTCAAAAGTATTTGCTTTTCTTTCGTCTACATCTTCTATTTGCCCTTCTGTCTCATTAATAATTAAAAGTTTGATAACTTCCTGACCTATACTTCGTCTTCCATCTTAAAATGCATCCGAACATAAATTAACCTGCGAAAGACGTCTTCATTAGTTTTTAAAATGTTGTTACGGTCCAATATCAACTCCGCATTTCTTCACCGAATTTAAGGAATACCAATAAGAACGGAGGCGCGTAGGAAAGTAGTTCAGCATCCCCGACTTAGCTAATCAGAGTAGGATATTTGATTACCAGGACAGCAGGGTTCTTCCGTCTTATCACTTTTTAGACAACTTTGGTCGCGTATAGATGTACAGTCATTTTAGCCCTATTTGAATCACAGAATTTGTTGTGTTTTGTGAAGTTTTGGATTAAGTATATTACTCTATTTAAAAGGATATTAGTTTTGTGCTCGTAAATTTGATGAATTGCCTTCATAACTCTTTGTGAGGATATAAGACGATCTGATTTGTACCACGAGCAGTGGACCGCCATTTTTTTTTCATTCTATTGTTCACGGTATTTTCGCTTGTTCGCTTTCATTGGCATTCGCCTGATCACCGTGTTATTTATTTAGGTTGTACGTACCACCCGCTATTTGAACCACCGTTGTTCGCCGAACGACCCATTGGAATTAGTCACCCACTGTAGGTGACCATCCACTAAATTACTCAAGATATCACCGACCATTGGCATGGAAGTTTAATCTACAAGAGCTTTTCCGTTTGGCTCCATCCTGGGAAAATAACCGTATTACGATACAGCAGGACTATATATATTTGGACATCGCAGCCACCAACAACTTTGAAACCCAAGTATCCTAGACAAGTTCCTTCTATTACCAACTCTTCAGATTAAAGGATTTTTTCATTTTATATACTCCGGAGCCTATTTTTTAGTAATAATTGGTTTCATTGTAACCAAGTAATGCAAAACCGAACCTCTATCTTGAGTCAAATTCAATAACTTCAAAATGAATTTTTTTATTTAATCTAAGACAGTGTTTTGTAATTATATTTAAATATCTTCCACTACACAGATAAAAAAGAATTCTTCGGTCAAAGAAATATATTTGCTGAAAAATGTATTTAAAGAAAAGAAATTATTTTTAAGTTAAAAGAATTTACTTTTAACTGGAAAATATGTCGTTTTTCATTTAAAAAAGCATATTTTTAGTAAATTCTTTTTATTCAAACGAATATTTATTTGATTCTATGCAAACAATCTTATCTCTCGAATAGACTTATTGCAATGCACTTTCCTATTATCCTATCGTGCGTGTTGCCACACTAATTTCCACTTTGTCTGCGACCACGACGACCAATCACCAAGGGAAGCGTAGAATCATTATGCCGCCAAAATTGATTCAATGAAATACATAACGTGCTCTCATTCCGCGCCAGGTACATTAGCCTCTTCGCGGCTTTCAACTTGCTCATGGATTTGATACTTTGATAATCGCTAACTACTACACATATTTGTGTTTTACATTGTCGGGGTTACCAGGTTCTGTTGTTTATTTATTTATTTTGCTTACCATACGCTATTTTAAGTGCTGGCTAAAATTCATTAAACTTATGATACAATATGAAATCACATTCACAGAGGTAATTTAACATAATATGTATATTATTAAATAAATTTTATGTAAAACTGTTACTTTTTTTAGGGAGGGTGGAGACAACAAACTGGTGTGTGAGGATTATTAGAAGAAGTTTAGGTTAAAGCTACCAATGTCCCATTTTAAACAAAAAATCATAAATAAATTTGATCGTTTAAGAGTTTTAATACTTCCCTTTCACTAGCATTGTAAAGAAATAATTAAAAAAAGGGCAAAATAAAATACATATATATGTATTTAATATAATAACAGTTGGCAATTATTAAAGTATCAAATCAATTTTAGTGAGGAAGTTGATAGACGCTAAGATCGCGATATGTCTAGGGGGAAATGAAAACACAATGCATTTTATTTAATCAATTTGAATTTCGCGGCATAATAATGCTACACTCCCCTTTGTGATTGGTTGGCGCGGTCGGAACTTAAGTAAAAATAGATGTCGCTGGACGCACATCCCCTTTCCAAATCGCCTCGGTTTCGTACATTCGCGCCATTTCCGCTGTTATTCTTAAACATTACGCCATTGTGTCAAATTAGTGGAGTGATCCGAATGCCGTGTAATAGAGAAGATAAAAAAATTCAATTGTTATTAGTGCTAAAGACAGAGTAAAAGTATATATAGTTTATATATTTACTTTTAAAGAACTCTTGTAAATATACCTAAGTTATTATAATTATTCATAGATATCTCTTTCATTTAATAAAATTAATTCACTTTAAGGTTACATACGCACTAAGGAGTTAGCCAGCATACGGATAATCGCCCGGCCGGTTAATTGTAGAGACGGTTACATGTAAGCACAAACGGGACTGCGGTGTTCCAAGCGCCTGGTTCAATTTATGAACAGCCCTATTGCAGTACGAATGAAGAACTTTAGAAGAATAGTGATAGTGAATGTAATAATTTTACTCATAGTTATGCATTTATTTGATCGATGATATAAATATCTAAATAAATGTATTTGATTGTCTATATTTTCTCTATGTTCGCAATTCCTCTCGAATTACCTTACCCTTTCAAAAAATATTTTCTTCACTCCAACGAATATAAACTTTTAAGTTAATGTATACGATTGCATTGTATCTACAAAGTCGAGATTTTAAATCAATGCGGGAATGTTATTCATACAAAGTGGTTGTTTTCTTGAACAAATCCGAAACAAATATTGCCTAAAAAATATATATCTTTGAATCAAAAATATCAAAATTCCATTCTACAGAACTGAAATTCTTCAAGTTAAGCAAATATATTTTTCATTCAAATAAAAAATTTAAAAAAAATTGATTTCTTGGTCGAAACAAATATGCGTTTGCTCATATACAAAAGAATCATTTCTTCCACTGAAAGCATATTTCTTTGAATCAAGAAAACTTTTTTACCTGTGATACTTGTTTTAATATTAAATATTACAGTCATTTTGCACTTACGTAGTCGTAATAATTTAACAACTTACTTTAAATCGCTTGAGGTTTGTGTACAGTCATTGTGTAAATTTATATGTAGACCAACAGGAATTCCTGGCGGCCAATATATATGTTTAAACTTGTTTTCTAGGACTAATTTCTGCGAAATACATTTCATGAGTACGTACATAATGATTTACTAATTAATCGTTCAGAAAAAAAAGTCTATAAATTATCTGCTTAATTTTACAAAACTTTGTCAACCTTTTATAACCATTGATTTTTTTTACTTTGTCAACATTCCATCATACACTAGGGCGACAAATTATTACAATTCTTTTCTATATACAGTCAACCCAAAACTTATTTTGCCTTTACAATAAATCGAATCTTGTTGAATTTATGTGTGAGTTTTATTACCTTTATTATTATTATTATTATTATTATCATTATTGAAAATGAATATAACGGACTTTGACAAATTTCGCGGTACTTATTCCGTTTTCGTTCTTCGTTATTAATTTTTGTGTGCTTTCGGTAGTTTCTGCGAGCTTTGGCCCCAATATACCGAGATTTGTGCCTACACCTTAAGATAGCCCACCCTCATCTCCATTAAGCTACGCCGCGCCGTCAACATACTGCTCTTGCTATGCACCGTCACTGGGAATTAGTCCCGCTTGCCGCAGCTATTGGGCGAAGAATTACCATTTCGAGTCGACAACAGGTACGTGATCTCCTGGATTACTCGCAGGTTGCGCTTTTCGTTTCGGATGCGTTTAGATTGCGTATTCAAGATTTTCGGTAATTTTATCTTACAGTTCGCAGCGGTAGCAATGTTCCCTATTATTTCATATATCTTTATCTCTCTGGTACTACCAACACGGCAGAATTTTTTTCTCACTCTACTAATGCTGGTAACACACCAGCATTAGTAGAGTGGTATTAATAGGGGTTTACGAAAATTGGATCGTAAGGTATCTACCGAGTCCCTGTCGGTAAACAGCTGATTCAGATGGTAGATGGAACTGGTACATGTATTTTCGAACGTTTTAAATACATCTTTTTTTTCAGTAATTACGTAACCTAAAAAATATTCTGTTTTACCTTTTACATGCGTTTCATATTTTATTTCCTCAATAAAAGAATGGATCAGAAAGCAAAGCTAAAAGTAATTGTGGGAGCATTGTGATCTTTCACAATCCCCAAATAGTTTTATTAGTTTTTTTTGAATTTTTAAACAAATTTAAATGTTCCTGATACAAAATTAATAGCAATTTGATACAGTTTTCAGACCACTTATTCTGGGCCCCACTTACGTTGTTTATATTATTCATATTTAAATTCAAACTATAACAACCTGTAACCAACGTATCGTATAACTATAGAGCAGAGATAAGGAGAGTACAAGTGGTTTCTGAAGGTTATGTTTACCGATACATTTTCATCTACCGACTATAATTCTCGATCCACGAATCATGGATCCGGTAGATGGAACAGGTATGTACCGATAAATTTCCGAACGCTAGTACATTGCAAATGATACGATTTCCGAACGCTTTTGGTACATCGGTATGTATCCGATTCAATTTTCGTAAACCCCTATTGATAAATGAACCCACGTGTATGAAACAATCTGTATACAGCGGTTAAGTTCAAGGAACTCATTTTAAGCTATATATTGCACTAACATAATATAAAATGTATTGTATAGAAACAAATAGCTGCAAAATTGGAAATTAAAAATCAAAATTTAAGCGGCTTCAAAAATACTAAAATGCAAATCCGGTATTCGACTCGAAGTGGATCAAAAAAAAATCCCATTAAATCTTAGTTACTCCTGAACATAAATATCTTAATGCACACAAATAAAATAGGACGAAAAAAGGAAAATAAACAAGTTACATTTATTCGCCTGGGCACTAAGCTAATTTCCCTCAATTTATATAAATATATAGTTCATCCAATATCAAGAGCAACTAGTAGATATGTACTAAAAGAAATTGCAGAAACGTGTACGTATTTCCATACAATTTTATTCATACAATATTTTTGGCATAATTAAGGGGTTATGCAAGTTGTGGCAAGAAATGTCGATAGGGATAATAAATAAATATGCAAACAATTTTCTTCATATAAAATTTAGCGTAGATTGTCGTATATTACTAAAGGATATACAATGTATTTGAAATATGACGTGGCTTTTACGATCTTTTTGAATAAAATACAATATTCAAAAAGTAACTGCAAACTATAATACAGCGTAATCATTTTCAAGGAGGCTTATTGTTGCATTTAACACTATACCCTTAAAACTAAATAGTATTAGAAACATATACAATCCATAAAAGAACTTAAAAGTAATCTAAAGTACATGAAACTTATAAAATGTAAGAGGTAAGTACAGAGGCATATGTAAAGCCTGCTCTATGAGGATTTTAACCCGAATGTATACGGATTATAATTTCTGCAACATACCAGCAGGGACAGATAATGATGACAATTACCATAACTCGCTTATTAGCGATATTCACCGATTGCGGTAAAATAGATAATATACCTAATTAAAATATTTTGTATCGGCGAATGCTTATGTACCTTTTCTTCCAGATATGTAATTAAACATTCCTGTGTAGGAACGATAATTTCCCTATAACGCAATTGAGAACAGATTATCAAAGGTGAGTGATAATAAGACTTGAAAAGAAGCTACAACTTGTATTCTAAGAAAAAAGGGCACACTGAATATTTTCTATTGTAAATTGGGTGCGCCAGCGTCGTTTCCATTAATGACAGATGTAAATGTGGATAATTTGAAAAATTTTGCAACATTATCCAGAGTTCGTATTTAAAGTTTATTCACTATATCTTTATCATACTTAACTCTACAATGACATGTATAAAGTTAAGTATGATAACAATGTAGTGTATTTAAGAACGTAAGATTGGTAGCAATGTATCAATCGAAAAACGAACTTCACTGTTCTAATGTCCATCTTGTATGTTGTACATCTTTTGTTGTTATGTATCATTTATGAATAAAGGAAACTAGTTGAAGTATTCAGTTATTTACTCGGCCCTCATACATAGCAAACAACACCCACACTTACAAGGGAACACCGGCGGGTGTCCCCCTCCGATTTCGATGAAACTTAACAGATCGAAAGAGTACTTTAAAATAAGAGACACGTATTTTTTTTATCGGCGTATCCGCACGATTTTGGGGTACAGCCCCCTATACGTGTCTCTTATTTTAAGGTACTCTTTCGATCTGTTAAGTTTCATCGAAATCGGAGGGGGACACCCGCCGGTGTTCCCTTGTTAGTACTACTTCGCTTCTTTATGAATACGTGTGTGTACATACATATCTAAAAAATTCTAAAATAATTAATATAATAAAATAAACAGTTTCTACGGTTTCCTTTATTAATCAAAAATGTAAACGTAAACGAAATAATCGAGTACTTATAACGAACATTTTTAATGTATTAATATTTCTGCTTGGTGAAAACACCTTTATAAAAGGACTTTTTTAGAAACAGTCCGTTATTATTCGCCAACCCATTTCTAAATTATCATGCTTTTATTGCAGTGTGCACTGAAGAGTATACAAAACCAAATTTGCTAAGTATACACATTTGTGATGAAAAGTTGCAACTTTGGTTAGCGCATAGAAACTTTCTCTTTTATTTAAACACTAGAGGAACAAGCCATAACATTTACGTTATTGAATTAGGAAAATAGTGATTATTACATGTATTTTACATAACTGCAATTTCATAAATACTGTTCAAAAAATTTCTTCATATTTCTTTTGACTTTCAACGCAATTAATGATATCAAGTATAACGACTATATTTTTCTATATCAGCTATCTTCACTGCTGAGTTAATATATTCTATCGAATCCACCATCACAATCATTTATTCAGGTCTGTTCCGTATCACATCGTAAGCATTTTAGCGATTATCGTTTAGAAAATCTAACGATGATCGTTGAAATACTAATGGATTAGTAAGTGTATGGTTTGTTATTTATAAACCATACACTTAGGTTTGTTATTTATAAGAACTTGTAAACCTTATTTTATACGTTCATAATGAGCCATTTTTAAAGGTGTTTCAGTAAGCAGTAGTAAATGCTGCAGGCATCCATGGAATACTTCCAGCCCTAATTCATAAAACGATAGAAGTATTGATAGCATATATTCCAAACATGCACGTAAGAATAGGATAGATCGCGCAGTGAATGAACAGTTAAGAACTTCTTACACTTTGAGTGACGGACTTTACCACGACTTTAACTTCTATTGCAATAGTAAGAATGTTGTTACATTCTCAATTATATTACAAATACTCTAAGCACATCGTAAAAGCGATTTTTTGTTCCAACTCTTATGTAAAATTATATATTCAAAAAGTCACAAAATCCAATGAATGAAAGGGTAAAATTTAGTAAATGTACAAAAGATAACCAGTGAAGGAACAATATTTTATTTCTTACAAAATCTTATTTTATGAACAAAAGGACATTAAATTTGGAGCTCATATATGCGTTGAGAATTTAAAGGGTGATTTCCAGAATTTTTTACTATTTGGTGCTTTTTGCACCAAATTTGGTTTGCACAATTTGGCCATTTCCATTCCATCAAGAGCTGCAACGATTGATGCGTCATGTACGCACAATTTAATTTATGTAATTAATTCTTTCTCGTTACAGATGAGATTTCATACAAATTCTTCAATTTTTTTGATACTGGTCCCAACGGAATGGGACGTTTCAGCGAATGGTTAAACTATAAATAACTTGATGATTCATTTTTATGGAGAATTTTTGTGCCATGTGTATTTGGTTATAAATAAATTATATATGTAACATTTTTCGAATTTTTTGCGATTGGTACCACCCGTATTTTTGCTTATAAACATAGTCTAGTAGTCTACTAGTAAATAAAGTTTAAGTAAAATGATGAGATCTTATGCAGGTGGCCTCATGAGCGTCGATGAAAGGTATGTTGTATTGAGAATGAAAAATCATTTCAGATAGATCGCAAGGAAAATAATATTATTTCGTTTATTTAAAAATATGTTGGATTGTTTTTTTTTTCCAATTCATGTAAAGACAGCATTTAAAGTAATACTGATTGCGTGATGAATTACATGTCTAATATGCTCATTACACTCGGTGTTATCAAAGAAAATGCACTGCATTTTTTAATATCTTGTCGGTTATTTTCTTTCTAATAAGTGTTTCTCTATATTTTTTTAAACACCAAGTGTTATTAACATAACATGCTTTACTAATGTAAACTTAATAACAATAAACTTGGAATAAATGAATATCATAGTTTTTATTCAAAATAAATCAATAAATGCCTGCCTTGCCTACAATTGTTTGCGGTAAACGTATATTTTTTCACACAGTGCTGATAATTAGTAAGTACGTATAATTCAAATATTTATTTATATTATATATATAAATTCAAAATATTATTTAGGATTTTGTAGAAAGCTTATAAATACGGTATTTTCGAATAAGATTGGCATTTAAGATTTTTAAAACACACAAGTTGAATTTATTAGGAAAATTGTGTTAAATTTATCTAACAATAATAAGTAATAAATATTAAAAGTCAAACATATAACTATTGGACGATTTTGTTAAATAGTAGGTATTTTATATGTGTACCTAAATACGTTTCACAATTTACAGGAGCAGGAAAAAAGAGGAACAAAATTATGTCGTTTAGCCCGTTTTATGATTGTTTTTTTTTTTGAAATGTTTCATGAGAAACATATTATCCTGAGTTCAATTGAAATACCTATAGTAACGGCGCATAGTGGTCAATTTAGCTGGTTTTGCGGAAAAAATTAAATAATAATTAAATAATTAGAACTTTCTATTTCAAATATTAATTCCTATCATTTTTTTTTCAAAAGTCGGCTTAGACAAAAGTATGGCTATTATTCATAATACACAAAAGTCATTTGACAATAACAGAATTTGTCAGTTGCGCATCATTGTTGTTCGTGGCTATTTAAAAAGCATTTTAATTATTTACAATGAGAAATTACCCTCAAGCAGAAAGGATTGATATGATTTTAATAATTGGAGAGTGTGAAGAAAATTGTTTGCTAGCATCAAGGATTTATGCACAAAAATATCCTAACAGACGCCATCCCGATAAGTGTTCTTTAGAAAATTTGCTGCAAGTACTCCGAAGTACAGGAAGTGTATGTTATAAGAAAACAGAACGACAAAAACCGATTACCGGAAATGAAGGAAATAATATTTTAGTTATCGAATCTCTTGCTGAAGATCCGCATACAAGTCAGCGAAAAATAAATGAACTACAGGGATAAGCAGAGTGAGCATCAGAAGAAGAAGTCTAATGTTTTAGTTAAAAAATAATTACAGTGTAAAGTATTTAGCTTAAATATGCATGACAGGCACGCTTCTTCAATTTTGGTCTGCATTTTGAAGGATAGTTAATTATCTCGTAAACGAGATGAGTTAGGCATAAGAAACCTAACACCAAATTGTCTTTATTTTGTCTGTACTATCAAAATATGTCATAATATACAGGGTGTTCCATATTTCACAACTTTGGTGTGTAACTTTTCTATGAGTCACCCTGTATACTTCAAAATAATTTTGAAATGTGCTCCTCCTGAATCTGTATAAACCTTAACCAAAAAAAATTGAAAATACGTTACCACTTTTCGTTTATAAACCGACGCGAATGTGGTAGCCCATATAATTATTAACTATTTATGACCTTAGAAATAATAGATGAATTAGTATATTAGAGGATAGATAGAGGACATAAAAGTTTAAGGAATTTCTACATTTAAGGACGGTTAACATTTCAGAATGTTTTTAATGTATTAAGTAATTGTAGCACATACATAGGTAACTGTTTCATGGTTACTGTAATATGTGTCCCAGGATCGATGCATGAATAGGTATAATTCTGAAAAATTTTGAATCGAAATTTCATTTTCTGGGGTTTAGTCTTGCGTGGGTAGAAAAGTAATTTGTTCCATTTTTTTAGTTTTGAAAAATTGCCTTGGAAATTTACAAAAACTTTATCTTCCCATTAATGAAATGCCTTCTTTGTAGCAGATACGACAAAATATTATTAATAAAAGTTATTCAGGTTAGTAAATGGCGCAAGTATACAAAATTTAAACGAGATCAAGCATGCTTTGGAAATTTCCAAAAAATTTCCCACTAATAATGTCTTTTTCGTAGGAGAAACGACAAAGTGTTGTTAGGAAAAGTTGCTCAGATTAATAAATTATGCAAGTATGCAAAATTTAAACAAGATCAAGCATGCTTTGAAAATTTGCGAAGAAGTTATTATTTCCACCAATAAAGTGATTTTTCTGTAAAGATACGATGTGAATGTTATTAAGAAAATTGTTTAGATTGATAAATTATGTAAGTGTGCAAAATTTAAAGAGGATCGAGTTGATGAAAGTTGTTTCAATTTAATTATTTTTTATATTTATTTAATAATCGATTAAGTAAATCCATCTTGTTTACATGCTCACTCTAC
Organism: Protaetia brevitarsis; assembly: GCA_004143645.1. Classification (NCBI taxonomy): domain Eukaryota; kingdom Metazoa; phylum Arthropoda; class Insecta; order Coleoptera; family Scarabaeidae; genus Protaetia; species Protaetia brevitarsis. Next base: position 63,164 of record RXPK01000295.1, read on the forward strand.
GTCGACGAATACTCATAAAACCACATCCAGGGCCTGTAGAGCATGTTCAGCTCCGTACGAGATGATGCAATGTTGGCTCTGTAGATCTTCCTGCCGATATAGTGGTACATCATCCCTTATGTTTCTGTCTAGCAGTTTTTCAAGAGTCTTTAGCATAAATGACATCAGATTTATTGATCTCAGAAACTTTGCTCCATCCTGTCTCGTTTCACCAGATTTTGAAATAAAAATAACTCTAATCAGTCCCAGGCCATCAGTATGTATCCCAGTACGAGACTTCCCCTGACATACTAAGTTTCTACAACAAAAGTTCCGGACCCTTTTGTAGCATAATTGGATAAATGCCATCTGATATTGGCGATTTATATAGTTTGAATGAGTTAATTGCCCATTTCTTTTTTTCCGCATTCACCTCATACTTTGAAGCTTACTTCGACTTTAAAATATGTCAGTGAGATCAGTCCATAACCTATCGAAAAGTTAAGTTAGCATGAACATCAGTTCAAATACTTTCAACTGTAAACTTTGCGAGAGGACACATTGCCAACAACGTATTACTTCAAGAAAAGAGTTAAATAGGTATTAAAGGCTGCTGAATACTACTGCGTTCTCAAGAGGAAATTAAAGGTCATTTTAAAATCCAAGTTTCACCTTTAGACGTCTTTTCCTAACAGTTAGTCAAGGTAATTAATATATTTTCGTTAATTAATGGAGCAAACTTTTATATTATGCATTAAGCAAAATAATTGAGTATAACAATCATAAAATAAAATCTAATTTACTGCATGTGCAAACAGACTTATACTTCTTATTTTCAAAATTTATGTTGTTTTTAACCATAAATTTAAATAACCTATCTATGCATTTTTCTTCTTTCAATGCTCGTTTTGTATTTTTTGATAGTATGGAAAACTATTACTATCCACTCACCACACAGGAAATCAGTGACCAGATAACTAGTCCATAGCAGCAACGTGCATACCTGTAAAAGTACAAAATGAATAATGCGTAAATACATAATAAGAGCGAGTTTATTACTCAATATTGCCAGCTTATAAACTTAACATAGAAATACCCCAATCTTTATACGTTACGTGCATGTAACGTGTGCGTATGTATCTCAAAGCCTTGACCTCATGCCAACAGTGACATAATGCATACACAGACTGGGACTCACTAGTAGGGACAGGAAGCGATCCAGTTTAATTGTGTAGTAGATGTCGTGACCAAAGATGTACAGAGACGATCGCAAATACCCAGCGTGTCGATCAAGGTCTTCGCCATTTAGTGACCCGTGACATGGAGAATGCGATCGGAGAAATAAAATCAAGATAACCAGTTGCGTAACATACTTGTACCGTTAAGTTGTGTGGGAGTGCTACTATATTTATTATGTTCAATATACCATATCGTTTTCAGTTGAAGGATGAAAGTACCACAATTTTTTTAAATATTAGACTTATCCAAACATTATTTTTTTTTTGTTGTGATAGTCCGTAATTAGATTTATTAAATCATATATAATGGAATTAAGAGTACCTCCTCACTTATTGTTGTATTTACTACAGTGGAGCTATATTAAATTACGCTATTACATTCTGTTTTTCAAAAACCTTGTTCGGGCACACAGAATATTTTAATAGTGAAATTGGTGAATTTTATAGAAACATTATAATTGTATCGACTGTGCGGTTGTGGTACCGTAGGCGTACCTTCTCCGACACCACAACGTTGTGTACGCCTACCATTCGATCAACCACGCTATAGTGTCGGAGAAGGTAGGTCTGTGGCGCCATAATTACACAATCGACACAATTATGTTCCAGAAGATTAACCAATTTAACTACTACAGCATTCTGTACGCTCGAAGAAGATTTTGCAAACACTTTACAACAACATTGCTTGAAGGACGTTCAGGTAGGTATATGTGCCACTGCAGCCAAAAAATTGAAGCGCAATTTTTATCCTATTGTAAATGAGTGTATTAAGTAAAATCAACATTACTGATTTCATATTGTTTAATCGTCAGTTGTTGTCAAAAGTCGCAGTCAGTCCGAAGTGTTTCTGGTTCTGGAGCGGTCTATATCTTTCCCCAATGTTCTATTACATTCGCACTCTAGGAACTCCGATTACTAATCAATAGGCGGCTTGACTATCTAACGTGCTCTCCGCGTTATATTCGCGTTACACCGGCAGTACTATCTGTTGGCGCAGTTGGAAATTGAAATTCAAAATTCAAATAGGTCTATAGAATTGCCATATAACCATTCAAATTCAAAAATTATCGAAACAACGACATTTACACTTTACTGCGTTATATTCACTCCTTTTAAGCATTTAATGCATTTTATGTCGTAACGATATTAATATCCAATTTGTAAGAAATGTGTTTTCTGTCATTGTACTTGATATCTAAAAATTATCTTTCTAATATGTTATTTGGAGCTGTAGGTATCCTATCAAACATATTTCTTCCTGGCCGAATGTCATCAAAGAAACACCACTGAATGACTGGACCGCTGCAGAAGTCCCCGACACTACTCTGACGGTACCAGAGACTATTATTATTATTATTATTATTTATGTTATAATGTGATACATTACGCTTACAAACTTCCTTAACGACAAAACTTAATTAATTAGTTACCAATGAGGTATAAATCATTGCTTCCTAAATAAGTTTTCCATGGTTGACTAACATTTTAAAGCTATTAGAAGTCTGCACAAATAAGTAGATGTCAAAGAGAGATGTTAGCGCCTTTCGAGTCTAAATACTATAGTTTAAACAATAATTTTGACATAATAATTATTAAAAATTTTGATCTCAAGTTATTTATAATTTGGAAATATGGAGCGCGAACAGATATAAGGTAAAAGAGAGTAAATATCTCTATCATTTTCTTGATTGCAAACAAAGTTAGCAACGGCAAAGAACGAGACAATCTTTATTTGAACCATCCAATCTAAGCGAATAATTGGAATTTCGCAAGCACCCAAATAACTAAACTTATAGTTATAACTTTACAGTTATATCGCTATAAATCGTGTGAATTAGTCTTTTATTGTCAAGGTACTGAAATTACAATTCCTATGTGGTTTATTAAAAAAAATTAAGAAATTCAATCAATTCATAAAGACCAGCCAGCCTTAGAAAACTTCTGAAGAGTCTGACAGCAGAAAACACTCGAAAGTCATATTTACTAAGGAAAATTATTTTTCTAGTATTAGTATTTTAGGATAAAATACCTGAAGGATCATACTTACAAGGGCTTTTTCTACGCTTACTTGGCCTTCCGAAATACCAAGAATTTTCTATCTCCATAAATCTATTAAGCTTGAGTAATGGACGGGTGCCACTTTCCGATTCAATAAGTTATTTGAATGTTTTTGGATATATATAGTTATACAGTTGACTGTCGCTAAATCAACCTCTCTTTAATTTGAATTTTTCTCTAAATCGAATTCATAATTTTGAATGTCCAACTAAACGGTAATCCATTTATTTGTAAACGCCATTCTCTAATTCGCATTCTTTAAATCGAACTCTCTCTAAATCGAATCAAAAATTCCGATATTTCATGACAATTTTAAGCCAGTTTTCCTCCCCCCCAAGTCGAACATCACCTTTCACAAAGTTGCAGAAGGTAAAAGCATGTTTTGGACAACAAAGCTATAGCACAGTTTTGAAACAAATGAAAATTTCGGACATTTTTGTTTTTACTATACGTACAGCTCCTATCAAAAAAAAGTTAACGACCTGCACGAAAATATCGGCAGTAAGCCCACTTAGGACGAACTGTAGCTTTTACTATAGCTATTGAATAAAGCACTACATTGTATTCTATTATTCAATGACCGTAGTAAAAGCTACAGTTCGTCCTAAGTGGGCTTACTGCCGATATTGTCGTGCAGGTCGTTAACTTTTTCTTTGGTAGGAGCTGTACATAATACAAATTAATATATCTTTTTTTGTGTCGCTTCCTTTAATTCAAACTCTTCCTAACTTGAACAAAGTGAAATACAACATGAGAATTCAAGATAAGCAGAGTCAACTGTATATTAATGATGTTATGGGGATCCAGATAATTTTTGGTGATGTTATCCGGATCCACTATCCAAAACCTTAGATCCGGATCTGCTATCCGAAATCTCGGATCCAGATCCACTATCCGAGACCTCAAATCTGCTACTCGAAACCTTAGATCCGGATCCACTATCCGAAACATCGCATATGGTGCAATAATTACTAATTATAAGATTTGTTGAACACTTATATAATGGAAAGTGAACGTGTACATATGTAGTACATACACTAATATTGAATTGGTAAATAATTCATATCTTTTCGTAATCCGAGAATCGGATAGCGGATCCGGATCCGAAAACCGGATAGTGGATCAGGATCTGAGGACTGTATACTAAGTCCGGATCCGAAAACCGGATAATGGATCGTATAATTTCGGATCCGGATCTCAATTTTATCGGATTCCAACAGCACTATTACAAATATCCTCATAATTATGGTATATGTATCAAAGTTGTGAAAAATTAAATGGAACATGCTGTTTATTATTGCATATTTTGATACTACAGACTAAATAAAGGCGAGTTGGTGTTAGGTTTCTTATACCTACACAAGCTTATAGCTACACAAGCACAATGCTTTCTTTTCATCTTTCACGAGGTGATTAATAAATAAAACTACTTTGAAAACTAGAAACGGAAAAGAAAAAGAAAAACTCTAAAACTTTCAATCACTTCTAGAACAAATTATGATAATAACAGATTTTATAACAAATTTGTGCACAAAAACTACAACAACTCTTATTATCTAACTGAGTTCCCTGACTCAAGAGATAGATTTCAATTTAACCGAACAAAATTCTAATATAATAATGAAAAATCAAAAAACAGCAATGAAAATCAAATAACAATCTACTTACACGGACATCTCATCAAAGAACTCCCTTAGAGAGGCCCAAACACCGTAATATATAAAATAACATCTGCGTGCTACAAAGTCGCACGAATCGCAAAGAAAAAACTAGAATATTACATTGAACAAAATATATACAATCCTGGTGTATGCAAAATGTACAAAAGAATGAATTTAATATAAACTGAACAATTACATAAAATTAATCAAACAATCAAATCAATTCAATTAAAAAAAACTTAATTACAAAATAAAAATGTTTGTGAGAATTTCTACGCGACATCGAAAAAGGTAAATCGGGATCAAAATTAACATCTGTGCCGCTTAAAAAAGAAACTCTCGCGAACTCAAAGGTGTTCATCCACAGCAGTATTTAACTTACTTTGTTTTCACATATATTGAAAAACAGGCATTTTCAATTATTAGAGAGAATTTTTGTAGAAAAATAGATAGGTGGCCAAATTAACAACAAGACGGCATATCTAACTAACGTAGCTAAGTATCATACAAAGTACCATTCAACACTAAATTAGATACCAATGCATCCTTACGTTTAAGATAATCTTATTCAATATCATAGTAAACTAATTTATTCTATATATACGCGTAAATCTAACTAACTATAACAAAATTGAATGAATTTGCTCCACTTATTTACAAAAGCCCATTGATATAGATTTTATGTTTGCAATGACATGCTGACCTGTTTATAACACATATTATTTTATAAAAACGTAAACATTTGATACATGCATTCAATATATGTATCTACAGCCAAAACAATATTCATGCAAATCGTTTATTCACTCTAAAAAATATACTAAGTTGGCTGCAAGCAATATAACATTGTGCAATAATCACTAAACGGATTAACTACAATATTTCAAAAAACAAATATATTATAATATTAATCGAAAAATACGAAGTGTACGCAGGTGTTTCTTTTATGTTCGTGCGTAACGTATCTTGTAATTCAATTAGGTAAGATATCAATCTATTAAAGTATCTTAGTCATTTCTAAATTTGTTATGCCTAGTAAATAAATAAATTCAACATGTGTTTATATGTTGTAGGACGGTTTTGTCGAGTAGTACGCATTTTCGTAGAAGCAATGCAGTGTGAAAATTAGTGTAGTCGTAAGACATGGCTAGTAGCACAGTAGTAGAACACGTAATCAATTAAAATTTCATGATTACATCACTATATTACTTTAACTCGAAGATTTACTCTCACTAGTTTAGAGGAATTAAAATAAAAATTTCACTTCTAGAGAGCAAGAATAGTAGTTTCCGGAAAATGATGTAATTACTATATGCGCAGTTTCTAACAGTTTATTTGCAATCGAGACCGTATCGCACGTACGATTGTGCAGACACAGACACCTGTTCAAAAGTAGGAACACGTTACGTGTATTATCTTGGTATATATATGCGAGATTAGTAATGAAGCGGCCTTTTGGTATGTGCAAAAATCTTGTATATAGAGATAAACAATATGTGCTCATAATTTTCTACATAATAATTTCTACAGAATCATTAATTTATTTGTTAAGGCATGGATTATATTTATTATACTATTAACGCTTTGTAAAAGTCATCAGTACTTACGTTGAAATAACTTGTAAATTCTTGTAAAAGTTTTAGTATCTTGTTTTAGGTGTGCAACTTAGAAACCGTTATCTAATAATTACCCAATTAAGCGGTTAGGAATGATCTGCTGAAAGAAAGTGCTTGTTTGCATGTATAAAACACAATAAAAAGAGCTAGTTATTACAAAAGATGAGGAAATACATTTCATCAAATGGCGGTTATTATAAATATTCGCTAGTATTAAACGTTTGAGGGAAGCCAGTGATATTTAATTATTAATTATTTAATTAAGAATATATTGAATGTTTGCTCAAAGGCTATAGTCGGGTAAGTATAGTGAGAAATACCCTTGAGCTTGGTTCCCCTGCTTGTTTGCCCAATAACTTACATTGATGGGTATTATATTTACCTGCTACTAAGAACCGGAAAAAAAAAGCGCGAAATATAGCTTCTGGATATAAATATTGATGTAATACAATAACTCAATATAATCGATACAAATACATTAAAATACACAGAGGTCTGGCCAGATCACATGTGCCTAGTGATGGGAGTATTCGAATGCAAAACAGCAAAGTTCTCGATCCCGGAATGTTCTCGAGACCACTCGACAACTCATGAAAGTATTCGAATACAGGTTCTCGGATATAAGTTCTCGGTTCTCGTATTCATATGCATCGATCTTTGAATTCGAAAGAAATTGTACGAATATTTGTTCTCGAATGTTAACTCTCGGTTCTCGAGATCCAATAGGTGTATTAATTTTATTTGAATGCGTTATCTAATTAAATAAATAGAGTAAATCGTTTTATTTTTTATTATTTTTATTTTTTATAAATTTGTATTATCAGATTGTCACTACTACAAGCACTATTGGAATTTAGAGCTCGTAAATTTTAAAATTTACAGACATTTATTTCACCTATATAATATATGTACTGCTTTAAGTGATCCTCAGAATATAGTAACAGAAAAGATATTTTTTTAAAAGAATATTTTTTATTAAATATAAAAAAGCATGCAAACAAAATAATCAAGTTACTATATAATAAGTTGTTAAAATATTTCTAAAATAAAATAAAGCGCTATAAACTAAAGTAACTATTATGTTAAACAGCAAAACAAAACAATTGCAATTTAGGATTAGGATTTTAGGATTAATTTTCTTTTGCCGTAGGACACGTATTCAAATGACTCATCGTTACTTGTAGGTATTCGTAATGCCGGTTATGCATAATGGCAACAATAGCGTGTAAACAAACATTATTTATTTTGTTTTTTCGCAGTTTGATATTTTAAAGAAACACTTTTAGTTCAAGTATTTCAATAGATTTGTATGTACATAGTTCCTGTAATGCTGCTAATGTGCTAATACACATTCATAGAAAAAGAAATATTCATTCTAATCTACATATTTATTTAGACAAAGTTCTATAGTGATGAGGAAGATTTAAAATTTATAATGAAAAAATATAAAATTAATTTAGATAGAATTAGATAGAATAGATTGAATTACAAAAGTTAAGACGGAACACACTGTTTAAGAATTATGAAAAGTATATATGTCTAATTTATTTAATTAGTTAAAAAATAGTAGGGGGGCTTCCTGTTTCCGTTTATTAAACGTAAACTGGAAGAGAGAAGAACTTCTCTATATTTCTATTTCTTCTATATTGAAATCAATGTATAAAAACATCTCATTCAAGGTGCGGAAAAATAAGTGGAGTTAGCTTTTTTTTCGTAAATATGAACTTTCAGAATTTTTGCATAAATAATACTTATTTATTCTTTGATAACAGTAATTAATCTGAAAAAAATGTAAGGGAGATATTACGCATTCTTATAAAAGGAAGTTGTCATACCTCACTACAATTCTGTGAGGAAGAAGTTTCGCACTAACTAATTATAAATAAACACGAATTCGAACAAAATATATGCATGTACAACACTCATTTTTAACTAACAATCTTTTATATTGGAGTAAATTCTTATGATGCTGTGTTTTAATAAAAAAATGTATTTATAAGGCAGAGTGCATACCGCAGGGATACGACACGCAATATGACAAGCAACACAAAATGACAGTTATATTAACTTTACACGGTACGTGTTGTGTTGCTGGTTGTGCCGCTTGTCGTATTGCGGTCGTGTGCACTCTGCGTTATAAATATATTTTTTACACATTTTCTTTTAATTATGACATATTCTGTTGGCGAAGTTTGTAGTGTATTTCTTTTTAGTTTTTTTTTCAAAGTATTTTTATTGCTTTATAAAATTACACATAATACACACGCATATATATATATATACAATGTCGTCATGCGCAATCCACACAAGCTGGCTAGTGCTGCGTTGGTTTCCGTCCTTTGCCCTCGTCTCGAGATGGTGAGATTTCGTCTCGTTTGGACTGTCGGTATTGAGGACGAAATGGTCCTGCTCTTAGTTTTTGATTCCTTCTATATTGTTATAATATTTGCTGTTGTAACATTTGTTATAACAATTTCTGTCGTAGGTATTTTTCTATATCTGCTGCATAAGTTTTATTAAGTATTTGTCTCGTGCTTGTCAGTTGTATATTTGTTTTCATCACGTGTTTTTGGATATTATATATTAATATTAAATTTTTCTGTGTTATTGTTTGCTGAATATTTAGCTCTTTGGTCTTTTCGTAAATTTCTGTTGTAGGAGTTCTTTTCTGAAAGCCGTACATTCGTTTTAGTATTCTATTTTGTTGTCTTTGTATCTTTATCATATTCTTCTTTGAAGTGTAGCTCCAGACATTTATTAAATAGTTTAAGTGCGATGTAAAAAGTGCGTAATATATTGGTTTTTTCATATGTTCTGGGATGATGGTTGTTTATTGCTGCTATGGCCACTGCATTTTTATATTGATCAGTGTATTTATGTGTTTATCCTATTTTAAGTTATTTTGTATTGTTAATCCTAGGTATTTTATGTAAGTTACTTGCGGTATGTCTTCTTTGTTGAAAGTTATTTTTAAATTAGTGGGATGTTTCTTTTTTTGAAAGTCCATATATTCTGTTATTTTCTCGTTGATTGTTAACAAATTTTCTTGACACCATTCTTCCATTTTTTTACATCAGCGTCGATCTGTTGCTGGGTTTTTTCTTTATCTTTTCTAGAGTACACGATACCATGTCGTCAGCATATGCATATAGCTCTCCCTTCATGTTAATATTAATATACATCGTTTGTGTACGTTATGTATAAATTGGGGGTAAATTTTCGCCTTGTGGTATGCCGTCTTCTGGCATTAATTAATGTGTTAACTCTCAGTATTCACTACTGTTGTTTGATGTCGGTCTATTATGTTATATATGTTTTTATTAGGTTTTTTTCGGTGCCATTAATTCCTATTCTAGTTAGTTTTTCAATTATTTTTGATTTTGATATACTTAGTATCAAAAGCTTTTTTCATATCTATGACGATATACTACTACTATTTTGTTTTTATCTACTTTAGATTTTATATTATTAAGAGATGGATGACTGTTGACGTAGTTCCCGAGTTTTTTTTAAAAGCGTATTGATTTTTATTAATTATTTTATTCTGTAGTAGATATTCACTTAATTGCTTCTGTAGAGGTTTTTCCAAGATTTTAGATAGCGTTAAGAAAGGAAATGCTCTCTATCCTATAGACTGATGTCTATAGTTTTCAGGATAGAGAGCATTTCTTTTCTTATGTATAGGGATAATTTGTGTTCTTTTTAAATATTCCGGAAAAGTTCCAGTTTTTATTATGTTATTGATTAGTTTTGTCAAAATCGGTGCTAGATGGTTTGTGATTCGTTTCGAAGTTTATTGTGGCTTTTAAGGCCTTTCGATTAGTAAATCTGTTTAGTAAGTTTAGTAAATGATAAAAGAAATAAGGAAAAATATATATTGATATTAGGACTGTCGAAACCCAAGTACGCGTACGGTACATTATCCGATTTCTAGTTATTTGAAAATCGGGTATTAACTAAAATCGGATATTACGTGAAATCGAGTATTACGCAAGTTTGAATCTCACTAGTTCCAAAAATTCTAATGAGCCAGTTTGATGCGAAATCTGTATATGATGCATGGCAAGTATTGAGTATTACATAACCCTGAGAAAATATATATATATAATATATACCCACTGCATGTAATTGTTATGTAGTACTATTAAGGCTGTTAAAATCCGCCGTAGAATGAGGTACCCGAAATATCTCGAAATCAGTGATGACGGGCCTAATCGCTTCCTCGCCATATCGTGAACTAAAAAAAGGTCTTCTGAACTTAAACAGTTCATTATTTGCTTCCATTCTTTTACGTCACGCCATCATTAATACCGTTGTACTATTTTTTTTGTTATGCTTCCAATATAGATTTCTTTTTTTAGGGTAATACCCGATCAATTCCACATAATCGAAACTGTACATACCGGCACACCTCAGCCCTGCTATTATTGCTTAATTCTCGAAACTTTCCAAAATAAAACTTTTCAGAATACACATGATGTGCCAACAAGTTACATTTTATATACCCATTTCATTTAACTATGGGCATTAAAAATAAAACAAAGAACAAAAAGGAACTTGTTTGAAACCCAATAAATGTCTAGCTCTACGGAAAGATATGGTTCAATAATACGGGACATACGTAGACCGATTATGAATTCACCCGAAAACTGTCCGAATCGATTTTTCTCGCATCTGATATCTGAAGCAGAAGCAATGACAATGCACCTCTATTAAAGTCACCGTTGCAATGCGCCCCTGTGCTGAATACGATAGATACGTTCTATAGCAGAACAATTGAATCGGAACATCGTCAAGTAAATCTAGTGTTAGAACGACTAAAATAACATAATCGTGTCAATAAAGTGAAAATAACGAGATCGTTAGGACTTGGAAACTTGGACAATCGAATTTAATGATCCGGAAGCACGATTTCAAGCGTTCGAAATAAATATATCTGCGTTCGATCGCATACTATAATAAAAATAGAAGTGCCTTTTGTTAGAATACTAAAAACAGATACCTTGATGGCAAATACATTTTAAAATATATATAGAGGCTGTTTCATTGGCAGGGAATTCCTCTATAACTCGTAAACTGTAACAGATAGGAAAAAAGCTTTTATAAATTGCGGCAGGATCATGATTTTTCTATAATGTAAAATTGACGACATTTGTACAGGGTGTTTCGTAACCTCGGTACGGACTTCAATTTCGTTCTTTAAATACAATTCCTTCCCGCTCCCCACTATTATTGCATTTTGAAAAATATCAGTAAATTTTAAATAAAACTTAAGCCTGAACTCGTTAATTTCAGAGATATCTTAGATTTTTTTTTTAAATAACGTACATTCTATGAGAAAGGCAGTTGTAATTTAATTACCATTTGGAATAACTGAACCAATTTTGAAAGTATCTTAGTTAGTTTTGTTTTGTTAGTAAGTGATAGCATCGGCATTATTCGTTTAAGTCGTCCCGCCAACTGCGATCACTAAGGTCTATTGTAGAGCGGGTGTTATCTTAGAATTCCCTAACAAGTTTAGGTCCCTAAGGCAGTGGCGGCTGGTGCATACATCACAGGCGGGGCCAAGTTCATGTGCTATCGTCCGAAATAGAACTTTATACGAAGAAATTAGATCATTGTATTGGCCCTTGTAAAACGTAAGCACCAGCCGCCACTGCCCTAAGGTAGCTCACTATCTTGAGGCTGTTTTTAGGTCTTGTAGGGAAGGGTCAGCCTTTCCGAATGTTACAAACCTGATTCTTGCAATAGTAGGACAGTGGCAAAAAATATGCTCAACTGTCTCATCGTCTTCTAAACACTGTAAGCATTCAGTGTCATCAGAAAGCCCGATTCTGTATAAGTGCTTTCTGAGTTTACAGTCGCCTGTAAAGACAGAGACAATCACCTTGATATTTTTGCCATTAAGTTCTAACTGTTCCTTGAGTCTGGCATGACTAAATGCAATACACATGCACCAAACCATGACACCTGTTTCAATACTGGAACATTTTGTGGTTTGCCCAGAATTCGATACGCTGGTTAGCTACTTTAGGTGCTATGCAGGTTCTGGTCCCGGAAATTGCTCCGCAGCACTCTTTTTGGCAAGGATGTCTGCTGTCTCATTTCCAAGAATGGGTAAGTGCCCAAGTACTCAAATTAGGGATAGATCATTAGCCATCTCCAAGTATCTTAGTACAGATCTACTTACATTTCCAGGTGTATTTATATTTCAAATTTAATATACTGGCTGCTCGTCACTAAAGCGAAAATTAAATATATTTTTAAATAGAACAGCCTGTATACCGGGTGAAAAGTTGCGAGCTGTCGATTACATTCTGAGCAACTGGAAAAGGGAAGGGCTTCAACTGTAGGCGTAACTACGCACGAAGCCGCAGCACAGATTTATTAACGTTCGACGAATTTTCATAGTTCAGCCGAATTAAATTGAGCCTGATATTATTTTTCTCGTCTTATTTATGAAGTTTGTAAAAGTAATATTAAATCCAACATTACATTTGTTTAGTGAAAAGGGAAATAATACTTATTCGATAACTAATGCGATATTTATGCTTTTTCTATTTCTATTCATACTTATTTTTATATCGAGGCATCAGATAATTGCATGCAAACTATAAATTTCAGTGGGAGAGTTCACAAACAATATCAAAAGAAAAAAAAGCATGAACAGCAGTTTTAAAAGTCAATAATCAAATAAAATAATAAACATAAATTCTAAAAATCCCAACAATAGTAAATAAAGTACCTATTCGTCGGAAAATAGTATATTATTGAAAAAATATTCATGTTCGGGATATTTATTAATTTTATGAACTAATCATAAAATTCCATACGACAGTAATAATCATCGGGTAAAAGTTCTTGGAATGTGCTAATTTTGTACTACCGATATTTATTCTTATGTAAAAGGTTTAAAACTTTTGACATTTTAAACTTTGGCGTCATACTAGAATTTTATTCGACCAGTACACAAACCTATTTCCATATCACTGACATTTTCACTAGGACATTTTTATTTTTGTAATTTATTAATGTAAACCTTGTTTCAAAACGTCGGACTGTATTGCGAATAGTAGTCGCGCTAAGAATTGATCTTTCGGGATAATTTACTGTAAATAAATCGTGTCTAACTTCTGCTGCATTGCCACCCTAAAATTGTTTCACAATAAAAAGTTTTTTCTCGAGCGCATGATATTCCATTTTTTTATAAAATTACTGACCGCGATCACAAACTTACTATTACGTTATAAATTTGAGGACCGTCCCGTAACTTTAATATCACAACGCTTTGTTAAGAAATGAGCGAAATGAATCGAGCGTCGGTTAAACTGAAAATGAATTTACGCCTGTGTTTACGCATGCCTAGCTAATCGTTCCCTTCGCCCCGTAGTAGTCGGAATGAGGACTATGTTGAATTGATTTAAATTGAAAAGATCGATGTGGGGATAGCATTTGTACTAAGTTTGCCAGGATCGAGAATGGATCGAGTGCTTGCCGTTAGAACCGCCCAGCAGCATAGCATGCATATTCCTCGATTTTGTTAACTAATAGAAATAATATTTTTCATCCTTCTTTTATCACATTACGGCAATCGACAGGTCGAAAGTGCGCTCTTGGTATGTCGACATTATTGAATTTCTATTAACATCTTTAATTAATTAATACTTTCCCAGTTACTGTGGTTCCAGTAAGTTTTTATTCATTCTGGTCGTGTATGTAATCGTAGTCAGTAACTTCTCCAAAAATGGCGATCAGAAAACGAATATTTAACAAAAAAATAAAGTCAAATTACTCCTTTTCCTATCCATCTGCCAGAATAATGCTCATCTAAATAATTAATTACGCCATGCGTAGAATGAGCTAATGCTTCATCATGTTGGCATTACATTTAGCCCTCTTCAAGAGATAAACCATCCAACAACTCTAAATTCATTCTCAAAAAAATGTAGAATGTGCTGTACGACACAACTACTATGTACCTAAAAGTGTGTTGCTGCAATACATTTATTCACCACGGGTGATGATCGTTTACAGTCCTAATAATACACGAATTAACTTTGTCATAAGAGGTTTCTTGTCATGCTGTCTCTTATCATGCCGGCGCTTCAAATGTTAATAATAAAATATTATTTCTATTATCTCCAAATAATTCTTTCAGTTATTTATAAAAGAAACTAAATAGGTATATAAGGATATCTTTGATATACCTATCAAACAAATGTTACTGGACTTGACGTTAAACAAATGAAGCGCTAGTTTCAACTCCGGTTTTCGTAATTGCTGTATATTCTTAGATATCACCTATATTTATTTAATCTTACCTATCTTCAATTACTTAGTTGCGGCTATATATTTTTTTGCACAACATAGGAGAAATACCATCGAGAACAAAAAAATTGAATCAACTTCTTATGCACGTGCTCTTGTGAATTAACGACAACTTGTATATTATAGAATGCTAGTTACCGGCACCGGATAAATTATGAGTCGTTAAAGGAAGTCTTAAAAACGACTTTAAAATATTAAAGCATGAAACTATCCAGATCTTTCACTATAACCAGAAGTTGCTCGGTACTATGCATGTGATAAGAGTTATACCGTTTGTTTTTATGCGATACCACAATTGCATATATTTTATTATATTCCCAATAGCAAGCTTACTTGCGTATCTACCTATCGTCTTCGTGGATAATATCGAGTAAATCTTCCTAACAATGTTGTCTACTAATACAGGAAGTGGTGCTAACCACAATAATAAATGAATGAGAACTATTTCAATTGAGAAAATTGTTACCCGAGCGGTCAGCATCCAACTGGTTAGACATGTTGCTCCTTGATGCACAACCTATTTTATCTTCTCTGAAAATTATAGCAATAATAAAAAGTAAATGCAATACAAAGAAAAAATAGCAAATTAGATCTGTTAACTACTGAATTACTTCAGTCCAGGACCCACGTTACATTTAAATTATATTTTGTAGAGTATTATAATTGATACAAAACTGATTTAAAATTTAAGAAACCTATAGGATTATTGCACAACAATTGTATACTCCATGTTAGATTAACAAAATATCAATACGTTACACCTATTTTTAACCATCGATAGCTAGCGATAGCCAATTATCGATGATCGGCTATCAGTAGTCAGGTGTAGATAGTTATCCTTTTGACAACCTCAACATTTATTTTGGCACATTCTCTTAACCAATAAAATTTAAAAAAAACCATGCATTCAATCGGAAAATGGTTAAATGGCATAATACTCAAAAAAAAAATCGAAAATGTTGTTCCGAATTCAATTTTGAAGCCATTTGTAAACTTCTGTGAACGAATTTAAAACATTTTGAAAATCAAAATTTGTGATCTCAACAGAGCAGGGTGTAAATGGTATCTTCGCTACTTCCGCGACTCCTGGTTTGCACCAGAGGAAGCGAGAAAGAAGGCCGAAAAACACATGGCCAAGGGTGAGTAACCAAAAACCTCACCCAGTGAAAAAGGAAGAGGATCACTTCAACACAAAACCTGCCAGAAAAGAAGAAAGGGGAAGTGGGGAAAAGCACCATTTCTAGCTTCACAGAAGACAGCTATGGAATAACTATCAAAAAAGTGGAGGCAGTTTCCATCCTGCCCAAAGAGGTCAAAAACGCGAGGGCAAAGGCTAAAGTGAATTAGAAGAACGTATCACCACCATTATTTGATGAATATGCCAATGTAGTTTACAACAGTACAAAAAGAGATCGGGCGCTTTTTAATGGGTTTAACTTAGTAATGAATCTGACATTGCATTATAAATAGATAGATCCAAGTATGTTGCTCATAAAGAATCCTTCCAAAAAAAAAAAAGATAGCAATCGCCAATCAAATCTTACTTTGGTCAGTTACGACAATCGGTTTTTCCGGGATCGTAATGTTGATTAGGAGAGAGATTTGGCTCTACGGCGGCATGACAAGCGAAAGCTTGGGTATTATTACAACCCCTTAAAGAAAAATCAAGATTAAACAGGTTTAGAATAAGTAGACAAAACTATTTTTTTTTAGTACATGTTTTGTCAACTTTTATTGGCTGTGGACATTTATTCATAAGTTTAAAACCAATGTACAATTTTTCCAAAAAGTGTTGGCAAGTGTCAGCACACATATAAGACATATACTATTTACATTCCTGCTAACTATTTTGCTTCCTTTCATAACGCGGTCGTAGTGCGTTCCCAGGAGGTAGCGTAGTTAGAAAGCATTTTAGTGACGTATAATTGAACCCGCGGAAAAAATGGGTAACCCAATCACTTTTTTATCGCTGTAAGCTTTAAAATGAAATTATACGATTTTTTATTCTACGCACTTTTTTTGCTTCTTTACATTTACCTATCTATTTTTGCGTTCCACTGCGTATCTATTTTTCAGACCAATTGCCTAACTATTTTGCGTCAATGTATATTTTTTTTGTATTAAAGTTGTAAGTATAATGCGTCCGCGCGTTGCCACATGGTTGGTCTCGAAAATAAACGTATATAGGAAGCAACATAACATATTTAAGGAGTAATAATAGAATCAATATAAATTTGTATTTTTGTGTTCCTTTCTGATGGACGCAAATTAGTCGATATAATGTATATTCGCCAGTCGAGAACACTGTATGAAGTTTGGTTCTAATTTGATAGCTAACTGAATTGAAATTCAGATTAGCACCGTTTTTTAATGCTTGAAAATATTTTTGTATGTGTAGGCTGATAGAAACATATTATGAGTGTTAAAAAATAGTTTCTTATTTTATTACTCCAATTTTATGATTTTTAAAGCACATTTTAATGCTTATCTGGAAAAATATTGGTACAGCAAGTAATACTCTGGAACTGATTTCCTGCAACCAAAAGTTTTGAACAAATATACTTACTTTCCTGGAAGTATTTGGCAAATGAAAGAACTGCTAAGAAAATATCACCAATTACAAACTTCTTACAAGCATTATTTCAGAACTCAGAGGGCTTTGAAACTAGCAAAGGGGTAGTGTGTAAAGGGAAAACCTAAAGGTTCATCCTGTGAAATACATTACACTTTTTCTCTTCACGAAAGAAGAAAGCTGTATGACCCAAAGCCACCAACTCTTCAAACGAAAAGATGCAATTCAGTCAAGAATCAATCCTTAGATTGGTTCTTGACTCGAAGCTAACTTGAAATCAACATCTTGACCACATGACAAATAAATGTTATAACTAATGGCATTAATGGATAACCCTTGCTGGTATCACTGGTGCAATTAACAGCAGTGGGACCGCCTCTTAGGAGACCATTGTAGGCCCTCCCCTGCTTGGAGCTTTATTGTGAGACGGAGGCAATGAATGCGATCCTTACACTGAAAACCAACCAAGGGGCCACATTTATACCCACGGGCACGATTGGAGGGCCATTGCTCCAAATGCCACGGACAGCATGGCACCGAAATTATTTCACTGAAAAAGTGAGAATCTCCATACCGAACAGAGTCCAGGCACGTAGTGAGATCACTGCTAATGAAACTGGTTACGGACGGGATAAAATCCAGCCAGGGCGCAGGAGCCCGGTATTTTGGGCCCAGTCCTAATCAAAGGATATCCATAAGCCTGGGGAACACTTACAACTGTCTTCCAGGCAGAGGTATTCGCCCTTGCAGCTGTGCAGAAATGATTGCAAAAGGTTGCTACATGAAGAGGAATTAATATAATGACTGACGCCAGGCTGTCATTAAGGCGATCCTCGAACCACGTAACTAGGTTCAAACTAGTTCGGGACTGCAAACAATCCCTCATGGCAGCTGGCACGAGACTACACGGTGTCTCTGATTTGGTGCCGGGACTATTAAGGATGTAAAGGTCAGTGTAATATGCGACGAACTAGCCGAGGGGGGTTCTAAGAGACACTTCATGGGTTCCAGAGCCCGTTATGTGGGATTACTAAGAATTCCGCAAGAAAGGAGATTCTGGACCTGGTTAGATAAGAAAGTTCAATGAAATGGAGGTCGACTGAAGGTCACCTCTATACCAAAGCCCAGATAGGGAATGGGATGTTAGTTTCTCTGATAACCTACTCAGGCTGCAGTAAGAAAGAAGTTAAAACCATTACTGGGTTGGTAGCTGCACACTTGTCTCCTGAAAAACATCTATACAACACAGGCCGGTAAGCGAATCTTGGTGTAGAAGATGCGAACTACCAGGAGGAACGAGTTTTACATGTAATCTGCACATGTGAGGAACTGAAGGTACTCAGGCAGAATATTTTCGGGGAGAGATCTATTGGAGCCCTCGAGGTTCTCAAGTTTCCACTGGGCCAGGATACTGGATTTTATAGAGAACACCAAGCTGCCGACTAGAAATAAGAGAATTAATAGGGATGGTTACAATGAGCACCTAGCTCAAGTGCCCTGTACAGTAAGTGCCCACCCTAACTTTAATGAGTGAATGAATGAATGAATGAAAACCCTTAGAACAATTCGGAAACACATCGGATTGACATCTTGTAAGCTTTGTTTGGATCCCTGATTTGGGGACAAAAGCCACGCAGAGGTAGACGATTATTAAACTCGCAAAGAGACGAAGATTACTTGCTGTGTACATCACTGGAGCTGCATAATCTACTATGGAAACCATGTTCAAATCTACTGGCCTCTATTTACATTAAAGGGGCGCAAGAATGGAAAACTCCTAGGAATGGTCAGAATAACATAACACAACCGTATTTTTGAAATGGCCAATGGTACAATGACTCTCAAAATCTCCTTCGACAAACCCTTCAGATTATCTTGAACGGGGATTGTTGACGGCAAAATCCAAAACTGGTTTACAAGCTGATCAGTTATCCTATCGGACAATCGAACGCTCTAAAGCAGATATACTATTAAGTAACCTCAAAAATAACTTGGAAATTGCTTGGTAAATCTTGAACTACTGACTAAACACAATAAAGTTACTTTGGTGTGAATTGCTAGGGCTAAGGGCTTAGCATGCAACGAACTTGCGAATGCTAGCAAGAACTCTCATAAAATTCATTGAATCTTGAACCAGCTCTCGAGATAGCCAATACTGCGATACGTGATGCAGTGACTGAGTGGATCGAAAAGAAACACCAGGTTCACTGAAACAATATAAGGACAGACATAACAAAGGGATGATGAGGCAACCATCCAGGCATTTAGCAACGGATGTGCTGGCTATCAACCGAATACAGTCTTGGACGCCTACCCGAATCGATGAACATGGTACGGCTGCCTAAGATATTATCCACATAGAATTTAAGTCTTTCTTAAAGATAGACTGTATGTAGACTATGCAACAAGGAGAAGAAGGTAGCCCACCACGTTGTTTTTGAATGAGTTTCATTGGAACGGCAGAGACTACCATTGCGGGAAGCAATCAACTTGAAAGCTAATCTGCCGTAAAAAAGTACCACACAAGCTGCGAAGCCTAGTTAAGGGAATTAGCACCTCTTTATGTAAAGAAATACACTACTCCTGTGAATGAATAATAAGGCGTGTTAAAGGAATAGGAAGATGATTTTATTCAGTGCTCAAATCAATCAGTTAATCTTATTCGATGCCAGAATAAGTAGATCATCTACGTATGTTATAGTGCTGATTTGCCTGAATTTACGCCTTCTTTTGTTTAAATTTTTACACATTTCTGTATCTCTAGTGTGTGCGAATGAAATCTGTTTCAATGTGAACCGGTTTTGGATGTGGCAATATAATGGCTTTAAATCAGAAAGTGCAATTAGGTAACTGGTAAAACCGATTTTGAAACCAAAACCAGTTTTCAAAATCAAAATCCATTTTTGAAATCAGAAGACAGGTATTTATAACTTAATTAACTTCAAAAATACACACGGTTTTTTTACCTAAAGTTGTTTGTTACTGAAAATCGATTAACCGTCTTTTGATATCTGGTTGAATTTTTGCAACACTAATATCTACCGTTTCTTAAATTTAATTTTGTTTTGACAAAAATTGCTACATTCATATCAAGATATATCATATTTGCATTTGAAATTATTTTGGTATATGTGTGTGTTGTCCAGTACATTAACATTTGGCCATAATAACGTGTTGTATACGCCATAGGTCCAGAAAGATATTGTAATAATAAATTTTAATGATTAGATAATTAATTAAGGTATTTTTTTTTTATAAAATATAAAAGTCGAATCTTTGGCAATTATGTAGACTTTACATTAAACCAGCCACAAAAATTCCACCGAAACACTTTAATTTAACAGTAATCTTTCCTATTGTTTGTTTTAAACGTGTTAAATTATGTCTTGATATAGAGCCGAACATAATATTTCAGGAAATCTCATGCATTCTCATATTTTCTTATTTGTGAAACTGACATTCGGCACTATATATCACAAACAACTTTTAAAAGCAGTGCAATGAAACATTATGATTATAGACCCAGCATAACGTACGGAGGCAGTAGTATGATGACCAAAATTGTAATAAACGGAAGGCGTCAAACGCCAAGTGTCGTACAAAGGCTAGCGTCTTTAAGTAGCACGGCTTGCAATGAGAATCGATCCCCACCACTGCAATGGAAGTTAATTCTAAATTATGCCACCGCTATATATTTACATACAAGGAGAATAGTATATAGCATACTCAAGCAGCATAAGTAAAATCGCACAGCGGTTTGAACTACAACTAAAACTATTGAATAAGCTTAACGGACGACACTCTTTGTGGGGATTGCCATGCGACTGCCTGTTTCAAAAATCAACCTGACAGAAAATATCAGATTAAAATACCGATAAGAAGGGACCGAAAGGACTCCAGCGAGAGTGGACCTCGAAAATGTTATACCGACGCCTCTGGAACTAACTATGGCATAGGAGCTGGAATATATGTAAAGAACTAGAGAGGCTCTTACGGTAAGCTCAGTGAGATACAACGGTTTGTTAGGCTGGGGTTGCCTGCAATTCTTCATTTGTTGTCAGAGTAATCGAACCCACCCTACACTTAAGGCGTTCGTTACCATAAGTGCTGAAGTCTAATTGTAATTTGGGACTGTGTAAGCGCCCTAAATAGGTGGGTACCGATCTGCCATCGGCATAGGTTTCCCAACCACTCGAACGTGGAGGAAAATAAGAGAGCGGATGATTCTTTCAGGCGAGTGTCTGTTTAAGGTCCTTCGGTCAGAGTTTGGTCTTTCTTTTGGCATTACCAAATTCGGCTAAATTTATTTATTATAACAACATGATAAACCTACGTGGGTCTCATATACCCTTCGTTATTTCAAACTCAAAGTCGTCTTATAAGTAATGCATTTCCATCGTGCAGCAGTGCCATGTCCTTATCGTGGATCAAGCATGAAAGATGTTAGTGGGCAGATTGCGTTGGAAGTATGTTCGTAACAGTGATAACATTGAGAAGATGAGAACTACTTTCTTGATGTGTCAAAGTAATTGTAACGGCAGGTACAGACTTGTTCAATATGACGTTTTAAGTATGTGGCAACTGTGCGACACAGAATTACATACTAAACAGCATATAAAAATTAACAATTTGATGAATGTATTAAACAATAACAATGTCGTCTCATCTAAAACTACAGACTAAAAGCTAGGAACTTAGACGCATGAGTGGCCAGAGAATCAGTTGCAAAGTGCCCAGGACAGAGACAGTAAACAAATTCTTAAAGGAACAAGGCGTGAATTTGCTTAGAGACCTACTGAGTAAGACAGGAAGATGTCAAGATTTCAAAATGGTAGTAGGTTCTGCTGACAGGTCATTGCAAACTATCACAGGCATAGTACAACATTGGCCTGGCAGATGATGTCTATTTGCCAAGATTTTGTCAGGAAGAGGAAACACACAGTTTCATGTACTGTGCTATATGCCACCGACCTGACGAGGACAGGGTTTCTAGTCTTGGCGTGAGAACCCCACAGCTAACAAATACACAAAAGAGGCGCTCTCAAGGATAGTAGACCTAATTAAGACGGTAAAATTAGAGTTGTGTCTCCTAGGAAAAAGGTTACCACATAGATCTGAAAGATTGCAGTGAAAACTATTCATCCACCCATCTTAGCCTTACCAACTTAATCTATTTGTCGGTTGAGGTCGATGAAAGAAACACTTGTTAATAACTGTTTAATTGATATATCGACAATGTTTGTGTTTTTGCTTTAATAGAAAATGTGCTTTCCTGAGAAGCATCCTAGCTTTCCGTCCATCCTAGAAATCAGATACCTAAGCTGAATGCAAGTTTTGAATATTTTTAACTGAAAAATCTATTTTAATGTTTGATTTCCCACTTATTGGATAAGCTAGACTATGACATGTTTTATTTTGGTGAGGCGGCAGGTGCCATAACTTCAAGCTTTGTAGTTCTTCCGTGCTTATTTATTATGATTATACCATACTATAATCAATTGAGAAATTGTAAAGAAGAGATAGTCGATTTCCACTTTCCCTGCTTTTTGGCAAAGTTCTTCTTCAGATTAAAGTTTTTTTTTATTCTAATGATTTATTAGGTGGTCTATACATTTAGTCGACACTTTAGTACAATAGTGAAATCTATCAATGATATCATTTTTCTAGAATTTGTTTAACTATAACTGAAAGATAGTTGTTGTGGCCAAACTGGATTTTGTAATTGTTTTGGGAGATATCCTTGGCTTATTATTAAACTAAAATAAAGTTAATGGGAGAAACCCCTTGAAAAATTATGTAGAGGTATAAAAAAAAAGAAATGCTGGAAGGAGAAAGGTAGTATAAGTTAAATAATTATTAAATTTCTTGGTAAATATTACATTTTGTAAAGAAAACATCTATAAAAAATCAAAGTCACGGGCACCTCTTACTAACGGACATTTTTCAATGTTTCACAATGTATTCATTAGTCAAAGGAAAAGAAACACTTTCTAACTTTTTTTTTTACAATTGTTCCACTCACATATGCCTACTGATTTACAATCACAACCTCATTGGTCTTCTATTAGTGTGCGACGTTGCCAAGTAGAAGGAAGCAAAATAATGCGCGGTATGTTAATAAAAATATACGGCATGAGTATATTATTTTTGCTCTATCGGCATTTCCTGTGAACTAAATTATACGTGAATTTTACATATGACGCACTATTTTGCTTCCACCTATTTTTCATTCGTAGGTTACTACAACGGATTGGAATTAAAATATGAGAAAAATACCTGGCATTGTGGTGGCATGACCAACGGACATGTACCGGACAATTTTTTTTTTCTTAGCGGTTTACTCGATTAATAAGGCCGGAACTATTTTGTGTCCGGTATACGGACGCAAATAGTCGGAGAAGCAATATGTAATGTAAATGGCAATGCATGACGCAAATAGTCGTGAGATAAACTATATATAATATATATAATATACTATATTTAAATGCATTATATATATTATCTTATCCACGCACTATCTTCGTCCATGCTATGCCATCTCTTTACATTACATTCTGCTCTCGACTATTTGCGTCCGAAATATTACGACGCCAAAACTGAGTTTCGGCCTTTAATCTAAATCGAAGATAACGTAGCAAAAAACTACACATTATCCGGCCGTCCGTGTCATCACTCCCAATGCTAAGTTTTTTTCTCCATATTTATACCAACCGTTAAGTACTAAATCGAAAATAGTGACAGCACAAAACTCAGTGACGTCATATGTAAAATTCCAGAATACATTAATCACCAGAAATGCGTATATACCGAACAATTAAGGTATACTTTCCTTATATTTTATACAATACGCACCATCTATTTTCTTCTCCTTACTGGCAACGGTATCCACAACTATAAGAAGAATCTTGAAACGTTATTGATGTAAACATCAGCATAGCATATTATGACCACACAATTTAAGCAAAAAATTGTTAGACAGTCTACTTTTCCTATACTAATACAATACCATGTGTAAGCATTGAAAAATCGGAATTTAAGTAAACGGCCCGTGAATATTTATTTTTATAGATGTTTTCTTACAACATAGTAAATATTCACCAAAAATTTAAATTATCTTAATTCTATACTACGTTCTTCTTCGCATCTTTTTTTTTTATACTCTAATATTTTCAGTTATTCCCCATTATTTTTATTCAATAACAAGTATCTCCAACATTTAACATAATCCAGTTGGCACAACAACTATTTTCATTATCTGTAACAAAATTCTGGGAAAGATAATCATAGATAGATATTCATTGTAACTAAGTTCGACTAAGTATAACCACCACAAAAATCAATTAGAATCCAAAAAAACAACTTTAACTAGAGAAACTTTACCACACCGGAAATTCGAAACGACTATTCATTCTTTACAATTTTCTCAATTATTACATATGATATATCCATAACGTTAATATCCGGAAAGAACTGCAAAGATTGACATAAGCACCTGGCGCATCACCCAAAATAAAACATGCTCATTCAGTCTGCTAATCCANGCGTCCATGATTTGCATTTTACATACATTTTGCGTCCTCTTTCGCCTATTTGCCCTCCGTCTCCCGGACGCAAAATATTTCCGCCTTATTACGAAGTAAACCGCTAAGAAAAAAAAAATTGTCCGTGCGTGCCCGTTGGTCATGCCACCACCATTGCCAGTTTTTTTCTCATATTTTTATTCAAACCCGTTTAGTACCTAAGATGGAAAATAGGTGGAAGCAAATAGTGCGTCATATGTAAAATTCACGTATAATTTAGTTCACAGAAATGCCGATAGAGCGAAAATAATATACTTATGCCGTATATTTTTATTACATACCGCGCATTATTTTGCTTCCTCTTACTTGGCAACGTCGCACACATATAGAAGAATCGTTGAGGTTAGTGATTGTAAATCAGTAGGCATATGTATGACACAATTTAAAAAAAAATGTTAGAAGTGTTTCTTTTCCTTTGACTAATAAATACATTGTGAAGCATTTGAAAAGTATCGGTTTAGTAAGAGGTGCCCGTGATTTTGATTTTTTTATAGATGTTTTCTTTACAAAATGTAATATTTACCAGAAATTTAAAAATTATTTAATTATACTACCGTTTCTCTTCCAGCATTTCTTTTTTTTTTTATACCTCTACATAATTTTTCAGTTAGGTTTCTCCCATTAATTTATTTAGTTCAATAGCCAAGGATATCTCCCAAAACAATTACAAAATCCAGTTGCCCACAACAACTATCTTTCAGTTATTGTAAACAAATTCTAGAAAATGATATCATATGATAGATTTCACTATTGTACTAAAGTGTCGACTATGTATAGACCACCTAATAAATCAATTAGAATCAAAAAAAACAACTTTAATCTGAGAAGACTTTGCCACACGGGAAAGTGAAATCGACTATTCTTTCTTTACAATTTTCTCAATTGATTACAGTATGGTATATCATAAGTAATAGCACGGAAGAACTGCAAAGATTGAAGTATGGCACCTGGCGCCCTCACCAAAATAAAACATGTCATAGTCTTGCTTATCCAATAAGTGGGGAAATCGACATTTAAAATAGATTTTCAGTTCAAATATTCAAAAACCTTGCATTCAGCTTAGGTATTGATTTCTAGGATGGTACTAAAGTCTGAGGATGCTTCTTCATTAAAACACACACTTTTTTACCTGTTTAATTGATATATCGACAAATGTAAATAGCAAACATTTGTCGATATATCATTAAACAGTTTTAAGTGTTTTCTTTCATCGACCTCAACCGACACATAGATTAAGTTGGTTAGGGTTAAGATGGTGGATGGATAGGTTTCACTGCAATCTTTTCAGATCTATGTGATCACCTTTTTCCTAGAAGACACACTCTAATTTAATGGTCTACTATCCTTGAGAGCGCCTCTTTTTGTATTGTTAGCTGTGGGGTTCTCCACGCCCATGACTAGAAACCTTGTCCTCGCCAGGTCGTCGCATTACCACAGTACATGAACTGGTTTTTTCCTCCTCCTGACAAAATCTGCAAATAGCATCATCGCCAGGCCAATGTTTACATATGCCTGTTTAGTTTGCCAATGACCAGTCAGCAGACCTACTACCATTTTGACATCTTGACATATTCCTGTCTTTACTCAGTAGGTCTCTAGCAAATTCACGCCTTTGTTCCTTTAGAAATTTTTTGCCTGTCCTGTCCTGGCACTTTTGCCACTATTCTCTGGACTCATCATGCGTTCTAGTTCCTAGCTTTAGTCTGTATTTTTAGTTGAGACGACATTTGTTATTGTTTATACATATCTCAATTGTTAATTTTTAATATGCTGTTTATGTATATTCTGTGTCGCCACAGTTGCCACATACTAATAAACGTCATATTGACAAGTGCTGTACCTGCCGTTACAATTACTTTGACACATCAAGAAAGTAGTTCTCATCTTCTCAAATTTATCGCTGTTACGAGCATACTTCCAAGGCAATCTGCCCACTAACATCTTTCATGCTTGATCGACGATAAGGACATGGCACTGCTGCACGATGAAATGCATTACTTATAAACGACTTTGAAGTTTGAAATAGACCGACGGGGTATATGAGACCCCTGTAGATTATCATGCTGGTTATAAATAAATAAATTTGCGATTGTGTAATGCCAAAAGATGGACCAACTCTGACGAAGGACCTTAACAAGTCTTGCCTGGAAAGATCATCCGCTCTCTTATTTCCTCATTTTCGAGTGGTGGGAACCTATGCTGATGCAGATCGGTACCCACCTGATTTAGGGCGCTTACACAGTCCCAAATTACCTTAGACTCAGCACTTACGTAACGAACGCCTTAAGTGTAGGTGGTTCGATTTCTCTGACACAATGATGAATTGCAGCAACCTCAGCCTAACTACACCGTTGTATCTCTGCTGAAGCTTACCGTAACAGCCTCTCTAGGCTTCTTTTACATATATTCCAGCTCCTATGCCGTAGCCTGTTCCAGAGGTGTCTGTATACCGTTTCGAGTTCGCTCTCACCGGGTGCCCTTTCGGTTCCTCTTATCTGGTATTATAATCTGATATTTTAAACATGCATCGCATGGCATCCCCACAAAGAGTGCCTCCTTAAGTTATTCAATAGTTTTTTGTAGTCAACGCTGTGCAATTTACTTATTGTTGCTTGAGTATGCTATATACTATTTCCTTGTATGTAAATATATAGCGGTGGCAGATTTAGAATGACTTCCATGATAGTGGTGGGGATCGATCTCATTGCACCCGTGCCACTTAAAGACGCTAGCCTTTGTACGACACTTGGCGTTTGACCGCCTCCGTTTACTACAATTTTGGTCACCATACTACTGCTCCGTACGTTATGCTGGGTCTATAATCATAATGTTTCCATTTGCACTGCTTTTAAAAGTTGTTGTATATATAGTGCCGAAATGCCAGTTTCACAATAGGAAAAATATGAGATGCATGAGATTTCTTGAAAATATATGTTCCGGCTCTATATCAAGATGTAATTAACACGTTAAAACAAACAATAGGGAAGATTACTGTTAATGTAGAGTATGTACCTAATACAGCGGATACCAAATTTATTGATTTTTAATTTTTTATTTCTGTAGTCATTTGTAATTAATTGAAGAAGTTGATTCGGTAGAATTTTGTGGCTGGTTCATGTAAAGTCCTACATAATTGCCAAACGATTCGACTTTTATATTTTTATAAAATAAAAAATACCTTAATTAATTATCTAATCATTAAAATTAATTATTATAATATCTTTCTGGACCTATGGCGTATACAACATCGTTATTATGGCCAAATGTTAATGTACTGGACAACACACACATATACTAAATAATTCAAATGAAAATATTATGATATCTTGATATGAATGTGCAATTTTTGTCAAAGCAGATTTTTTGTATACTGATAAATTTTAAGAACGGTAGATATTAGTGTTGCAAAAATCACCAGATATCAAAAACCGGTTAATCGATTTTCAGTAAAAAAAAAAAAAAACGGTTTTAAAACTTAAGGTAAAAAAACCGTGTGTATTTTTTGAAGTTAATTAAGTTATAAATACCTGTCTTCTGATTTCAAAAATGGATTTTGGTTTTGAAAATTGGTTTTGGTTTCAAAATCGGATTGATTTGAGCACTGAATACAGATCATCTTCCTATTCCTTTAACACTGCATTGTATTATTCCTTAGATACGAGTAGTTATTTCTTTACATAAAGAGGTGTTAATTGCCTTAACTAGGCTTCGCAGCCTGTGTGGTATTTTTTCCGGCAGATTAGCCTTCAAGTTGATTGCTTCCCGCAATGGTAGTCTCTGCCGTTCCAATGAAACGCATTCAAAAACAACGTGGTGGGCTACCTTCTTCTCCTTGTTGCATAGTCTACATACAGGTCCATCTTTAAAGACGCTTATTCTATGTGGATACTATCTTAGCAGCCTACCATGTTCATCGATTCGGTACCGTTCTAAGCTGTATTCGGTTGCTAAATGCCTGGATGATTGCCTCATTATCCCTTTGTTGTGTTTGTCCTCATACTGTTCCAGTAAGCCTGGTGTTTCTTTTCGGTCCACTCAGTTACTGCATCACGTATCGCAGTATTGGTTATCTCGAGAGCTGGATCAGATCCAATGAATTTTATGGAAGAGTCCTTGTTAGCATTCGCAAGTTCGTTGCATGCTATGTCCTTATGCCCTGGTATTCACACCAAAGTAACTTTATTGTGTTTAGTCAGTAGTTCAAGATTTACCAAGCAGTTCCAAGTTAATTTTGAGGTTACTTAATAGAATACTGCTTTAGAGCGGTTCGATTGTCGGATAGGATACTGATCAGCTTTGCATACCAATTTTGGTTTTGCTGTCCAACCATCCCCGTTCACGATAATCTTGAAGGTTTGTCGAAGGAGATTTTGAGAGTAATTGTATCACTGCCCATTTAAAAAATACGGTGTGTTATGTTATTCTGACATTCCTAGGAGTTTCCATTCTTGCCACCCCATTAATGTAAATAAAGAGAGTAGATTTGACATGGTTTCCATAGTAGATTTATGCAGCTGCAGTGATGCACAAGCAA
The DNA here is from genome assembly GCA_004143645.1 of Protaetia brevitarsis. NCBI lineage: Eukaryota > Metazoa > Arthropoda > Insecta > Coleoptera > Scarabaeidae > Protaetia > Protaetia brevitarsis. Next base: position 92,730 of record RXPK01000295.1, read on the forward strand.
GCTAATCTTCGTCTCTTTGCGAGTTTAATAATCGTCTTCCTCTGCGTGGTCTTTGTCCACCAAATCAGGGATCCATAGGTTAAAAAAAGGCTTACAGATGTCAACTCGATGTTTTCCGAATTGTTCTAAGGGTTTTCATTCATTCATTAAAGTTAGGGTGGCACTTACTTCCGGCACTTGAGCTAGTGCTCATTGTACCATCCCTATTAATTCTCTTATTTCTACTCGAGCAGCTTGGTGTTCTCTATAAAACCCAGTATCTTGCCCACTGGAAACTTGAGAACCTTCGAGGGCTCCAATAGATCTCTCCCGAAATATTTCTGCCTGAGTACCTTCAGTTCCTCACATGTGCAGATTACATGTAAACTCGTTTCCTCCGTAGTTCGCATCTTCTACACCACGGTTCGCTTACCCGGCCTGTGTTGTATAGATGTTTTGCAGGAGACAGTGTCCAGCTACCCACCCAGTAATGGTTTTAACTTCTTTCTTACTGCACCTGAGTAGGTTATCAGAGAAACTAACATCCCCATTCCCTATCAGGGCTTTGGTATATAGTTGACCTTCAGTCGACCTCCATTTCTTTGTACTTTCTTTATCTAACCAGGTCCAGATCTCCCTTTTTGCGAAATTCTTAGTAATTCCACATACGGGCTCTGAACCCATGAAGTGTCTCTTAGAGCCTCAATCGGCTAGTTCGTCGGCTATTACATTGCCATTTACAGCCTCATGTTCCGACATCCAAATCAGAGACACCGTGTAGTCTCGTGCCAGTGCATTGAGAAATTGTTTGCAGTCCCGAACTAGTTTTGACCTAGTTATGTGGTTCGAGAATGCCTTAATGACAGCCTGGCTGTTAGTCATTATATTAATTTTCCTCCTCATGTAGCCCCCTTTTGCAATCATTTCTGCACAGGTTGCAAGGGCTAATACCTCTGCCTGGAAGACTGTTGTATGTTTCCTCAGGCTTATGGATATCTTTTGATTAGGACTGGCCCACAAATACCGGCTCCTGTGCCCTGGCTGGATTGGATCCGTCCGTGAACCAATATCATTAGCAGTGCTCTCACTACGTGCCTATCCTCTGTTCGGTATGGAGATTTTCACCTTTTCAGTGAAGATAATTTCAGTGCCATGCTATCGTGGGCATTTGCAGCAAGGCCCGTCGAGCATCGTGCCCGTAGTATAAATGTGCCCTCCCACCCTGAAGTTGGGATGTCACAGGTTGTTGGCTTTCAGTCTAGGGATCGCATTCATTGCCTCCGCTCTCACATAACGCTCCAACGGGGGGAGGCCCACCAATGGTCTCCAAAGAAGCGGTCCCTCTGCTGTTAATTACACCAGTGATACCCAGCAAGGGTTATCATTAATGCCATTACCTTTTACAATTTATTGTCATTGGTCAAGTGTTGATTCCAAGTTAGTTTCGAGTCAAGAACCACTCCTAAGGATTTGGATTCTTGACTGAATTGCATCTTTTCATTATGAAGAGTTGGTGGCTTTAGGTCACCCAGCTTTCTTTTTTTCGTGAAGGAAACTAGTGTAATTTTCACAGGATCAACCTTTAGGTTTTTCTTTACACACTACCCCTTTGTGGTTTCAAAACCCTCTGAGTACTGAAATGAATGCTTGTAAGAAGTTGCAATTGTGATATTTTCTTAGCAGTTCTTTATTTGCCAAATACTGCCAGGAAAGTAAGTATATTTTGTTTCAAAACTTTTGGTTCGCAGGAAAATCAGTTCCGAGGTATTTAGTTCGTACCAATATATTTTATATTTTCCCAGATAAGCATAGAATGTGCTTAAAACCATAATAATTAGTACTAAATAAGACTTTATTTTTTTAACACTCACATTATGTTTCTATCAGCTTTCACATACAAAATAATTCTCAAGCATTAAAAACGGTCTAACCTAATTTCAATTCAATTAGTTATCAAATTCGACCAAACCTCATACAGTGTTCTCGACTGGCGATATACACTTTATTTCGACTAATTTGCGTCCACCACGAAAGAACACAAAAATACAGTTTTATATTGATCCTATATTAAATATGCTATATTGCTTCCTATATACGTTTATTTCGACCAACATGTGGCAACGTGGCGGACGCATTATACTTACAAGTTTATACAAAAAAATATACATCGGACGCAAAATAGTTAGCAGTTTGTCTGAAAATATACGCAGTGGACGCAAAATAGATAGGCAAATGTAAGGAAGCAAAAAAGTGCGTAGAATGAAAAATCGTATAATTTCATTTTAAAGCTACAGCAATAAAAAAGTGATCGGCGTTATCCATTTTTTCCCGCGGTTCAATATACGTCACTAAAATGCGTCTAACTACGCTCCTTCCAGGGGACGCACTACGACCGCGTTATGAAAGGAAGCAAAATAGTTAGCGGGATGTAAATATATATATATATATATATATATATATATAACAACATTACCAACACTTTTCTTGTGTACGCCATTTTTTTAAGCCACTAGTGGCTATTTTTTATTTTTGTAAAAAAGAAACTCATTGGGGTGATTCCTATGGTATTGGCACAGATGGGGGGAAAATACGCAAATAAGGTTCCTTGGAACTGGAAAAGAAAGTGTTCATGCTACACCACAATGTTTTGCTACAAAACGTAAATATCGTCATTTTGCGAATATACCATTTCAATATTCAATTAATCAAAAATCGTTTATTACTTTTTAATACTATGTACATTCCTCGCTAAAAAGAAACTTAGAGGTTAATATCTTGTCTAAATTAAGAAAAAAAGCTGAACTTTGTGTGAATGTGAGAAAAATAATAGCTGGATGTTTATTTAGGTTCTTGAAAGTCTAAGGTGCCTGTAAACGATCTACATTTTACGACAATGTGTGGCTGCAATTATATTACTAGAATGTTACCGGAAATACAGCAATTTTGATATCTGCTTTTTCATCGTTTTTACTGTTTATTTGCACTTCTTTAGTTTTGAATTTTTATTTACTCCTATAATTTCTTGTGCCAAACGTTCTTTTCAGAGCAATGGTAAAGTAAATCGTTTAGTTGGTGGTAAGTTTAGAGCTGTTAAAGAATCATACAAAGACTTAAAATATTTTTTAGGTTACAGATGCCCGGTAAACGACTTAGTTCTTCTGGCTAAGAGTTTGTGTGCCGTTTACTAGTGTATTTCTAGGAGGAAAAGCGAATTGGAAGTCTTTTAATATCCGTTGATGCGGTCCATGAGGTAAATTATAATTGGTTAGTATTAAATTAAAACTTACATACAAATTGTAGAGAGTTGCGAATGCTTTGGGCATTTCCATGGGTACCGTCTACAGTATAAAGCCCAAGAAAGAAACTATATCTGCTGTTCCTTCATTGAGTACTTCAACAGCTCTGTACAAGCCACGATTGATGCTTAAAACACATGATATGTCAGAGAGAAATAAAATGGATGTACGTAAAGTAACTTATGAGATGTACAATAACAGTAAGTACATTTATGAAATTAAATTTCAGTTCTAATTTAATATATTTCTATAGAAAAGTATGTAACAGTAAAAGCGTTACAAGAAATGTTGGAACACAAAAACATTTTCCATATCAGTATATTTTTAATTGCACTATTTTTTCTTTCAATATTGACATATTTTAATTTAATTTACTGCATATTATGTTTTATATATACTATTATATAAAAATTATGTTTGCTACATAAAATAAAAACGTCATCTTTCGTTTAATTAATCATTGGTAACGTATATTAAACTAAACACTTTTATGTTGCTTGAATAGTTAAATGAAAAATATAGCTGTGAAAGGAAAGGCAAATAATGCTTGTTCTTTTTTCCTATATTTTTTCTTTTTGAAGCAAACAACTAATGCACACAGGCAACTTCAGTATCACTTAACGTGCTAACTGCAGAAACCCTAAACGCTAACTAAAAGTTTGACTAATAATATTGAATATGATTTAATATTGGCTATCTAGGACAATCAATAATTGTTTTGGAATTATACAAAACAAATAATTATAAAATTAAATATTGATAAAATGTGTGTATTGGAAAACAAGTGCATTTTGCACTTATAAAAAAAATAAAATATTTTATGTTTATGCTTATCTTTTCGACAACTACTGATTTTAACTATTCTTTTCAGATTTACCACTCTTATCTCTAATATTTTTGTAAAAACGTTTATGCGAAATGTTGTTATACAACATATGTAAAAAACAAACAAACAGAACTTCTTTCAACGAAAAGCCATTCAAACCTTAAACGACAGGAAGAAAAGCCAGACTACTTTTAAGATTGGCGGCCCAGACATAACCAATAACCGTAATCGTAAACTTAAAAGTAACGGCACTATCGCCACAGAGTTCCATAAACCCTTTCAGTTTTATCGATTCATCTGCTTGATGCGATTTTCATTAAATTTTAAGATTTACTACCGCGTAATAACAACTTTAACGCTCATCTCGTACCGTATCTCCACATAACAAATAAGAGTTTAACGTTTTAAGTATAGCGAGATATACGATCAAGCGTGTTGAGCCCGAAAAAGTGAAAACCTGTCACTATGTATTACTTGCATACCTACCAGTTGGTAGATATATCGCAACGGGCAATTTGAGATGAGATATAGTTAAGTGCACGGTTGATGTATATGTATGTATCCGTTTTCATGTCGTCAAAAACTGATTGCATTTTTTTGTGGAATCCCACGCACCTATGTTTCCTTTCGCTTATTAATCTTACGAATCTATTTGCAATGTTAAGCATAAAACCAGAAAAGTAACTGCAAATAAATTGAATATGTTTGTTAAATTATTTCCACATGGTTTGCTAAACTGTTTTGCGTCCATTATGTTGACATATTGTATATGATGCCTTTGCTGAAATATAAAATTACCAATATTCTTAATCTTTCGAATCAGTTGGTACTATTAATCACCTGAAATAGAATGGATGACATATCCATGTTTTCACACACCGTTCACAATGGAATAAGCGATAAAGTTGTAACCATTGTACCACGGCGGCTCTTCTTAAAAAGCCACGGTACCATGGCCCCACTATTGCAAATCACAAATTGATCATTAAAAAACCTTTATTTTCTTAAGAAATACCGATAAATACGTGCGCGCGCGCACACGCATACATACATTTAAGTACAGAACGTACGCTGCGATTTCCATGATTTGATGCGGCGAAAAAGCGCTTCTAGTTATTTATGCAGACAAGTGGCAACTGGGCGCCACGTCTAGATTGGCCGATTTTCAAGAAATTTGTAGGTCTCCACGCGGAGCTAACGGAAGAGGGGGTGGTCGCAGTATACGCAAAAATTACATTGAAGTGGGGCCAGCCGTATCTTGGCGCGCTGGTTAATCGAATCATGCGTCATCAGCGTCAGTGGTCGGTAGTGTGGGGGAAGGGTTTCCCACTATCCCGGTAGGTAAGCGTGTGAGTCAGACGGCCGTCGAAGATCGACTATTGAAAGTAGAAACATATAGAGGGTCGTCGCATACGGATTTCGATTTAGACACTTCCCCGCAATAAAAATGGGGTTCAAAAAGATTTAATATTTATTAATTCTAGCAACAAAGTGCAGTGTTATTCTAGTATAACATCGCAAATTAATAACTATAGTATTTCAAATCAAAATGAATTACGATTTGTACCTTTCTTAGGGCAAAAATTATGAAAATGAAATAATAAATATAATAAGGCAGTTATTTGTGAAAAATATATCATAATAGTGTTTTAAATAAAAACAAAAACAAGCTTAGGTAAACAAACAAAGAAAATAAAAATTGTGTTTCCCATTCTTTCTTCTGTCGTTCTTCATTTATGCAAATTTTGTATTTCGTAATATCGCAAATTGTTAGCAGTTAACTTTCGACTAGTTCGACGGCTCGCGAGTTCGAATCTCGGTCTGATCGGTTATTATAGCAACTTGCTTTTTCAGCGCTCGTAAGGATAGTTAGGGAGATTTGGGTCTGCGAGAGTGCCTGAGACGCAATAAAATTGCTTAGGCTCTATAACACCCGAAAAAAATCCTTCTCGAACGGTCCAGGACGATCTAAATATTGTAATACAATCTTGTAGTAACTACGGTCGATTATGTTGAAAGACAGAAGATTGTTAATTTGCATAGTAACCAATTCCAGCATACGCTAAATGGTACCCGGTTGCCAACATATTTATTTTAGATTTCAAAAGCAACTAGCATTGTAAATTCAGTAAGCTTATGCAGGACTAAGAATGATTTTACCACATCGGTCTTTTTTATCAGGCAAAACTAATATTTTATTCTGTAATTCTATGGTGCTATCACACTTTTCCTATTGTTTCCGCGTATACTGGTCATCTGTAGGGGTCGTTCCATATCAACCGGAACTTCTAAAAAAAATGATTCTTTGATTCTTCTTTGAATTAGATTCTTGTTATATTTTAAATTTGAAGTCTTTGCCCAAAATTATAAAACCCGTATTTTTTCCTAAAGCTCTACAGTATCTATTTGCAAAGGCATTCACGAACAAATTTTGCAAAATCAATAAAATAATCGCAGAGGTCATGTTGTTTGGTTATGACAAAAATACTCCAAACTGTGGCACTAGTAATACTGCAAACTTCTTCTAGACCCCTCACCACAAACTCCACTAAACTGGACGTACGTTTCAATAGCAAAGCTATCATCATCAGCAGTTCGGTGTTTCTGCTGATGATGATAGGTTTGCTATTGAAACGTACGTCCAGTTTAGTGCAGTTTGTGGTGAGGGGTCTAGAAGAAGTTTGTTTGATATGCAGAAATTAAAAGAGTAAAATAAAATACATATAAATCATGGTTTATTCTAAAGCTTAAATTATACATTTTCATTCAATAGTGCCTAAATAAGACTGTAATTTATTATGACATTGGTAGATATGGCACCTCAAGAAAGTACATAATTAATGTGTCTCGAAAATTTGTTAGTCATTCTATAAATATACGGAGAAAGTGCGTTAACTAAATATTTTTGTTAAAATGTCCTCCCATATCACTAGTTCCAGTACAAACAATATATGTATACAAGCCCGATGGAAATGGATTTAATGTAGAAATACACATCGGCTGTATTTTAGCAGTAGAAGGTGTTATGTAACTTTTGCACTCCACAACATGTAGTTACACAATCTTTTCTGCCGTTTCTGCAGACAGATGCGTAATTTCGATTATTATTTTTAGGAATCCACAGGTAGTTCGTCGATAGTCGTCTAGTTGGCTCACTTCAAGTTAATAAAAAACTTAGCGTTTTCTTAACAAAATCAAGTAATATATTGGCGCAGTCCAAAAACACTGTTAAAAACCTGTGCACATTTTAAATATAATAAAAATTGAGAAAGCAAGGCATCACACATAGTATATAAAATATGTTGTCAAAATTGTAATATATTGATGAAATTATGCAATATCTAAAAAACAGCTTAAAAAAGCATAAGTATAATAAAAATCTTACAGCAAAAAAAAACATGAAATAACTCAAAATAATTCAACTTTACAAACATAAAAATGCAGTTAATGTTAAAACAGACATATTATATTTCATCAAACTATATAACTTAATTTTATAATCAAATACGGCAATATTTTTTGAAACCTATCAAATTAAAAATTTACTAACATTTTTCATATTTAACCAAAAAATCAAATCAGCACATTATATTACAACCCAATGTTTATATAAAACAAAAAGATATAGTAAAACAAAACGATACTGATGTTGTCATTTATCGAACAAAAGTTCATTTACAAATGGTTTAATGTCATTTTTAAAAATCATAGTTTTATCTTTTAAATATAACTTAAAAAAGCGTCAAAAATGAAGCGAAACATCGTTACATATTTTTATTTTATTATTCCATAAAGGACCGGAATCGTTTAAACGTGTTACCAATATTTTTGTATTGATTACCATTATTGCAACTGATGAGACTGAATGCCGACTGTGTTTAGAAGATGAGGACTCGTTGAGCAATATTTTCTGCCACAGTTCTGCTGCTACGAGAATCAGGTATTTAGCCTTCAGAAGGCCGACCCTTCCCTGGAAGACCTGAAAACAATCTCATTCACAAGAATACTGAGTCATCTTAAGGCGTAAACTTATTGGATGCAATTCTAAGATAATATTCGCTCTACAATAGATTCTGGTGGTCGCAGTGGACGGGACGATTAATCGAACCATGCGGAAGCTATCTCTTACCAAGCTAACTAAACTAAACTAACCATTGTTTTATATGTGCAATTGTAATTAATTTTTCCTAAAAAAAATATGTTTCTCTTGGCTGTATATATAATATAAAGTAATATTTTAACCAAGAAAAATCTGTTTTCGTTCCTAAGATATCTACAAAAACTTAGAAAGAAATCTTTGGAGAGATCAGAATGATTAAGGCGAATGAGCCCCTAAACAAATGTGGTGTTTTTATATCATTATACTCTCTCAGTCTCTAGAAGTTCATCGAGATTTGTATTGCCGAGTTGTGAGTGTTCCCTTCTCATAAGTAAACATAAAATCATATGCCTTTAATGAAACACCTTCAAATTCAATAATATGCTTTCTCATATTTGTCTCATTAACAATGTAGACAAATAAGTTAGTGGCGCAATGATACCGTTAAATTGTGTACTAGCTCCGAGCGAAGCGCTGAACAGATATCGAGGTAAACCACTGTAGTAATGATTTTGCATCGGTGTGAAAGACATTATCGCAATTTAATATATATACCCTTATAAGATTGTTGCGGCTTTTTAGTGTAAGTTTTTTTAACTCTTATGCTGTGCATCAAAACTACATATTTTTATTTATTATACAAAATATGTACCTACATTGTTTCGATTAAATTCGTTTAATATATATTGCATTTCGAATTTTAAGAATTCGAAATGCAATACTAAAAAATACTAAAGGTAAGATTCTAAACACGGCATCACGCAACAACTGCACTTCTGACAGCATAGTTCTCCATAAATGAAAACAAACCGACAATATGATAATATCTAACGATAAATCAAACAAGAAACAACTAAAAGTCACGACCAATCAATTCCAAAACAATAGCAGCACACAGTAATTCAAATTAGAAAAAGAAATGATGGGCGCACCGAAAATGTTTGAAACTCGACAAAATAAATTTTGCAAACTTGTATTGGGATCGCCACACTGATACGTTCCCTGCCAGCCATCCTTTGATTTTGACTTTCCCCATCTTCTCGCGCTACTGAAGAACTAACTATACTCATTGTCAGTAATATTACAAGTGTTACACCCAGAAGGAACAATGTGTTCAACTTGATTTTTTTTTGACTATCATTAAAGCAAGATATGGTAAAAATGTGAACCTTTTATCTTTGATAATTTTTTGCGAAAAAATAATTATCTCTTAGGTGACCACTCGCGTAGGCCCCACGGCCGGTTGTAATTAAACTAACAGCTTCTTGCGGTTTCGCCGTGTGTCAAAACTTTCGCTCGACGTTTCGCTGTTCATACTGACAGCTTCTTCAGGGTAACTGAAATGGGCCAGTTCAGTTACCCTGAACTTTTTGAGCCGTTTTGACACACGGCGAAACCCGCAAGAAGCTGTTAGTTATATCTCTTAGGTTTTTGTGAAGAAACCTATTTATGACAGCTAAATATTTAGCTACGGCGCATTCGTCTACTAGTGTTAAGCCTAACAAAACACCTAGAGTTCGAAAACATCAAAATTATCACCTGTTAGTGACTTTGACAGGGCTAGAATTGTTGCCTATCGAGATGTTGGTTTGTCCTATCGCGAAATTGGCCGCTGAAGAAGACCAATTGGTCAACCGAGGCGTACCACAAGACGTCAAGATAAGAGCATCAGACAACTAGCTCTACGAGACCGTTTTGCTACTACGCGTCAAATCGCTGACCAATGGTTGGAGAAGAAGGGAGACCTGTTACTATGCGTACACTATGCGCCGCATTGGAACTTTTGATTTTTTCATATCGTCACGCATTAGTGCTTCTTTGCTGCGACCACTGTCTTTAACTTTTGCAATGTGCCAGAGAAATGGCAGCATCGGAGGCAAAGTAGGATAATGTCGTCTTAGCCATGAATCGTGATCTGTCTAGGTATGGACGGATGGCCGTAGAGATATTTACGGACGTCCGCGTTGAAGAGCGACGTGATATTGGATTTGCTGTTGAGAGGCATGTACACAGGACTGTTGGAGTAATGGTTTGGGGGGCTATTGCCTATGGCAGCCGATCACCACTTTATTAGAGGCAGCGTCTTATGTTGCATGGTCCTACAAACCACTTTACTACCGTTATTTAGATGGCCGTTCTACATGTCTTCTTCAGCACAGACAGTCGTGTTGTCCTATATTGCTCGTCGAACTACATTGAAAAACAAAATTAATAACATCAACGATCTTTATTGATTGGGTTTATTGGAATAAGAAAAAGATATATTGTATAGATAATTTTTTTTATTATATTGAACAATTTTGTTTATTGACCGTCACGTTGAAAAACTGAGTTAATTGTATTAATAAATGAATTTATAACGGTATTGATTGTTTCCAATCATTTCACTCTAACACATACCGTGTTTTACGCTTTCTGTGCAGGTATAGCCTATGCAATTGTTAAAATTGTTTCTTCAGAACTTCAGATTCACATTTCACATAGTCCCTTCTACCAAGGTATAAATGCATCTTTCCTGCAACGTATTTTATCTGTTTGCATTCATAAAAGTAGTGTGTTTAGTGTTATTACAGGCAAAATTAAGGTATTTAGTACGCTTCCTTTTCTTTTATTTCTTAAACCCACTTGAAAACTTGTTAAATACATAATTATTATTAGATATTCAAATTACCTAACCTAGTTTTATATGTAATGAACAATAAGTGGATATCCAATATTTGACATTTTGCGTATATGTGAACGTTAAAGTAGGTGCAATGTGCTTTATTTTATGTGTAACACTAATTTTGCCGAGCTTGAATAATTAGTCAGACATTTCAAACATGTGCATAACCTAAATATAAATATAGTGCTTTAGTATTTTATAGAAAACCGATATTCTTTATCGTCGGGAATGTCATTCACGGTTAGAAAAGCAGATAGTTAATAGATTTCTGACGGGAAAAAGTTGGTTAATTTAAGATTACTTCCAGCTATGCATTTAGGTACTTTAATATAAAACTCTTAACATATATTTTGGAATTTATTGGATGGTAAAAAAAAGGAAAATATATAATAAATTTACGGAATGCAAAACTGATGAGAAGAATTCCAAAACAAAAATATTGCAAATAATTTGGTATGTATAAATGTATATGTACTCTTTTACTCAAATAATTACTTATTCTATTTGGTGTTTCAGATTTCGAAGACGGGATCGAAAGCCGATTAATCGATCGTTAAGATTGATAACTTGTTACCCAGCGAATTGATTGCTTGTGCAAGCTTGTACGAATAAAGACTAAATCACAATGAAATGCTGACACAATGAACATAATAATTTTATTTGTAAATATAATAATGATACTAATATTAAAATTTTATCAATACATAGTATTGGTAAGTAAATTTAATTTATTGCATTTAGTTGCACTTTTTTTGAAGCTGGTTGTATTATTAAGCGAATTAATTATTATACTTAAGTTTGCCTAAATAGTATAACCGAATTCGAAAATGTACTGTTAGTTGAAAAGACTTGGACCTCTTACACTAACTACATATTTTCGAAATCTATTTATATTATTTGGTAAACTTTAGTAATAAATAGGTATAATATATAATTCTACAACTATTAATTAACGGAATGTATAAACTTCATATAAGCAATAAATAAGTTAATTCATACAGTGTACCACGGTTAGCAACATGATAATCCAGTTTATATACAGGTGTCCCACCGAACTGGGTCATTAGATTTTTTGAACTTCTAGCAGGAATTTGATTTTGAAACTTGCAGTGTAGACATGGCCCACTGTGATTTATTTAAGAAAAATATTTTCAACTTTATAGCACTTTCGGTATACAGGGTGCTGATATCAACTTTCTTATTTTAAATAGAATGGTACCATTTTTATTGTTACAATGAATAGTGTCGAGTATTTGCAATTAGTTTACATTGAAGGTTCCTATCCCTTGACTCAACGTTATTGAATATTTGCAATTTTTGTTGATTTTTTGACGTTTGCCTTGTTTCAATTTAAACTAAATAGCTGATTAGGTACAGATATTTTAGTGGTTCTACTAATGTCGATGTAAGTACAAAGACGTAGGTAGAAAGTGTTAGTGCAATAATGACCGAAATCACATACAGGGTGTTCGAAAACGCATCTCCAATGTGGATACCTTTAAACCAACAAAACTTTTTTATTTCAAATGGAACATGGTATTTTTTACTATAGCACTGAATGCAGTATAAAATTCTACATCGATTGACATTAGGGTTTGGTATATCTATTTTTGATATTTTTTGAGATATTAGCATTTATTACCTAAAATATGACTAATTTCCAAGTTTCGAGTATATAAAATATTTTTTCCTAAAAACACTCTGTATATTATTTTTTAGATGAGTTATCTTTTTTTGCATTGTTTGGTTTCCATGGCTGAGATATTTATCATTAGAAGTTTTCCAATTATTAGCAGATTTTATGTAATTGTAATTATAAAATATTAATAAGCCATAATTATTATACGACAGCAAATTACATGTTAATATTTTTGTCTGCTTATTAAATACATCGTAAATAAGTCAAATTAAAAAAAAAAACTAAGAAACTATTATTCTGAAAGAACATTTATATTGGACATTTTCGAAGACTTTTAAGAGTTTGTTCCCGATTTATGTTATCTGTCTGTATCGCTTAATACCTAGTTTAATACAAAAAGCCAAGAGGCTGCATTGTTTTCGGAGACTCCATATCGAACGGCTCCACTACAAAGAAACTACCTGGTCTAGTCAGTGAACAATATTTGAAATATTATGAGTGTATTTAGGATATCTGCTTTAATTTCTCTTGCATTTTATTTTTTTGAGGTTTTTATTCATTGCAAATAAGTGAAGGTATCTAATCAGTGTTACATTCTTCATGAATGTAGAATAAGTCTAAAATGTTATTTGTAACTTTCAATGTTTTTCTTATTCCTTCCGATTTACAATATTTTACTTGTTATAAAAAAATGTGTGTAGGCGTTTACAGCATTAGGACTTACTATAAAAGATATGACTTGTTAGTACTGCATAGGTTTATCACTGCGCAATTTGATAAATTACCAACAATGGATATCACTTGTTTGTTAGCACATCTCATGGCCTACTAATATCTAATAATTAATGTATGTTCTCTATGACTAAAAGATATTACTATTAGTAAGAAATTAGTGAACGTTAGATATCTGAAACATAAATATTTAGATAGGTTAGGCAAATAATGTAGAGAGTGTTTTGTAGGAAAAAACTAATGTTATTTATTTGAAACTTGGAATTTAGGCATATTTTTAGCAATTTTTTGCAAGAAATGCTAATACTTCAAAAACTATTAAGAATAGGTATACCAAACCCTAATATCAATCGATGTAGAATTTCGCGCTGCAATCAATGCTGTAGTAAAAAATACCATGTTTCATTTGAAAGAAAAAAGTTTTGTTAGCTTAAAGGTATCCACATTGGAGACGCGTTTTTGAACAGCCTGTATGTGATTCAGTGATTATTGCTATAACACCTTATAGCTACGTCCTTGTATTTACATCGACTTTAGTAGAACCACTAAATATCTGCTATCTCATGAAATATTTGATTTTATTTGAAAGAGTGCAAATGTCAAGAAATCAACGAAAGTGAAAATATCTTAAAAACGGTCGAGTTTAGGGATAGGGAACCTTCATATAAACTAGTTGCAAATGTCTGGCCCAATTCATTAGACCGATAAAAATTATACCATTCCATTTAAAATAAGAAAGTTGATTATAACACCTGTATACCGAAAAGTGCTATAAAGTTGAAAATTTTTCCTTAATAGATCACAATAGGCCATGACTACACTGTAAGTTTCAAATTTCTACTAGAAGTTCAAAAAAAATCTAATGTCCCAATTCGGTGGGACACCTGTATAATATGAACTTTATTGTATCAAAAACTTCTTTAATCACTTTAATGTATACCGACTTTTAAAGCAATAAGTTATACTTATTATATTCATAATCAAGTGAATAATAAATTCATTATATCAACAATTTTCTTTATTGTAGAGATGAACATATATATTTATTAATATAATAAACGCACATACATTGTGTTGATAAAAGTGTTCGTTGGACGAATTTTAATAAAACAATTATTGAATTAATGTACTTTTTTATTACATTTGTGCGTTCAGTGTATGGACCTTCTGCAAGAAACAGGCGTTAATTTTTTGCCGTGGTCACCTCTTTCACTAGATTTAAATTCCATTGAACATGTGTGGGATATCATGGGGAAGAAACTATCCACTTTGCACTATCCTCCACAGAATCCGCCACAGTTAATCTATGAAATTCAAGTTGTTTGGAACGAGGTGCCACAAGCAAATATCCACCTCTCATTTTGTCGATGTCTAGACGTCTACAGGCGTGTACTCAGCTACGGGGACGCCAAACACATTATTATTACTTTTTTTTCGTATTACATGTTAATAAAATTACTAGCAAATATTATCGTTTCATTTTTGTTGTAAAACTCAATCACACTGCCAAAAAAACCAAGTTGCACAAAAATATTCCATCTAGGTGTAACACTTCTAATATCACTGAGTATATTTTGTCTGTGCTTTACTCACGAACTCATCGTGGATATTGCAATATAAACACTTATTCGGGTAGAATATATTGGAACGATTTAATTTAATCTGATTTGATTTTAATGATAATTAATTTTCAACTGCATGGTAGACAAATTTTCTTTTCAGTAGGTTTCTCTTCTTTGATTTGACATATCTAATATCACTCCAATGGCCTTTCTGGAAACAAAGCTTACTTAATTACTTACTTCAAATATAATGGTATCAAATCTACTTTAGAAAAATACAAACAACTAACATTCCATGAAAATATCATCTTTTAAACATAAAACTATAATTAACGTGCGGGCATCATTGTATCCTGCAAAAACTAATTTCCTTACGACTATTATTTTTTAACCCAGCTTCAATAATTTATAAAATTAAGAATTAACTAGAAGCGGATATTGCATCCTTTTCCTATTGAATTCTATTAAATGACTATAATTATTGAAGACGGAAGAGGAGCAATATAGAAGGAAAAAAAGACGCAGCGAAACGAAGTCGTGAAGGTTAAAAATTTCACGGTCGAAACAATAAACAACGAAGAAACGTAGGTACAGTTAAGCACGCATAATATTCAGCGTCACCTTTGGCATCAATGACATTTAAACGATTTCAGTCGTTACTTGCAATGCTACGGTAGTCACGAAGATAATTTTCTCAGTTTTCAAATCAAATATATCACATCAGATAAACTTAGCAGCGAAGATATAATTGTATATGCATACTATTACTTATTATATATTGCATATAGATATACTAACAAATTCGACTAAACTTTCATAATTTATATATCAACAATAGCTTCTGTACGTTCAAAAAAGTACCTGCATTGAGTTAACCAAAATTTAGCTAATTTAACAATAGTGTTTGGTTGTACATAGCGAGGCAATTTTTTTGCGTGAAAAAAATTGTTAGATATTTGTTGTTAGTGCAAGAAAATTATATTGTGCTTGCAAGGATTCAAACGAATCCTTAGAAACGTATCGCATTAAAAATATTTTTTGTTAATACTGCCCGCCGCAGGTACACGGAAAAAAACGATTTGGTTGCATCAATCAAATTGACCTTATTCAACAAAATTATTCGTTTACATAGTGTTAAACAAATTTTTTATTTCAAAACATAACAAGCGTTTGTCGCGCGTATTGGAGGGATTTGATCGCAGGGATCACGCCTCCACCGCCATAGTGTGCGGTGACGGGTGTCGCTTTTTGAATGGCTCACACATCCTATCAGATATTATCTTGTAAATACATCATATTAATATTTTATAATCGTATTTGCGGTGGTTTTTGTATCAAATATGTGCTGTTACTGAATGAAATAGGAAAAGCGCCATCTGTGGAAGAGTTTCTGCAATACATACAAGTATTTAACATTTTTTATACTATATTGGGGAAAAACTGCTATAATAATGTTTAGATCAAAGCATTTGTTTGGAAATGTGAGGACAGGATGTGTAAAAGAGCAATTTCAACGTCATAAATACATTAAGTGTATTAAGTAAAGTAAAACTAACAAATAATATGATTTTTTCCGGTATTTCATTTCTTTTCATTGTTTTCTCATAAGTATGGGATTTTATTATTGAACTTTCCTGCAATATTTTTTAATACAGAAATTATAATTAAATTAAATAATTAATTGAAAAACATCTTGGAAGTTACTAAAATCAAATGTAATGGTGATATGGCATGTCTCAATCACTAACTAGGAAACATGCACTTTAATTCTAACTGATCAAATAGTACAGTAGAACAGGGATTCTATAATTCAATTAAATTATTTCTTTGCTGCTACTTAAAAGAACCATTTTTTTCAGTTAATACATACTTCTTTTACTTTGAAATATAGTTATTTGTATCACTAGGCCAGAAAACTACAGTTTTGCGAGTTATGAGTACGGTTTGTGTAGTAACAAGTACGAATACTCGCAAAAGAGTTTCTGGCCTTGTGATATACAATGTTTTTTTGGGCCGACAAATCTTAATTTTGAATTGAAAATAGAAAAGAAATTTTGACACTAGGGAGTTGACAGTACAAGTTGACACACATGTCACATAACAGTATTTTGACGTTTGCGAGAATAAATCTTTTTCTGTAATTTTTCTTGTTTTAATATCTATTTATCAATAATAAGTCCAATGAAGACACCAGTTCATCTTAGCATGGTTGAACAGTAGCTTAATGACAATTTATTACAACATCTGTCAGGTGAATCTAGTGTGGCCAACCTTTAGTGACATTTTTGCCTGCCTAATTACTGCAAAATGAGTGTTTCTGGACGGAGGCGCAAAAATGTTATTTCCAGTATTAAGCACTATAGGTTTATTTTAACTGAAAGAAACGATTCCTTTAAACAGCGACAAAGAAATACTTTTTTGATTTAACGAATCTTTTTTCTCCGTGTGATGTTTCTTATTAACGAGGAAATTTCCAAAAAAGAAATGACAACTGTGGTGTAATTTGGTTGGCAAATTGAATTTCCGAAAGAACTGTAATAGTTTTCCTGTAGATTTATCAGATCTTCAAGGAATAAAATTTATTGTGTACATGTAATAGGAGAAAAATCCCTCAGAGGTGTAAAATTTACTTCAAATTTACTTTTAGGGTAATTTTACCCAATTTCTTTTTAGGGTGTACGTTATATCTCCAAATTTATACACATATTAAAAAAACTACATGGTCCAAAAAGATAACATAACCTGTCTTCGCAAGAAACTAATAATGGGAAGAGAGTACTCTCTAGCCCAAATTTTGTTATTTTTTATTAAAAAAGGTGTTTTTTACATATAAAACTCTTAGTTCTTGGCCTCTTGGAAGATTTGGATTCTATAAACTGCCCTAGAAGGAAAGCACAATCCTAAGTTAAAAGTAACTACACAGGTCACTGCTTCCAACTAAGTTAGTGACAGTATTAGCCAATCAAGAAGGTGACTTGCTTTAAAACTGTCAATATTTTGTTTCAACTCGTTTGGACTGGGCATCGTTTATTGGAAGTTGTTTAATTGAATCAGATGTATGGCTATAATAAGGTTTTAAGTAAAATATGGACAATAACTGTTTAATTGTCACTACTATAATTGAATTGCTAAAAAAACTCTTTAATTAGAGCAATGTGCTGGAGTGTTTTAGAATAGTAATTCGTTCTTAAATAACGGGTTTTAATTGGGAGAATTCAATAGGTTTAGTAACAACAAGTAAAGATATATTTGCCACCTATAAATTATTGCCAGGAATTCTGTTTGTTTGAAACATTTTTCTCAGTGTAATTAAAACAAATTAACGGTTCCATATTTGAAAAGTACTGGTTAGAGGAATAATTAAATAAAATAATGCCTGGAGCTGCTGACTGAGTGAAACGTTTACACCATTAATAATTTCAATATTCGTTTGTTCTCATTTACGGTAATAAAAGCTTGTTGCGATTTTTATATAGAGAACCTGTGTTCTTGGCCTCGATTAGAATCTAATAATGTTGCATTAAATCGCTTTTTCGTTATTTATATTTTAAGCAGCACTAAAAACACTGAATCTCTGCTAATTTTGCCTAATTTATTTGTGGCTCTGTAGCAACAAAATTAACAATATATCTAAAAAATTAAAAACTGGATCGCGGCGCCGTATTTAAAGTAATTGAAGAACTCCACAGTTTTAGACAGAAAAAAAAATTAAATATCCACTTACGTACATAATTAATATTCAGTTAAATATTTGAAGAAAATCAAAAAATAAAAGATATAAAGAAAAATTGTGTGTATAATCTGTGCATTCGTTAGATTGCAACAATTTTCCTGCTAGCTGTTGTAAAATATATCTCAGTTTTTCGTTTAGAAATCCTCTTTTCTATTAAATATTAATTGCTTTTTATAATAAACAATAAAAATGATTTTCCATATGCAAGTTCTGCGATGGCATGTATTAATATTCCATTTTTTTGTTACTTACTTGTACATTTTGTATAATATTAATTTTAGGTAAAAAAAAAACAATTATAATCCTTTTTTCGTTGACAATTTTGTGCTTTTTTTAATTTCATTAGGACTTCGAAGAGTTGTTTCTTGTATTTTCTTTTACGTAAATAAATCTCAATCGATATATTATAATATATTTTCAACGAAAATGTTTCGTGGGGCTAATTCAAAAACTATTAAGAATAGGTATACCAAACCCTAATATCAATCGATGTAGAATTTCGCGCTGCAATCAATGCTGTAGTAAAAAATACCATGTTTCATTTGAAAGAAAAAAGTTTTGTTAGCTTAAAGGTATCCACATTGGAGACGCGTTTTTGAACAGCCTGTATGTGATTCAGTGATTATTGCTATAACACCTTATAGCTACGTCCTTGTATTTACATCGACTTTAGTAGAACCACTAAATATCTGCTATCCCATGAAATATTTGATTTTATTTGAAAGAGTGCAAATGTCAAGAAATCAACGAAAGTGAAAATATCTTAAAAACGGTCGAGTTTAGGGATAGGGAACCTTCATATAAACTAGTTGCAAATGTCTGGCCCAATTCATTAGACCGATAAAAATTATACCATTCCATTTAAAATAAGAAAGTTGATATCAACACCCTGTATACCGAAAGTGCTATAAAGTTGAAAATATTTTCCTTAAATAGATCACAATAGGCCATGACTACACTGTAAGTTTCAAATTTCTACTAGAAGTTCAAAAAAATCTAATGTCCCAATTCGGTGGGACACCTGTATAATATGAACTTACTTTATTGTATCAAAAACTTCTTTAATCACTTTAATGTATACCGACTTTTAAAGCAATAATTTATACTTATTATATTCATAATCAAGTGAATAATAAATTCATTATATCAACAATTTTCTTTATTGTATAGATGAACATATATATTTATTAATATAATAAACGCACATACATTGTGTTGATAAAAGTGTTCGTTGGACGAATTTTAATAAAACAATTATTGAATTAATGTACTTTTTTTATTACATTTGTGCGTTCAGTGTATGGACCTTCTGCAAGAAACAGGCGTTAATTTTTTGCCGTGGTCACCTCTTTCACTAGATTTAAATTCCATTGAACATGTGTGGGATATCATGGGGAAGAAACTATCCACTTTGCACTATCCTCCACAGAATCCGCCACAGTTAATCTATGAAATTCAAGTTGTTTGGAACGAGGTGCCACAAGCAAATATCCACCATCTCATTTTGTCGATGTCTAGACGTCTACAGGCGTGTACTCAGCTACGGGGACGCCAAACACATTATTATTACTTTTTTTTCGTATTACATGTTAATAAAATTACTAGCAAATATTATCGTTTCATTTTTGTTGTAAAACTCAATCACACTGCCAAAAAAACCAAGTTGCACAAAATATTCCATCTAGGTGTAACACTTCTAATATCACTGAGTATATTTTGTCTGTGCTTTACTCACGAACTCATCGTGGATATTGCAATATAAAACACTTATTCGGGTAGAATATATTGGAACGATTTAATTTAATCTGATTTGATTTTAATGATAATTAATTTTCAACTGCATGGTAGACAAATTTTCTTTTCAGTAGGTTTCTCTTCTTTGATTTGACATATCTAATATCACTCCAATGGCCTTTCTGGAAACAAAGCTTACTTAATTACTTACTTCAAATATAATGGTATCAAATCTACTTTAGAAAAATACAAACAACTAACATTCCATGAAAATATCATCTTTTAAACATAAAACTATAATTAACGTGCGGGCATCATTGTATCCTGCAAAAACTAATTTCCTTACGACTATTATTTTTAACCCAGCTTCAATAATTTATAAAATTAAGAATTAACTAGAAGCGGATATTGCATCCTTTTCCTATTGAATTCTATTAAATGACTATAATTATTGAAGACGGAAGAGGAGCAATATAGAAGGAAAAAAAGACGCAGCGAAACGAAGTCGTGAAGGTTAAAAATTTCACGGTCGAAACAATAAACAACGAAGAAACGTAGGTACAGTTAAGCACGCATAATATTCAGCGTCACCTTTGGCATCAATGACATTTAAACGATTTCAGTCGTTACTTGCAATGCTACGGTAGTCACGAAGATAATTTTCTCAGTTTTCAAATCAAATATATCACATCAGATAAACTTAGCAGCGAAGATATAATTGTATATGCATACTATTACTTATTATATATTGCATATAGATATACTAACAAATTCGACTAAACTTTCATAATTTATATATCAACAATAGCTTCTGTACGTTCAAAAAAGTACCTGCATTGAGTTAACCAAAATTTAGCTAATTTAACAATAGTGTTTGGTTGTACATAGCGAGGCAATTTTTTTGCGTGAAAAAAATTGTTAGATATTTGTTGTTAGTGCAAGAAAATTATATTGTGCTTGCAAGGATTCAAACGAATCCTTAGAAACGTATCGCATTAAAAATATTTTTTGTTAATACTGCCCGCCGCAGGTACACGGAAAAAAACGATTTGGTTGCATCAATCAAATTGACCTTATTCAACAAAATTATTCGTTTACATAGTGTTAAACAAATTTTTATTTCAAAACATAACAAGCGTTTGTCGCGCGTATTGGAGGGATTGATCGCAGGGATCACGCCTCCACCGCCATAGTGTGCGGTGACGGGTGTCGCTTTTTGAATGCTCACAGCTCCTATCAGATATTTATCTTGTAAATACATCATATTAATATTTTATAATCGTATTTGCGGTGGTTTTGTATCAAATATGTGCTGTTACTGGAATGAAATAGGAGAAGCGCCATCTGTGGAAGAGTTTCTGCAATACATACAAGTATTTAACATTTTTTATACTATATTGGGGAAAAAACTGCTATAATAATGTTTAGATCAAAGCATTTGTTTGGAAATGTGAGGACAGGATGTGTAAAAGAGCAATTTCAACGTCATAAATACATTAAGTGTATTAGTAAAGTAAAACTAACAAAATAATATGTTTTTCCGGTATTTCATTTCTTTTCATTGTTTTCTCATAAGTATGGGATTTTATTATTGAACTTTCCTGCAATATTTTTTAATACAGAAATTATAATTAAATTAAATAATTAATTGAAAAACATCTTTGGAAGTTACTAAAATCAAATGTAATGGTGATATGGCATGTCTTCAATCACTAACTAGGAAACATGCACTTTAATTCTAACTGATCAAATAGTACAGTGAGAACAGGGATTCTATAATTCAATAAATTATTTCTTTGCTGCTACTTAAAAGAACCATTTTTTTCAGTTAATACATACTTCTTTTACTTTGAAATATAGTTATTTGTATCACTAGGCCAGAAACTACAGTTTTGCGAGTATGAGTACGGTTTGTGTAGTAACAAGTACGAATACTCGCAAAAGAGTTTCTGGCCTTGTGATATACAATGTTTTTTGGGCCGACAAATCTTAATTTTGAATTGAAAATAGAAAAGAAATTTTGACACTAGGGAGTTGACAGTACAAGTTGACACACATGTCACATACAGTATTTTGACGTTTGCGAGAATAAATCTTTTTCTGTAATTTTCCTTCTTGTTTAATATCTATTTATCAATAATAAGTCCAATGAAGACACCAGTTCATCTTAGCATGGTTGAACAGTAGCTTAATGACAATTTATTACACATCTGTCAGGTGAATCTAGTGTGGCCAACCTTTAGTGACATTTTTGCCTGCCTAATTACTGCAAAATGAGTGTTTCTGGACGGAGGCGCAAAAATGTTATTTCCAGTATTAAGCACTATAGGTTTATTTTAACTGAAAGAAACGATTCCTTTAAACAGCGACAAAGAAATACTTTTTTGATTTAACGAATCTTTTTTCTCCGTGTGATGTTTCTTATTAACGAGGAATATTTCCAAAAAAGAAATGACAACTGTGGTGTAATTTGGTTGGCAAAATTGAATTTCCGAAAGAACTGTAATAGTTTCCTGTAGATTTATCAGATCTTCAAGGAATAAATTTTATTGTGTACATGTAATAGGAGAAAAATCCCTCAGAGGTGTAAATTTACTTCAAATTTACTTTTAGGGTAATTTTACCCCATTTCTTTTTAGGGTGTACGTTATATCTCCAAATTTATAACACATATTAAAAAAAACTACATGGTCCAAAAGATAACATAACCTGTCTTCGCAAGAAACTAATAATGGGAAGAGAGTACTCTCTAGCCCAAATTTTGTTATTTTTTTATTAAAAAAGGTGTTTTTACATATAAAACTCTTAGTTCTTGCCTCTTGGAAGATTTGGATTCTATAACTGCCCTAGAAGGAAAGCACAATCCTAAGTTAAAAGTAACTACACAGGTCACTGCTTCCAACTAAGTTCAGTGACAGTATTAGCCAATCAAGAAGGTGACTTGCTTTAAAACTGTCAATATTTTGTTTCAAACTCGTTTGGACTGGCATCGTTTATTGAAGTTGTTAATTGAATCAGATGTATGGCTATAATAAGGTTTTAAGTAAAATATGGACAAATAAACTGTTTAATTGTCACTACTATAATTGAATTGCTAAAAAAACTCTTTAATTAGAGCAATGTGCTGGAGTGTTTAGAATAGTAATTCGTTCTTAAATAACGGTTTTAATTGGGAGAATTCAATAGGTTTAGTAACAACAAGTAAAGATATATTTGCCACCTATAAATTATTGCCAGGAATTCTGTTTGTTTGAAACATTTTTCTCAGTGTAATTAAAACAAATTAACGGTTCCATATTGAAAAAGTACTGGTTAGAGGAATAATAAATAAAATAATGCCTGGAGCTGCTGACTGAGTGAAACGTTTACACCATTAATAATTTCAATATTCGTTTGTTCTCATTTACGGTAATAAAAGCTTGTTGCGATTTTTATATAGAGAACCTGTGTTCTTGGCCTCGATTAGAATCTAATAATGTTGCATTAAATCGCTTTTTCGTTATTTATATTTTAAGCAGCACTAAAAACACTGAATCTCTGCTAATTTTGCCTAATTTATTTGTGGCTCTGTAGCAACAAAATTAACAATATATCTAAAAAATTAAAAACTGGATCGCGGCGCCGTATTTAAAGTAATTGAAGAACTCCACAGTTTTAGACAGAAAAAAAATTAAATATCCACTTACGTACATAATTAATATTCAGTTAAATATTTGAAGAAAATCAAAAAATAAAAGATATAAAGAAAAATTGTGTGTATAATCTGTGCATTCGTTAGATTGCAACAATTTTCCTGCTAGCTGTTGTAAAATATATCTCAGTTTTTCGTTTAGAAATCCTCTTTTCTATTAAATATTAATTGCTTTTTATAATAAACAATAAAAATGATTTTCCATATGCAAGTTCTGCGATGGCATGTTATTAATATTCCATTTTTTTGTTACTTACTTGTACATTTTGTATAATATTAATTTTAGGTAAAAAAAAAACAATTATAATCCTTTTTTCGTTGACAATTTTGTGCTTTTTTTAATTTCATTAGGACTTCGAAGAGTTGTTTCTTGTATTTTCTTTTACGTAAATAAATCTCAATCGATATATTATAATATATTTTCAACGAAAATGTTTCGTGGGGCTAATTAGTAGATATACGAAAAGACTAATTATTTGCATGAGAGTGCGGTAGACGTCATTTACAGCACGATAGCTCGGTTTCAGGTACAGGATCCCCGATTAAAATATCCGCACGGTGCGAGCAAGAGAGTAGATATGGGTTTGCATTACGGGGAATGGATATCTACTCTTTTGCTCGCACCGCTTGGATTTTTGTTTGGGCATGAGTCAGAGGCTGTAAACACTTGGCATTTATATTATATTCTTTAAATTAAAGAAAATTAACTAATTTTATTT
The DNA here is from genome assembly GCA_004143645.1 of Protaetia brevitarsis. NCBI lineage: Eukaryota > Metazoa > Arthropoda > Insecta > Coleoptera > Scarabaeidae > Protaetia > Protaetia brevitarsis. The sequence goes on from RXPK01000295.1 coordinate 117,405, forward strand.
TAGAAGTAATTGATGTGAAATGAGAAAAAAATGCAGTGCTAAATAAAAACACATAAATCTTGGGAAATTCTTATACTGATTAATAATCTTATTAAGTACCAGCGTTCTTCTTAATATTTTTTGCCTAGTGGTAAATACGTTGGCTCACACACAAATTCACACTTATTTTCCACGAAGAATGTAATTTAATGGATATTGATACCAGGTAAACTAACGAACGAACGAATGAATGGAACGACGAACAGACTTCAATAAACACATCGCTACGGCTACATTTTAAATTAACTAGCCTATAGCGTATCTACTGGATTTACATTTAGATATGTGTACAAGATAAAACATTATGGTTGTTATAATCCATTCTTGGCTCTGTGTGAGTAATATAATTAGGAAGGTAAACAATAGAAAAACAGGTCCACTTTCTTTCGTCCGTATACGTACATCCTCAAGCAAGAGTTACTGATCTGTATTTCCTAGTTATGGTTATTTTTAAGCAGTATCTACTTCAAGTGTAGGTACCTACATATGTTAAGTCATATTATGTGATTTATGTACCAATTGTAAAACATTTTAAGCTACTGTCCCACTCAAATGTATGTATAGCCCGGGACCATAGGAATGATTTCCTAGATTGCAAGAAATGCGACCAGAGTTTATTCATCCCACAACATAATTTTTTTTTTTTATTTACATTAAACAGGCAGTGTTACAATAATTAGAGACATATTACACACAGTATAACAAATATAGGGTCCCACGCTCCCGGTAACTAGGTCAAAACTAGTTGGGGATGGTAGTTTCTCTGATAATCTACTCAGGCGCAGTAAGAAAGAAGTTAAAACCATTACTGGGTTGGTAACTGGACACTGTCCCCTGAAAAAGCATCTATACAACACAGACCGGGTAAGCGAACCGTGGTGTAGAAGATGCGAACTACAGGAGGAAATAAGTTTACATGTAATCTGTACATGCGAGAAACTGAAGGTACTCAGGCAGAAATGTTTCGGGAGAGATCTATTGGAGCCCTTGAAGGTTCTCAAGTTTCCACTGGGCAAGATACTGGGCTTTATAGAGAACACCAAGCTGCTCGAGTGGAAATAAGGTAAATAATAGGGATGGTACTATGAGCACCTAGCTCAAGCGCTCGGACATTAAGTGCCCACCCTGACTTTAAAGAATGAATGAATGAATGAATGAATGAATGAATGAATGATGAATGAATGAATGAATGAATGAAGGGTTCGACGCTGCTGATCACCATTCCTCCTCCTCGCCACGGGAGCCACTATCTCGGACTAACGGTGTTGAGGGCATCTAGCATTTCTGATGTTGCGATCAAGTTTATGGGATCAACTTGGACATTCTTTTTCAGCAATTGTTTTAGTTTCGTTTTGAATTTGTTATATGGATATTCTCTTATGTATTTTGATATTTTGTTGTACATATCTGTTGTTGCTAGTGTCTGACTATACTTATGGTAGCTATATTTTTCACTTCTCAAGTGCGATATTCTACGAGTTTTGTAATTGTGTATTTCTCTATTAGTTTGTAATTTTAAATTAATTTTGATTTAATTAATTCCTATTTTGTGTAAAATAATATATTATTTAAGTTTATTATTTCTTACATGTTTAATTCCTTTGTCTTAAATAAACATTGGGGTGTAACTTGTATATTATTTCTAGCATTTTGTTTTGCTGCCTTTGTATCTTGGATAGATTCTTTTTTGACGTATTTTCCCAAATGCTTATTAGATAACTATTTTTAGTGGTAAGTAGGGCATGATATAGTGTTTTTTTTTATATAAGCGAATGGTATTACGTGCTTAATTTTATTCAATGCTGCAATAGCTTTTGTATTTTGTTCAATTAATTTCTGTATATGTTTATCCTATTTCATGGTGTTTTGTAGTAATAATCCTAAGTATGTTGTTTCAGTCACTTCCTTTGGTTTCTAATTATTTATTTCTATATTTATTTTCTGCTTGTCTTTTTTATTACTATATATTATATACAAAGTTTTTTTTTTCATTGATGGTAAGTAAATTATTGAAACACCATTCTTTTAAATGTTTACATCTTTTTGATTTTTGTTTCCATATCTTTTGTACTGTGCCCAGAATAAAGTAAACAAGTGCAATCTGCGTATGCGTATAGATTTTCGTGGAAATGTTGTTTAAAAAGATCGCTAAGGTACAGTGTATAGAGGAATAAACCGCCTCTTAAAGGTAATGAGCAATTTGTTCAATAAAAAGTGACACATAGTACATTACCGTCCACGGAAATTTGGCTAAGTAACAAATGTTCAAGAAATCAAAAAACAAAAGGCAACTAGTACTAAAACAAATAAATTCGGGCGTCGCCTGAGATATTGGTCCATTCTTGTTGCAGAACCTTCCGAAGTTGTTCTTTTGAAGTACGACCAACAATTCGCACCCTTCTGTCAAATTCATCCCACAACAGCTCAATAGGCTTGACGTCGGGGCTCTGCGGTAGCCACATCATAATTTGTGAAATATTTGCGTCATTTTGTTCACTCAAACACTGCATGTATATTCAGGCCGTGTGCCTCGCATTGTTGACGTGCATGTACATAGATGAAATTCTCGCCAATTGGTTACAGCCCAAAAGAAATGGCATAAACTTCTAACATTTTGCGGTAGTGTTCTTTCCGCACCATTCTTTCGATTCGATGTAACGTTCTTATAATAGAGTAGGGAAAACAAACCTAAACTGTAACTGAACCACCGTATTGTGCCACCACCACGCATTCAGCAAGCAATCTCACATTAGTGGACCGTCTCACAAACACTCTCCTACTTTGACCAAATACATATTGAATATCGATTCCTCAGTTCATAACACATTCTGCCACTGTTCCACTGTCCAGTCTGGATTTTCTCGAACTCACTATAGGTTTTTTAATCGGTTATCCCAGTCGGTGTAGCAATGATTTGCGTACTGCCACGCGTCCGTGCAAATTGCCCTTCCCCGAATAGGCGTTTGATCGTGGTAACTGATATCGGATACTGACTTCCGCGATTGATTCATTTCAGTGATTTCACTTAGTTATCACTTGGAGAAAACAATCAACTGCGGGAGTAGTGATTTGTAACGGACCGGGGGGCAAAATATAGACTGGAGAGCGGAAGTTAAATATCTAGGCCTTACCCTAGACAATAAACTTCTATGGAACAAACATAAACTTGAAGTAACCAACAAGGCCAAAAGAGCTCTGATGGTGTGCAGAAACTTTGCAGGGAAAAATTGGGGATGCAACCCAAAAATACTGCTTTGGATGTATACAGCGATAGTGAGACCGATCATCACCTATGCATGGAGATCAGTAGCATGGAGCAAAAGAACTAATCTGGCCACCGCGAGAATTAACCTTTCGAAAGTGCAAAGATTAGCATGTGTATGCATAACGGAGGCTATGAGAACCTGCCCAACGGCAGCTACTAAAGTAGTATTGGATCTTGCCCCCCTCCACATTGTAGTAGAGGGCGTGGCGAAAAGAACCGCACTAAGAATGGTCAAGGAAGGAATGATTAGGCATTGGCCTCAATCTCCTGACGGTGATGAAACCTGGGATATGCCCCGGGATGATATGTTAAAAAAAATTAGCTTTGTGAAGGAATTCACCATAAAGCTAAGTAACAGGAGCGAGTGGGATCATAACACCATCTTGAACTTGAATAGAAATGCCATCAAATGGTATACTGATGGCTCCAAAACGGCAGAAGGAACTGGAATAGGAATATATGGGCTTAGAACTACATATTTCGAAAGCTTGGGACAATACCCAAGTATATTTCAGGCGGAAATACACGCTATTGGAAGATGTATTCAGTTCATTATGGATAGGAACTATCGGAAGCAGGAGATTATCATCGTGTCTGATAGTCAAGCAGCCATCAAGGCGCTGAACTCATATGAAATCAGCTCCAAGATGGTCTGGGAATGCCTAAGGAAACTAAATGAGCTAGGCAAAAGAAATAAAGTAACTCTCCTGTGGGTTCCGGGTCACACAGGAGTGGAAGGAAACGAAATAACGGATAACCTCGCAAAAAAGGGGCTAGAATGCCTTTTGTAGGGCCTGAACCCTTTTGCGGGTTAAGTAGCAGTACAATACTGAAGAAACTAAAAATGGAAATGGAGCAGAGAAAATCCAGTTACTGGAAAAATCTCCAGGGAATGAGGCAAAGTAAAATTCCTCTGGGAACTTATAACCAGAAGAGGTTTACAGAATGCATCAACCTGAGTAAGAACAATGTTCGCATATTAACAGGACACCTGAGTAAGCTTGGATTGGAAAAAGATCCTGAATGCGGATTTTGTGGGAAACAGGATGAAACATCCATCCACCTCCTCTCAAACTGCGTAGCACTGTGCAACTCGAGGGCATTGCACCTGGGAGCATGTGAAATCGAAGAGGGAGACTTACCTAGACTCTGACATCCTACACTTTCCAAAAGGAATAGGATTGGGAGGCCAGCTGTAAAGCAGCAAGAATAGGGGACACAATAGATCTTTTAGGTCGCAGTGTAACACCACCCTTCTATTTACATACATACATACATACATACAACGGACCGGGGAGGGATTATTCTTTTCACCAGCTGCTTAAAAGCAGACGTCCCGCGTACATCGTTCTTTGCCGTCAATAAAAAAGGCACGGTAAATGGAAAGTTATGTATCAATAACACACATATTAATTTTTGATGAGATTTTGCAATTTACAGCAACAAATAACGGTGAACACGTAACAATATTGGGACAAGCACAGACAGACAGACAATCCATTTATCAAATTACATACATACAATTACTGAAGTTCGCTAGGTTTTGCATTGAACGCATGCATTTGAAGTAGAGAATAAAGATTTGCAAACAGGTTTTAATGTTTTTATTATCCCAATTAAGTTAAATAATACAAAATAGTAAAACATGAAACATATTTCACAAATAAATATACTTAAAGCTCAAAGCCAAACATTTAAAAAGAATATTATAGTTTTACGCAAAATACATCTTTTTCTTCTGCCAATCAAAGTCAAAATGAAAAAAACAATAAGAAAATGAATGAACTAAATAGATATAAGGGTACTATATTGATAAAAATATGATGTGTTTGTTATAAACAAAAATAACTATGACTATTGTTGTGGTCTGCTTTTCTAATTAACAGCACACATTTAATGTTTTAATATTTTATTTAAGTACAAGTCTTATACATAAACTTCTACATTTTCACTGCTTCCTACTAAGTATCAACTGTCTACTACTACCACTCTTATAAACCTTAACTCCTTTGACACCTTCTCCCTTAATTCATTATACAGGGTGATCACCCCGTTGAGTTGCATAACTTCATAGGGTTATTCCTTGTATCAAAATTAGCAACAACAACAACATTAACACTTCTAGTCAGCATAAGTCCAATTCTCAACCGTTTTCGAGATATGGGTGGTCAAAAGCGCTGAAAGTCACTAGTTATGGTAACTAATTTAGATGAATCATGGACGCATTTGGCTCGAATTTCGGCATGAAATAGTTGCTAAGAAACGATTAATTTAAATTACAGTCTTACTTCTACAATAATAAGCAGAAATGGTTAACTCTTAATGATTTTAATAAACAAATAATGCTAATTTTGATACAAGGAATAATCCTATGAAGTTATGCAACTCAACGGGGAGACACCCTGTATAGTCAGCGAACCTTGTTGGCATCTTTTCACTCTTTGTTCTCTTCTGATGTTTTGAGTTCCTTGAGCTTTTTCTGGTCCTATCCCTTCTTCAGTATCCAATGTTTCTCTTTCAAATTGGTTCCCTGACTTACGTAATACACTTGTGTTCCTCCTTTTAATCCTTACATACTACTTATCCTCTATAATAAACGATCTTGGCGTACGATGTTTGTCGATGATCCTGGCTTTCTCCCATTTCCTTCCATCCTTTACTACTACGTTATCACCCACGTTCAAACTTTCCTCCGTTTTCGAACTTCTATCGCAATATTCTTTATACCTTAATCATCGTCCTTCCAAATTGTCTTTGTAGTTCTGCAGATCTTCTATATAAGGCACTAGGTCTTTTGTTTGTATTGGTAATTTTGATCAAAATTACCAATACAAACAAAAGACTTCTGTTGAACAATAGCTGAGCTGGAGTTTTTCCTGTGTCGTATATCACTGAACTTCTATACTCCATGAGTCCCACATACAAGTCCTTGCATGCACTACTAAAGTGATTATATCTTCCACACTTGTTGCAACGCTTGCCATAAGCGGGGCACTTTCTAAAATTATGATTACGATTACATTTTACACACGCAGTTTTCTTATCTTTCTTTTTTTAATGTTTTTAATATTTTATGTAAGCACAAGTCTTATACATCTTACTTCTACATTTTCACTGCTTTCTGCTAAGTACCAACTGTCTACTACTACCATTCGTATAAACCTGAACTCCCTTGACAATTATCATGAAAATGTATCATAAAAAAAACTGTTAAATAAAAATGAAGAAACAAAACATTTACAACATAAATGTGGGTGAGTATCAATTTTAACAGATCCCTTCGACGATATTATCGCATTTCGTTGTTTCTGAAGTCAAGAAAATCGAAGGAAATAATTCTACATTCACCATTAACAATACTATTTTTCTATATCTGCCAGTGGATGCTTGCATTGTGCGATGTTGTCATGTAAGACCACACGATATACCTAAATGTCGAGTCGCATGGAATTCAAGAATACTAACTTCTAGATGCATACGGTTCAAAATGTGCGACATCGAAAGTGGACTGTAAGTGTAGCATACATTCAAGAACAACCCCCTGGACGGTCACGGTCTTCTAGAGCGTCTGTTTCTTGATATCGGCGAATGGTGTATTTTACTGTCGACCACTTAAGGCTTAACCTTCTTCGTGTAAAGCTATTTTGCTAAAGCCATTAGCAACACCTATCGATTATCCATGGTGCGTTACATGTACTTTTATTCACCTATGGTACGACTTGTCACAATAACATTCAAAGAAAAACTAAATAGAACGTATCTCATACAGTTCTTAATGCCGGAGCCATGGTAAAAATTTTATTTCTCTTTGATTTCAGAAATATACACATTAACTGTTCAAGACATATTTAAAACGTAATAGAACATTGGATACGATATGATAGGTAAATGAATTATTTCAATTATCATTACGTCAAGGAAGTTATCATGGACTTCTGAAATAATATTCTTTACATTTTTAATTTTCTTTTACATAACTTAGCGTTGCAAACTTTTAGTTTTACCTCGACTACAAAACGTATACTGCTTTCTCAAGTACTACTGAATGAAAGTATACCTCTTGTGGGATGCGGTTGAATATACTGTGGCTGGTCCTGCACGCCACAATCTAGGCTACCATTCCAACAACCTCCGGTGATAACCATGTATCTATCACTAATATGAAAAAATCTCGATCATTACGTGAGGAGAAACTGTATTTGAAAATACAACTAACATACATACATATGTATAAAGTATATTATAGAACGAACATATCATTAAAAGGTTTAAAAAGACAAATGCCAGTGTGCCGCATAAATGATTACCAAATAAGGAAATAACTTCACGTAGAGTTTTCTGCGACATATGATGTGATTTTCCATTGCTTGGATTTCATTTTGCCGCATTGTCCATCTGTCATTAGGATGTTATATAACGAAATGGGAATCAAAGAGCTTTCACAACACACACATTATTTATCAGTAGCCCCTAAAAGTCGTTTGATGTTCATAACATTGTTAGCCGCACATCAGTGTACTAAGAGAAAACAGCTCGGTTAACTGTTTCCTAGTTATAGTCTGTCCATAGATATAACGATCTGACTAATGATGTTTAACCGGGATTACCCAGTATCTGCTGCGCAGGTACAATTTAAATCTCATTATTCTAAAGTAATCAATTAAATTTTAACAGATGGTATATACTTATAATTATATTAAAGAATACTGTGTAATAGTATTTTAAATATTTAAAACCCCTTTGTCAATTAACTAATTTGCACAAATCAATAATATAAGAAACTAATAAATAAGAAAATATATTTGAAAAACAGTTGACGCAAAGTGTAGATTTGTAAATTTGTGAAACAAAAACATGTGGAGACCGTGGGCTACCAACGAACATTCAAAAAGCGATGTATTCGCGGATAGTAATATTTCAGTAAGTAAAAGTAATGATGCGATAGAAGACGACGTTGATAATGCAAGAAATCATTGAAACACAGCAGATAATCCTGAATGCGTACAATAATTTGAAGAGTGAGAATTATGGGCTGAAAACAAACAATGGTTAGAACCTCGAAATTAGCAGGAATCTTAGGGAACAGTGTAAAAAATTATATTCTAAGTATCCAATGAACGATATGAATTGAAAGGTTAGATAAGAGCAAATAAACTCGTTCTTTCGTTCATACAGCAATTTAATATATGATTACTAGTTTTGGCTTCTAACAGCCATCTTCAGATCAACGTCAATAGGTAAAATTGTCTATCATTAAGATAAAAAAATTTACCTGTTGACGTTGATCTGAAGATGGCTGTTAAAAGTCGAAACTAGTAATCATATATTAAATTGCTGTATGAACGAAAAAACGAGTGTAAAAAATCGTTCAGAATTGTGTATTTAAAAGAAACACAAGGAATGACAAGAGACAAAAGGTTTAGCTAGTTTTCTTTGCTTATACAATTCTCATTTTCTTTATTTGATTTATATTTGGTTAATTTTAATTTTAAAGTAATTTTTTAGTTGTATTTGTTCTTATTTTTACTTGTACTTATATTTGTATTTTCCTGTACTTGCAGGATCTATTACCTGTTGAAAAATAAAATACTATACTTACTATAATATAAACAAGACCAGTTTCATCAGCTGATAAGATATAATTATAATTAAGAACATAAATGCTTTGTAAATGCTTTTGTAATAGACGTTTAATATAACAATCTTTCTGAATACGTCCCTGTAAATCAGGCGTACTCGAAGGATTCGGTAAACATTCCTCTTCTGAAGTTCGAGTGCTAGTGAATAAATCAAATCGTTATATGTATGGACAAACTATAGTTGAACACTATTTTTGTTTTAGCTGCAGGAATAGCCTCTTAAATGAACATTAAGGAAATTGTTAGCATTGATTCACCGGATAGAAATATTTAATACATTTTTCCTATTTATTGCTTTAATTTTTGCTTTATTTTTATAAGACTCCCTCTTTATGCTTGATATAAATACTATATTGATTGTAATTAAACATGTTTGAATAATACACTGAAATTTACAACATATCGGATCACCTTGCACTGCACTGGATTAATTTATTTGGGAAAATTGTTTAGAAAATCCAGGAATATCCATTCGAAACAATTATCCCGTAATAATACAACCAGAATGGTAAATTACATACGTTTCTTCAATACATTTTGTTGTGTCATCACTTGCGATCACTTACACCAGTCGTGATTCTTTTTACTATTTGAGTGCGTAGTGATTGATCTCAGTGATATGTATGCTAGTAGCTCCTCTTATATTATATATGTTTACATCGTCATGGTAGATTTATTTTAAAAAACATATTGTTGGTCTTTTAATGTAAAGATCCACTGTATAGGGGTCAAAAATTCCAACGGAAGGCAATTCCGATGCATTCTCAAAGTCATAAAAGAAGCATCGTAATCCTGGCATGATTCACAAGGTTTTCGTCATAATTTAGAACTCAGGTACGAACGGTCAATCCTATTAAATAAATTCTTTAGATATCCTCTCACAGGTATTCCTCCTAATCTTTTATGCAGATTATTTAATCCTCCTCAGTTTTCCCATACCCTAGGGAGAAGCAGTAAAACAATCGACAAATTCTTATATTAATATATTCGCCCTATACTGCTATTAATTTCAATAATTTATAGAATGATGAGAATTTAGTCCTTAGGGAAAGGCAGACGCTGTGTAATTAAAACTTTTAAACCCTTAATTCATTTAACTCAGCCAAAGATTTGCGCATCAAATTAGCATTTATCAAATATTCTCCTACAATACAGAACTCTTTGAAAGCGATCTACAATATTAGAACACGTTAGGTTTTATTAATGACTCAAATTTAGATTACCTATGCATATATATTATGTATGTGTATACAATTTCAAACTTTGCAAACAATAGTAACAAAATTGCTTTGGAACAATTGTAATTCCGATTCTATATACGTTATATAATTGTCCTTAAATTTAAATATTGATTAATTTCTTGATTTGTACATACATACCATAATACATGCAATTTAGTTCTCGGACAAATAATAGGCCTACATTTGACTTGTCACTTTATTTGAAATTTGATTTGCGAATTTTGGTTATAAGATGTCGGCTTTTAAATAACAGTTTTAATAATTGTTCAAAATTTTTAAAATTTGCAATTTATGATATAATTTTATGTTTTTTCAATTATATTTTTAAATTTTCATTGAATTAAAACTTTTAGATTTAAATATATATATTTACAACCTAACAGATACTGCTAACATACAAGTCAGATATAGGCCTATTATTTGTTCGCGAATTAAATTTCATATATTATATTAAGTATCGGTTCGGTAAAAATGGATATAGAAATACTGTTAGTTTCCTTTCAATTAAGATTGTTATTATATCCTAAGGTTTCCAGTTAATAACCAAACCATTTCACTAGTGATCACCAGTATTTGCATAAAACCCATCTCCCTGATAGATTAATTAATACTCTATCTATCTCCTTATAAGTTATGTACTGTCAAATTGAAGTAAAATCGAAATAATAATAATAATGAGAATACTGAGAAGGGTGCTTGGATAAACGGTGAAATATTGTATAAAATCCTGTTCAATTACTTCACACTCATTGCTTTCCTTTCAATATAATAATCACTGCTTCAATTGGTTTATTCAATTGCGGCCAAGGATATACATATAAACATGATTGATATCATTAGCTATGTACGCATACTGCTAGCCATCATTTATTTTTATTTACAAACACTAGTTTACTGTGAAGATTACCAATCATTATAAATCTGAAAACATTTTTATCTCAAAGAACGTATACAGTCTGCTTACGTGACGTGTAGGGTCCCCTCCCAAGATTAGATCGTTAACTATAGTTTAGGACACCTTTATAAAATCTTATGCCCCAAAATCATGTATATTAATCGTTTTTTTTTAATTCTACACTAAAAAGTAAACTTACTTTATTGAATGTTGGTTCGGCTCTAATACTTCTGATGTATGTATTTGCATTAGCGAAACGAAATTTGAGAATTGAGTGTGAGAGAGAGATTCACATGAAAGTGAGTTATAGTTGAATTCTATACCTATATCTGTGACGCCTGAGGTTATGTGCAAACCTCTACGCATGTATTTTAGATGCTTGCACACTAAGAGAAAAAAATGGTTTAGTTAACCGTTTCTCAGTTTTCAGTTAACTTAATAGTGTTTTCGTTTTAAATACGAACTCTAAATTTTAAATTAATATTACAGAAAATATTTTATTGTTGATTCAACCCATGAAAATATTTAATGCAATTTTATATCATTAATTGTTCGAATAGTATCTACTTTTGTAAAACTACTTTCTTGCGGTTGATGTAACAATTTAAAAATATATATAGTACACGCCAGTGTTGGGCAAAATTCATTCAGAATAAGAATGAAAATAAATTGTCAGTTTCCTTATTCTTATTCAGAAATAATAGATAAATTTTTATTCCTGATTGTATTATTCAATAATGAATTTCCACATTCATTTCATTCATTATTCAAATAATTATTCCAATAATTATTCTTCATTTGAATAATTATTCTCCTTTTGAATAATTATTCTCCATTTGAATAATTATTCTTCCATTGAATAATTATTCTTCTCTTGAATAATTATTCTTCTCTTGAATAATTATTCTTCATTTGAATAACTACTGTTATTCAAATAAATATCCCTATTCAAATAATCGTGTTCATTTAAATAACTGCTTTCATTCGGGAAAGGAAATAATTTTTCCATATCAGGGGTTGAGTAGTTCGAGATCGCAATTGATTTATTTTCTTAAATGGCGAATATATTTTTTCAGCAATATTAAGAAGCGGTATGAATAACTTTTGTCAACATGAAAGGGTGGGGAGTTGGTAAAGGAGACGCGTTAGTTTTTTTTTGGAATCTCGAAAATTATTTTTTGATGGCATCGGGAAGGTAAATAAACACTTTTTTTAATATCAGGGAGTGGAGATTGATAGGGAGGATGTATTTATTTCTTAAAGCAATAATATTTGTTTTTTAGCAATGGCGGGAAGGAAAACGGATAATTTGCTTTATATTAAGGGTTGAGTGGTTTGGTTAGAGGGTCGTATCGATTTTTTTTTTCTTGAATGACGGAATATATTTTTCAGCAATGTTAAGAAGCGGTATGAATTTTTTCTGTTGAATTAGAGGATGTATCGATTTTGTTCTGAGTTGGTGCAGGAGTATACTTCTCAGCAATGTTAACACGCGGTATGAATAATTTTTCTCAACATCAGAGGGTGGGGAGTTGGTGCAGGAGACGCATTAGTTTTTTTGAATCATGATAATTCTTTTTTGACGGCATCGGGAAGGGAGAGCGTTACTTTTTTTTCAATATCAGGGAGTGGGGATTGATAGGGAGGATGTATTTATTTCTTAAAGCAATGATATTTGTTTTTTAGCAACAGCGGGAAGGAAAACGGATAGTTTGTTTTATATCAGAGGTTGAGTGGTTGGTTCGAGAGTCGCATTGATTTTTTTTCTTGAATGACGGAGTATACTTCTCAGCAATGTTAACACGCGGTATGAATAACTTTTCTCAACATCAGGGGGTGGGGAGTTGGTGCAGGAGACGCATTAGTTTTTTTGAATCATGATAATTCTTTTTTGACGGCATCGGGAAGCGAGAGCGTTACTTTTTTTCAATATCAGGGAGTGGGGATTGATAGGGAGGATGTATTTATTTCTTAAAGCAATGATATTTGTTTTTTAGCAACAGCGGGAAGGAAACGGATAGTTTTTTTTATATCAGAGGTTGAGTGGTTGGTTCGAGAGTCGCATTGATTTTTTTTCTTGAATGACGGAGTATACTTCTCAGCAATGTTAACACGCGGTATGAATAACTTTTCTCAACATCAGGGGGTGGGGAGTTGGTGCAGGAGACGCATTAGTTTTTTTGAATCATGATAATTCTTTTTTGACGGCATCGGGAAGGGAGAGCGTTACTTTTTTTTCAATATCAGGGAGTGGGGATTGATAGGGAGGATGTATTTATTTCTTAAAGCAATGATATTTGTTTTTTAGCAACAGCGGGAAGGAAAACGGATAGTTTGTTTTATATCAGAGGTTGAGTGGTTGGTTCGAGAGTCGCATTGATTTTTTTTCTTGAATGACGGAGTATACTTCTCAGCAATGTTAACACGCGGTATGAATAACTTTTCTCAACATCAGAGGGTGGGGAGTTGGTGCAGGAGACGCATTAGTTTTTTTAAATCATGATAATTCTTTTTTGACGGCATCAGGAAGGGAGAGCGTTACTTTTTTTTCAATATCAGGGAGTGGGGATTGATAGGGAGGATGTATTTATTTCTTAAAGCAATGATATTTGTTTTTTAGCAACAGCGGGAAGGAAAACGGATAGTTTGTTTTATATCAGAGGTTGAGTGGTTGGTTCGAGAGTCGCATTGATTTTTTTTCTTGAATGACGGAGTATACTTCTCAGCAATGTTAACACGCGGTATGAATAACTTTTCTCAACATCAGGGGGTGGGGAGTTGGTGCAGGAGACGCATTAGTTTTTTTGAATCATGATAATTCTTTTTTGACGGCATCGGGAAGGGAGAGCGTTACTTTTTTTTCAATATCAGGGAGTGGGGATTGATAGGGAGGATGTATTTATTTCTTAAAGCAATGATATTTGTTTTTTAGCAACAGCGGGAAGGAAAACGGATAGTTTGTTTTATATCAGAGGTTGAGTGGTTGGTTCGAGAGTCGCATTGATTTTTTTTTTTGAATGACGGAGTATACTTCTCAGCAATGTTAACACGCGGTATGAATAACTTTTCTCAACATCAGAGGGTGGGGAGTTGGTGCAGGAGACGCATTAGTTTTTTTTGAATCATGATAATTCTTTTTTGACGGCATCGGGAAGGGAGAGCGTTACTTTTTTTTCAATATCAGGGAGTGGGGATTGATAGGGAGGATGTATTTATTTCTTAAAGCAATGATATTTGTTTTTTAGCAACAGCGGGAAGGAAAACGGATAGTTTGTTTTTATATCAGAGGTTGAGTGGTTGGTTCGAGAGTCGCATTGATTTTTTTCTTGAATGACGGAGTATACTTCTCAGCAATGTTAACACGCGGTATGAATAACTTTTCTCAACATCAGAGGGTGGGGAGTTGGTGCAGGAGACGCATTAGTTTTTTTGAATCATGATAATTCTTTTTTGACGGCATCAGGAAGGGAGAGCGTTACTTTTTTTTCAATATCAGGGAGTGGGGATTGATAGGGAGGATGTATTTATTTCTTAAAGCAATGATATTTGTTTTTTAGCAACAGCGGGAAGGAAAACGGATAGTTTGTTTTATATCAGAGGTTGAGTGGTTGGTTCGAGAGTTGCATTGATTTTTTTTCTTGAATGACGGAGTATACTTCTCAGCAATGTTAACACGCGGTATGAATAACTTTTGTCAACATCAGAGGGTGGGGAGTTGGTGCAGGAGACGCATTAGTTTTTTTGAATCATGAAAATTCTTTTTTGACCGCATCGGGAAGGGAGAGGGATACTTTTCTTTTTCAATATCAGGGAGTGGGGATTAATACGAAGGATGTGTTTCTTAAAGCAATGATATTTGTTTTTTTAGCAACGATGGGAAGGGAAAGGGATAATTTTTTTTCTATACCAGGGATTTAGATGTGGGTTGGGGAGTCGTATTGGTTTTTATTGAATTCTGAAAATTATATTTTAACAGCATCAGAAAAAGAAAGGAACGCTAAGGATAATCTTTTTTATATCATAAAGTGGGGGTTGGTGCAAGAGACGCCCTGTGTTTTGTTTTTTGAGTTACACTGTGAAGGAAGAAGATTTTTTTTTACGACACTGATGGAATGAGCGCGGGTATGAGTTAAATATAAAGTTGAATTTAAAGAAATCCAAATTTGGTTTAAAAGAGATGAAATGCTTTGTGCCGGCAGGACTTTGTTAATTTCTCACTGCAAAAACTTGCAATCCTTGTAGTTCTTCAAATACTTCGCAATAGAAATACCCAATCATTTTTTAATCAAACAGGATCATATTAGTTGTCTAAGTAAAATTTAGTTATAGCGAACAGTTAGTGTTAAGATCATTACCTTTAATTTTTTGTATAGTGCGTGTGTTGAATGTTTTTTAATAAATTAAATTACAGAATGCACCCGTGTTTTCATCTCAACACTGTTCAAATAATAACAAAACGTTCACAGAGTAGTCTCACAGTTACGCCCCGTGAACGGTGAAACTTCATCAATAAATCCAACACCAATAATAATTGGGATTAAAAGGGTTGGTGGTATGCTTGTTTATGTGTATATTTCATAATCGAGGGCTTGCATTATTTTTGTAATGATAAAATCTATCTTTTACAACGTCCTGAAAGAAAAAGCGCTCTGATGGTGAAAAAGAAACCTTTCACCATCAGAGCGTGCATGTTGATCCGACGGTGCGCATTGTTTTTTTTTTTAATAATGGAACTAACTGAAAAAAATATAGTCATGCGCAATCGTTCCAAAGCATTGCAAAGAGTTGATTTGAAAGAGATTGAAGGAGAATATAAACACTGGCCAGAATTTAATTGAAAAAGGATACATATCTGTCCATTTAACTACCGGAGTGAAATTTCTGGTTGTTCTCTTTATTGTGACACAGTTTAAGTTTCATGTACGCTTCTTTTCTGTTTGAAAACATTGAAAACTATTGCCGCCGAAAAAATACAAGTAAATTATTCCTGTCAAATATTTTATTACATATAGGTGACTGTTGCATATATCAAAAACTGTGTACTTAACTTCTTTCTTAGACAATCAAGTAGACAATATATTTCCTTATTGTAATAAGTTTCAATAGTAGAAAAAAAAATAGTTTCAAGGTCAGGTACAACTATTATGATATTAATCCCAACCCTGACGCGGTTTAAACGCAAAAAACTTCTATTCTTTGCAGCACATTATAAGAACACGGGTGTTTAAGGCAACGATAGCGAGCAGATATATGTGCATTAAGTACCTACATCGAAGTTTATTCCGTTATTTGAATGACGATTTATTTCGTGGGAAAATTATTCCAGTAATGCTTTATTTAAATAACGTTTCATTCAATAATTCCTTATTCAAATAATGCCGGACCACTTCATTCGGCAATAACCTAATATTGAATAAAGAATAATTGATTAAAATGTCATTCAAATAATCATTTGACTAAAGAATTATTCTTTGGTGCCCAACACTGGTACACGCTTGGCTATCAGTGCGGAGTCCGGGGTTCAAATCTCGCTCTGGTCAATTACGATAATCGATTTTTTTTCCGGGGCCGTAATGTCGATTAGGAGGGAGATTTGGCTCTGCGGGGGCCTGACAAGCTAAAAATACAGCTTAGGCGTTACCAGCCCAAAAAAGTCATATATGTCTGGTCCCTAATATAGAACATATTGTTAAAAATCAGCTTTTACACGGAAAAACCAATTTGTTCAGAACAACAAAATAATTTCAAACGAATTTTATCATGAAAATTTAGTTAATCCAACAAAATAATTCGTTACTTCAAATAAATAAAGAGTTAAATGAACATATATATAATAATTAGGTTGAATTAACTAAATATTTGTTTGCGCATATTTAACTCAATATTTTGTTAACTTAAACAAAATTTGACATCAAATAAATCAGTTTTTCAGTCTGGAAGCGCTCTATCAACAAGTGGGAGTTTTAAATTTTTTACATATTTTTCATGTGAGCTTTATTGCCATAAGGATTCAGAACGATTTAGAATGATTTGCATACGCATTAAAAAATTCGCGATTTACACAATTAAGAATTTTGTAGTTACAGTTTCAACGACTGCGGGTCAGTCAAAATCGAGACAATTCGAGGTTATAGTTTGTTCCGAAATCGTTCGCTGTAAACTAAAATCAAATATTCGTCCATAATTGCGCATGCAGTCTGCACAGAAAACACCAAGGTTTGAATTTTTCAGAATTAGCAGGTAATAAATTTATTTGGCGAACATTATCCCATTCCCAATTCTCACAAACTCGACCGATAATATATTTAACAGCTTGTGTTAAAACAAAATACGTGTTAGACTACGTAATAAAAGTAATTGATTTCGTAAAAGCAGCGGCAGGTAGCAAAATACCATCAAATCAATACGGCAATTTTGTTGCAATATTGCATTTAGTCATTCAAAACTGCAATATCATTAAGCGCCAGGAGAATGAATCTTGTTATATACCTATAAATAACACACGTTATGTGCTAAATGCTTAAATTTATTATACGTCTTTTTTTTAGTCAATCAAGTGAACGATACCAAGCAAAAATCAGGGAAATAGTGGATTTTTGGCATTTTTTTTAATTGAAACAATAAAATTATGGACGTGTTGACATTTATTGTCTCTTTCGAGATGTTAAAATCTACTATTGGACGAACATGAAACTTTTTGTAATTATTAAATATAATTGTGCAAAACTTACGTAATAGTGTTTAAATTTTTTGCTTAATATGACATTTATATTTAACATTATTTTAAAAACAATGAAAAATATCAATTTTAACAAATGGAATAATTTAATGTTTGTTGTGGTATGTTTCCAGAATGCAATTTAATATACTAAGTTTTAACTTAGGTTCTAGGTACTACATTTTAAGTGTCATGATAATTACTAACGCTTGTAATTACCGCTATAATTTTAGTTTACGATCGAATACTTTCCATCTTCTGACCATGAAAATATGTTGCGATTTGATCATACCAAATAGATTTTAGAAGTGTCCAATATTCTCAATTTGATGAAATCAGATAAGAAAAAGTAAATACTTGCACCAAACGACGACATTTTTAGATTATATTAGACATGTATAGACCACACAAAAGATAAAAGTAAACCTGGACGCCCGCCACAAAAAAATCATCCATTAGATAGTTTATGTTTACTTTTGTGGCATTGTACATCCAAAACTAGATTGGCCAAGATCAAGTAGAGCATTATCAAATACATTGTTACGGAGCAACGACATTGTGCGACTTTAGTCAAAAGCCTAATTTGCAATATGTTAATGCGAAGAAATTATTGACAATGTTATTTTAGTGAGTTTCAGGCCAACAGTCGACAACCGGACATAGAATGATACAAACTACAAACTATTGCTGTCTGCCGTGTGCATCAGGAACATACTTTTACAGTAAATTATGATACCTCAAATATAAAATAAAGATATATTTTTGGATTTTAACTAATAGAGAGTAATTAGCAATATCTCAGTTTACAATTTACAACTTAGATCACTTAATAACTGTTTTTTTCGTCTTGCTGACGTTTCCAGTGTAATCTTCGCCTTTCATCAGGCATACACATACAACGACAAATACACGGTGACCAAAGAACAATGGTTACAATTATTTAAAAAAATATATTACTTACAATCGGCACGGTTCGGAGAAAATAATTCGCTTGATTAATTCTACATAATTAAAAATGGCAGTATAAGGTCACATAAAGTTATAAATTTTTAATTGACGGTATTAAATACTAATCATTTTCATTTTTTATTGTTTCATATTAAAGGTCAAATCTTTTCTTAAAATAAAATCCAATCTCAACGATGGCATAAATAATTTGAAAGTAACTGCCGAAAGAGCTACAAAACTTAAGTACGGTCATTTGGCTGTCCAAGAACGTGATGAAGTGATGATGTGCATTATTGGTTGACAACAGTGAGCAATAAAACTGCAAAACATTAAAGTAAAAAAAAAGAATACAGTATCATAATTCCAAGTAAGTAAAAATTTGTAGACAGAAGATACATTTATTTATTGTATATAATAATTTTTAATATTTTTTTTAATGAAGCTAGTTTACGCATGTATTACTTAGGGAATAACTGCTGTTAGCTTTAGATCAAACTTAATTATATGTTCGAAAATTCAGAAAGAACACTGATAGTGGATGCACTCGTGTTTTCAGAAAGGCAATAGGGCATACTTTATAAACATTCGTTAATATACTTTAGCTAATAGAGTTTTATCTATCAGTTTTGTAACATTACCAATACCAAATGTCTCCAAGTGTGATTAAAAGATCTTTAATATTTACTACGTATTTGTCGTGTTTCAAACAAACTTACAGAGATATTTACGTACCTATGTAGATTCTTACTATAACTCGAAAAGTTTTATACTGTTAGTTACTTTTTTCCTATTTGCAATATTACTGAAACTTGAAACTTATACCATACAAAAATTAATTTATAATATCAATAATATATATTGCATATGCCTTATCATCTTTGTTACTAATGAAACTGCATTTTTACCTGATAATACCAAATATGTGTCAGACGCATAACCTGATTTAATTTTATTATACTTTTAACTCGTTTGGTTTAGTATGCCAAAATTGTAGGAGCATATTTTTATAATATTATTCAAGATTTCAAACACAGATCAATTGCTTAATTTATATTCTAAAACGACATTTATATACCTAAATTACTCGACATTTAAAATGAATGTGCATACGTGTGCACACTAAAGATTAAATTATTAATTGATATAAGGTAATTTTATTAAAAGAGAAGAAAAGTTTTATTCTAGTTTTATTACTTGTTTTTATTCGATTAAAACTGAGTAAAAATTCAAAAAGAAATATAGGTAATGATCATCTGATTGTTACTTAACCTATTTGCGCTGTGCATGTGAATATAATAACGGCAAACACTTAAGGATAAAAAAAAGTTCAAAGTGTTTTTTTTTTCATCATGAAAACACCTTCTACAAAATTCACAAGTTTTCTAAAAAAAAGCCGGGTGTGAAAGTATTAATTATAGGTATTCCATGGATGTAACAAATGTTTTCATATTAAATATATTGTCTCTTGTAATCGCTTCGTAAGATATCAATAAAATAAACATGTATGCATTTTTAAATGTCACATATGTTGCACGCACGGTATCAATGTTTTTTAAAAAAATAAGATTAAATTTTCTCAACTCTTCGCAAGGTCAAATGGCAAAAAAAATTAAAGGGTCTAGAACGTAAGGAAAACAAACCTTATAATTTCAGTTTCAGCGATATCCACAAATCTGTGTAAACCATCCTTCCCAGGCGGATAATAGATGAACGAATTTCACACTCCAACACCCCGCGCAACTAAAGCATGTGTTAATTGCCAATCGCACAGAACAGAATAATATATCAAACACAAATGATTACCAGATAGAACAGTAATACGCGAAAAAAAAATAAACAAATCAGTTGGTGCACAAGTTATAAACTATAAAACGCGTTATCGAAAAACAAGTTAAAAATAAAATACTGAATAATTAAAAAGCATCATAAAATTTTGCCGCAGGTGATTTCGTAATCCGTTGTTTTACTTTTTTTTTTAGTCCGTACGTGTGCGCGCAACAAGAAGTGATTCGTAAAAAAGGCAATTTCATCACCTACATGTTGTAAACTTTGAAATATTTGAACAGCACTGCGCGCGGTTTCAGAGCCAACTGCGATCAGAGTGTGCCGCAAGTAGAGTGGATACAACACTGCGCTAGTGCTCCATATCGATCCACTACCCGTATAAACGACGAACGTACCGGACCTGGGTTCTCTCGGTAAATATTAGAACGTTCCTTCTGGATGCTGGCATGTTTGGTGCTATCGTGCATTAGATAATTCACCGGGGGATAATCTTGCAACCTTAGTAAATATCTCGATATAGTTTCAGTTTGAAGGAGGCGGGCGGAAACGCGTCTCTTATGATGCGCGAATCGCACCAATCTTTGACGTTTGTGATCGCGGCGCAATCGAAAATGAACTCGCACCTCGCATTGCGTACACCTGCTACCGGTCGACCACTCTTATGACGCAGTGGCCTAGGTCAAGTTAAATCTCCTCGAAATGTAGGCCAGTATCGACCCTCTCAGTACTCAGTAGTCCAAATCATACAAGTGAATTAGATCAGTATGTGAACTCATCTGTTCCGATTTCGATACCTTGACAGAATTGCAAGGAAAACAAGTATAACTTTTTGTGATGATATGTAGCGGTCGACGAATCTAAAAAGTGCTTTTACACATTATTAGCTTGACGCACGGTACCTAAAAATAGACGGACAGTTATAGAAATAGAATATAGAATTATAGAAATAGTTTAATAGGCTCACGATGGATTTAAACCTGAAAAGCATTACCCAAAACGGTATCATGGAATATTTTATAATTACGTTAAAAAAAAATAAAAACGTACAAAATGATCCGATACGACCAAGAAATAGAGAGAGAAGAGAAGAACGCCCTTCGACGAGTGCGCATCCTATTTTAGAGCGACGAACCAATGGCTGCCATTTTGAAAGTTGATTGTCAAAGCCAATTGAGTATTTTAGCGAGTTATTCGTAATTTTATTTCATTAAAACTTTGTCCACGTTTTATGAGACGTTGTGTGCAGTCCCAAGGTGCCTTAGGCTTAAACCTAAAGGTGTTTCTTTTCATGTATAGGTAAGTATATGATGAATCGGCAAAATTGTACATATTTTCGGAAAATTATGTATTTAACAATGAATATACACTTGTAGTGTCGTCCGAAGTGAATTATTAAAACAATAGTTGGATGTTTTGAGTGGGGATTGAAGTGTTTTCACTTCGTCGTAAAACCAATTGATTTTTTTGAAACATTAAAAAAAAAAAGGCTTTATTATAAAAGTAGATAATATGTAAAATAGTTGCAGTACAACCAGCTCAAACTTTTGTTACAGCCTAACAATAGCAAAGACACCAGTTTTACAATTACGCGCCTTTCATCAGGGAGTTTGATATTTGAATCGTTGAATCATTAGAACATAAACAACATCCTTTAAAGAGAAAACTAAGGAGCTGTTTGTCCAAGCATACAACAATTTTTATTATAGACTTTATCGATATGAATGTATTGTCGCATTATCGGAAATCACCAATGTCGATTCCCTTTGGAATTTGAGGGACAATTGTTACACGTAATCGCTTTCCTACAAAACACTCATTTCAAATCTATTTACCATAAATTTCTTTTATAGTTACTCGTATAGTTAACAAGCCGATGTTTATTTCGCTATTTTTTGCTTAAATTCCTAGTTTCATAATGGTATAATGTTTCATTCTATACTAGAAAAATTGAACTGATGAATGTATCAGTTATTAAGAATTCGTTAATTAGTTGTTTCGGACAATGTCAAAATTGGTATTCAATGTTTTTTGTCGCCATCTTTATTTTTCATATTTTTCAAGTTTTGAAACCGTCTAATTCTTATATACATCCATATCCAAATTTCATTAAAATTGATCCAAAAATAATTTCGCAATTAATTATTTTAGGTTCATTTTAACACAATTTCGATCTAATACATCCTAAAATCGGACGTACTCGCATCCCATTGGCCGCATAGTGCATCTAGACGGAGTTGCGCGCTGTCCGGCCAAAGCTATATAAGCGACTCCTGCCTCGACTCGCAACACTTCGATGTACGGCGATTTCTTGCATAGCACCGTTAAGGGTGCGATCACCTGGGGAAGAAGATTCTTCTTTACGATATTTGAATATTTCCTGAATTTTTTTTTTATCGTCAAGATACGTACTTTGTGCGGATTGCTGTGGTTGGGTAATCGGTTGTCGTCATCGAAGCTGTCCTGGCCGCTTGCCTCTTTCTTCCCTCGCCGATAAACGTATATCATCTCACCCTAACATTGATGTAAATTTATATAACTTAGTTTAAGTTTCTTTCTAATTATAGCGAACTATAATTTAGCGTTCTCTATTTTTTTTTGTGTTTGCTATCGATTTAAGCCTTTCCTTGGTACTTATGTTTTCAGTTTTTTTTGTGTTTATCAATAACTTCCATTAAATTTATAATTTCGATGTAGTCATTATGGTTCGTACCTTGCATGTTCGATCGAACAGATAGTTTGTAGATAGTTTATAGATAGATAAGGGAAACGTCATTCTCCGCAATTGTTTTAAATTTCAATTCAGTGTTTTAGTAAGAATTTGTTTTTTTTAAGATAATTTAATCTAGTATTTCTTTGTTTTTTTTTTTTTATATTCAAAACTGTTCATTATTTTTTTTTAAATTTAACTTGCTGATTTTTTCAATATATATATATTTTAAAATCTCAATTCTTCAATTTTATTTAAACATCGTCAATACCTCAAAGATTTGTACGTATTACAAAAAAAAATCCGGTTTTGCAAAACTTGTATAAGTTCCGCAAAACTAACATACTAACCTAATTACCAATACAAAACATGACTTTATTAACACAAAAATTATGAACTCGGAAAATAAGAGTAAAACTACATTGAACATAATACACAATATACAAAACAAACCCAATAATAGTAACACTATCAAAAACTTAGCTATTAAACTCGGTGATAAAACTATAAATTCCCCTACACAAATTGCTACAACTTTTAACAAATACTTCCAAACCACCCCTTTACTGACTTCACAAAACATTTCCTAACAAACCATATGAAATAATCATATTACATAATCAATTTACAATGTATTTAAATGCATTTGAGGAAGCAGAAGCAAGAATGAAATGTTGTGGAACGATATTTAATAAAATAAAGAATAAATAATTAAGCGGGTCCAGACGGCATACCAGCAAATATATCCAAACAATGCAAATATGAGATATTGATGCCAATTACTCATCTCATTAATGCCTCTTTTGAAGAAGCTGTTTTTCCAAACCTTCTTAAAAAGACTTTAATCAAACCTGTTCATAAAAAAGGCAACAGCCTAAATGCGGGTAACTACCATCCAATTAGCCTGACATCAAGTGTCTCTAAGCTTTTTGAATATGCCATTCTCAGCCTTTCAGATAACTTTATCAGATAACTTTATAGAAAAGCACAACCTTATATCCCAGTCCCAACATGGATTTAGAGCTGGCAAATCTACAGTTTCTATTTGCTAGAAATTTATAATTGTATGCTACTCAACATGGAATCTAAAACTTATCCTGTCGCTGTTTTATGCGATCTGTCGAAAGCATTTGATTGTGTTAATCATGACCTTGTATGTGAAAAGCTTTACTCTTTAGGGTTACGCGGCAAAGTTTTGGAGTGGATTACCTCATACTCTCTCGACAAAGTACAGTTTCTGGAAATAAATGTCCAGTTACGCTAAAACAAGCTACAAGGTAACATCACCTTTATTGCCCAATAATATAGGTGTCCGACAGGGGTATGTACTTGGCCCACTGCTGTTTTCATTGTTTTTAAACGACATTATTGATTTTTTTTGTGATTTCATGGTTCCCCATGCTATGCCGATAATGTCACCGTAATAATTTCGGTAAAATGAAAACAATTATTGAAGCCCTTACCAAATATTATGCTGGACAAAATTTTTGCATGTGTTTTGTGGTAATAAGCTATTATTAAATTAAAAAAAAAACAAAATGCATCTTTTTCCATACTTTGCAAAAAAAAGTTGGATACGTTTATTGATACACATTAATAATCAGCAATTGGAATCCTCTGAATCGGTTTTGGGTTTAACTCTTACACCCACCCTAAATTAGGATAGACATTGCCGATCATTAATATCGACCTAGAATAAATCTATTTTTAAACTTAAATCACTTAAAAATATAGCTGAGCCACCTATTTTGAAACAGAAAGCATATTATGCAGAATTCCATTCTCACCTACTCTACGGACTTCTACTTTGGGAATCTTGTGCCTCTGCAAAAAAGGTATTTCTTTAAAAAAAAGCGGCGGTTAGATGTCTAGCGGGTGTTCCTCAATTGACTTCATGTAGGCCTTATTTCGTTTCCTTGAAAATATTTACACTGTGTGAATTATATATATTGAAAAATAGCTGCTATGTACATAAACACAGAAGCACTTTTATTAACAAAAACAAAAATGAACATAAATTTAAATTAAGAAATCCACGAATTCATTCTGCTAAACATCATCTGAAATCAACAGCTGAAAGTATAGTATATGTGTTAGGAATTCAAATTTATAACCATCTGTCTAACAACTGGAAAACTTTTACCTCTAAAAAAATTAAACAAACTGTTGAATCTTGGCTGCATACTGAATGTTTCTATACAGTCACAGATTTTTTTGAATTCAATAGCTTTTAGTTTTCTTTGTCTTTTTTGTTTGTCTCATCACATTGGAGTTTGTATGTAATGATTTTTTTGTGAGTTTTTGTGACGCATTTCATACCTTGTCTTGGAAATAAAGTTTGCATTATTATTATTACTATATTAATTCTTATATAACTGTATTTTGCTCGTAAACTATAGACCAATCACTCTACTAACAACCCCAAATCATTGGAGAAAAGTGTACAAATCAGATTATTTGAAAAAGATTAATTCACCAAAACCAATGTCTTCCAAAAAAAAAAAATTGGAGGTGATGTGTGACAGAGCATCAACCTCCTGAACTACATCAATGAAAAAATGGAAAGAGAAAACAGAGCAATAGCAATCTTCATTGATATGCAAAAAGCGTTTGATACCATATCCAAACCAAAATTATTCAAAAAAAAGCTGATACAAACTTAACAAATTCAAAGAAATTTAAGAAGTACTAGATAGGTATACCCATATGAAATAAGAACATACAACAATAAAAACTTACAACAAAATATGACATATAATAAATGATCTAAACTATTTGCAATGTAGAAACAGATTAAAAATAAAATACAGCTAAGAAAAGTATAAAAGAACGCACCAAAAACCAAAAGAAAAAGATATAGCAAGGAGTTCTCAGTACCACTCCGGTACGGGTTTCCCGCGCTCCCAAACTACCCGAGAGTAGCCTGAGGACATTTTGTACTCTGGATTATGTACACGGCCGAGCACATGTAAAATTCAAATATTACAAAATTAATCTGGTATTTTAGTTTTGAAGTAATTCTTATGTATTTTGTATTCTGCGTTTGAAATATATTTTTAAAGTATTTTGTGTATTAAGAAATACACGTTACTTTATTTGCTATCATACAGGCGTCATGACGTCATCATAGTACGTAGTTACCATAACTTGAAGAGAAATGTCAAAATCACGATAGTGTATTTATGTAGGCAGTGCTAAATTCATTTTTTGCTTTCTTTGTTGACCTCTTTTTGGATCTTCTTCTTCCTTTTTTTTCTTTTGGGAATGTAGGTCGGAAAAATAATTCACAGAATCTTCGTCTTTTTCGAATATATTTGGTTTGTAATATTTTAAAGCTTTTAACAAAAGTGAATTTATTTGTTTACCAGAAGCTGTTTTTCTTCTGTATTTCTTTTACGTTAAAAAATAGGGCTGATCGGGCTTTAGCAAATGTTTTAAATTGGAATTTAGATAATAAATTAAATGTTAATGCGAATAAATCAGAGGCGGTATTTTTTGAGGCAAAGAGAGTCTACATTTAAATTAGGGGAGGGTAGAATTTATTGCAAAGAATTTGCTAAATATCTTGGGGTTATTTTAGATGATAAATTAAATTTGAAAGCGCATATTCAGTATATTACCGCAAAGGTAGGGTAATGGGAAATAAAATTAGAGAATCGGCTACGGCACGTGGTGTTTAAACGGTAATGCGGCGCGTACTATTTACAGGGGCGCTATAGAACCGATAATGTTGTACGCGGCGGCGATATGGACAGACACGTGCAAAATTAAAGAAACAACAAAAAAATTAACCAGGGCACAAAGATTGTTAACCGGTTAGGACTGCGAACGCGTATTCATCTATTTCGGCAGACGCGGCGAGCGAGAGGTATATTACCAGCAGATATCCGTTTGAGAGAACTCAAATTTCGTAGAGGCGCGAATAAAATATAGTTTGAGGGTTTAATTACGGCAACGAAAATTATATTAGAACCGGGCGATTTAGAAAGGCGAGTAGATATAGCTGGCCGAATTCATCCTGCGGAATTAAAAAGTATTACTTGCGGATGGGTCGAAGGGTGAGGCTGGTACAGAGGCGGCTTTTGTTGTTTATAGCAGGGGTATTGAAATACATCATCAAAAGTTTAAATTAGGGGATCATTGCATTATTTTTCAGGCAGAACTAGTTGCAGTAAATCAGGCAGTAGTTTATATTAGCCGCGAATGGGAATTTATACGGGACGTGAGAATTATAACAGATAGCTTATCTGTATTAGAGGCGTTAGGGAATTTAAAAAATCCGACTGATTTGTTATTAGATACTTGGGATATATTGCGTGAGGGGAGTATAAAACTTTTTTGGACTAGGGCTCACGTAGAAACAATCGGTAATGAGAGGGCGGATCAGTTAGCGAAAGAGGCGGTGCGGTGTCTAGGAGAGATAGCGCGTATATTAGATTTGGGCTAATTTCGGCTAGCGTAGGTAAAAAAGATATAATTGATAATGATTGGCAGAGTAGATGCGATACGTTAAATGGGATGTGGACTAGGAAATTTATGGGTAGCGTTACACGTTTTAGGGAAATGAGAGTTAATTTGTCGTATCAGGCGGTAGAATTAATAACAGGTGACGGTAATTTTAAATAATATTTTTGTAGTATTGGGAGAGTTAATGATCTATATTGTAAATGTGGTGGGGTGAAACAGCAGGGCATGTCTTATTTGAATGTCCACTCACTAATGAGTGGCGGTCGCATACGGAAGTTAGGGCATTAGCTAAGGGGTTAAATTTGGCCACGACGCGAAACAGATATTAGAGATAATGAGTCGGTCGAATGGTGGGAATTTTTTAGTAATGCTGCCAAAGAACTAGATAGGTTACGGCAAGATATTTAGATAGTTAGTAGGGTAATACGCATTTATAATTGAATATTTTATGCTCTCTAGTGGCCAGAATTAGTGTTAAATTATAGTTTTTAGCGTGGTTAGGATATATAAATAAATATATAAAACATAGATCTTTAATTTGATTACTATTGATTAGAATAATTAGGATTATAATCGATAGACCAAAATATAAATGTACTATGTGAAGAGTGGTAGACCTGAATAACAACTGTAAAATATAGTGCCAGTTACCGCGAAAAAGAAAAAAGTGCCGTTAATGAAAATTGAGACGTTAAATAAAATATATAAGTTGTAATACCTAAAGAATATTATTTATAAGGTAAATAAAGAAAGATAACAGGATTAAGTTATTGTTAAGTATTAGAATAGGTAGTGCTGTTGTTTTGTTTGTTTTTGGGTCATTACTTCTTTATTGTTTCAACTTCCAATTCATTATGTGCGAAAAAGGGAGCAGCTACGTGTCGGAATTAAGGAAACGTGGAAGCTCCATCTTCACCACTCAGAAGGATAATAATAATTTGCCTGCTATCAGTAACAAGGTCTGGGACTTCTTCCCAGATCCTCCCAGAGTAAGGTTTTTGCCATGGTTTTTCCTTACTCCTTGGCGAATGCTGGGAGATGACTACAGTCGTTCCATGGGCGCAATTATTGACAGCTGACCGATTTACAATAGACTCGCAGTTATGTGAACTAATCATATTTCACATATTTTAGCATTTCACATAAAGTAGTATTCACATAATTGCGAGGCTACTGTATTATACTTTTCTTATTAACAATCATAGAGAAATTATTTAGTTAAACTAGGAACACTTCTATTATTATGGAATCCATATAGTACTTAGAGCAGGTAGCCTGGTATAGTGCCTTTAGGTGGAGCACGGAGTCAGGATGATTTGTAATTATTTAGCCTTTCATAAATAAAGAGTGTTTCTTTTAAAATTTATTTCCATACTTACATAGTACCAAAATCTATATTTTGGGGTATTTGTCTTTACTCGATATTTGTTTTATTGGTCAATATCAGAAACAAAAACATATTAAAAATATAAATAACATCACAATCGTCAAACGAACAAACATATATTGAAATGTATGTATGTACTTCTGCCAAAATGTTTTTTCTTAGTGTGAAAATTTTTATGTGTTTTGTTCGTGTTTTGATTTGAGTTGAAAGCAACACACGAATATTTTTACAAATCATTAAGAAGATATTATTTACAGTTTAATTAATGCAAGATGTGCAAGCCACACCTTGAGTTTAATTGCTTCTCCTGATCCTAAGAAGCTTTTTACCTTCAAATTCGATGAGTGAAATATGGAATCAAAAAATGTAAGAATATATAGTGTGTTCAATTTAAAATAAGAAACTTATTTAGCGTACTAAACATCCTGTGTACATCAAAATAATTGTAGGTAATAGCACGTGCTTTCCCAAATAACTTTTACTTAAAACATTTTAAATTAAGTTAGTAGGTATACCGTAACTGACCGCTTACAGACTGTTGCCGCAGCCTTATACAGTTGGCAATTTAAAAAGTTTCACTATGAATATCTCAGGAATTATAAGAGATATGCAAACGCGATTTGGAATGAGTATAAGACAAGT
Source organism: Protaetia brevitarsis (assembly GCA_004143645.1). Classification (NCBI taxonomy): domain Eukaryota; kingdom Metazoa; phylum Arthropoda; class Insecta; order Coleoptera; family Scarabaeidae; genus Protaetia; species Protaetia brevitarsis. Next base: position 147,138 of record RXPK01000295.1, read on the forward strand.
GAGGGGAGCTAGAACCTTCATACTAGAATCAAGAGAGCCAATGGATTAGACAAGGTCCGATAGAATACCCCTCCAGATCTTCAGATCTGACTTCTTTAGATTTTTTCCTTTGGGACATATAAAAAATAATGTGGATAAAACATCACCTACAACAACAAAGAACTTCGAGAATTATTTGAGAATGATACGTTCCTAGGCAAGTTTTCCAAAATGAGAATAGGATGTATTATTGCTTGCAAGGGAATGGACAACATATTGAGCTTCTTATTAAATGAAAAAGTTTCTTTTACCCTATTACAACTGAATTCCCTTTTTGCTTAGACCTATATTAAAAAAAAAAAATTTGTCAATTAAATTTGAATCTCTTGTAGTAGTTATTTTTCAACTTTACAACGTACATGTTGTAAATATGTAAACTACTTGCGCAGTGACAGCTTGTGTTGTATAGCGAATATAGCGATGAACTTCAGCTGTTTTAGTTTTCAGAGCTTGCTGATGGCCAACATCAATTTTCTAATAATTATTAATTTTCTAAATACCAACTTTTTGTCGTTCATATCAATAATTCAGCGTAATTTAACCCTACACGGAAAAAAAATTGCGACAAATTTTGCTATAAAATCATAAAATTTTACTACAACTTGTAATAAAATACCAGATTATTGCAACTTGTAGTATATTTTTCTAAACATTTGTAGATAAGTCCTGTATTAACATATATTACAATTTGTAACACTTATCTAAACATATGTGTAAGTCCAGCTTTCACAGTATTTTAGTAAACAGTTTAACAACCATTATTATATTTTCTTACAGCAATGTAACTATTAGCTTCACTAAATGTAGTAACTGTTTATACTGTGCTGTAATGGACGTCATTGTTAAGTGTAACAAAATTTTAAACAATTTTGTAAATACCGTAAACATAAAATGTAGTAGTTTGTTTTTATAAAATCTTTTATATTTAATTAATCTACACGATTGAGATTAATATATAATATACATAGGTATATACATTATGTATATTATACATTAAAGTTTGTGTGCTACTGAAGTAAAATTGAGTTATTTTACATTATACCTACCTACGACTCTAGCTATGGTTTCATCGAGATCCGCGCTGGTGGAATAGCTTCAAAAATTTGAAATGGTGATATACATGCATTTCAGCAATATTTAGTCGAAGTTAACATTAAAAAAATATATGTTAATCAGTATTTCTCCTATTATCAAACTTATTACACAAAACAAAGAATGTATCAAAAGAAAAATATTCACCAAATCGAAGTAAATAAAACAACAGTCAGGAGCACATTTATGTTTATTGAAAATTTCTTTGTTTTCGTTACATAATAAATTAAACATATAGCAGCGCCATTACATTATTACACTTTCACAAAAACAATAATTATTATGAATGGAATGAAATAGGCAATTCCAAATAAAAATATTTTTAAATTGAATTAGCCTTTCAAAAGTAAAATTCTTATAATAAGGGAATCCTGAGCTTCGTAATCATTTTTTCGTAATGATGGGTTCAGTCAACCTTTGTTAATGTAATATTGCACATTACGCACTTTAATTTTTTAAGATTATTAATACTAGTATCAAGTTAAAACTTATAAAGACTGCCTGAACCCACAATAATTGTATACAAAACAATACGAAACATGTGTACGTTTAGTTTTAGTTTTAATGAACGCTACTAAAATAAATCTACGTATGGTTTATAAAAAATTAACCTTAAAACTTATTATTTTGTCACGTCTTCACACATAACCTAATACTATTCAACACGAAGTAAAAATACAACAGTTTCGTATGTTTATGTTTATTTTTACTAAACTTACGAAGTATGTCAACTTTTAGAATTTGTAAAAATATATACGTATTTAACAGCTTCTCAATTCTCTTAATTACCCTTTAGGTACTCTAAAATTTCAATATACATACATTTCTACATACTTTGTAATTGATATATTTACTAAAAATGAAACACCTTTTTGCAAAAAATAACGTAACCCCTGTGTAACAAGTAAAATACAATTGACAAGAATGGGAACTATTTCCTAATAAAATTAATCAAGCAAGCACTACTAATCCCTAATCCCAAACGCTAAAAATTCTGTCAGCCTTTGTTAATCTATTAAAGAAGACGCGGATCTTTTTTTTCGATGGAAATGGAGGGGTACAACATATATCACATCTTATGAATCTGAATGGATTTAGTTATTTGTGTGAGTTAAAATTATTTACTAAATAATAATTCATTATCACTATTAAGTGCCGAATAACCTTGGTGTGTGAAATATATACCGATGTATACAGTATAACTGCATAAACCAAGCGACTACTAAGAAACTTGTTCAGTCAAACAAGCCGATTAATATTACTAATTCTGCTAAATGTAAAAGATGTATGCAATTGAATAATGATGAAACCAATAGATATTAAACATTCATACCATCAAAAAACAGAGCGTTTATAATTCCCAATTCATCAAACTTTCTTTTACGCACCCATTTATCTTGATAAAACGTGTGCAAAAGTATTCTCTTACTCCGCTACCAAACAACAACGTGCCACAACGGTAAACAGCAAACACGGAAATGATAAACAATGCACTTGTAGAGATGCATTAGTTAATATTTGGTCACAAAAAATGCACCAATAGAAAGGTAGTGAAATGTGATGTCATCAGCCTTTTTACCCCCGGATAATGTAGTAGTGATTTACCACATAGTTGCGTATGTCATTATTACAAGTTATAAGACAAATTTTTAGAATTTGTTAATAGAACAGTAACAACATTTTGTAAGTAATTTATTAGCAGCTTTGCCTTTATTTTAGTAAAATTGTGTCTATAATGTAGTTGCATTATTAGCATTACAAATTTGACAGTTTTTTTGCTACAGCATTGCGAATAAGAAGATTACAAATGTAATAAGGGTAACTACAAAAAGTTATTTGCAAAATTGTAATAACCAGTACATACTTATTTTTTTCCGTGTAGGTGGTGTCAAATGGCATTTTTTGTAAATATTATGAAATATCTCCAGATCGGCAACAGATAAGTATAGGGATGTAACATATAGAGTGAAACTTTTTAAATTAACGCACTGTATATGATTAAAAATGTACTTTTTCAGATATAGTAGTTTGCTTTGATAAATAAGTTCATTCAATAGCTAAAATAGGTTTTTAAGTACCTTCTCTCAGCACGTAACATTTTACGAAGTGGTATTAAGTTAGGGTGCCGCTGAGACTTGGACCCGAATACTCCAAACTAGAGTTGGCAAATCTCAAATACTTGGACCCGAGGAAGTCTAGTTGGGATCTATTTTAGTGTTACAGACATCAATGTTTTTCTTTTTCTGTAACCACGTTAATTATTCTCACTTATCTCCATATACTTTTTTACTTGTTACAAAAATTTTCAAGTTCATTTTTATATTATGTTTTCATTTCTATATTTACTCAAGCAATACCATAAACGGCGGATAAACGTTTAATTTTAATTTACTTTAATAATATAATAATATAAACATATTTTATCAATATAATAAACGGTTTAATCTGCGCGCCGTCAATATTAAATAACCGTCTATAATGCACAAAATAGTTGAATAAAACAAAATATACCACATTTAAATATGTTTAATACGCTTTAACTTTGCAACCGAAGAAGACGATATATATTCAATACCTTACTTATTTTTTTTCATCGAATCGTATCAGCTTTCATCTGCCACAGTTGCCATCATGCTAACAAACTAACTACCTTGTTCTGTATGTTTACAGCAACTAAGTTAATTTTTCATTCGTGTTGGTAATGATCTGTTCTAAGCATTTGTGTTAGCATACCCATGCCATTTGAAGATTGCGTGTTGACGTGAAAATTAGTGTGGAAAAATAAGTATTGTATATTGAATAGCATGCATGTATATGTATTTGCTATGTCATGATATTCCACGTGAATTCACTTCTTTTGTTACATTCTTCTTGTAATCTGTCTTCTTTCATATTATTTATTTGGATTGTTATATATATTCTTTTAGGGTATTACTTCTTTAATGATCTTAATGGTTACTTATCTCCTCTTGTATGATGTCATTAATTAAACCTATTATTAGTTTGTTTTTTGGATTGATGGAAAAGTAACGAAATAGCGGTCAACGACTTGTTGTTAATAGTTTTAATTTTATTAGGTTGTCATATACTAACGATATTCTTGAAAAAAGAAAACATAAAATTCATAAGCAACCTTAACTACTAGTAATACTAATAATAATAACATTAAACATTAAAAAGAAGAATTCACTAATACTAACCCATTAGTGTATTTAAGGGAAGTAAATATTTTAAATTTCCCCGCCCCAATGTTACAGTTAACATAACCTTTAATGCTCTTAGCATAAGTGTTAAAGTGTTGTGTTCCAAACCCATATTGAGGTTTTCCGCAATATGGGTTTGGAGGATAATAATTAATTCGATAGATTTAAGCCAGCGGTAAGTGTTATTCAAATAAATAATATTTAAAGAAGTTATTGTCATTGTAGTATATTGCTGGAGCATTGTAAAATCGTATAGAACATTAAGTGCCGCCAAAGGTTTGCCAATATTGATGTAAGGTTCGCCTAAAAGTGGTGCATTATGTTATTTTTTATTGAAAATTTATCACTATTTCAGATTGCCTTTACATGAGTTGCTAAAAGCTCTAGAGGACGACAATATTGAATATTTACATTATTCCACCTCGAGACGGGGAAAAAACTAATGAAGATAGTGATTACATACTATGAACATGATGGAAACATAAATTATTTAGGTCCAGCAATGTTGACAGCTGAAGCGGAAGTTACTTTACACAATACTACACAACCTAGTACACATTCAAGTAATGTGACCTACCCACAGAGCTGCCGACTTCTAAGGCAAGGCGCGCACCGAAATGGCGTGGGGGTGGCGTGAAGGTAACGTAGCAGTGTCGTGGTAAGTGGTGTCACCTAAGCACAAATACTAAAACACTAAAACCAATTGGCTAGCGCGCACCAATGTGGTGTAGTGGTGGTGTGGTATCTTGAACAAGCCAATTGGTTTTCATGTGCTTAGGTGACACCACTTACCACGCCACTACTACGTCACCTTCACGCCACCCCCACGCCATTTCGGTGCGCGCCTTGCCTAACATGACCGCTTCACTATTTTTGATACTAGACTCAAGTGATGATGATCTTCCACTGATATTATTCATTCAATCGAGCAAAACTGTGCAAGCAAGGCGAACGAATACGCAAATCAAAGAAAAATTCACTGGCAGAAAAACAGAAATCGTTCCAGGGAAATAACATGAAAACTGCAGAAACTAAAAACGTAAAATGGAACTAATTTTACAGTAAATACAAATTGCTTTACAGAAAGTCCACCAGCGAGTTTCCTAAATAAAAAGTCCCTGTAGATTTTTCCTCCCTGTTTTTCGATAAAAATGTTATGAAACAAATTATTGAGCAGAGCAATTTTTATGCATTGTCTAAAAATGCAAATATGCCACTGAACAACACAAGAGGAGTTATATGTATTTTTTGGTGGTCTACTGCTTTCTTGTAATGGAAAGTATACTGACAATAAAATGTATTGCGCCCGAGAAGATAACGTGCCATAAATTTGATCTGACAGTATGTGATTGAATCGTTTTGAATTTATTCTTCGAAACCTTCACTTGAACAACAATTCGGATAATGGATATCTAAAAACATTCCACATATATACCGGCAAGTCAACAGAATCATACAGATACAATTTTGGATTGAGATGTCATGTAGTGCATTCCTTACTAAACCTCGCCAATATACCACCAAATGAAGGTTACAAATTATATTTTGACAACATTTTACTTCTGTAGCCTTCCTGGAACACCTTGGTGATAAAGGGTACTGTGCCAGTGAAACGCTTTGTGATAATCAGCTAGGCAACTGCAATCTAAAAGGTGAAACAAAAAAATAAAGAATGGAAAACAAAAAAAAAAACATTTCAAACTGTGCTTTTCTGAAAAGGTAGCAGTAGTTCAATGGAAGGATAACAAGATTGTGTGTATTGGTACTACTGACTAACCTACAACTAATTTAGCAATAGCTTAATCTATCTGTTTCTACGTAGATTACAAATTATGAACACAAACGTAACATCTTAAAAACGTTCTGACTTTCCATAATGTAAGTAATTACAAAGTCATGTAGGTATAAAATTTATAGCTTGGGAAAATTCCTTGTACATATATTCCCTCGTATTGTAACACGTTATACCTACAGGTGGTATTCAATGAGGAAACATCACAGTACCACACCCTTTATATATCAACGCCTTTGCCACTACTATAAAGATAATATTTAACAAATTACGATGTGGGCGACCCCAATTCAGTACTACGAGTACCTACGTTGTACGCTAAACAAATATCGTGATGGATATATTTACGTATCTACGAGAAGTATATATAAATACATTCTCCCATTATTTAATTTAAGAAATCTATTGCAAATCTGAATAAGGACTCGATAATTAACCATAGGTATACCTCATTCATTTAATTATTTTTTAAATTTAAATTTTAAATGCCCTCCATACTAATAAAAGATGTTTTATTGATTGGAATTTTTAGTATGGCTTTCAACAACAACACATCTATGAATGTTCTGAAACACTGTGACGTTATTGAATTCAAAATTACATAAATAACTTCAGTAATAAAAACAATAAAAAAGAATAAATCATGGTAATTCTAGTTAAGATAAATTGACGTCGCCTTTGTTCCAACAAATTTAGTATGGAAATCGAATTAGAAGGTGCTCTTCCTTTACTACGTGTAGTGGTAGTGAATTGTCGTTATGATGGTTCTTTGGAAATTGAATTTACCGCAAACCTACACATTACCAAAATACCTTCTCACACCATCATTCTGCTCTAAAGAACAATGTCATACACCTACGTGCAAAATAATAGCAGTGTCACATATTTTTTTTCTGAAAAATTCTCTCCATGTTTGTTTTAAATTAGTAATTAATTTTCCTTTGTGAAAGTCATAATTGTATCATTAATAACCTGATGAAATCAATATTGACATAGACATATTGCTGTACTAACCTTATGAATACAAATTCGTCTCATAAATAGTGTGCAAAAAATAGTAGCGATGCCAAAAACATGATTTATTCAATATTTGGTTGTATAACTTTTATTAACTATAACAGCTGCACACCTTCTCGACATACTATCCACTAATCGCTGACAACGTTCAATGGCAATGTTAGACCACATAGATTCCGCTGTGAGCCAAAGTTCTTTAACATTCGATGGTTTTTGCTTTGAAAACGACTTCCTTGAAATCGACCCAAAGGCTTTATATAATACGACTCAGGTCAGGAGACTCAGCTGGCCAGTCCATGGCCGGAATCTTATTGGAAATAAACCATTGCTCCACTAATTTGTTAGTATATTTTTGGTCGTTGTTTTGCACTACGACCTATCAAAGCGGCATATTTTCTTCAGCCCAAGGTAACATTACAGATTGCAAGATATTTACGTAAACTGGTGCATGCATTTTCGTTTATATGGATAGATGGAACCAGTACCATAGTAAGAAACGCAGCCACAGGCCATAATTGTAGTGCCCTCGTGCTTGACAGTTTTCAGAGTATTCTCTGGTCTTCTTATAAATCATCGACATCCTCCAGTACCATATAAGACAATTTTGGACGCATTTGTCCACAGTATATTACCCCATTTTGTAAGTTGCCAAATAAGATGTTCCTCGGAAAACTCGAATCTTTTTTCACATGTCGTGCTTATCGTAATGGTGTCTTGAGTGGGCTTGAATAAGCCGTCGACGTATTTTAGAAGTGTTTCTTCCAACTTTAGTACCTATTTTATTTTGAAAGATGTAATAAGTTTTCTTTCTGTCTGTCTTGAATCACGCGGTCCAAGTTTTATTTTCCTTTTCCCCGTTTCCAGCTTTTCTAGCATTTATGATCATTTTACTAGAGCAACCAAATGTTTGTTCTAAAATTTGTAGGTTTTACCCTGAAGAAGCAGTTTTCTTATGATGTTTCGTCTTTCTTCGCGATAGTGTTTTACTCGCCCCATTTTGTGTACCTATCTAAATCACTTCATTATTAAATCAATTAAAGTTTAATGCAATTTCACTTACTTTTCGTTTAAGACAGAAATAAACGCTTCAAACTTTTTAACCACACTTCTTTTCTGCTTAACTGTTTAACTGCTATTATTTTCATTTTAGAGAATACAGGAAAATTCGGTGATCTACATACTTTGCGGTTATAGCATATTCATTTAATAGATGTTGCAACTACTTTCTTACAGATGTTGCATGTATGGCGTAGTAATATACGGGATTAAGTTAAAATTTTATTTCATGGTACTGGTACTGCTATTATTTTGTCCATAGGTGTAAATTGGTTATAAATAGCTATTGCCATTGTCAACTCTACTTCTTATGAATCCAATACCTATCTGCCCTACTTTCAAAGTTTTAGTGACCATGTCCGAATGCCGCATCAAAGCATTTCTCAAACCTAACTCCAAACTTTCAGGCTGCTTTCATGTCGAAGATCGTAATATTATCGACGCTCTTGTTTTTTACCAAATTCCATGCTTGTGGGGTAGTGTTTACATTGTTGAAACAAAGCCTTCGGTGAAGACCCGTGTTGCAAAACGAAAGCCTTTAATACAGGCGTGGCGCGTAAGTGGGTCTGCACTTGGTGAGCATAAGCTTAAGATCGACCAGCAAATCCAAGTCAACTCTATCCTAATTCCTTTCCCATAATCCTACCTATTGTAAAATTTCAGAATCCATTCAGATACATACATATCCTAATAACATTGACGGTGATGACGGTTTTATCCCATACAATACCTGAAAGTCCCTCCTTTCCGCGCTACCCAATCGTAATAATGTTAGAATGAACGTAGTGTCAGTCGCCTTTGTAGCTATTAGTAAATATTGCAGTGCGAAGCCAGAGAATCAATGAAACGAATGCTCAAGGTTGCTTTCATAACGTGAGTGGATACATTTCATGAAAAGCAGGAGCAGGCAGCTTCGTTCATGGCATGGTTTTTATAATGGGTTACATTTTCATTTTTAGACAAATAGCTTATTGATAAAATAAATAGGAAATTGTTTACATACAAACACATTTATTCTCGTGAAGGCAATGTGAAATATCTTCTTCATGCACAAGCGCTTTTTTCATACAATGAGTGGAAGAGACTGTTTGAAGTCGTATTATGAAGTGAACGATCTGCCGTGAATGACAATCAAAGCTTCGTTCCCAACACTAAATCGTAACCGCTAGCCTTATACCGCACGCGCCATCCCAAATACGAACAGTTATATATTATATACATCGTTGTATGTATGAAGCGCATGTTGCTATTCATAGTAGATGTGGCTTCTGCTATATAAGGCCACAGTGCGTTGTGTAAACTAAAAAAATGCAAGTTCAATTTCGTTAACTATTTTTGAATTTTTAAGTACATCTACATAATTTTGTAATTTTTAAACATTTTATCTGAACAAACATATTCTTTCAATAGAAAAAGAGTAAATATAAACATCAGTTTCACAAATGGTTGAAATAATGTCACATATACTTAAAGAAAAGATGTATAAATGCAAAAGATTTATTATAAAAATTTAATTTTGATTTCTAATGTTGTTTCGAAATATAAAATTAAATTTGACAATCTACGAATAAATTTTTAAAGTAAATATTTAATCGAAACGCCAGGTTGTAAACAATTTAGTTTCAATATTTTATTTAATAAAAAAAATCCACTAACTAATAAGACAAAAAAAAACAAATATACTATGTGTACTGTTAGTGCAGGTCATTTATGCAGTATAAACCTATTATATACACTGTGTCCACGGATGGAGTTGGCAATAGGTATAATAGACAAAAACAAACTGAATTGGAATTTAATATTTGGGAAATACATTTGGGAACATTTCTGTCTGAAACTTATTTATAGTTTGTTTTCGAATTTTTAAAATCTAGCAGGCCTTTCCAGCTGGGGCAAAACTATTTTCGTTTCAGGTAAAGTACCTTTTCCGCACACAGTATGCTAAAATGTTACACATTTAGAATAATGAAAGGGTATTTCAAACATAAAGAAATATACACATATACATAAACTCAAAGGACTATAAGCCTGAGATCAGTAATCGATTATCTGATATTAAGATAAAAAATCAAGATAAACATACACTACGTCAGACTATACCGATCTGTAGAATGTGAAAGTGACCACCATTTGATAAAAACTAAGTTAATAATGCCAAAAATCTGGAATAACAAACACCAACAAAATCAAATAAAAACTAATACCAAACTAACTGATATTAGAATACCACAACACAACTTAGCGAGTTTTAAGGACGAAAGTTCAAGTTTCACGATTCTCTGAACTGTCAACCAGTTCAGGTAATCGTGGTTATTTATAATAAAAAAAAAACAATAAAAAAACAAAATAGATACGAAAAGAAAGAAGAAGAGAATAAAAAATAAGCTCTAGATAACCAGAAGAACTGAAAGATTATTACAAATCATTGCTTGTAGAATACAGGTCTGAATATAATACTCTATCTCAAGACGAAATACAGATTTATAACGAACCAATAATAATTAGGTATCATCCAAAGAATAAGAGAACAACAACATGCCTAAAAAAAGGGAAGTGACAGACAAGTTATTTAATATTCTAACATAAATATCCTGCACACTCTAACGGGCAATGTCACAAAAATGGAAAACAGAATGGATTACATCTATACACAAAAAGGGATATAAGGGAGATTCTAACAATTACAGAAGCATAATAATAATAATAATAATAGTAATAATATATCTTTATTTCATAATACCAAACAGTATGAAATACGTCATTGGAAACAGAAACTGACAGTACTACATTGGACAAACTGACATAGAAATTGCTATTACAAACTGAAGGCTTCAAAAAGAAATTATTTGAGTTGTATAAACATTTTCGAATAAGCATATCTTTTACACTTTTTTGAAAGATTTTAAGTTTATGTTTCTTGAGTTCATAAGGTATGCTGTTATAAATTTTTAAGACTTGGGTCACTACACTTTTACGGATACGTGCATACGTAGTCTGTGGTACACGAAGGGTTGCTTTTTGACACTCCCGAGTATTGTACTTGTGATTAGTTTCATAGTCGGCAATGAGTTCTTTATAATGTTTTTTCGCGAAACACGCACACTCATATACATATAATCCATGTAAGGTAAGTATACGATTGCCTATAAACACTTTTTTACATGATTCTCTTTTTTTTAGATGGAAGATGCTTCTAAGGCACGACTTCTGGAGGACGAAGATCCTTTCAGCATCCACAGAATTTCCCCAGAAAATGATGCCGTACGATAGGCGCGACCCTATCCCCTACCATGCTTGGTAGGCCGACAATGCTGCCTCTCTGTGGACCTCAGTGGATATGCTTCGTAGTGCATACGTCATTCCAGATAACTTTTTAGCGAGTAGGTCGATGTGATCTTTCCAGGATAATGCACTATCAAGTAGCAGTCCCAAAGACTTAGCATTATTTTTTGAAGTTATTTGATTATCGGCGAAGCTTATTGAGAGGTTATTTTCCTTCTTTAATGAGAATTTTATCATATTAGTTTTGTTTACATTCAGTTTTAGGTTATTTTCAAGAAACCAGTTGTTTGCTTTATCTAGAACATCTAGAGTCTCATCTTCCAATGTGTTGCTCTTTTCGTTTATAATTATTGATGTGTCATCAGCATACATAGTAAGAAAGTGCGATGTTATTTCCGGAAGGTCATTCATGTATAAATAAAAAGAAATGCACCTAATATTGAACCTTGCAAGATACCTTTTCGATTTTCCAGCCATTGTGACGGACAGGTTTCTCCATTGTAATTCACTTGTTCGCATTGCAATCTATTTGTCAGATAAGACTTTAATAATTTGTGTACTATTCCTCTAAAACCCATTCTTTCCAGTTTCTTTATGTAGAATATTATGATCTACGCTATCGAAGGCTTTTGATATATCTAGGAAACTCCCACTACTTGATTCTTTTCGGATACCGCTTGTGTTATTTTACTAATCGCCATGTAGATAGCTCTGGAGTTTGATCTTCCTTTTGTGTAAGCATTTTGAAATGGTGCTAAGAGATTGCAGGATTCACTGAATGATATTAAGCGTGACAATATAGCCTTTCAGCGATTTTAGCTATGATAGATATTAGTGCAATCGGTCTGTAATTCGTAATATTTGTTTCATCACCATTTTTGAAGATCAGTGTAATTGTAGCGGTTTTTAGTTGGTCTGGATATATACCCGTCATAAAGGAAAGATTGATCATCTGTGCTATTGGTGTGCATAGTATGTCTGCACAACATTTTATTAATTTTATTGGTAATTCATCTGGTCCTACAGATGAAGTATCTTTCAATTCATTTATTATGTTAAAGATCTCTACGGGATCCACATTATATAATACCCATAGACCTCTCGTTTATGGGGACGTGCACCGTATTTCCTTTATTTTGATTACAATTATGACCCATGCTTACGTAGTAAGAATTGAATTCATCAAGAATTTCCATAGGAGTTTGTTGCAGATGTTCACACATTTTACTAAAATCAATATTTTTCCTAGGTTTGTGTCCACTTATTCTTTCCACTAACTTCCAAGTAGCCTTGATTTTGTTTGTAGAACGTAAAATGTAGTCGGTGTTGTAATCCTTTTTCTTTTGTATTATAATTGAGTTTAGATATGAACAGTAGTTTTTGTAATAATCTTTTGTAATTCTTTTGTTTATCACAGCTTCATATAGCTGACGTTTGATGAGTAATTTATTTTTTATCTCATCGCTTAACCAATCTGGATTTACTTTGTGGCTTTGTGTATTTTCGTAGTTTTGTAGGGCATTCACTTTCATATGTTTGCATCAACACAGATAGTAGCATATAAGTGAATTTATTCGGATTTTGGTGAAGGAGAAGTCCATCCCAGTCAATCTGCTGTAAGTGTGCGCGTATCCTACTGATTCTGTTGTTGGATAAAAATGTCCTGACTGCTGCTTGTTCTAGCTTAGGTTGTTCCGCCTGAATTTCAAAATATGTTTCTTGTCCATAGTGATCTGAGAGGCTAGTTTTGTTAACTGAGCTTTCAAAAGTTATGTTTGTTTTTATAAATATGTTATCTATTAACGTAGCGCCACTATTACATACTCTGGTCGGTTCTGAAATTGTTTGTTTTAGACCAAAAGAAAGAAGCAAATCTTGGAACGTTCTAACTTTTTTATTATTCTCCTTCATAAGATTTAAGTTAAAATCACCACATAGCGGTAACTATAGTTAGAAAAATACATGCATCGGTTGTAAACATAAAATTTGTATTAAAATTTTAATGTTGTTACGACATAAAAATTATGTAATAAAATAACATATTTTCTCATTCCGTCTAACATATTTTGGCTAATTGTATAGCCTATGCCAGCAGTGGCGGCTCGAGACAATATTGAGTGGTAGGGTCAATCTGCGTCCAACTCCCCACCCTCCCCCTCCTTTTTATTAATGTTATAAAGTTTTGAATCAGTTTAGCTCAACTTGCAACAATTTATTACCTGGTGTATTGCTAACTAAAATAATACCGACACTAAAAATTTAATGTAGACAAATTTAGAAGCAATTTTAAAATGAAAAGTATATTAAGTTCTTATCGGGAATACGTATCTACCTAAATATAAATACTTCGGAATTGCATATGTTTAGTCCTTAAACTGCACGTACATGGGCCACTTCTTTACATTCCCCCACCTAGCTAACATAAAACTATTCAGGTGCTTTTGTGATTTTATATCGACGAAGATTAGAATAGATATTTAAGCGAAATCGTCTAGTAAAATATAATGGATATTCTAAGCATAAGCGTATTTCTTACAAAGAATGGGAGACAATTTTTTATTTTCTTTGTTTGTTTCCTTAAGCAAACGGCTTGTTTTTTTTTACTTCAAAACACTATTATGATGCATTTTTCAGGAATAACTTCCGTATTATATTTTTTACTTCATTTTCATAATTTTTGCCTTAAGAAAGGTATAAATGGTAGTTCATTTTGATTTGAAATATAGTTATTAATTTGCGATGTCATCCTAGAATAATACCACACTTTATTACTATAATTAATACATAGTAAATATTCTTAAACCCAATGTTTATTGCGGGGAAGTGTCTAAGCCGAAGTTTCTACTTTCAATAGTCGATCTTCGACGGCCGTCTGACTCACACGCTTACCTACCGTGATAGTGGGAGTGCCGAGCACTGACGTATACTGAAGACACGTGACTCGATCAACCAGCGGGCAGCGGGCCAAGATACGGCTGACCTCAGTTTAACGGAATTTTTGCGTACACTGCGACCAACCCCTCTTCCGCTAGCGAATCGCAACGTTCGTTCTGTACTTAAAAGTGTGTGTGCGTGTGTGTACGTGTATTTATCGGTATTTTTACAGAAAATAAAAGCTTTTTAGCGTTGTATGGTCACCCGATGTTACGAACTACCGCATGTAAGCGAATGTTAGATATATTAGCGTAGAAGGCACGGCTTCACAAACTTCGCTCTCGCATTGACGTAGAATGCCGATTACGTTAGGTAACCATAGGGATAGGGACGCTCGCCCTATCAGTATAACCTAAGAATGTGTATGCCTGCCCTTCATCTTTTTGTTAATAAATTAATATCTATTATATTATTATTATGAAATCCAATAAAATAGATATTCAAGGAATCAAACTAATTTTTGTAAGGAATATATAAATTAAAAATTTGTCAGGATATTTAAATTAAAAAAAAATCTTTATGAGGGACGCTAATTATCTATCCCACCCAAGAAAGTGCCCGCAACTCGATTATCCAGAAGATGATGACAATTACTTAAACAAAATTGATAGCGAAATCATCTCGTTACAAAAACGGTGAAAGTAAAGCCAAACAAATATATCTATTTCGTAGTTCCGCAAGTCTCTCTTTTTATCTAATTCCATGGGATCATTGTAAACAAATCTATAAATATAATTATATAGGTACATACCTAAATATGTAAGTCACCTGTCATCTAAAAATATCTTATCAAACCTATCACCTGCTATCAATGATAAAATCTAGGTATCTACATATTTCAAATGTGTTTGCGTCAATCGTTCAGTATCCCACAAGTTCGTTTCGTTTCAAGTTACTTTTTGTGCTTTTAGTGGTCTTTTACGAAAATGGTGTTCGGTTTTATAACGTCCGGTCCTAATGAAGTTCTTGTTATATCAGGTCAGAGAATATCAGAAAATTTAACATACTGTTGTAAATAAGAACAATGTAATACTTAATAATCCTCTGTTGCTGTACCGTTATCTGCTTTTAACTAACACCAATAAAAGATCCCTCTTCTGTCTGTAAAACATTATTATTTAATTCTAGTTTATATAAGTGAACTAATTTCAAATAGTTATAAATTTTAATAGTATCATTATTATAAGGTTTATAAACAACTTACTTTCACGAAATGACTAAGTAACTATTTATTTCAAGAATAAATATAAAATTGAATATACATCGAGAATGTTAGTTCTTTACTTTATTTGAAAATTTGATTCACAAGAATTACAACCAAGGAACGAATCTTTTGACTTACTAAAGTAACGCAAGTGGTTGATTCTACCAAGTGCAAAATAACACGTAGGTTCATGCTGATAAAATTTCCAATTATTTATAATTTTAAAATTATTTAATTAATATATATATAATATAAAACCAGCAAAAATGTCCTCGAATAAGGTATTAACAACAAAAGCTCGGAAAGTATAAAATGGAGATTAATATGTATCATCTTTAGCAAATTAAATGCGAATCTAAGCTCCAGAAATCTTTGATTATTAATGCAATCGAAGCTACAATACACTGAAATAGTAATTAAAAATTATTTGGAATTCTGGCCTGAGGATGCTCGGCTAGAGCGAAACCGGTCGTGTAATATTAAAGAATTTTTTGAGGTTCAAGACCTTGTTTTCTTGCTTTCCCTTAATATACTACTCACACCGAGTCAAATTATGGATGTTATAATTAAAAATTATTTGATTTTCTGAATCACGCATTGCTCGGTACTCAGTACTTATAGTTTCGGTTGCATAAATAATCGAAGAATTATAGAGCTTCAATTCGCATTTAATGTGTTAAAGATGCAAAGAAAAATCTTTCGACGGAAAACTACTTTATAATTTAATTAAGTCTCAGTTCTTTTTTTCTACACAAGTCTGAAGTGGAACAGGTGAAAGTAATATTCAAAAGTAAAAGCTACTTCACGTCGGAAAATCCTTAATAACATGGTACTGGGACAGCTTTTCAATGATCTATGGCTATGTGCACTTCTGAAATAGTTTTGGTCATATCGTAAATTGGGAGGGAGAGGGGGGAAGAGAGATAAACACTTTCTCTGTTTCAAGATACACCGTGTATTATATACATTATTTTCTATTCAATATGTCATAGTACATTTATTGAAACTCAAGCGACGATTTGTTCTGATTATATCGTAAATTTTGTCAAATGCATTTGCAATTCCTGAGATTTTAAATTTTATCTTAGAAACGGACGCATTGTTGCGCCCTATTCTTTTGGTATCAATTTGGGGGGAAACACTTTATGTGTTTCAAAGTAATATAGCATAAAATTATATACAGGGTGTTAAATATGTCATAGTACATTTATCAAAATTCAAACGTTTTTTTTCCGATTTCTTTAAATGGACTCTATATCATTCGATATTGTCAGTATTGTCTTGCAAAATTACATTGATAATGGTACCAACAACATAACATTTATTTCCAGTATTTTCGAAGACATTACAATTTTATGGAAAATATGTGATTATAATATTCAATATGCGGCATATCGGTATTCTACAATGGCCATAATTTTGAAACACAAACTGCAAAATGTCAAATATTAAATGGTGCGAAGTTTTTTACCACCATTCATTTCTTTCTCTTTTTTGTAAACTATTTCGATTATTTACAAAGTAACAAAGAGCCGTAGGTAATACAGAATTATTATTTTTTACAATTTCTTAATGTGTGATTTAAGTGTGCACAACGTCTATGAACAACAAACACTGCCCGTCAGTCCAGATAATAAATTTCTGATGATCGAGTCAAAACCGGAAAGTCTCGGTAGATTCATTCGGTATAACATGGAGAATTGTAGAAATTTTACAGGTTCAGAATCATCCCATTCGAAATCATCCGATTCAGAATCAGCCGATTCCGAATCGGATTCTAAGAATCGGAATCGAGGAATATTTTAATTCGGATACTCACAACACTATTGAAATACCCAATATAAAATATATTAATTTCAGGTATTTAAAATGCAGTACTATAAACAAAGTATTTAATGAAAATAAAGTATTTTAGTAATCTGTTATCGGCTGTTATAGGAGAAAAGTCCTACGTTTTCCTTCATAATAGTGTAAGTAAAATATAGTTTAATCCTAGATAAAAAAAAAAATAAAATACTATTGTGTTCTATTATTCATATTTTCATTTCGTTTTAAATAAACAAGCCCTTACAAAAGTTTATTTGATAAACAACTACTTGAAGGAGTATGTATAAACCTTGCAAATGAAGTCTTGTTGAAATACATAGTATTTTTGTTCGTTTCTTCGCACATCATACAGAGAGCAGTTACGTTATCTCTGTTCAATTTTTATGTTTTGAAATATTTCCCATTTGAAATCATGGGAACATTATCAATTTCGTTATTATTTATTTCCATCATTTCCAACGATTTCATCAAAATAAGATTGTAATGATTAATATCGAAATACGAAATCAAAATGCATCCACTCATATGTTTAATTCACACGATGTGGTAATGTGGTAATACCGGTACACTGTCCGTATAAATACATTACGGCGATTTTGGCATTAGTTATTTTCAAGTTCTGGTAACTATGTACTATAATGACTTCATGACGCTCATATAATAGTAAATAAAATATTTCAAATATATACTTCAAATACAAAATACAAAATACATAAGACAAATGATTCGAACATAAAATACAAATAGTATTTTGTATTTCAAATACGTATTTTACATGCGCCCAGCCCTGAGTATACATATATCTTTACAGGGAGATTTATATTATCAAAAAGTGTCCAGGTAATGTATTTGAGGTAGAACTAGAAGTATTCATAATGTAAGCCATTAGCATATTTTTTTGAAGTAGTTCTAAATTATATTCTTGCGCAATTACTACAGAATCAGTTCATATTTCAAGAAATAGTAGAGCGCGTCTATAAGCAAGCAGTGCAGGACACATTACATCAGAGCCATTTAACGTGTATTATAATATTACATTGCTGCGAACCCATTTCAAGGATCAGCAGCCTGCCATTGTCATAGCACCTACAGTAGCTAACCAGTATATCAAATTCTGGGCGAAACAGAAAATGCTCCAGTTAGTGGAACAACTGTCCTGGTTTGGTGCATGCGAAAGAGTGTATTACACCTAGTCATACCAGAACCAAGGAACTGCTAGAACTTGTCCGTAAAAATGTCAAGGTGATTGTCTCTGTCTTTACCGGTCACTGTAAATTCAAAAAGCATGTTCACAGAATCGGATTCTCTGATGAAACTGAATGCCGACTGTGTTTAGAAGACGAGGAGACTGTTGAGCATATTTTTTGCTCATTGCCTTGCTACTATAAAAATCAGGTATACAATCTTCGGAAAGGCTGACCCTTCCCTAGAAGACCTGAAAACAACCTCGTTCAGTAAGATACTGAGCTACCTTAATGAATTCCAAGATAACATCCGCTCTACAATAGACCCTAGCGGTCGCAGTGGACGACTCGGTGGAGGAGACGATTAAACGAGCCAAGCGGATGCTATCACTTGCTAACTAACTAACTAATATTACAAAACATAAATCTGTTTTATTTCTAATACTATAGATGTTAATACCAAGCAAATTAAATAAGAGAGACTTCTAAAATGAGAATAACAGAAACTTTGATTGTATGTATTACAAGTAGAATCAAGTACATACATTAGCGCAATGAAAGTTGTTTTTTTTAAAAAATTTAAATTGCATTATAATGTCTTCAAATGAAACTTTATTTATCAAATTTTCAGTAATCGACATTGCGTAATTTTGATGTATTACATTAAATTCATTAAATTACACGCCCTTACAGCTGTAAATATTAATTACTTTTATTTTAACTATTTTTCACTATTTTACTTGCGTTTTAATATTTTCTTATATTTTGAGAAATGAACATTGTTGCAATTTTATAAATTAGGTGGTGGGTTTTGTAAATCAGGCAACCAAAATTACTTCCCAGTCATGCAAATAGCCTGCGCAGATATTACTTTCTTTCCGTGATGAATTTCCCCATGTTGTGATGAATAGGTATTCATTTATGGCGACATAGGACTTTTAATATTTAACTCTTTATTTCTCTAATCATTTGATTCACCTAACCTTCTTTTAGATTCTCTTTCACAGGCGTTGATAGATTAGTACTTGGACTACTCAGTAGGCCATAAAAACAACGTTTTCTAGAAATATCATTACTAAAGTACCCCTGAGTTAATGATGCTTTCTATCCTGTTACAGATAAAGTTACCGCGTTATTCTATAACTTTTATTACTTATGCGATATATAAATTCCGGATTTATTAAATTAACATACAAAGCTGTCAAGCACTTGGATGTTGTGTGAGCACATACGTATATCAAATGACAAGAACCATGATTCGGAACAAAAAATTATCAAATAATTTCTAATGTATTTGCAATCAAGAAACAAAATTCAGTATTCCTCAGAAATGGCGATCTATACACATTCGATATTAAAATTGTGTTCGTCTACTGCAATAATAGATATACAATAATACAAACAATTGATAACACGTTTCATACATACCTATATTATTTTTTGGAAAACTTATATTCATATTTATTTTCCAGGATGTTGCCACTCAAAGCCAAGACTAGTTCCCGGTGGAAGAGCTTTCGTTTGGGGATCATGGCAACAAGTTGACAGGTACACTTCTATGTAAATAACATGTACAACATACAAACGGAACACTTAAATGCTTATAAAAAACATATTGTAGTAAATTGTAACATTTACCACAACAAACATTTTTAATTTTTATTGAAAACAACTTTTATTTTATACGTTCAAACGGTACTTAGCCAAAATAGAGATATATCCTTGGTAATATTTTGTAACATTTTTTAATATCAACGGAAAGCAATTTCTTTAAAAAAAGGACTTGGAAATTAATATTCTAGTACTTTAATGTAAATGAAATGCTATAATATATTTGATTTAGTGAATAAATACATATTTGTATCCTCCTAATATTTACAAATCCATCAGTTGCCTTTTATAGAAAGAATTAAATGTATTATCAAGTACTCTTTGTAGTGGCTTACTATTTCGACTACAGTTACCCACAGTATGTTATTAACGTTCTAAATTAGAAAAAGAATTGTGAATAAAAATTTGCTTAAATTGTAATTAAAAAGATTGATTAATTAAAAAAATATTGCAGATTATATAAGTTTTAAAGATTGCAAGTTTTTTACAGTGAGACAATAATAAATAATGTATTTCTGCTTTTTAACTGTAATAATTAGGAGCAATTTTTCCCAAGAACATTTTTTTTCCTCACGCAGGATTCGAATCTACATCTCCCCGTTTGCCGGACGGGCGCTTTTACATATGTCAATATTAGATCTTGAAAGGCCGGCAGGACGGCAAATATGCAAAGATTGCAAGTTTTTACAGTGAGAAAATAACAAATAGTGTATTTCTGCTTTTTAACTACAATAATTAGGAGTGATTTTTCCCAGGAAAAAATTTCTCCTCACACAGGATTTCTTTCTTGGGAAAAAGAAAATAACAAATTATTACAGTTAAAAAGCAGAAATACATTATTTGTTATATAAGTTTCATTTAGTTCCAACGCATGCATTCCAAAGTAAGCAACCCAACGGTCATCTTGAAATACACATTATCTAGTCACGACCCACAGTTGTCACATGTGATTCATGCATTTTCTTTTATTCAATAAGTAGGAAGCTTAATAACTTAATATACAAGTGACTTAGATTAAGAATACACAATAAAATAGTTAATCAGTTTCAATTAATTACTGTAATTGGGTTTTTCCCAAATATGAGTTCATCTATAGTGGGTTGATATCGTTATTAGAATACAGTATTTTCGAAAAAAAAAAACGTAATATAGTATCGTATTAATTGAAGCAAAGTATTTTCAAAATTAATCAATTTGCAACATAATAAGCATATTATAAAACTACTTTCATAAAACAAGCGTTAATGAAAAACTGGCGCCTGGGTGAATTCGTGCTTTAAGTCTTGTAAAAAGTATTATTTCAGGAGTTGCTTGTAATTAGCATATTTCAGGTTCTATTTTAGTAAAAGAAAAGAAATCACACAGGATTGTAGTGTTTGCTTAAACTTACCACATTAATAGTTATTAGATTAGAGTATCCACCGTTTAAACTAGTTAGTTGCATTGCATTTAAATTAAACAAATCTTTACTATTTGCATCGAACTATGCAAATATTGACAGTATTTAAAGCAAACACAGCGGGCCCCATGGTCAATATAACTTGCATTTTTTAAAGAAAATTATCTAACAACGTTATTGTTGATGTTAAGCATATAGTAATTCTTAAAAATATTTCTTAGCGCAGAATTCAAAAATAAAATAAAAATTGATGAGAACGTAAGAAAAAAAGAACCTCTCCCATTTTTTACACTATGCATAACATATTTTTCAGTTTGAATTAACATTGAATAGATTTATCAACAAAAATTAAGTTTTAATAATATCTTCTGGAGAAATAGAATGCTTTTGGGCAATAACCCAGTTCTTTAAAGAAGCAAACAAGCAACTTGCCTATAATAAATAATGCAATCTTAAGATTGTAAAGAAAGTAATAATTGAAAATAAAAGTACAAAACTGGCACATCTTGCAATTAATAATCAGAAAAATCCTTACAAGGGTGGCTCGCTGTTATAAATGAATTATAGTCCAGGCTTAAATTAAAGTATATGTATCAGTTAGTCTAAATCGTTCAAGACAAGTTGACGTGGTACTTTTTGTTCCGAATTTAGGGTATAAAATTTTCAATGTTACATTTAAGAAAAAACTACGGAAAGTTGCCTAGGCGGAATCAAAAAGAAACTAAATTGATTAACCAGAAAAAAAAATCTTTAATGACATAATCAATCCTAAAAATAACAGTTTTTATTGTACTTGATATTCAAAGTGGCGACCCTGTACCATCTTATAATAATCAAAGCGATTATCAAATTTACTTTTTACATTCTTAAGAATTTCACATATTTTCAAATCACACGTCCAATTCTATGTTCAAAGTCTTCTAAATTATTGTTTTTGTTTTGCACCTACTTTTTAAATGCCCTCACTGACCACTGGCATTAAATAAGACCAGTTATTCCATCGGAGCTCTTCTTCTTTTCCTGTGAAAACTTGGTCCAAATGCTTCATCAATAATGCTCGTATATTTACCGAAAATAAATCACGCTGGAATAAAATATTGGATGCGACCACAAATTTCCATCAGCAGTTCACAAAATTCTTATCTATGATCAAAGACATCCTGTGCCAGCTCATGTACTGTTTGCATTTTAATCTAAGTCTTCATCACAACGCCCATAATCAATTATCATGACCACTGCAATGCTGTGCAATGCATGTTTTACATTCAATTATACCATTTTTATTAGTAAAAAGACCTACTAAAGGTGAATTTTATTTTAGACCAGACAAATAATATTTATTTTATTATATACTTCTGACCGACGTAACTCTGGCTTTGTTTATGCGGCAATTCGATTCTTTCTAGAAATTTGAAGAATTTTGAAACTCTCAGTAATTTATTAGCTGAAAAATATTGGTTACTATTAAAGATGAAAAAGGTATGGTATAACAGTATTTAATTAAAGTTACTAGACTTCTGCAAGATTTTTCTCAAAAAAATTAATATTAACGAAGTTTATAAATTTCTACGTTACTATGTGTCCACACTGTATATCACACCCATCTATTTATAATTTATCACCGCCTTATGACTTGCGATTGATTACATTCATAACGGCTGTTGACAATTGAGTTTGAAATTTGAATTTGAATCTTCGTGATCACCTACTGCCGATTTACAGTGATTTTGGAAAAAGATCGATGTAGGTACGGCTAGAGAAACAATATTGGACCAATGGAAGCCTGTGCCAGAAGGAAAGAAGATGTAGGTTTATGGAAGGAAACCTACCTCTTCTTCACCTCTTACTCGTTCAGACTTGCATCGTTCGGAACATCGTTAACCTCAATCCACACCTGCATGAACATGTACCGAGTCAAAGCAAGAACGTCAAGTTCTGGAGACATTTCTGGGTTTTTTTTTATCAATATAACAATATGAGCAGACCAACGCAAATAGTTCAAGTCTAAATACATTTCAAATATCTCGAGAAGTTGACGTTCTTAGTTTGATTTAACGCATGTTTATCAAAATGTGACAAAGCTGTACGTGTACCTTATTCTGGCACTGCCCACTAGAAGCGGGAACTATCCATACCGTATAATTATAAATGCACAATAACGCTCCAGGAAACCGCAACTACAAACATTTTATAGTTACCTTTAGGTTATAAAATACCTCTTTCCGGACTGATGAGTAGTTGTTGCAAATAATTTTCTCCATATCAAAAGATATTTAGAATAAAGGAAGTGAATCGGAATGGTCAAAAGTTAGGAAACACTAGCACCTTTTCTACCTACCTTCGCTCAACCATCTCTGCACCCATCACAACTTTCCTTTTATCTCCACCTGCACTTTACCCGTCTGGTTTGCTCTAGGCTCTGACTCATACAAACTTTTAGTATAGTCCAAATAGAGAACAATAACGCAACCATCTTTTCGTAGTGCAATTAATTACAGAAAAGCTCGTTAATTGCATAATATAATTATTGCTAATAATAATTGTACTGTTAATTATCAATCTTTCCGATGTATTTCCATCCCCAGCATCATAACATTTTCGCTGTGATTATATATTCAGCTCCGTAGGTCGCTCAGACATGGGGCTTTGTTGCATATTCGTTTCCATTCTGGTTTATTCTTTGTAATTATAATTATTATTACTCTTATTATTAATTAACATATTTTCTTCGGATTTTCGTGAAACTTATGGGAAAATAACTACAAAGCCGTCTATTATGATAATTAAAATAAAAAAAAAATACTTTTTGGACCCAAACTATGTACTGACCCCCTTAACATTTAAAAAATTGGCATGATTAACTAACATTTCCAAAGGACCAGCTTAGTTACTTATTTATAATAGAAATTATTTTTAATGATTCAGTAATTGTTGTTTTATTAATTAAACATTCTCTATATACAAAAATATTTACAATATTTCAATGTAACTTATAAGATATCCCTCACTATATGAGACCATCCGATCTCCAATAGATCTCGTGGACTACCGATGAAGTTCATGCATTCGTACAATGAAGAAACGCACCGGTATTAGCAATACAATTTATTATTGGCTAGCCGTATGCAAACTGCTGCACAACTTCTTGTAGTCTTCCACGAAAAATTAGTTTATTTTCTGCAGGAATCTTTTTTACGTGCGGAAGTAAACTTCTGAAGAAAAGAAGGTCCTCATCGTCAGATTCTGCTCGTTTTTCAGTTATTGTATTCTGTGTTATGACATCCGATTTTCTTTCCTCAACTTCTAGAATTGGTGCTATACACTCCTCCAGTGATCTTTCCTGTGTTTTTTCACTATATTTAGTCGAAGTACTGAGCGATTCCACATCTTCAATCCAAACAAAATTGTGTTCTGTACCGGTTGTGAGTGGGTTTTCTGCACCTTCTTCTATATCCTGGGTGCATAAATCTTCTTCCGATTCTTCATTCCTTGGTTCACTTTTTGTGTACTGATGATTAGTGTTTTTGCTGTGCGATAAGTTTGTTTTCTTTTGGCAATGGTTTAAGTTTCGTGTTTTTACTACGTTTTTCAAAAAATATAGCTGCTTAAAATACTGCCATTTGCTTGTCTGATCAGCAGCATTTCCTGATTTTGTATATCCAATTTTTGTGAGTTCATATATAAATTGGTCACGCAGGTATTTCCACTTCCTTCTCAAACTATGCTCTGTAACACAAACAACAATCTACAAACATCCATAACAACACAGCAAATTATAGCGTATATTTATATACGTAACGCACGAAGTGTTTGCAAATCGTACATATTTACGCAGATGTTTGAGTTTTGGGTATGCAAAACAGACATTGGTTGGTTTGTCGTAAGCGATCGGTTGCTTCATTTTGGTTTTCTCGGTGGACGAACGGCCTAACTCATTCGATACACGCGACAACAATACACTACATAAAGTGCATTCAATTTTCTCTACACCCAAATGAAAATCTGCTCGTACAGTATACGTATAAAGGCCGTCATTCATAAATAAACCAATAAAAAAAATCTAAACAAAACTAAAAGAAATCATAGAAAACGAACAAAAACTTCTATGAAGGAAACACAAGTTGCAAAATTTTTGATTTGATAACGCTCAAATCGATAATACCCAATACGCTGTCACCAAAATGACACAAAAACAACAATGGCGGTAACACGTGATTTATTCCAGCATTCGGCGCCGCCTGGTGGATTGTACCCGTCAAGTAATCGTGATGTCACGCTGATATAAATAAATCGTATTTAGTGCGCCCCCCTGACTACTTCTTATTCACCTACTCGAGCGATTACGTCCCCACTCTCGATTTTTGCGAAGCCGGTAATTCACGATGTATCTAGTGTTTGGGGTTGATTCGGTTTTAGCTGTAGTAGAAATACAGCACACATTATGCATTCATATATAAATTGCATTAAAGTTCCAAGGAATTATTTAATTTAATATCTTAACATAAATATAAAGTAGATACTCACCATCTTCTTCATTATCGCGCTAATTTCTTGCCAGCATTTATCAATACTGTGTCTTTTGGTGTGTTCCGGTAGTCTCTTATCCCAAATTGCTTTTCTTTGACGTATTAATGCTATTAATTCATCTACGTCAATCATCTTTTTATAGGCTATTAACTCGACTGTACTCTTTTCAAGGTTCTCAGCACTTGAACATTCTTGTTTACCGGTCAGCGCTGATAAAATGCACCGGCAAGTTCGAGTTCGTTTCCTGTATATTTAAATCTATATTGATTCTATTTTCGCTTTTCGGCGCTTGCAGGCGCTGGCTTACAAGCGCTGGCAATTGTCTGCGTGTTTCAAAGCGGAAGGAACACGTAGCATTTACAAGCGCCCAAAACCGACGTAATATCATTCTCATTTAAAACATATGCAAGCCTTCTCCATGCTAATCAATGATCAATAATACACATAACAAGTGCACATTTTCCATCGACTTGGAAATTCAGTGAGTACAGGCTGCCCCACCGACCACCGAATAGTAGTTTTCTCCACTGTAATCTTTTGGTTAAGGCGGCGCCGTAGTTTATATATACACTGGTTTTAGATACTTGTACTTTAAATACCACAAATACATACATATTTATATGATACAACAGTTAAACTTAAATCGATATAATAATACAGAGGTATCCATTATAGTCCTGAACATTTGCCTTAAACAGTTTATAATTAAATACAGTCTCGTTAGCAAATATGTTGTTAGTAACAGATAATAAAATAAATATGAAATTTAATGACGATTAGAAAAATAATAATACCTATTTTTAGTAAGTCAGGCCATGATAAATTATTTCATCAGCACAATAGTTAAATGTCAAAACTGTAAAACATTATTTTGTGCTTTTTACATCTGTCATTGTTTATTTATTTTCTTATACCCTTTAATACATTTTTACTTAACTACTGAATAGTGTGTATTTTAATTTCTTCTTTTTCTTGTTTTTTAGGTCGTAAATATGGAAATGAATATTAATAATAACGTTTCGCTTTAATTTCAAAAGCTTTTTCAAGGCATATAAAAAAAGTATAAAGTTATAAATTTAGATGTATAGGAGAAGGTGGGGCAAGATGGGAACATTAAGCTTTAGAGCACTGCATCAGGATTGCAAATTGATATACAATGTTCTAAGTACGCTTGTTGTAATCTTTAAACATTTATCTGCTGATGGATCAATTTTACGAATGGGTCGTACCATAAATCTAGGTAATAGGTAAAAAAAATAGATTCTTAAAATATTCTTAAAAACATGGAGGAACGAAGCTTAAACTCTTTAGCGCGGAACTACTTAAAATAAAAAAAAAAATACAATAACGATAAGAATATTAAACTTAATCTTCACAATTGAGACAATAGAAGACGAACTCATCCACGTTATTCGCACAGCCTTCATGTACCCAACCTCGCCATCCATGGTATTGTATCAATATTTCCCCTTACAATATTAACATTGAGCGTCATCTTCCTCAACAGAAGAACTTGATTATTTCCTTGACGTTTTTTAAAAATCTATCTCTTTGCTTTCTTTACAAAATTCGGCTTCTTGATCTCTTCTGTTTTCTTCTTTGTCATTTTTCTTTTCCTTTAACTCTCCCTCAGCACTTCTAGTTACCTTATGGATTCTCCAGACTTCTATTTTCTTGTAGCAGATTTTTATATCGTAGTGCTTGTAAGGATTGTTGTCTTTCCCTTGTTACGCTTTGATTGAACCTGTACTTTATTCATAACAAGAGAAATAGGCATTATGTCTTCGAGAAAGCATAATGGCATATCCAGGCATAACGCACCAGACTGAAGAGTGAGATAATGTTGTCCCCATGTTGCCCCATACCAATAGCCCCATCTTGCCTCTTTGGGACCTTTTCTGGTTATGTTATAATAACATATTAAATATTTGGAATAAACAAATAACACACTATAGAAAATACATGAAATACATGTCAATTAATAAGCACAAAAAAGTGTAGTTGTAAATAATTTACTTATGCCTCCGATACTGGCCGTTGAACTCACCATCAAAATAATAAAGAAATTCTGGAAATTGCAAAGTTCACGCACAAACAGCAATAGCACAGAATATCTAACAACCAGAATATCATCTTGGCCTGGCGGGAAGGGTTCGCGTATTCTCAACGCGCAGCTTGATTCGCCATTAAATCGGGCGAGAACTTGTGGTTCCGGCTATGTTCCCTCTTTGCATTAGGCATTTATATTCGTCTGTTAATTTAAATAGTGTTATCAAGTGCAAGAGGATAAAATATGAAAATAATGGAAAGAAAGTAAAGTAATTGTAAAAATAAGCGATATAGTTTCATTTTAACGTAGATATGTATCATATTCTCGAAATTCACTTCAATTAGGTCCTGTCAGGCACCGAATTCTATCAAAACCCATCCTGACTTCTCGCCCGAACAGTGACATCAAGATCAGGAAATTTTGCGCATTGAGATCAAAAGAGCCGACAAAGAGATTGTATTCTGGTTGTTAGATATTCTGTGGCAATAGCTTTGTTATTACGACTAGTAAAGTTTCCTACATTACAACAAACATAAAAAGAGCACTTGTCAATATTAGGACTGCTATTATTTGACAGATGCTTACTGCCGTTTTGTAGATAAGACGATGTCCCCATCATGCCTCGTGGCCCCATCTTACCCCACCCTCCCTTACTTGAAAAAGCTTTTAAAATTAAAGCAAAACGTTGTTATTAATGTACATTTCCATATTTACAACCTAAATAACCAAGAAAAAGAAGAAATTAAAATTATAAATATATTTATAATAACTAATTATTAAAAAATCTAAACCTATAAATTAAATAAATATAAATTACCTAAAATAACAAGATTATAACTTTGATAAAACAAATCAATATTTTCTTTAAACTATTTAAGGAAACTCATGAGTTAAATATTCTCTTTTTAAAACTAAAATATTTAAGGGCAATCAATATAAATAAATTTATTAATAATTTACACTATTTACACTTTATACTTTTTTTATATGTATACTTGAAAAAGCTTTTGAAATTAAAGTGGAACGTTGTTTGTTATTAATGTTCATTTCCATATATACGACCAAAAAGAAAAAGAAAAATAAAAAATAAAATATATACATGGTCAAGAAAAGAAGCTTTAAAAAAAGTGTTGTTTTATTCTTTAACCGTTACAATAAAAAATGAATATTAAATCACAACAAAATACGCCCTTAATTCTAACTACCCCTAGCAATCACCCTTAATTCTCAAAACTTAAAGCAGATTCTCAAAACTTATAGCAAAAATATATCCACTTTCTCTTAAGCAACCTAATTTGCAGTATTTACACGTAGCAATCATTTTTAATTATCAAAATTTATAGATTTCTTATATTTCTACCCTCTTTTGCAAATTTAGGAATAGTTTTTGCAACAATCCAGCGTAATGGATACCTCCTTCATTCAATTCTTTCTATTTTCCTATTTATTTATTTTAAGGATGGCTCTTTTTTATAAACAGGTTTCCTTATGTAGCCCCTAAAAAAGAATCACGGAAAACGTGTTACATAAGACGAATTATTTTTTGATAATTTTGGCGTTTAATTATTATAGTATAACAATTATCATAGCCTACCAAAGATAGGCAATATTATTTCTGCTAATCATAGGCGAATAACATTAAATTTCTATCTATTCTGAAAAACCGTTTTAGTAGTTTTGTATTTTAGGATCTGATATTAACTTATGCTTACTGGTAATTTGTAGCATCTTTTAATTATATAGGTTTATGCACTAAGCTGATTTTAAAATTAATGGAAAATTCAAGGGATTTATATAAAAATAATTATTTAAAAATCCTGCATATGTCATCGCAAATGTTTTGTATGAACTAAAAGGGCTTTGTGTATGTGTTAATGCAGCATAAGCAAAGATTTAGAGTGATATAAAAAGAAATCAACTTACCTTGGAGTAAATGTCTGTAATTATACCGATTTTAATTTCACTGTTGTATCAAAATTAGTATGGTACTTAAAGTAAGAATATATAAAACATATGCAAATACAAACTAGGCCGCCTTAACCAAAGGCTTGCGGTAGGACCATTTTTTACAAAAGGGTAAATAACAACGTTGTTATTACAACAGACAGGTAGTTTATATCTGTAACTTGATGCAAGAAGGACCAATGTCATGCTTATTTTTTGTTTTGGGTTCTGTGTCTTATGTTGCTACAAATTTGAACAAATTATTTGCCAACTAATTAACTCAAAACCATTATTTGACGTTAGCCCTTCTTGCACCAAGGCACAGATATAACGTGATGTCATTTTTCCACGTAGAATTTATAAATGGAATAATATATAGAGAATATATAATAAAATAACGGAATGTATGCGTTTGTCTGCTTCTAGAATATTCTGTATAATCAGAAATATTTTTAAATCATGCTGCATTTAATTTTATAAAACTTTTGTAAAAAAGACTATTTCCTAAAATCAAAAATAAATCTGTAATCAAAGATCTAGTCTTCGACGGGATATCGTATATCTTGAATTAAGTTCAGTGTAGGTATAATTTTGTCCATTATACCTAGAAATTATAGTTATCTTATTTCTTTTTTTGAAATTCCACCCTGCTTTTGATCTGATAATTATTTTAAAGATGCATCCACATTACTCGTGCTCATGCTTTGATTGTATTCCTGTTCGCGACTTGGAAAACTTATCATGTTTAGCGAGAACTCGCTTCAATTAAGTTATATATGAAATCAATCCCTACGGGCAAACAACTTGTGCTGCTCATACGACTTGTATCTCCATCCATATTACGCGCAAGTACGGAAAGTATACGAGCACCAACACGAGTAATGTGGATGCACCTTAAAAAGATTTTTACGTACTTGGTACGAGCACGCAGCACCGGGCACCAGATCTTGTTTAAAGTACGTGCTTCTTCTTTCCAGTAGAAATTGTTTTCTTGTTTGTAAAGGCTCTGCCCCGATAAGCCATTGAAAAGTTCCCCTAAAGCTATCAGGCTGAAATTAAAGCAAATGAGTACTACTATCATACATACTATAAATACCAAAAATTAACGTAATCGATGCCACCCCATTCGAGATATTAGCATAAGGGTGGAAAAATTCCATATTTTTTTTCTCAGGAATTACTTAAACTTATCAAGTTCAAAGAATTATGTAAGTAAACACAGATTGATAACTTGTTCTGTGCTCTTTAAACCTGGTTTCGATCGCACGCTTTGTCTGTCCAATGTAAACTATATCAATCTCATCCGCTACAACAGGTTTTGTAAATGCCTGATCTTTCGTTGGGATGAGATTTATCTTTTGCGTTGCCTAAAAGATTTCTGAATGTGTTTCGCAAGGTGAAGCAAATGTTCAAATTTTGTTCTTTAACAATGTCGCCTATACCTTTTGAAATACGATGAAAAGGTAGTTTAACAAACTTTTTGTCGCGATTTTCTTCTTAAGTTGAAGTCGTGGCATTTCTAACATAATGTTTATATTGGACTTCCTTTACGCTCCGGACTACATCTATAGATCGCTACCTTTATAAATCTATTGATTAGGAAATTAATGCCACCCATTTTATGTTGTCCACAGTGATTTAAGTCGGCCATTATGGATCTATTTGTATTGGGTTCTTTTCTATAGATGTCTATTTCTAATTTACTATTGTTTCTTATCACTAAGCTATCTAGAAAAGGTAGTTGGTTGTTCATCTCGTCTTCTATAGTAAGTTTAATACTATCGAATTTTAAAACAATACCTATGTGTATTTTGATTTTTCTGTCAAAATTATCTTTGTTAACTAAATCACTAGGGGTTATTTTTTTTTATTTACATTAAATAACACATTTTAATATTGTTAAAAACAAACTTTTATAAATAAAGAAATCATCGGCGGAAACTCATGGGCTGGAACACCCGCTATACCGTACACCATTTCTAATTTCCAGACTCCCTTCTTTAAAAAATGAATAATGTTTTCAAAAACATTCATTATGCGTAATAATATATATATTAAAACAAAAAGTAATAATTGCAATTTTAAAGCCGATGGCTTGTGATATAATAGACCAGTTAGAGGGAAATTGAAATATTACATCTCAAATACACTTTTCATAATTGAATCTTGTTGAGAACTGAAAATAGTATTAAAACTGAACTATTTAAAAAAAAAATTAAAACTGCAAGATACAACGCATTCTAATTTAATTCTTATTTATTTTTAGTATGTCCCTGAACACCATGACATTGCAGATCGAAAGTCCTCGTGTTTATACATCCCAGGGAGTACCCATATCGGTGACGGGAATAGCGCAAGTATTAAAATATCCACAATAATATAAAGCAAAGTTAAACTTTACGAATTTTCTCCCACTTATGTATATTTCAGGTAAAAATACAGGGTTCTAACCGGGAAATGTTACAAACTGCATGTGAACAATTCCTGGGAAAGAGTGAAGAGGAAATTAGGGACGTAGCGCTCGCAACTCTCGAGGGTCATCAAAGGGCTATAATGGGCTCAATGACGGTTGAGGAGATTTACAAAGACCGTAAGAAATTCAGCGAAAACGTGTTCAAGGTTGCCTCTTCCGATTTGGTTAACATGGGATTGAGTATAGTTTCGTATACTATCAAAGATATTTGGGATGATCAGGTATTTTGAGATTTATATAAAAAGGATTTACTTAGAGTAACTACAGATGCGAATTACTATAAGAAAAAACTAATGAACTTTTTAATGTAGTAATTTAAATCTAGAAATGAACAGCCACATAATGTCAATTAAATGTAACTACCTATATGTTATGATTTAATAGTTGTATTAAGTGACAAATTCTGTTTTTAAGCTGACCTTAGTAATGTGGATAAATACAGATAAATTATACTTTGCGATTAAAGGGCAATGAAAATAACCAAATCAATCAATACATTTGGTATTTAATTATAAAATTGAAATTGAAATCTTAATTGAATTAAAAAGAATATAAGCAAATACCAAATATATTGATTGATTCATCTGTATTTAAGATGTAACCATATCTGATGGTGATTTCTTACTTAGTCAAATTTGACTGATATCTGTATCCGTTTTATTTATTTATTATTTTTATTCTGTTTCAGGATTATCTGAAAAATTTAGGAATGGCTCGTACAGCCGAAGTTCAAAGAGATGCGAAAATTGGAGAAGCAGAGGCTAAATGCGATGCCGATGTCAAGAAAGCTCTTGCCGTTGAAAAGCAAAGAGAAGCAGAATTGGCCAATCAAACTAAAGTAGAAGAAGCTCATCGGAATTTTGAATTGAAAAAGACTCTTAATGACGCTGAAGTAAACACAAAGAACGCAGAATCGGAATTAGCATATGAATTACAAGCAACGAAGATTAAACAAAATATCACTTCCGAGAAAATCCAAATAGAGGTAGTAGAAAGGAAACAGCAAATCGCTGTCGCTGAGCAAGAAATCATTAAGCAGGAAAAAACTTTAGATGCGAAAGTCAAACGACCAGCTGTAGCTGAAAAATATAGAATGGAACGTATTGCAGAAGCAAACAAGAAAAAAGTGCTTCTAGAAGCTGAAGCGCAAGCGGAAGCCATAAAATTGAAGGGAGAGGCGGAAGCGTTTAGTATAATAGAAAAAGGCAAAGCAGAGGCGGAAGCCATGGCAAAAAAAGCAGAAGCTTGGAATGAGTACAAGAAAGCTGCTACTGTTAACATGCTATTGGAAGTTTTACCAGATGTAAGTAGATATGTGCTTTATTACAATAGAGGTAAAGTATGCACTTTTAAATTAGTACTCAAATAATTTGCCTATGCTCTTTTTCTACGCCCAGTTGCTTGAATATATTAGGTCGAAAATTAATTATATAAACTGTGCTTAATAAAAGAATCTCTGTCTTAAGAACCATTCGCTATTTAACAAGGTATTGAAAAAATGAAGTATGCTGCATACCTCAAGGTTTTGTTTCTGCTTCATTACAGCTATTTAGTACGGATTTGATCTTGAATACAGTTGTTTGAAGCATGACATAATAAGACAACATTTTGTTTGAAGTAATGGATTAATATTTCCCTGCACAAAATAACTCGGCAAATAAAAATGTAAATACGTACTTACAATAAACTATCAACATCAGCAGAAATGCTCCACTTACTTTTCCTTGTAATTTACAATTAAAAGAAAACTATTTAATAATGTAGTTACCAACATGTTCTATTATCGAGTACGATGTTGTTGATTTCTCGCCCAATAAATTGCACCATAACAGACGCAAGCATAGTAACTCCTATCCTATCGCACAACGCAATAACAATTTCTTTCATAGCATTTTTTTATTTATTTTACTACTACTGCTTCGTTACCTTATTAGGTTAGGTTATTACTCTAGATTATTTTCACCTGTTTTTACGGATTATCCTTAAACGGCTACTCTAGCAAAACAAAGTCGCGCATTCTTATTGAGCATCTATTTTGTATAAGATCTATCTAATTACATTAAATTTGTGACCTTTCTTTATTAAGTCATTTCCACTGGAGGAGCAATTATATCTCGATATTGCTAAATTTTTTTTTTTCTCGTTCATGCAGATTCGTCTGCCACACGGTCACTAAAGAGTACTACAATCTGAAAAGTTATTGTGCTAAATCTGTATATTTATACAAACTGCACCAAAATAGTGGCCCTTCTAATACAACAGGATCTTTACCAAAGAGCTGCTACATATCCTTTATTAGTCCGCTTCGATTCACTAAATAAGCTGTGTCTAATGCGATTGAATTCCTTGCAGTCACACAGCACATGTCTGTTTTTGTTTCTCTCTCCAAAGGCTGTAATTTGCGTCTTCAGCATAGCCGGTTATTAAACTTGAGATGATACTGAGCTATTGCCAGCCCAGATGTAATAGCCCTCTAGCTCATTCCTTGGGAATCTATGCGGTCCATATTTTACCTGGGGAATCCTCAAATATTCATGTAATTTTATCCGCACCCAGTCACTTATATACTTTCAGACCAGCTTGAGTTATCCCGTAAAACGATTCTGATCCCTATATTTTTGCTTCTGATTCTCTCTTGCGAACTTCGTTAGACCTTTCGATGCGAATTAGAAGTTCTGATATCCACATCAGGCAAACATTGTTTCGGTCCGACAATTTACCAGTTCGTCAAGACATTCTACTCCAAACCCAATCGGCATTTTGGAGCTTAGTAGTGCTTCAGTGCTACTTGCCTGTTAGCATAATACGAATTCGCCTGGAATAAATTACATTCTTTGGCACACTGCGGACCTCTGCCTGAGTCTTGAAGTTTCATGTGCGTAGCTTTATCCCTCATTTCCAGAATATATATTTACAGACATCATCATCTTGGACCCGTCAACATACCAGGTCAAGCCGTATCCTTGCTGTCCACTACATTTATGACAAGTCTGGAAATGTTTCCATAGCTACCATAGTAGTGCTAGGCAAAACATCCGTCATATATATGTACAGTTATTTGTCACATACATCAAATGTGTCATCTCAATAATTAATAAGTAATTTCGTCTAAAATCTAAATTCTAATAATGGGAACCTCTCAAGCCTTCAAATCCAAAATTGACCACGACGATTGGAGGCGAATTCAACCTACAAGGCTATAGGAATAACACCCATCGATGATGTAGTCGTTTTGACAATGTATTAGGCCTGTCATATTGTCAATAAATAGTATAGTATGGTATATTTGAGCAAGCAAGTCTTTTTGACAGGGCTTGCTTGGCATGTCTTTGACTAACATACCAAGGTAGCGTAGATAAATACTACCATAGTACAGCACGATTGTTTAACTCCTTTTTCTTCCTATATGTGCATCTGGCTATTTCAATGCTGCCACCACTTTGTTGGTAATTCTATTCAAATGATGATTCCAGATAAGCACGGTATCTAACGTAATCCCAAGATTTTTTACCTACTCCATCATCTTCATTTCCACTCTCTTCAGTGTCGGTGCCTTAAATCTAATTTCACTCGGCGAGTGAATGCCACGGTGTTGATCTTGACGGCATTGATACAAGTTGTTGCAATGCCGTTCATATCGTTGCCATATTCAGGGACTCTTGCATTCGATCTTTGACTGTGGTATTGTTACGCGCTGTGATAACTAAATTATTCGGGTAGTCGATGGTACGTGGTGGTTTCTCCAAACATCCCCTAGCCACTCGAGTCAACAGAGCCTCACCTCCACACTTTACTTTCACCACTCTATCTATAAGCAAGGAGCCTGTGCAAGTAGAACTAATATAATTCACTCTCCTGCTTATGAGAAATCTAGCAATAGAATCAAAGCCTGTGTTACTGTTGCTGTGCTGCCTGCGTGGAAATTTCTGCCTAATATGCATATCGAGTAAATTGATTGCCCGTTTTATTTTTTCGTTTTATTTTTACTTTCTGAGAAATCTACCAATCCATTTTAGAGACTCTTTTATACTCCTGCTCACTCCAGATCTCCTATGGTTGATTTGCACATTCAGAATCAGGAAAATGAACCCTAAATAATCATTTAAAGGCCTCTAGAAGGAATTTTAGAGAGTCTTCTCATTAATAGCTAATGTTGCCACCGCCTTCTTGGTACATGACTTTCATTGCTTTTTTACCTCAAGCGCCTAATAGCTTCTTGCTTCTAAGCCCGGTATTATGCATGCGTTCAGCTAATTTGTTCACGTTGTCATCCCTCATTCCAACGCTAAGGCCAAAGTCTATTGACGAAGCAAGTTCTCTAACGCTCAGAATCCGCCGTGATAGCCTGATGACGATATCTAAGGAGTCTATTCCTGTCGCTATACGAATATTGCAAACAGTCCGGTGTGTTTTTGGTTTTCTCGGTGTCTACATTATTCACACGAGTAATGGAAACATAAACATCCACCAGGGCAGACTGTACTGGTAAGCCTGACTATAACCTAAGAGTTGATCTGAAGCTTGCTTATTGGCAAACAAGAATTTTCCACTTGGCCATCCGCCAAAAAACAATAAATTTTCAACATAAGCTATTCCACCTTGACTATGAGGTTTTTATTGAAGTTGTGTCACCCTTGTAAGGAGTGTATGGCATAAGAGTGGCCATAAGGCCACAAGCAGCCACTCCCATCATTATTTCTTACGCAGGCTCTCAAGTCATGATACTACAGTTGATGAGACAGCATGTTTATCGGCCAGTAAATATAAATCTGGCATGCTTCTGTAACAGCTAAATCTAAAAGCATACCATTAATCAATTAATCCCCTGCCTTTATCAATGGCGTTGTAAAACCTTACCCTAAATAATGAATTCCATGATGCAAAAAGCTTTCTATCATCTTTTTAAAAATCGAGTAACGGTTAACGGATATTTGATACACTTTTTTTACACAGTCCCTTTTTGTAATACTATTTTTGTTTTTTGTTGTGAGAGCCGTCTGACCTAAAGTCTCCGGAAACACTGGACCCTCTTAACTTATATTTAATCTCTTTCTTCCTTCCCTTAATTTATACCAGCAATTTCAATATCCTGGAATCCTCTAGTAATCTGTATAGGTCTATGGCTGATTGATCGAAGTAATCCTATGGGTTCATTTATGGTTTGCCAAAAATTGCATGTTTTCTTTTGCGTCCAGAGCCTCGCATGCACACAGGAGACGGTAAGCGGTTTCAGTCATGTTATTACACAGTCTGCAGTTGGTATAAACAGTGTTGATTCTAATTTTCTGTAAGTATCCTTTCAGCACACAATGTCTTATAAGGAAGCCTGCTACGTGCGAATATGATTCCTACTGAGCTGCAGTGGTCTTCAGTCTTCTTTCTTGACGGTTCCTTAGTTAACGCCTTCCAATGAGGTTACCTGGTTGCTGTTGTTGGTTGCTTCTGTTGTTCTTTTATTCAACTTCTTACCTGTTCTCATGCTGTGTTTTTGGATACCCTAGGACAGAGTCTGGGTCTGTACATGAAGCCGATGATCCCTTTTCTGCTAACTCATCGGCTTTTTGGTTTCCATTATTTACCGAATGTTCGGACTCCCACACCCAATTTTCTATTCGGTTTATGTGATTCTGCATACACAAAAAATACAAACTTCGATTTACCTATTCAGCAGAGTGTAACTAGCACCCTCTATGAGCAACGGTAAAAGTGATGACAAATTCCTATTCATCATGCTGAAAAACGTAGTAATACCAATTTTAACGTTGACCTATGAAAACTTGCTGAATTATTGGAAATTTGCCTGTACATCCTGTATGTCTTAAACGAGCAACATTTGTATAATGCATGTTGCGCTCTATCCTCATGTTTTAAACTCTACTATTCCCAGTTTCCAGATTTCCCATTCTTAGCAACTCACACTGTATATACAGAGCCACTTCTTTTTACAAGTTCTCTGATTGATCTCTATTGCACAATGCAAAATATTGCAATAGCGCATGCTTCTGCTGAAAGGTCGTGGCACATTTTCTAGATGGCGGGTCATGTGATGGATCATTGTGTTTCTCACCTCATTGAAGATTCACAGCTCCAGTCCCGTTCTCGCTTTTTGATACGTCTGCAAACCAGAACACCTCTCCGAATCTGCCTCTGTAGCTGGATTGATTCCAGCTTATCCTATTCGTGGTTTCCACCTCGAACTGTCTGTTAAATAGCTATCTCGAAAGCATGTGGTTTCATCTCAATCCCAAAAGGTTGGTTTCCGCATGATAGGCAATATTATTACGTCCAAATCCTGCATATCTTCCGATTGGTAGTTCTTGCAGTCTGAGATAATTCGTTCGTGCCTTCCCCATTATTATTAAATAGAAAAGAGGAAGGTCTAGTTTATATGATGCAACCTGTTCGACAGAATGAATGTTACTTTAGAGTTTATAGATCTAGAAAAGAAATTGTTAGTTAAGGCACAATTGTTTGTAATACTTACAACAAATAAAGAAGTTCATTTTCAGATCATTAAAGAAGTTGCTACACCGATATCCGAAACGAAGAAAATAACGATGGTTTCAAGCGGAAAGGGAGACATCGGTGCGGCTAAAATTGCGGAGGAGGTATTAACGATTACCACAAAGATTCCCGACTTGGTAAAAACAATGACTGGAGTCGATATTTCGCAGGTCGCTACACGAGCGAATTAGAAATATATTTATTAGTTACTTTGGAAAGTATCTACAAAACTATATATTTGTATAAATATTTGTAATTTCTGTTTAATCATAATTTTGTTTTAAAATTCTGAGATAAAGAAGGAAAACTTTACAATAAACGTACTCATTTTGTAAACATAGCATAAACCAATAATGCGACCAATTTATAGAGAAAGAATAACTGGTAGAGTATTAAAGTACTATAAAAATAACCTAACTTATAGAGCTTATTTTTACCTCTCCCAGGGAAAATAAAAATGAAGAAACTTAAATATGTCTTTTTTTAGCTTGGAAAGCGTTAGCAAAATTTTGTATAGCAGGTTGGTCCGTGCACATCTATAAATAGGAATGTAACGTTACTATTGCTGCTTGTATAGAACAACTGCTAAAACTAATGCTGTTATCCGGATCCGGATATTTTACTATCCGAATAGAGTCTTGTACTTCAATTATGATCAATTTTGTATGCATAAAGCTCAGGTAAGTCGCGTGAATTCGCTTATTCAATAATAATTACATTTTGTTAGTAATTCCGTTTTTCTCTGAACGTTCAAACTGAGTTATTCTATGCTTAAGAGGCGGAATCAGAATGTCCAACCTTGATGGTAAAATTACTGGATATCCATTCGTACCGTAAATACGTATCAAATATTACATAGAAAAGTATCAACTTATACAAATTTTCTCCCAGTGAACGCAACAACAGCGATTATACAAAATTCCTAACCCCAAAATTCGCCGAACGTACAAAATGAAATTTCTTATAAGTATAAACAACTGAAAAACCGAAAGACTAGTGGAAAAAATATTCCAATTTCTCAATTACATCTAAGTACACAAAAGCTTCTGCTTTCAATTGAAAACTCTTATTAAGACGTTGTCCTTCAAATAATATATCGCTATCTTACTTCTGTCTGATAAAGAAGTTTTACATACAAAGAGTTTATATATATATATATATATATATATATATTCATATTTTTTCAATACGGGTGCATAGTACCTGCAAGAAGTTCTGCGAGGAGTTCTTGTCAAAAGAACTGCCTAAATAATGCTAACACTCATAAAGAGATCCTAGAGAAACTTTTCAAGGTTCACTTTCCGCCCGCGCTAGATGTCCATGAACCAGTCATATCGGATCAAAGGCTTAATAGGCCAAAACGAGAAGATTGGATGTTGGCCACGGGGGTTGCGAAACCCTTACGAATCAATTGGGAACTGAGCAGATTTTCGCCTTTATAAATCCGCGGGCACGACTGAAATGTTTTCAGCCCTACTTCACGTAGGGTTAATTGTATTGATACCACACAAAAACCTTTAAAACAAGCATTAAAGCATTTAGCATTGTAAAGGAATCTGAGAGCAAAGTTTGCAGGGAACAGGTCGAAACACCCAAGACACTCATCTAAAACCACGCAGCAATCAAAGACTTTGCGCCTGAGAGCGAACAGGAAGAATTTACCCCAGCTGGAATATGAGAAGATATTCTATATTTTTAAAAGGAATAGGAATGGACAGCCAGATGTAAAACAGCAAGAATAGCATAAGAACACATTTTTAGGCCGCAGTGTACTATCACCCTAAAGGCTGGTTTACACGAAGCCAGTGGAGAAGCAAATCAAGTCAGCAAGTACAGCAAGGCAACTACGGTACAAGTTGTCAGGCAAGCTAATAAGACAGTCAAGTGAATAGAACCAGGTTCTATTTACTTGCCGACTTGCTTTCTCCTTCTACCAACTTTGAGTGCAAACAAGTATCTTACCTGTTGACTTGACACGTTGAGAAGCGTTTTTGAGAAACCCTGCAAGTGTGCAAGTACTACGAATACCAATACCGTAATAATTGTGTAATTTTTTTTTAATGATACCACCAAGGTGAGATTATAACCTAACTGAACTTACTTCAAATACTTTCCCAATATGGAATTGGTACTTGTTTTGGCACTTGCTGCTGAAAATTCAAGTCAAGTTACTTGCTGACTTGACTTACTTCGCCATTGACTGCATGTAAAGCAGCCTACATACATATGTGCAAACATTGCCTGAGTATGTGTTCTAACTCCATAGCGAAAGATGATACATCAACCTAAGGTAGGTAACATCACGGAATAAACAGAAGTGACAACAGCTGATTTTTCTATTGTTACGGAAATGGAAATTTGTAATATTTGGTTTTAAGTTTTAGACATAACATAAGAAAAGCGTACAAGTATGTACACATTTACATACAAATTTAGATGCAATTTTATGGAAGGTCATTTATAATCTTCTAGTGAAGATTATCTTCGTAAATTGCTCTTGAAATTGATGTATCAGAGTGACTAACTCATTGACTGATCATTTCCACTGAAAACTTTTATAAAGGCACTGAAATGAAATATTTTTAATTAGAAAAGACTAAAATTTGATGATAGGTGAATATTAATTGCAAACTAATATTTGTCGAATTCATTCAATTGATAGGTACATACACCCCCTTAGCTAATAAAATTTAAGTGAAGTAGTGAAAGTAGTAAGGTATTCTGCAGGTAGCCTCGAACATTTCGAAATGAATAGGTTTTTTTTTTTAAAAACAACCATAGTTTAAGATTACATTTTAAGAAAAATGTCAGAAATAACACAAGCTTTTCACTTATTGAGCAAGATATTTAATTTGAAACGTGTGGATTTCTCTTTATTGCCAATTCATCTGGAATAAAAATGTAGCTTTTAAATAAAATAACATTAATTACTACTTTGGTATAGAAAATATTTGTTTTAGTGTAATATATTTCCTCGTTTCTTGAGTTTAATGGCAAAAAACCGCTTTATTTATTATACTACATATGTGTTACTAGTACTTGACGTTTCGGTGGTATGTGAATTTCACCTTTTCCAAGAGGTTTCAGCTATTTCAACACGAACGAGTTTTGAATATTTAAGTTTTCCTAATATTTTTAACTATATTTCTTCAATTAAGCTTAAATTAATTGAAAAAATGGTTCACGTATTTATTTAGAGATCTAGTTTTCCTTTCTACATATAATTTAATCACTCTTAGAGTGTTGCAGGTATTCTTAAATGTTCATATGAAGTATTACATCTTAGTTGCTTTTATATCATATCACCATACTACGAAACTAGGTCAATTGAGACGCATCACTTCATTCACGATATCGATTCTGCCATTTACTAGCAATAAACTGCTTCTTGTTAATTACTTTAGTGGTGAATATGGAGCATACATATACTGACCTCTATTGAGAATAGAACTTCCACATGCATCAATGTTAAAGTTTCATTGCCACACCAAACGTGAATAATCCAATTAGCCGAGACGAAAAATGTATATTTGATAAATTGCTATATTTTTATTTTAGTTAGTGGTTTTAAGATAATTCTGTAGTTACATAAGGTATAATTAGGCATGGTGGCAAAAGTTGTTACAGATGATAGCAGTCGTAGTGCCAGTAACCACACAAAAGCCGACCTCTTTATATACTATGGATACGGCACAGGCTGTCGCAATAAAACTGTTGGAGAGTTTATTTATTAACATAAGAAAAGTAACTCAATGTTCTCTTTGTTGCCGTAGTAACTATTATAGTTTCTACCAAGCCAGTTAAATCAATCGGTTGGAAGTTAGGATTTCATGAATTAACTGGATGGTAATGGATACAGCCACTTTAGTAAACAAAAAATTGACATCGAACTAACATGTTGCCAAAAATCTAATTCATTCATTTTTCTGAACCTTATTCCAAATTCTCCACCACTATAACTGTAAACTCCGAGAATCCATTGAAATCTACAAATATCCTAAACGTTTACCGTGATGACGGTTATCCTTTATACAACATCTAGAAATCTTTCCTTCCCAAACAACCTTTCACAAACTCATTTATATAGCTACTATGTAATTGCTAACTATTTCATTTACGATAGCAGTTTGCCAAATGTCTGGCCAAAATAATTAAGGTTTCCATTCGAATCCTGCTGCTTCAAAAAAGAGCATGTATTCTACCAGTGGTGAAAAAGAAGATGCTTCGTTTTCAACTAATTTCGGTACTTTCAAAATAAGGTATTAGAAAAAGGCCTTTCATTCTTCCATTCATTATCCCATAAGGTAAAGTGGCACTATTTAATAAAATATTAGCGGTGCAATTCTTGTTTTCATTATGACATCACAATGGTTAATCATATTAATGTAGTTTTCAAACTATTTTACTGTTTGACTTAAGTGTTGTAACTTTAATTATTAATTTTAGTTTGATCATCTGTTTAGGTATGATGTACATTTTTCACTATTCCTTTATGTGTAATCAAAGCAGATTGTTGTTTTTTTTTAACTGGTTATCCTACGCCGACGGCTCCACCTGCATTTCATATACCATATACCATATACGTTTGTACCGTCTTCAGCAAATTATGAACACTACTTTAAAATGCACTACTTTTAAACGCGGCCCGCGAACGTATTTGCACACTAAAGTTTGGTCCACAACATGTCAAAGGTTGGCCATACTTGGTCTAGGGTCTTTCTATATACATAATACTTTTACTCTTAAATGAAAAGAAAATGTATGTGTATATATTAATGATACTCTGTACCAGAAATAATTGCAAAAAATAATGCTTATGTGTTCCTTAAATGAATTTGTAACAATGTAATTTCTTTTTTTTTGGTGTGTTTATTTGAAGGAATGTCATTCTTCTGGATTGTAACGGAGGAGAGTCTATTATCTTCTGATGCATACAGAAGAGGAAAAGAGATAAATTAAAAGACACAAGCTTTAATTTTCTTTTGTACAGCGAATGAATATATTCATCCCTCCACTTAAAATTATTACGAAACAAATTATAACAAGTCTACTAAAAATTACTGATTTCAGTAACTGCTAAGTTTATCATTCCTCTGGATTGTTGCGTTCTCATTATTAACGTGAAATATCTATAAAGGGTAACAATAATTGTAGGACGGCTTTAAGCCAATATACATGGATTAATTATCTAACGCTAATTAATAATTAGGTCACATTAAAAACGTGTGTAACACTCAGTTGATATTAGCATTCCTACAATTATTGTTATCCTTTATAAATACATATTGTAGTTTCAGATCGACAATTTAGCAAATATCTTCACGTTAATAATGAGATCTAAATTCATATTCAATTATTCTTCCACTTTTATAGTATATATACAATTCTCTCCGTATGATACT
Source organism: Protaetia brevitarsis (assembly GCA_004143645.1). NCBI lineage: Eukaryota > Metazoa > Arthropoda > Insecta > Coleoptera > Scarabaeidae > Protaetia > Protaetia brevitarsis. The sequence continues at coordinate 191,678 of RXPK01000295.1, forward strand.
TTAAGTTGACTAGTAGCACTGAAGATCTTTAGTAAGGTGAAACATATGTATGCTAATATCAACCCAGTGTTACACACGTATTTATGAGATCTATCTAGAGATGCTTCTTCAGATTGTGCAAGTTGGATGGTTAAACAACAGCCTTTAAAGCCCACTCTCAGGATATCTCTTACATATGTTTGGATGACACTATAGATATTTTGAAGGGATGTAATATTTTATACTTTCACAAAAAATATTCTAGTTTTTTTGGTTAACTTTGTTTTTTTTTTTAATAATAATCTAAGTTTTATACAAAAATTTCAATAAGTCTTTAATAAAAAAGCCATTTGCGTCATTCCTTTGGTATCAGATTTTGTATTTCTTTGAAAGAAGTTAAAATTGATAACAGTTTGATACTCTGCTATTTTGGTATTACGAGCCTTAACAGTTGTTAGCAAACTTATCTGCAGTAAAATTGGACATTAAACAAAACTATCTATTTTGATGTCTAAAAAAATGATTATTTTAGATGAATGACCCAATTATTAATTAACTATGGAATCCCCGTCTTGTTCCACTCAGCATCTATCTCGCCTTCTATATAGTTCTCAAGTTTCTCTCATCTTCCTTCTCAGTAATTGACTTTTTCAGTTGCTGATTCTTTATTTCCCAGTCGACACTGATACCAGTGGTATTTAATTGCAAACTACAAATTATATATTACTTTCGTTTATTATTTACAATATATTAACACCAATAATAACAAGACAATAGTATTAACAGATAATCCTCATGGTGGTACTATTAATAACTACGAATATTGTTTAATAATGCTGATTTAATTATCCGTTTGCTCATAAAACATTGACATAATATAAATAAAGCAAACTGTAATTAATAACGTAACACTTGTGTAATGCGACAAACATCTTACTACTTTCCTTATAATAATATTTAATTCCGCACATACAATATGTATTTTAATTGTGGTTGTACAACATTGCAAGACAATTTTATTAACCAATATTACTCCATCCCTATATTGGAATGATAAATAAACAACACTGGAACATACTAAAAGAGCCCAAAGCGGGCGCCTATTTGGCGCCGGAATAAACACAGATCAATTTGAGTTCGCCGTTGCAGACTGCGCATGTCATGTCGGCAAAGTTAAACACCAAACCCATGTTATCGGTGTCACAACAATATCGAACTCCAAGTTCTTACGTTTTACGAAATAGTTTACAGTGTACCCAACGTGTATTTGTTCAACAACGCCTAAAAAATGACTTGGGGATTTGTTACGTGCGGACCTAATGAAGCACTGGTCATCTCAGGTGAGTTTACAATGGAATAAACTATTTTTCGGAAATAAATAAAAGAGAATCTGGCTTAATATACTCTGTGTAACAGCTACCGATAAGTACGGCGGTCTCGATGTGGTTTCGGTCTTGTACCGGCCGCGCTATTAAGCAATGTATATTTATATATTTCCCTTTAAATTTACAGGATTTTGCTATACTAAACCCCATTTAGTTCCGGGTGGAAGAGCATTTATATGGCCGGCAGTTCACAAAATACAAAGGTAAACGTATACGAAAAAGAACTTATCATTTCAAATTTAAATTACACTCTACATTCTAATAAAGTTTTTTACGGATGATCGTAGTTACAATATGCATATACATATGGAGGCACTTTAAATTCAGTATGCTTCACACATAGGTAGTATTGTACGTGACAAATAACATTGTTAGTAATTTTTAGAAAAATGTAAATTTTGAAGTATTTTTTAAAATGTTTGTGTTGTCTTTAAATGTGTATAAAAAATTGAATTGTAGTAAATAATTTCTGAAGAAGACAATAATAAAAAACTTGGCGAAACGTCAAAAAAGAAAATTGGTAAAAAAAATTAATTCATTTAAAAAAAAAAGCCGCTACCTCAAGAAAAAAGAAAAAACATAATTATACATATGTATGTATATTTCATACACCATTTTACTATCTTTTTGTTATTACAAATAGAAAATCTATATCTCGTCGTTTTGTCATTTCTAAAGTTCTAATGTTTAAGCAAATGCGTTGCTGTTTTTTTTCTAATTTTTGAGTATCCAAGATTTTTGCCTTTTTTTGCTTAAAGATATGTTTTTGGGAAAAAAGAACAACTTTTTCGCTTAAATCTTGCAATTTTCCATGTCTTTCTTTCAGCATCCGGTCGTTATGTTACGTTTATATATAGTCAAACTTTGATATATAATCTTGTATATTATATATAGTCTTTATTCTACGGGGTTTACTTCTGTAAAACGATCTCTTTTATAATTGTAATAATACTAATAATGAGCCTTTATTTGTTCTGGAATGGAACCAATTACAGGACAAATAAAAAAATTATATAGTGGAGCAAGAACTTCATATCTAAAAACTAAATTTAATATCGTTATTATAAAATAATATTCACGTAATTTAATAAAATAGGTAGGTACATCAACTTTTATGCAATGCTAATTACATAACAGGTAATGCCATTTTTACATAAGGCGAGACACAAATCCTTCTTATTTCTTACAGTGTAGATAATAGGTACTCTCCATTTACCGTCTGGCTCACCTTACTTCAGTTTTCTGCATTAAGCCACGAGTTATTTAAAACGAACGACAAAACCTGCCGACAAAGTAAGTTCAACGTAAGCAGTTCGTAGCTTAAGAGAGCAAGATTTAAGTCAGGTGAACCAACCGGTAAATGGAAAGCTACTAATATTTACATCGATCGAATATAATAAAAGAAGTAAGCCTTAAATATTCCAACATAAACACTAAAAAAATTTTGGTAATATTCCTGTACGATTTTGAGGCAATTTTGTGCCCCTAAAACCGTGCAGGTATTTTACTTTTAGAAGTAATATTTGTCACTATAAGTAATTTTTCTAAGGTTTTTTCATGTAACCTGGAATATTCATAATAAAATTTTGAAATATGGGTATTTTTTCTAAGATCTTTTCATGCAGTCTGAAATACCTACAAGTAAAATTTCTAAAGTAGTGATAATTTCCATAGAAGTTTTACTTGTTTAAAAGCAAAATTACAAAGAAAAGTGTACAATATGAAAATTTCTAATGCTTACCCAAAAACCACTGCACGTCAGTTACCCGTTGCCTCTTCATATTGACGGTTAATTCGCAAAAATCAAGGGCCACAGTATGCAATCGGGCAACTGTTGTGATAACAGTCCTAAGAAATATTTATCTGGCAACTAATAGATAAATATTTGAAGACTATGTCTGTCATGTAGAAAACTTCATATCGAGTATGGAAAATTAGTGTAGTGAAATAGGAAAACCGCCATCTTCACAGCAATTTCTGTATTTGTAGAATATGTTTAACATATTTGCTACTATGGGCCAGAAAACTTCGCTATTATATGTTTAGCTGACGTGATGATTTACAGTTTTGTAATACAATTTTGACGTAAATCTACTACTACTTTATCTGTAACTGTACCGACTTTGTATAAAATAAATAATTTCTTTAAGAAAATTACTTGACATCATATATCCAAAAAATTGTTTTTTTGCTCTTAAGGTAATTTATTTGAATAAAAGATATTATTTTTAACTGTAATTATCCAAATTGTAAGAAATGTTAAGTTTTTCCTGAGAGATATTAATATTTTTCTTAGTATTACTACAATGTCAAAGATTTTTTTTTCTGAGAAACAGAAATTCTTCCACTAATATTCACTAAAACATTTTGTAGATTCACCTGCATTGAATGCGGAAAATTATTCAAAAAAAGTGACTTTTGCCAAAAAAAAATTACCTACATTTTTTAGTGTGTGGTGAGTTTTTACAGATACTGATTAATTCCAACGCGTATGCAAGTTATTTCGGATATTCCATGTTCAAATCGTAGCAGAGTGCGTAACAGACTTTAAAGCATTAAAAGAACAAACAGTTTTTCTAATATAAATTAATATCACCTACTAATAATAAGTAAAATAGTTCTAAAATAACAAGAAAACATAACCACGTATGGCCGAACTCCATGTCATTTTTCCCTACGTCTGACTAAGCCAGAATATTATAAGTTAACGCATGCGCGCCTTGCTATTTCCTTATCATTTGAAAATTACTATATTTAGGACTGTAATTTTCCAAATTGTAAGAAATTTTAAGTTTTTAATGTAGATATTAATATTTTTCTTGGTAATATTACAAAGAAACAGAAATTTTCCTATGATCTTCACGTAAAATACTTGTATTATGGGAAAATTTCTAAATTTGACAATTTCCACAAGTTATGTCATTTACCCACATTCAGTGCGGAAAATTATCAAAAAAGTGATTTTTACCAAGAAAAATTACCTATATTTTTTAGTGTGTAGGCATAACTTCATTACTTTGCTCGTATAACATTAAGTGATATTTTTAAATTCAATGGATAATTAAATTATGTCTATTCTTTCTTAAAATAGAAATTGAAAATGCGTGTCGAACTATTACCATGTACAAAGCAAATATTGCAGAAAATGTAGTAATAGATAAATAATAATTTTCTATTATATGCAGGGTGTCAAAAAACGTCACAATAAGTCTTTCATTTCATTTGGGGCTATACATTTACTCCTTTTCGAACACCATCTTAGTTTTTACGATAGTAAGCGTTTTTTTTTTCTAGTTGTTCGGTATATATGTTTTTGCTTCATTGAACAGAGATTTTTTTCTCAATCCATCGAAGTACAATGCATCCATTTCAGTTGCAAACTTAGAAGAGGAAAAAATAATTAAAGCGCTTTCCCATTCATTGTCGTAAAGTCACTTGTGTTATGCTGTAGTGTGCCATGGGAAAATAGATATGGAAAATAAGCCATTGCGCATATGTAACTGATATTTAAAATGTATTTGGAGTTATTAGCGTTTTTGACTATTTCAGACGTTCTCTACTTGTATTAAATTAAATTGGTCGTTTTATGCACAAAAAAATGTGTTCGCCAGGAACGTCCGTTCACAAACGCAGTGCATAAACCCAGCCTAGTTTACAACTGAAAAGGATGTATTGAACATCAATGTATTCAGAAAAAAGAACTCTATCCAATGTACCAAAAAAATATATACCGAGTCGATTGAAAAAAGGGATCGCTATCGCAAAAAATTGAATATGGCGTTCGAAAAAATAAATGTGGCGTTAAACGCAATATTCATCAACCCATTTCATTTGGTACTAGACTCATGAAAATAATGAATTATAAATAACAATATAAATAATAGAGTCACAGCTTCGGGCGTTTTTTGTGTAACACCCTGTATATTCATAAAATAAAAAGAATGTTGTTTAGGTTGGGAAAGTCGCATAAGTTGAGGAGACGTATAAGTCTGTGTAAAAAAAAAAAAAACTGAATTAAATCAGCACTTTTGGTTGCCAGGGAACTCCGAAATTCGTTCCCTGATGGCGTGAATTTGTGGAGCTATAAAAATGTATCAGCTATTAAGTGCCCTTGAGAAATATTTCTTCTTTTGCGGTGTTAACTTAAACTTTGAGATGTATATATCCACAAAAATGTAGGTTTACGCCTTACTGGAATCACATTTGACAAAATAAAGTGTGATACTACTCCACAGTGAAACAAACTTTCCTCCTTCGGTAACTAATAATAAGTAATATTACTCCGCAACGTGTTAGTCATGATAAGTTCCTCCTACGATGAGGAAAAAAGTGAAATATTAATCTCTTTTAATGTTTGAGATTCCTTAACAATTTCAAAATTGAAACTTATCTCCTAAAAGAGGTTCCCGTAATTACTATTTGTAAATCTTTTAGAATACAAGTTAACCGTATAAAATTTAATCCCGCATATTTTTCCCCCGTGTGGATCAGATTTTGCCACTGGTTTTTCAAATTAACTGAAATGCATTCATTTTTGATTGAATTTTATTTTTTCTATTTTTGATCCGCAAGTATCTTTTGATTGAAAAGGTGAACAGTAATACATTTGGTTTCAAACCAATAGATCCCAGACGTGATAGAAAGTAAGACATGTCAATACCGTTACTAGAAAGGTATCGATACTAGTAAACTCTCACTAGAAAAGTATCGATGCCAGAAGTATTTGGTATTGTCACTAAAGTACCAGATTATCGTTCGCGGTCCTAGTTAGGAGCTGCGATCATTAAAACGGCGACTCATCTCCACAGTGGCCTGATCCTTACGGTCAACCAGCAATGCGCGGGGCAACTGAGTTATTTTTGTGGTGTATTTATATAGATAATGCTCTCGTCTTCTATACTTTGTCTGCTCGTTATACTACTTATATTTAGCTTCGTAATATTGTTAAACTGAACAAAATGTAGTTAATTTAACACCTGTTGTTTTCTGAGTGTATAAATCGCAAATTAATTTCTTTAAATCTACAATCTAAAGGTGCAATTCCACTGAAGCAACATGTACCAGGCTACATGTCACTTATTGTTGTCTCAGTGGAGTTGCAATTCTATTTAATAACGTATTCTCAACATACAAAATTACTTTATTGCTGATCGTATACCGAGAATAAATTTGTAAAGTATATAATAGTGCATAAGTCTTCATGTATGTACATACGTATTACTGTTAAGCAATAAATACCTACTTACCAGAAACAAAAACCGTCTAATTACTAATTAAGTCATTTACGATTTTGTTCCATACGTATGCTAGAACGTTAGAATTATCCACAAACTTTCTTCTCTTGGAATCCCAGTATACATCTGACGTCATTGCATATTTGTTCCGGTATAGATTATATTGTTCGTAGATATATTACCTACCACCTCATTAACTGGCGCATGACTTACCTTCAATTTGAGCCTTTTCTCTGAATTGGGAACCTATTAAGGAGCTTCACAAAGAATATTTGCCTGACCTTACCACAATATAAATTGTGTATTACTGGGTAAAATTAAGTTTATTATTATTATTGTTAGTAAACGTTACAGGATTATGGTGCCTTTTCAGATAAGCCCAAAAATATATTTGAACCAATTTTCCCTGCTTTCGGGATAAGATTTTCGTCCAATTTTACTTATGCACGTTTAAATAAAATTAAAATTTAATAGTTAATAGACAACTAAAACGGTGTACATTAATGTGGAATACTTAAACATCTAACCAAGCCATTACAAGAATTTAGAAAAAAGTTTACTCAATGGGCCAACTTACTCCGGTCTTCAGTTAAATTACAAGCAGAGGGTAATCTCGCGCAATTTTTATCAAATCGTTTAATAAGTAAGTTTAAGAAGTAGATGCATTTTAAATTTACTTTAAAACATGATGAACACTTAATAGAGATTTCCGTCATTTCATCTCACAACCCTTAATCACTTTTAATATTAACTAACCTTTAACGTTAAAAAATAACACAAACCATGGGGACAACCTTATTTCTATGACAACTACCATTACAATTAAAAATATACCGAATGTTCAATTTCTGCTTGAATGTTTCATCACTTCAATAAAACTTTGTTTTACCACAAAATGTTACGTTACTCGCAATTTATCTAAAATATGAAATTGCACATATGGGTGAAAACGATTACTCCACGAAGTTATTTGCTCTTGGATGCTCGTAGGTGGGATTAACAGAGATCCCATCCTTAGTATCCCTGTACGGATACCTTTTTTACTACACACTCCTCATTGATATCAATATGATATCCGTATAAATACTCGCATTTTATACTTCTCATATAGATTCACGTGCGTTACTATATTGGCATACGACTCCTATCGACATGCACAATAGTAAAAATTATTCTCTTCCGCACAAATTTGGCGGATACCCGTGGTTTTGCCGGTTTCTACCTATCCTTGCTATGCCTCTGCATGGATTGACCTCTTCATCTTGGCAAAAGCTAGATTTACCAGATTAGTGGTATACATATATAATATGTTTATTCAGTCTCTGAAAACCTAAGTTGTCTGCTCTTAGATTCTTCGAGCATAGTAGCAGTAGGTTATCTTCGTTGAGCTCCTAGTATGGCACAGAACATGACTAAGATGTCCTGTGTCCTGTTGGAGTCTTTACATATTACAGCATACGTTATATAGCAACATAATCGTCTCAAGTCAAGGTGGTCATATTGATGGTATGCTTGTTTGGTCATTTTCAAGTAACCTTCAGTCTGGACAGTTATGATACATCTAAGGGCGAAAATTTTTGACTTAACAAAATATACGTCTGCAATTATCTATCAGAGAGATGGCATAAAAATAAGTTGGTTTAACATACTGCACTACTACATCATCTTACCAACCTTTTGAATCAACACTTGCGACATTTTATTAGCTTCCAATGTTCCTTGATCGTCGATAAATTTAGCCACGATTTTAGTCATAGCCGTCCGTCTCTCTACTTCTTTATATCAATAATAACCAAACCTAATTTGGAACTTCGCCGAAATTTATCTCGGCCATTGTGCCAATTCTGTATCTCCGCCTATGAGTTATAGAATTGGCTAAATTATAGTAATATTTTTTGTAGAATGGTTAAAACTTCAGCAATTTCATATTTACACGGCAGCTCGGCTAAGCCAAATGTCCCTTCTCCTAGTTATTATAGGGCTGAAAAAAAAATAATAGAAATATTATATTATTACGATGGATAAAAAAGTAGTAAACTGCTTCCCAGATATTTGCCAAAAAAAAAATGAAATTTGTGCGTGTGTATGTTAGCATAAATATAACATATCAATATTTGAAAACATAAGTTTTAAAATGAGGTTTGTAGTATTCTAGATTAAATATAGATATAATCTTCAACAAAATTTATTTTTTTCAGAAGAAATATATTCGGTGCCCCCGTTCCGTGTGGCTTAGCTTTTCCAAGAATAATTCGCGTTGCCTTCCACTATGTAATTACTTCAAATTATCTTTGTTGAAAATGACCTTACTTCATCTTTCCTCTTGTTTTTCTACTGGTAGCTAAAGGGACACTTGGACGTTGCTCAGAGTAGTTTAGTTAGAAGTAGTTGTCAAGGTGTGAACAGTTTACATACATTATATTTTCATTTGCTCATTGTTCTATTTATTATACATACCGTGCTTTTAAAAACTTTCCTGATAAGAGTTAAACAAATTCTTTAGTAAGATTGGCGATAGTGGGCCACTTTTAAAGTGTACTTCAAATTCCGACAGCTGATCAGTGCATGCAGGATTGCCGGCAACAATTTCCTAATCTGGCAGTAACTTACGCACAATTTTTAAGTCATGCTTGTATTGACAAATTTCGTGCAACTGGGAAGTAACTCCTAAACATGGGCGATGGGACACCTAAAAAAACGAACTGCAAATTACGTGAAGGATACGTCGAATGGATATTTTAATACCTTTTGCGCACGTTTTGGCGACATACAAACTGTCAAAGTGATTAGTGCGTGCATGCAGTGTGACCAACGATTAAAAAGAATGCATGGCCTACTCTAATCGGTAGTACTTGGAAGCACGGTATAGTGAACCCAAAATGAGAAGTACATATGTCGTCATATCCGTTTTGAGTGCTGGAATCGTCGGAAGAATCTATTCTATTATACTAGCTTCAGGGGTGTTCCTGTCACTTTGACAGAAGTATTTCTATCGTAAAAATAAACCCCCACCACTAATGACTTTAGTTTCTCTATTCTACGTCGATATTACGATGACGCCATATGTACTTCTCGTTTTGGGTTCACTCTACCTGTAATAATTACTGTAAGTAATAAACGTTCGGTTTACCCAGCAATCTTTTAACAATATATATAGCGTGCCCACGAATGGAGTTGACAATAGCTGAACAAAAAAAATTAATGGAATTTAATATTTGGAAAATAAGTCCCGTTAGATCTGAAACTTTATTGTCGTTTGCTCTTGATTTTTTAAAATCTAGTAGCCCTTTGAGTCAAAACTGTTTTCGTTCAGGTAAAGTACCTGTTCCGTTGGCAGTATGTCAAAATGTTACTAAGAAGTTTTGTCCAGAATAAAAAGTTATGACGGTATGCAAATTTTCAATCATTGACCTATTTTTATAAAATCCATTATTTATCAATTTCGTTTCAAGTAAAAAAGTACTATTTGCGTTCACAATATTCCAACATGTTACTAAGAAAAATTGGTTAGGGCAAAAGGTTATAGAGAGAAAATTTGTATACCGTCACAACTTTTCATTCTGAATAACATTTCTTTGTAGTATTTTAGCATACTATGAACGGAGAAGGTACATACCTACATTACCTGAAACGAAAACATTTTTGACTCCGCTGCAAAGGTTCACTAGATTTTAAAAACTCGAAAGCAAACGGTAAATAAGTTTCAGACCAAGCAAGCTTATTTCCTAAATATTAAATTCCAATTCTTTTTTTTTACCTACTGTTAACTCCGTCTGCAGACACACTGTACCTAATTTCAAAGATATTGACAATCTAAAACATTGCGTTGTTGTTATGCCATGCTATTCTTTCCGTCTTTACAATTTTATAAAATATAAAATCTGAGTTTCTGGTTGCAGCGTGCAAATCGAAAAGAAGATTTTTTTCTAATTTACAGATTGAACCGTATGGAATGGTATTCATTAATGAGTTTCAATTGTTTCTTAAATATGCCTTTTTTATTTAACGGACGTTTTATCTCCTACACTTCCGGAGATAACAATAGTGCCCTATGTAATTTTAAAACTAATAAATGAGCTAGAAAGTAATTATATAGTTAATCAACTTCAATAATTTTCAAAAAGGTATTTTTGCATATCACAACAGAAAAGCTGACATACTAACGCAAACAAAAATTTATGCAGTAATACTATGTTAATTCACTTTCCTTTTATTAGATAATGATTGTATAATGTACAATGATGAAAGCCGTTACGTCTTACTAAATCTTCATTACTTTTAAGTTAAACTCAATAATTTTCTTAAAATATTTATTTGTATAACATAATTTATTAAACTATTTTTTTTTTTACAGAATATCACTAAATACGATGACACTTCAAGTAGAAAGCCCGACCGTTTATACCAGCCAAGGTGTACCGATATCTGTAACAGGGATAGCCCAGGTGAACACATACAAGCTGTAAAACTTATACTTACAACTTACCTATTGTTTTTAATGTACGTAGGTTAAAATCCAGGGCCAAAATGAGGAAATGTTGCTAGCTGCATGCGAACAATTCCTGGGCAAGAAAGAATCCGAGATCAGAAATATAGCATTAGTAACTCTGGAAGGTCATCAGAGGGCAATTATGGGCTCCATGACGGTAGAGGAAATTTACAAAGACAGAAAGAAGTTTAGCAAGCAAGTCTTTGAAGTGGCGTCTTCGGATCTCGTCAATATGGGTATTACCGTGGTTTCCTACACGCTAAAGGATATTAGAGATGAGGAGGTAAGGAACAAAAGACATGGGATAGATAGATCAACAACAACAAAAAAATGTGTTGAAATACAGGTGATTTATTTTCTAATGTCGCACTATATATGTACATACATACAGTTTCAGCGTTCAGTGCTTGAAGTGGCTTAGAACGCCAGTGATTGTTTCTGTCTTTTCTTGCTGGAAACTATAACTCTTCTAAAGACACAGTTCCACTGAGGGGACACGTGCGATCTTGGAACATACATATACATAAATATACATGCAACAGGCATTCAGGATGTCCTTTGAAACAGTAAGGATAAGAAAGAAAGAGATATAATTGGCAACACGAGGAAACATGTAGTATATCGTTCAAGGTTGCCTCAGTGAAATGGCGTCTTTAGAAATGGATATTCTTGCGCTTTCAGTTCAATATGCTTTTAAGCTATGCTATTTTGTCTTCACTTCAAGCACAGGCTGAATTATTATAATTAATATTTATATTAATCGAAACAATTACAATTAATTTCTTTATATTGCTACGAAGGGTGCTAAGGTAGGTTAAATACTTTTTGTTAGTACACAAATAAAACACATAATGTTACATTTTTGGTTCCCGTGAGCAAAAAATTATAAATATCTGTCTCTCTTTCTCGTGCCACCAATCCTTAATTTCCAACACACTAGGTGTCCTAAGTGCTGTACATGGATGTCATGCTTTTCTCATGTTGTTGTGTAACTTCGTAAGAGCATAGATACACACACAGCGGCAGCACGTTTATTTTTATTTTTAGGGCTATCTGTTAAGCTTGGGCATGGCTCGAACTGCGGAAGTAAAACGCGATGCCAGAATAGGAGAGGCGGAAGCCAGATGCGATGCCCAAATCAAGGAAGCTATTGCCGAGGAGCAAAGGATGGCTTCTGTTTTTCTCAATGATACGGAAATTGCCAAAGCTCGGCGAGATTTCGAACTAAAGAAAGCTGCTTACGACGTAGAAGTACAAACGAAGAGTGCCGAAGCGGAGTTAGCGTACGAGTTGCAAGCTGCCAAGACTAAACAACGTATAAAGGAGGAACAGATGCAAATTAAGGTACCCTTACCACTTACATTTCATTACAGATACATCGAGGTGTGTATAAATTAACGCCAGTTATAAGACCATTCACATGCAAGCGGAAAAAAATCGCAGCACAATTTTAAATAAGATTTAAGAAGATAGCAAGTTTTGGACGAATTCTTTGAAATGTTGAGTCGTTCACAAGAGATATTGTAATATTCATGATTTTCATTTCTTTGTCGAGATATCGTTGAATATACGCTTAACATACTTTACATTTATAATGAAGCTCCTATTTACTTTGCTCCTAATGTAAAAGAGTGGCCTGATGAAATAGATGAACTGCTTAAATAGGCGATCCGTGGCAAACGTCCAGTCTTTAGACTTTTTTGTGGAGGGTTTCGGTAAAGAGATAGTTTACGCAACAACTCTAACTAAACACAATACTAGATTTTCGAAGTTGTATACAGTTCCACATAATGGTAAAATGCCTAATAGCAAATATTTCGAGATTTAATTCAAAATATCCTTTTATTATATATTATATAAGTATAATGCTCGGATGTTGGAACATACGGCCTTATACTGCCAAAATTTATATGGATAAAAAAAAGATGATTCTCTCCTTAACTAAAACAAGATGTGGCACTGGAACATATAATCTATTAATTAACCGATTACCTAGTCACTGTCTTCAATTTCCTCTAGATAAGAAATTAACACATATGCACTGAAGATGTTTATATATGTACACTGTATAGAGATTACTAAGACTCAGTAAAATATCGAACATTCATAATTAATGGTGTCATCCCTCGAGTTGTTTAAATCTGACGTTTCGGCTAAATACTAATTCCATAATTGGCTATGGAATATGTTTATACCTCTCGCATAGATTAGTTATGATTTTGTTCTGTATTACAGAGTACTATTGTATCTGAGTGTATCATATGGTCGTAAAATGGCTGGGGCATAAATATATGTCACGCAAAACCTATATGTAGATTAGATTAGGATTGGGGTGACCTATGGACCTGTTTCACCGCGACCTTTTCAGATCTATTGTAATCCCCTTTTTCCTAGAGGACGCTCTCTAATTTTGCCCTCTTAATTAGGCCATCATCTTTGAGAGCGGCTTCTTTAAGTAGCTACTAGCTGTGGGGTTCTCCTTCCCCATTACTAGAAACCTTGTCCTCGCCAGGCCTTCACATTGGCACAGCACATGAACTGGTGTTTCTTCCTCCTCTTGGCAGTATCTGCAGGTTGCATCATATGCCAGGCCTATGTTGTACATATGCCTATTCAGTCTACAATGACCAGTCAGCAGACCTACAATCATTTTCTCAGTCTTCCTGTTTTTATTCACTAGATCTCTCGTGAATTCAGCCCTCTGCTCCTTCAGGCACTCTTTTACCTGTCTTTATCCCGGTGATTTTTGGCACCACTCTCTGAACTGATTATGTATCCATACATTGATGGATTTTTAAATTTGGGATTTGGTAGTGCCGAAAGGGGGGTCGGCTCCAACGAATGGCCTTGACGAATCTCGCCTGGCCAGCTCGTCCGCCGCCTCATTTCCTCTCACGCCCGAGGGACTCAGGCCAGGGTTAGTTTCCTTTAGGTGCCCACCTCACTTAGGGCGCTTACACAGTCCCAAATCAGCTTAGAGTCCACGCTTGTGGATCTATATGTATACGTAATATGTAAGAACTTTTGAGCATGAGAGCTATTCTGTGATTTTTTTTTTCCTTTAAAAATTGAATATTTGGAGATTTTTGAAATCTAATTCTACAGAAAGTTCGATCATGTTTTTGTTAATTTTTTACGGAGTTTGTTATTGTGGTACTAGAATTCTGATTATAGCTTCTTAACTCCGCTGATTGCCAATGTGATCCCTGTTGTATATAGTTATGCACTAACAGCACCAATACAGTTGACTTAACTAACAGATACGTAAAGTATATTAAATATATATTAAGTATTAATAGCATAAATTATATAACAAAATCTTATTATGTACGTTTCCGTAAACAACCGAAACCCAGGGCTCAGCGGCATGTGGAAAAAAGTATTGAATCACCGGCCTGAGGGGGAGACATTAGATATTTTGATTACTGTACATAGCCATAGTCAACTAAGCAGTTATAAAACCGCAGTCCTTATCAGGGCTACCATAATGACGGCAATCGAAACACCGCCAAAACGTTGATTTTAAACAATTCAATAAGCGTAAGAATTCTACCACTAATTGATATTCCTCTAACATTTGTTAAGTCGTACCGTGACGAATGGCAATCCTAAGCTAGGTGGCGATTTTGTTAATTTAAATCGTTAACAATAAGTACTTTTCCCTAAAGTTAATAATTTTTCAAACTTAGTAAATGTCATCTTTTAATCCTAAAAAATACGCTTATTAAATCAACCTTAAAATTAGGGATAGAAAATAAGTAACTACATACTCGGTTTTTTTTTAAAGATTTGTATTATATAAATATATAATATAATATAAATATATATTGTATAAACGGGATAATTCTAAAAACAGCAAAGTACCAACATTATTTTTATCAAAACCAATCGTAAAGATTTAAAAATAAAGAACATAAGATACCTAATAGTTTTCTGTTAAATCTTCGAACGCTTCGAAGTTTTCTTACTGATGTTTGGCTGAATTTTGCATACGCTAAACAAGTTTTGAATTGTTGGTTTTTACGGTAAAAAATTTCGGCATATAATTTACTTTACAGTATTCAATTTTAGACTTTTAGTTTTCACGTACAAATATCGTTTAACAATAAATAATTTCATATTTGCCTACTCGAATAGGTACGCATAGGCATGAAGCGTAATTTATTTCATATAACAAAACATATACGCATATATTTACAATTTTTTACAAACATTAAGATTACAGATAAGAAATTCACTTTTATCAATACTCCTACATTGTATAATACGTCTTATTATCAAAAAATAATTACAATGCGATTGATAAAACGGATATCCACAAATATTTTACACAGCACTGTTTTTTATATATTATTAATAATACTAAAACATATATCTACTTATATAAAACTATAAAAATTTACAGTTAGTTCAAGCTAAAACTTTAATAATATGGGTTCTTATTTGTTAAGTGCGTCTAGATCTGCATAAACATGTCTTAAGTCAAACCGAGAACATCAAGCATTTCTGTTTTTTCACCATAAATGATAGAAGTGGTATGAGTAGACTAATAGACAAATATTTTAAGTCTTCAAAAAAAAAAATTCTTTTAGAACTTCTGACGTTCTCAGTTTGATTCGACGCATGTTTGTGCAGAGCTGGATGCACCTTTATGTACGAATATACAGCACCGTGCGAAATAATAGCAGTGGACATTCAAATTAAAGTTTAAGCATATACTTTTACTTACGTTTATGTTAGACCAGAGCCAACTAGTTTTCTCAATATTACAGAATAACTTGCAAAATTGAATATTTGACCGGTAATATCCAAGACCATTAAAGAAAGCGGATGCAAAAATATGGCACTGCTATCAGTGTATCCATGTCTAATACAATTGTACTACATATATTACTTTTTTGTAAATTCTATTACACTATTACTTTTTGTGAAAATCTATTACATTTTTTTGAATCGGGTTGAAGGTAGTGTAATTGCATTAAATAGTATTAAAAAAGGGGCACAGATGCCAATCTATTACCTTTTTAACAAAATTCATATTACAAATAAATGTAACCCTGCATCAACACTGACTGCTATTATTTTGCGCGATGCTGGAAGTGTTATATCGTGTGCAAATGCAAAGTGTCGTGTTAGCATCACACGTTGGCACAAATAGTTCTTTGGCACTTTATGAAATGCAGAAGGTTTAAAAGGTGACACATACATATGTAATCCTGTGAATATGTTAACGCCCGCCTCTAACAAAAAAAGCTTATCAAATTGGAAGTTGGAGGCAGAATTTTGCCGGTTTGTGATTTATAAAGTCGGTCTATAACATTTACACAGTACTATAGGTATCTGGACACATCCCTGTCATTCATTGTTAATATGTGAAGGTACCGGTTAAAAGCAACTTGATATATTTTCAAATTACAATTTTGATTTTTCGAAGGTATTAATATATTTAGAGTACATACCCAAGCAACACCATGAACATGGCATAACCGTTTATAATGCATCAAACATTCAAATAAACGTTCATATATATTATAGTTTGTCATATACCAATTATTAGTATGTATATGACATCAGTGTATTTGAATGTTTTATACCGTGGATACTACTTTGTCGTTTATTATAGTTAGAGCTGGCCCCATGTAAAGCACAAATATTTCAAATACTATTTGTATCTTGTATTGAATATATTTTTGAAGCATTTTGTGTATTTTGAAATACATAAATCACTTTATTTACTATCATATGAGCGTCATGACGTCATCATAGTACATAGTTAGGATAGTTACCATGACTTGAAAATAAGGCATACCAAAATCGCGGTAGTGTATTTGTACGGACAGTGAGCACTGTACTACCACATGGCATCGTGCGAACGATATTTATTTAATAATATACCGTGAATTTGGCGCTCTGTGACTCCCTAACCTTACTTTAATTAATGAACATGAATAGTTTGGTTGTGGATGCATTTTGATTTCGTATTTCGTTCGTTCTTCGATAATAATAATTACAATATTATTTTAATGAAATCGTTGCAAACAGTGTTTTATTTTTTTTGATAGCATTAAACATATTTTACTTACATTATTATGAAGGTAGACGCTAGGCCTTTTTTCCTATAACAGCCGATAGCAGAGTACTAAAATACTTTATTTTCTTTAAATATTTTGTTTATAATACAATAGTAAGGTATTCTAAATACCTGAAATGAATGTATTTTACATTTGGTATTTCCAATACTAATAAAGAATGCATTTTATATTTGAAATGCATTTGGAATGTATTTTGCCCAACAGCTATAAATTACCATTATTAAATGTTTATTTTACCTTCTTGAAATTATAAACGATTATTCCATGTTTCTGATGCCAACATTATACCATTTATTATACGACAATGCTTAGGTATCGTGGTTCCTTTCCGTTGTGATGATCTTTTTTGTCATTTATGTATGTTATTATATTAAATGAATTAAATTAAAGGTTTGAAGTTAGGCAACCAACACAAAAAGTTTCTATGTGACAAACAGTGATAGATGTCCCATAATTTCTTTTACTATCTCATACATAGTGACAGATATTCCATAATGTCACATCATCATTTTCGGCCTCAACATCTAAACATAAATGTATGTGCATAGGTAGGAATCGTTCCAGTTAAAAGAGTTCACTGATTCAAGATTATTGATATGTTTGGCACATTCATTTCGTTGCAGATTTAGTTATTATCGTGAAATACTTATCAGCAAAATTAATTGAAATTTCTATAAAACATCCAGCTTCGAGATTAGAGTTAGGACACCCTATACGTATTTCTCATAATGCTTTCCACTCAGACCTGGATAATTTATAGTATTAGTAATATTTACTGATACACATTGCCTTCTTGATAGATAACGTACTTTCTTATACCTTTAAATATGTATATATGTAAGTAAAGTCTTATAGAAAGCTGAAAAGATTTAGAATGAGGCTAGCCTTAATTTTTATAATCAAAAATTGTCAGTCCAAAATTTTATTTACTTATTATAGTTCGTTGTTCATAGTGGCGGACATAATGACTACTTTACATAGTCTACTTGAAGAAAAAAGTATCCGAACGATATGAACCTCAGCGAGCGAGAGAGAAGATATCGGGTCCCTTCCATTACAAGAAGCCGATATTTTCTCTTTTGCTTGCTCAGGCTTGAATTGTCCTGGCATTTTTTCTCCAAGTCTACCTATGATAATTATGTTAAAAAAAGAAACATGCTTATGCTCGTTATAACAGAATCAATTCCCTTATCAATCTAGCATATGTACTGAAAATCAAAATCTCGTAGAAGTCTCTGATAGCGAAACGTTTCAGGTAGTGGAGAGAACTCAGGAGATAGCAGTTCAAGAACAGGAAATAGCGAGACGAGAAAGAGAACTCGAAGCGACCATACGACGACCAGCTGAAGCTGAAAAGTATAGAATGGAGAGACTTGCAGAGGCGAACAACAAGAGAGTACTGCTAGAGGCCCAAGCTAATGCTGAAGCTATAAAGTTGAAGGGTGACGCACAAGCTTTCGCCATTGCAGCGAAAGCAAACGCAGAGGCGGAGCAAATGGCCAAGAAAGCAGACGCCTGGAAGGAATACAAAGAAGCCGCTATGATCGACATGCTGCTAGATGTTCTACCAAAGGTTAGTCATAAACAAATCATGCGTTATTAGTAACCTACCTTTGTTTCCATACTAAACCTATAACTCCACGTTGCTTCAATGAAGCATAGCAACTAAAGTTAAACTTACGGTTAACAAAAAGCTTTTTGATAGATAATTGATGAAGTGATGCAAGTTATTCGCTGCAATATGAATAAGGTGTACTCTACCTTAAGCAATTCTGAAACGACACGACTGGTACCTTTGACTTTATACTAAGCAAACTACAAAAGATTACAATAGTTTTGGCCTGCGCCTAAGCGAGGTTCTACTTAAAGTCAACGTAAAATGTGGCTAACAATAAGTCACATTAGAGATAAATTGAACCTGGTCACATTTTGCACTGATCAATTCAATTGCTGAAAAATCATATTATCTGAAGGTTTTTCAAGAGACAACATGTCATTCATTACTATTACTGTTTTAATTTTTTTCCCCTTTATCTGAGAGGAAGTCGTTTTTTAACACCAGGGTAGAGAAGCAGGCAGTTTTTCTCTTTAATGATTTAATTGATTTTCTGAATACCGGAGTGGGAAGAAGGTGAGGATAAAATGATTTTTTGATGATTAAATTACTTTTTTTAGAAGCCTGGCGAGGCAGGGAGTATTAAGATGTTTCTTCTAATTAAATTGATTTTTTCATCAGAGAAGGGGATAATTTTTCTAATAATTAAATATACCTTTTCCTAACGCGAAGGTAAGCGGAAAAATTAAAACTCTTTTAAATAATCAACACCGTCAACACGTGAACATATTTTTTAACCCTTTCTCCGACTCTGGTGTCCAAAACATAAATTTAATCATACGAAATTTGAAAAAACTCTCCCCTCCGGTTTAAAAAAAATCGGATTAATCAAAGCCGAGAAAAGCCGCTATGTGGATGCATATTAACGATGAAGTTAAATTAGAAAAATATGTACTCCTCAATAACCATGTATTAGAGCAACTGATTTGGTCGTTCGTCATATCACGAGTCTTAAATGATCCGAAGCATTGAATAACAATAAATGGCGGCCAGCTGTCTAGCGGACCGTTTTTAAGTACACAGCGCGCGTTCCAGTGTTTTTTATATTTCTAATTCTAGGAGACTCTAAAAATGCTCTTGTATCAGTCGTGTCGTCTCAAAGTTGCTTAATATGTGGTGGACCTTAAGATGACATTTTCATAATCATCAATGCAGTTGATCAAAGGTTACGCAGCTTCTGTGTATACCTGTTTTATATTTTATTATATTTTTGTATTTCAACTGGACCAATTAGCTTATCTGCTGTTATTGTTTCCATTTATTCACTAAATTAATGAGTATATAGCAATAAACAAAAAAAATAATAAAAATTAGATTAGTGTATTCATTTCATATCATACACTAAATAACATAAGGTTACAAAGAAATCAAAGAAAAATGACTCTTCATGGCCAGAGCTGGGCAAAACTTCGAGTATACATATGTACTCGAATTAAGGATTCAAGTACATAATGTACTCTGAAACATGTAGTCATGAGTACATCTTTCTTCGTGTATTCGACATCTATACGTATTAGTTTCTCTTAAATACAACTAGTTTGCGGTC
This sequence comes from Protaetia brevitarsis, assembly GCA_004143645.1. Lineage (NCBI taxonomy): Eukaryota > Metazoa > Arthropoda > Insecta > Coleoptera > Scarabaeidae > Protaetia > Protaetia brevitarsis. Next base: position 212,018 of record RXPK01000295.1, read on the forward strand.
TACGTGTAGATAAAATCACATGGTTTACTGATTTTGCAGCTTTATCACTATAAGGTTTCAAAATTAAATTATTTATTACAAAATGTGGAGACATTGACAAAAATACAAAATATAAACAAATGATCCGGTTTTAACAAAGAAAAATTAATTTACATTTATTATTAGGAAATGAAATAGTATTGAGTGTCTTTATAATTTATTAAATATATCAATTAATGTAACGCATATTATTAGCATACCTCCATAGATTTCTACCGCATAAACCTACGATACAGATATCAGTACATATATCTCCGTACCTATGTTTTGTATTACTGATGTGTGACACAATATTCGGTATCTTCCTAGAAATTTATTTGGAGGACTGAATGCAAAAATAATCAAAAATTAACAGAGTTAATGTAAATAATAACAGGCTATATATCCTAATAGCCTAATATAGGTATTAACTCACACTTAATTCATATTAAATTTTATTTTGCAAATGAAAAAAAGGTATTTGGGTAACCGGAATTACTTAATTATTATTTATTAAGTATTGTCAAATGGATATTTTTGAGGTAATTGTAAAATTGAATACTTTTTTAAATTATAGATAAACAAGACTTTACATGAAAATTGCTTTAATCGTACTCACATACTCGTAATTTAAAAGTAGTCTAGCTAGTCGAAATACTTATACAACATGTACTCGAGACATTTTGTCGATGTCCTTGTACTTGACAAATTCCGAGTAATTTTTCCGTGTGTTCGGCCCAGCTCTGCTCATAGCATCAATGAAACCTGTTTTATTTAATCAACTCATCGAAAATTAGAAAGATCCTTACTTGTTTTACTATATGTCTATGTTACTACTATACTTATAAACACTTTCTATCCCTAGGTCGCTGCAGAAGTAGCGGCTCCATTATCCCAAGCCAAAAAGATAACAATGGTTTCGACTGGTCAAGGGGAGATCGGCGCTGCTAAGCTGACGGGAGAAGTACTGAACATTGTCAACAAAGTGCCAGATCTCGTTAAAAGCATGACTGGTGTGGATATCGTTAAGGTAAACACAAACAGCACTGTAATATTGCACAAAAAAAAAATCATTATTTTTATTTATAGTCTGTACACGCGGCAGCTTAATTCGGTGAGAAAACGCAGATAAGAACGTGCAATACGATATGATAGTACCCCATGAATATGGTAATGTGTGCGGAAACCCTTGGATTTTATCGATCGTTAGTCTGAGACAAACCGTCAACAAAGAAATGTTACACCACATTATATCCACAATGGTCTGTTATTAAACTAATTAAATTTTTAAAGTTTGCTTTGATCTGCTACGATACCGTTTGCGCGGATTATTGTAATCGAATTTAAATTTAGGAAAAAAATGGTTTTAATATCTTCCCTCCACGAGAGCTTTTTTTTTATTTGATAGGTATCAAATGAAAAATATATACTATACTAATTGTGCTAAAGAGCCCTCTGGAAACGTTCTGCAAGATTCTTTTTATACTGAGTCCGCGTGTAGAGTATTAAATTAAACTACAGTAACACCCGAATAGTGTGCACTTCGCAATAGCGCGGTCAGGTAAATACAACTATGCCCGTAATAGTGCAACCTTGATTCGCAATAATGCGATTTTCACACAATCACTGTGAGGGGTTCAGAAACTTCTGTTAAATACTGCGCTTTCCTCGTACATTGCAGATTTATATAGTACTACGTTTTTGTTGGACCAACTAATGATATTATACGGGGTATTACTGTATTACAGATTTGGACTGACTTTAGTGTGAATAGATTATATTTTCTTATTAATATATTTATCTACCTACTACCACTTAAAATACACTTAGCTAGAAAGACAACTTTGTTTTAAATTTACGCCAGCACACGTCCAATATGTTATCTAATTACAAACAGCGACAACTAACAATAACAAAAAGAACATTCATTACAGCAATCTGGACATTTGATAATCAATTTAAATTCTGTTAATTTTGTTAGAATTTTGTATAAAAAAATAATCAAAACTATCTAAACAAATACAATTAACTTACTATACGTTATTTGCCCTCTGGATTGGAACCGCGTCCTGACCTAGAATGTCAGAAAAAAAACCAGCAGGCGATTCCAATTCGGAAGCCAAGCAGTGTATACTTAATGTGGAAATGACCGCGGAAGTCTAGGCGTAAGTTTAACAATTAGCTTACCCTTAACTGTAACTGTTCACTAAAAAAATCAAATGTACACCGGATTATCTACAATATATCGTGCCAAAATATAAAAATAAATTTTACGTATTTTTTTATCTTTAATAATTTTTGTCTTCCGGATTTCTTTATTTTTATTTTACGAGTCAAAGTCTATTATTCAACTTGCACCTACTACATGCACTCCTCTATTGAAGTCCGTAACTTCTTAGTTTCACTAGAAATAAATATTAATTGTATCATTATCGCTTCAAATTCTATTTAAAAAGTGATATAATTTTATTTCGATGTATCCAATTGTCAATACCTAGGTGTTTTCATGGTTATATACAAATCTCAATGGTTAAAAATTAATATATATTATGTGTGTATATGTTAAATAAATTGCTAACATTATAAAAAGTGTTTTTTTTATTACCTCCTTCTAGGAGACATTCTCTGCACGTAATATACTGTGTGTCTAAAAATTGTCATTAAAGCCACAGCGGCATTCTTCATTTGGTCCTGAATGTCAAAATGTCGTGTCATCCTTGGTTTGTTTTCACGGAGTTCTTGAAGTTCAGTGCAGCTCTTCGATATCTATATCTGGCAATTTAGTTTAAAGAAGAATTTTAATTAGTACCTATTATTTCCTAAACGTTTTCTTTTTGATTTAAATGTTTGTTATTGTCATAGTTCAGCCGAATGAAAATGAGCCTGATTTCTTTTTCTCGTTTTATTTATGAAGTTTATAAAAATAATATTAAATCCAACATTAAATTTGTATTAGTGAAAAGGGAAATAATAAGACTGTCCTTATACGATAACCAAAATCCATTAATGCTTATTTTCCATTCTTATTTATTTTTATATCGAAACATCAGATAATGAAAACTATAAATTTTGAGTGACAGACCTCATAAACAATATCAAAAGAAAAAAAAATTAAAAGCAGATTTAAAAGTCAAAAATCAAATAAAACAATAAAACGATTCTAAAAAAGCTACTAATAGTAAAGTATCTATTCCTCGGTAAATAGTAAATTACTGGAAAAATATTCATGCCCGGGATATTATTTACTAATATAAGGGTGAAAAGAGTAAAAAACTCGTTCTTTTGTTCATAAATATTTTAATATATGATTACTAGTTATTACTATTACTACTTTTTTTTACCCTTACTATATTCATCGTTCATTGGATACTTGGAATATAATATAATGATGTATTAATCACTAATTCCTAAAATTCTATGCGACAGTGCACAGTTGAAAATTTTAACACTTTTTTGACTAATTTAATAGTCAGGAAAGGTCCACACTCTTTTCGTGTTATTTTGTCGAGAACTGTACGAGTTTAAATTTGACGAGCAAAGATAGTCAAGTATTGTGTATTGCTAATGGGTTATTTTGTCCACTGGCACGTGGAATTATAAAATACTTCTAGTCACATTTTAGTTGACCTAGACTAGACAAATTTACTAGCTGTTTAACAAAATGAATGCGGTCTATTGGGTGATTTAACACCGTTTTCTACACAACGTCTTTTTAATATGCAACTCTTATTTCTTAGTGCTATATTAGTTCTTTCTTTAAGACGTTTTCTCAATTATAAATATGCAAAACCACTCATTCAAAAGTTTTGGTTTCAACTAAATGTGCCAATTTTAAAATGATTTTTTGAGAACCATTATAAAATTAAGTGAATGTTTATGCAATTTGACTCAAATCTGAACTAATTACGTAAATAGATGTTCCCAATACATCTTTAAGATTTTGAAATTTTTTATGCATACTGGAATTAACGTTTAATAACGCAAGGTTACACTTTGCAGGTCAGTACATTTGGTGGTTTGTTTGGATATGTTAATACGCAGAAACAAACCCGAAAACGTTACACGTGCAATGCACGTAGTGCGTATAATGCAATACCGTATTAGATTAGGTGGGGCTTCTATATTTCTATTCGAGGGAAAAATTTTGATTGGTTGACGGTTCTGAATGTCTAGAAAAATAGTAAATCCTCAGAACTAAACAAAGAACTCACCACGAAATTCTAGTAATTTCTTTTCTATTAAACACACATAGTCAACTCGTCTGGCAAAGTTTGTAAAAATCAACACTAAAATATTTGACTAGCGCAAAATTAACGCCAACACCGATAATATTTTCAACAGTGTAATAATCGTCGGGTAAAACTTTCTTGGGATGTGCTAATTTTGTACGATCGATATTTATTCTATGTAAAATATTTAAAACGTTTGCACTCTTATTATATCCGCAAGCAATTCGTTTAGATGTCATACTAGAATTTTATTCCACTAATGCACGAATTTATTTCGATATCACTGACATTTTTCGGTAGGACATTTTTATTTTTGTTATTTATTAATGTAAACATTGCAAAACGTCGAACTGTATTACGAATAGTAGTCGCGCTGCAATTTACTGCAAATAAATCCTGTGTAACTTCTGCTGAATTGCCATCGTAAAATTGTTTTACAATAAAAAGTTCCTCGGGCTTATAAAATTCCATTTTTTTTTATAAATTACTGACCGCGATGAAAACTTACTAACCGTTATAAAATTTGAAGACCGTACCCGTACCATAATATCCACCAAGGCTTTGTTGAGAAACGAGCGAAATGCCATAGAACGCCGGCTAAACTGAAAGTGAATTTAAGCCTGTGTTTATGCATGCCTAGCTAATCGTTCCCATCGCCTCGCAGAAGTCAGGCCTAACTATCTTGAATTGATTTAAATTGAAAAGACTGATGTGGCGAGCAATGAGTGCTTGCCTAGGCAGATTAGAGATGGTACATCGAAGCGTATATCTGACACACATGGGCGGTTGTGTCAGATATAGCGCAAAATAGCATGCGTATTTGTCGACTTTGTTAACTAATAGAAATCATGTTTTTCATCCTGCCTTTATCATATCACGGCAATCGACAGATCGAAAGTGCGATCTTGGTATTGTATACATCTGCAATATAATATAGACAACAAAAATACAAAAAAAAAAAAATGAATAAAAATCATAATTTAAAAGGAACTAAAATAATTTCCAAGCTTTCCTTTGAAATTGTAAACAAGCAAGTCACTTGTGAATGTCAATAATATTCTTTCTAAATAAATACCTAACACAAGCTAAATATTAAATATAAAAATAAATATTAATGCTTTCAATTCGAATACTACAGAAAACGTTGCTGAGAAGAAGAATACGACACCTGAAACCAAGTAAACAAAAGCAAAGGCTATCTTCCAATGTAATTTACGGTCCGATAATAATTCTCTCAGTATATTTTTTAATAACAAATGTAAGACAGTTAAGATACATTTACCGTAGTAATATTGCCAAGCAGAGGCAGGGCGCCATTCTTTTTTCTTGCGTTGCTATTTAACGAGTAAGTGGCTTCCGGCTGCAACATCAGCGGTAATAAAACAATATTTAAGGGTACCTAATGTTATAAATTATATCTCAGTTCCCGTCACTATTGGGCTCCTTCAATTGGAGATAATTGTACGATATTTGCATTTCTATTTTTATTTACATCGCCAGACATATTGCACATAAAGGACACAAAAAAGAAAATTAACTTATTAACGTTGGATATTTTGGAAATATTTCTTTCCTTTCTCAGCAGAATTATTGCAATTAAAACAATGCGTTTTAAAGTTAAATAATTAACAGTCTAGAAGGTAGAACTACATGGTAGTGGTAAAAATTGAGTAAGGGAACGCACTTATTGAAACTCAGACAAGCAAACATATGTTTTGACAAAAAAAATTGCAATTGCGTAATTTTACAGAAAAGGCAAGCAGCAAAATTTGTAGACACTTAATTATACGCTCTGCGTACACACTAAGTTTAATCGAGCTTACATAAACTACATAAACAAATATAGTATGTCCACGGATAGAGTTGACAATAAGATGGACGAAAATTTTCTGAATTGGAATTGAATATTTGGGGGATAAGCCCTGCTTGGTCTGAAACTTGTTTATCGCTTTGCTTTCGATTTTTTTTTTAAATCCAGTAAGCTTTTGCTATGTATGTAAATTTTCGGCGTCGCCGGCCTACTTTGATAAGATCCATTGTTTGTTAATTTAGTTTCAGGTAAACTACTATTTACGTTCACAGTACGCCAATATGTTACTAAGAAAAATTGATTAGGACAAAAAGCTATAGAATTATGCACATTTTTTAGACTGATTGGCCTACTTTGATAATAATGATGAAGTTAATAGGTGGAAAAACTAATCATGATTATCAAACTAGGCCAATCACTATGAAAATTTGCACAACAATATAACGTTTTGCTCTAAGATTTTTTTCCTAATAACATATTGGAGTATTGTGGATGCACACAATACTTTACCTAAAAGGAAATTGACGAACAATGGATTTTATCAAAGTAGGCTGCTGACTGAAAATTCGCATACCGTCATAACTTTTCATGACTGGACAACATTTGTTGGTAACATTTTAGCATAATGGGAACGGAAAACCTGAAACAAAACCATTTTTGACTCAGCTGCAAAGCCCTATTGGATTTTAAAAACTCGAAAGCAAACGATAAATACGTTCCAGACCAAGCAGAACTTATTTCTCAAATATTACATTTCAATTCAATTCCTTTTTTGTCTCTTATACCTACGTTTTGTTCAACTCCATCCGCGGACATACTTTATATTAACAACGTTAATTGCTGGTAAAATTATTATCGCCAGATCTTCTTTATCGCCTTATTGTTTCTCGATTTGCTTTTGTACTTTTATAGCTTGTTGTTCGGCTATACGGATGAATGAGATACAAACAATCGAGACACGAATAATAGAGTAACGTAAAATTTGATAAAAATGTTTACTTGCTGCAAGTTGCAAACACACATAATACCCTTCATTTATTTACGACTGCATTGTGTTATTTACCCTTGAATGATGAAATAATTAAATATGTGTGCATAATTTTATAATTTCGCTTGTGTTGGCAAACTCAATAGGATATGGAATGGATAACAATAGAACAAAATAGAATCTTAGGGCCTATGACCAAGCTAACACAATAACTCCGGAATACCTACACCTAAGCTTTGTTTTTTGTCCGTTTCCGTGACAACCCATAATCAAAAAAATAATGATGCAACGCAAAAATTTCTGAGGCAACGCAGCGTTTTATGAAACATAGTTTTGCGTTATGGTTCAAAACGATAGGATTAAAAATCACATAAAAAATGCATGTTCTTATTGCGACTGTATTCATGAGTATGACTAACCTACGTGCCTTTAACAGAAATCTACTTCTACTGATGATTTTGAACGCAAACAGATACTTGCGTCATGAAGCAATATTGCTCAGATCACATTGCACAACAACACTCTCGCGTATTGCTTCCTACTGCAATACAAATAGAACACAAAATCTGTATAGCGCAGGTCTGTGCGTTTTGTGCCCTAACGCAAAGGAACAAAAAGAACAAAAACTCATATCAGTTGCTCCAAATTCTTAAGGTATTTATCATTTGACCCTACATATAGTTATTTAAATAAAGTATTAATAATAACAAACAATTATTTGTACTTAAAAATGCTCTTCTTATAGATTTTTCTTTGATACATACAAAATAGAAATATGGATACTTTCGAGTGGGCTAAATCGATTGAATAGAAAACGAAACATTTGATTATTGCCAATTACTCCAGAACTTGATTATGACAGTTAGATTATGAATGATCACTCGATTATAAAATCATTTATAATATACAATTAGGGTACGACCAGCTTCTTTTTGTTAAATAGTTAAACATTTCATGATGGCGAGACGAGGAAAAATCGGAAATATCGTCTTTACATACAGTTGCAGTTATAAGAGTAAGATTAATGAATGTAATAAGTATAACCGGTAATTAAAACAAAATTTGCCAGATCTATTTTTTTTTCAAAAGCGAAATATATTCAGATATATATTCTGTCTTTTTTTTTTTTTGAAAGAACTCGAGCGGCAATATTTATATTCTTGCTTCGACTATTTAGGACTATCCATTATAGAGATTCGAAAAAATAGGGTTCCTATTTTCCTTATTGATATTTAATCAATCTATTGCTGATGGGAGTGAAAATAAGGATATTTTCCAAATAATTGTGCATTTATTTCCGCGCAATCAGTTTCACAAGCCACGGAAAACACCTATAATACGATGTCAAATAGTTAAAAAAAGGAAAGACTATTGGGTCTCTGTACTTAAGGATGCTGGTTGAAGAAATAAAATGTTGATGTATGCTGACCTAAATGAGAACTAATGCTGTCTCCAGACGGTTAATAATAATAAAAAGAAATGCCATAAAAATACAATCAAAGAGTGCATTATATTATGTTTATATTTCTTACTATAATAAATATAAGTAATGATGTACTTTTAAGCCTTTTTCAGATGAGGCGATTAGTTGATTCCACTAGTTGAACGGACGGTAGTCAAAGAGCATATTGATATGAACCCATTCACACGGAGTCAGCTTGTGCACTTCGGCGGCTTCAATAGGTCTTCAATAACAATCAACTAATTGACAGTAAACCAGGCAACTTGGTTGAGTCAACTAACGCGCTCGTCTGAAATAGGCCTAAGATATGATTTAATCACTGTGTTTGATGTTTTATCATACAACAATCATATTACTAATTAATTAATTAATTAAGGACATGCGTCCTCAATTCTAAAGAATATCTACACACTTTCGGATGTTTGAATAATATCTCTGCAAAAATTTTGGTATCTTTAAATTTAAAATGGACTAGTAAGCACAACAAAATATTATGAATAATTGTTGATCATAGTGAGAGGAAACTGCATTAGCATATGTTATTTGGCCGAGCGTATCCATTTAATTACGTACCTACATGTGTTGCAAGCTTTAATTTTTCTAGGTAAACTCCAATCACACAAGTACACATGTCATTATGAAAAGCTGTGCTTGCGAAAACATTAATATCAATCCACGCTAATGCCATTAATCAATTACTCGATAAAGTGCGGCGTGATTTTTTTTTCTTTTGGGCGTTGATAAGCGTTTACGAAAAGTCCGATCGGGATCTCGACGTTCCGAAATAGAACTTGATCAGAGGTATCTGCGTTCGAAAAGTGATCGCTATCAGATAACGAAATCTTCGTGATCCTGCAAATTAGAGGATCACATAGATTCACTTAAACTGTATAGGTTGGTAATTATTATAAACAACGTTAGTAGATACTATGGAGACCATGTTATTTAAGTAATATATTATTACATTAAGGATTTGATTCTCTATTAATGCCATTTTAAATGTGTACCATCATTGTATATCTAAAGTATATCTAAGTTATAATTATAATTGTGGTTATAATCTAACCTCTTAAAGGTGTTATGTGGTACTGTCAAAATCAATGTTCGCATCATTCGAAAACGAATCCTTCTACGGTATATACTGATGACCAATGACATTAAAAAAAAACATACAAGTGGCCAATTCACACCGGTACTTGGTTCATTTGGTTTGGTCATTTTACGTCAATTTTCGGGTGGTTACTACAAAAGAAATGAGTTTGCTCCCTTTTATTAAGAAAAATGAAGAAATGTGTAGCTTCTGTCACGCGCTTTTATAAAGAAAAAAGAAATGCGGGTACTCCTATTTTACCATTAACTGCTATGACAGAGATAATTCAAATCAAATATAGATGAACAAACGTGTTTATGAAGGATAGCGGAAGAACAATAAAACATTTTCTAAGCTATGAATCTACAGCTTGATTTATTTAATGTACTATTTTTTTCGTTTATAGTGTGGTTTGCAGTGTAACCCTGTCTGTTAATATGCGGTAGCACATATCATAGCAATCAGTTATTTTTTTAAACTACTAATTATAAGAAATAATATTACCTATATGTATAGAAATTTTAATTTTGAGTATTACCATGCTTGCTGCACAAGTTGTATAAGTGAAGGAAATCACGTGGGTTTCGTTTTCAAGATATGCTAAGATATGTATCTGTTTGACACTATCCTTATGATTTTTGTTAACGAATCTTCGTCAGGCTTCTTTTTGTAATAATAACAATTATTATTAAATTAACATTTTATTAACAAAAATATATGCTTACTATTTTTTATTCAGAAGAACAACTTGCAATGTACCCACAAAAGGTGGCATAATGCTAATTTTTATTGAGATATGTGGACGTGCTTTATAATGCACATGTATGAACATACATAAATAGCGGTGTTCTTTGTCGGCATATGTATCAGCGACTACCAAACTGTGGAAAAAAACTGGAGCAAGAAATATTACCATTTAAATACATAGATAGATGTATACACAGATTGAAACCAAACATTGTACTGGTTATAGACTGCAGTAGTAAGACCCACATTGACCTACGGCTGCCTGGTTTGGTGGGCCAAGACTACTAAACAGGCCACTACTAAACTCACAAAGATACAGAGGTTGGCCTGCCTGTGCTTTACCGGAGCTGCAAAAAGCCCACCAACAGCCGCTATAGAAACTATACTAAATCTACCTTCCTTGGATATTTATATTAAACCAGAAGTAAAAATAGGGGCATACAAACAGAAAAGTGGTGAAAATTGGAGAACCCAGAATACTTCTGGGCGTGCCAGAATAACAACCGGGACTGGGATAAGTAGAAAACTGAACAGAAACCAGAGCTTCAAAACCAAAACCGGTATGTAGATAGGTCAAAAAGAATCACAGGTTCTGGAGCTGGTATCTATATATGGAGAAACCCTGAATCATGAAGAATATATGGTATTGGTGCAATATTACCACCGTACAACGGAAATAATAGCAATAGAAGCATGCGTCTGTAGAGCGTTCCAGGAACAGCTAAAGGATCAGCGGATTACTATCATTTCGGATAGCCAAGCCGCCCTAAGCCATTTATCAAATAACCTCGAAACTAGCTTGGGATGGCCTGGAAACCCTAAAAATCCTGGTCAGACACAACAAAGTCACATTGGTGTTAATGTCGGGTAATAAGGACACATCTGAAATAATATTTACAGGAGCAGAACCTGTTCTGGGAATAACTATAGCTGCGGTACGTGGTGCACTGGATCGCAGGAAAACCCCGTCTTCGAAGATGAACCCACACGTAGACTATGCAACAAGGAGGAGACAGCCTACAACGTTGTTTTTAACTACCATTGCCGGGACCGATCAACCCGACGATTGATCTTCCGGAAAAGGGTTTACCGCACAGGCTACTAAACCTAGTAAAAGGGACTAACCTGTTTATGTAAAGAAATACGCTAAGTATGGAATAATACAATAAGTATCAGGCTACGGTGTTAAGGGGTTACCTGATTCGTACTCAGTGATGAAATCAAGCAATTAATACACAAATATGTTTATTGTCATTCTACCTACACGGGTAATGGACATTATCAATGTAAAATATAATTAACTAATGGTATAACACATTGGTACAATACACAAAAATAGTAATCTACACTAGCCTTAAAAAAATGTAATATCGTTTAAGAATGCCGTGTTTTTTTGCAATGCTGTTGTTCCAAAGTTGGCCCTAGAACCGACTACCCGAATGTGGTTCTAAAACCGAGTGGTTTAATAACTGATTTCGGATAATACTGGATTTCAGGTATGGAAGCTGCCGAAATTGGGTAGTGCAAAATATAATCGATATACCAACAGAAGTTTATATTTTCAAGTCAGTATTATATGAATTGGTATATGGTGATTTGAGAGTTGGTTTTAATTAACGATACTATGACACACTGGAATAATTGCCGATAATTTTTTAGGAAATCAGGGGATTAATTTATCCAAAACACCAGCCAAAACTCGTCTCTTAGCATCTGAGAGGTTAAAACTGGCGTCACACCAATAGCGTCATTTACACGCATTCGTTAAAATGCGTCCGTAATTATCATCTTACACTAAGTGACAACTTTTAAGTAAGGCGAATTAGCGGAAATAGGTTTAATATTAAATGAAATTCAAATTTGACATTTGGATACTGATCTACGGTTCTACTTACTAATACAATAATTTTTTTGTCATCTAACATGGTAAAATAGATATATATTTGGCTGATAATCTCTGAATATTCCGAAATAATAGTAATGGAAACATAAACAACGTGTATAAATAGATAAATGCAAATTAAGTAATATAAATAGACAACTTTATTGCTTTCCGTATTATATGTACATAAACATAAATAAAATCGTAATGAAAACTATAATATACTTCAAGTTTTTGGCGTATTGAAAAAAAAATAATACTGCAATGGGATTCTTAAAAATATCGTTCTCAATAAATCCAAGTCATAAAGCAATCTCTGCTCAGACTTGAATAAAAAAAATACCAAAGCGATTCAAACGTGAGCAAGCAAGAACATTCCCAGTAATGGAAAGCACCCGATACCTTTTCTCTCGCTCGCATAGGCTCGCATTATTCACTTGCTTTTTTCTTCAAATGTACTACATCGCTCGGTATTGTGGCTTATCTTTAAAAAGTATCATCACGAAATTTTGTTGTCTGGTCTTTGGAAATCATGTTTCACACAAAAGTTTTTCGTTTAAACGTAGTAACTTTCTAACCAACAACTATTTTTTTGCTGATCTCAAACAAAAGTATGAATTGAAAGGGGATTATATAAAAAAGAAATGATTTGGTCAAAACAAAAGCATAGGATGCTATTTAAAAGAAAATTCGTACCTATTATGAACCGCTGTGTGCAATTGTTGTTATATTAAATTAATTGTGTAGCTGCACTATTTTAAATATGATAATAATATTTATTCTGTGACACACAGAAAAAATGAAACAGTGACTAAAAAGAAGAGCACAAAGGAAATTAGTGAGCCAAAAAACTTCAATCTGAACAGATTATAAGCTCCAATTGCTCTTACCTCCTGTGGTAAATATTAATTAATATAAAAAGCCTAAAATCCATGAATGTGAGATTTTTTCGAAAGAAAGTAGTAATACGTGGTTGGCAGTCCTTCTACTGTTGTCCTGGTATTTGCTAACATCAAAGTAATCAGGACGTTTGAAAACAAAGTAAACTGTAAGATCCTAGTTATTTCACAAAAATAGGACCTTCTAAAGTACTTACTTCTTAAGAAGTAGTATTTTCATTGTACAAATTATAATGAAATAAAAATTAATCCAATTAATTGTATGAAGTATTATAAGAGGTGTGCTATCTTGTCTCTTCGCTGGCTGTATAGAAATATTGAAAAAAGAAACTTTTGTCAACAAGGTGGTATGAGCAATGTTGTCGTCACCTGCAAAGTGTTGAGGGTACGTTTACAGTGGATGGGGTTCACTAGGCGACGCAATTCAACAGATTGACATTCTGCTGCTGAATTTTGTGAAAACTTGTTGTAAATAGAAAATAGCTAACAAAATACTTAAAAAGAACAGTAGTGTAAAAAACGATTGGAAGGAGACGTGGAACAGGTTAATAATCAGGAAAAAGTTTGTCCATCATTTTTGTAATCGTCTTCAAGAGCTTAATCAAGATAAATAGTTACACAGTTAAATAGCGGACATTCTTCTTTTCTAACGTTCTATTACCTTGTTGTACGTCTTTTTTCAATCGTTCTCTACATTAGTATTCTTCAAGTATATAGTCTTACTTTCTTTTATGTTTTATATGTTTAAATCGGGTTTCCGGAAAATGTTTCATACGATAAAATATGGATATTTTGAATTTCCGCCACAGAACTGTTAACGCACCCTCACGTGAGTGACTTGACAACAGATCATGACACTACTGTAACAAATGCCAGTCTGATATAATAGTTATTTACGTTACAAGTCCGGTAGGTGACTTGTAGCAGAAGGAGTTAGATATTATGGACGAGGCGACGAAGGAACCGAGTCTAGAATATCTAAACGAGTACTGTTACAAGCATTACCGGACGTGTATCGTATAAAATTTTATTTCGTACTGTCAAACTTTGGCTAAAACTAAATTAGTACAACCAGACTACAACATTTATAATTAAAGTCAAGAAATGACATTATCTTTTGAAAATCATGTCATTTTTTCCTATAGTAACGCGGGGTCGCTATTGTATATATTTATATTGAAACATCCGGTAAGTGTTGCCTAGCGACACTTACTGACTCTGAGACCGCAATAACGCAATAATTATCGGACTCAAATTGATTATGTAAACAAAGATATGCAAGACAGTATGAAATAAAGTAAATTAATGTGATTTGTTTGTACTTGCTATATACAATCAGGAACTCTTGGATCAACGCACTTTCATATTTAAATGTCCAACATACTACTCACGAATAGAGATAATTCATCTCTCAGTACTCATGATCAATGAGATAGTAAATTCAGTCCGTTTATACCCTAGTCTCAAAATTAGGAATACTAACGAAAGCAGATCAGTTTACACGCCAAAATATTAGTAAATCTTCGATTACACGGAGCTAGTTTACATCCTACTGGCCCGCTAGTTTACTATCCCACTATCGAAATACTAGCATGTGCACAAACGCCCTACATTACACGTAGCTAGCAAACACGCACAATCTTGTATAGCTGCATGTAAGTTATAACGGATAAAATTTAATAAAATTTAAAATGAAGTGGAATGTAAATGATATCGCAATTTTTTTTGGAAACGTATGAAAGCAATTAGGTTCTGACGGTAAGCATCTTTAACACATTTTTTTTTTTGCCTTTCAGTTGTCATCTCTATAAAATTTTCACTTTCCAATTCACAGACTATAATTGCTCGAATGCTGTGTTTCGTAACATTGTGTCTAAATAATATTTCCTTTTATGTTCTACAGTACCTATACTGTGAAAAAAATGTATTAAAGGCGCTTATTGTCAGAAACTTGCATAAACAGACATTTTATATTTACTAGGTCCAGAACTCCACTATGTGTATGAGCTAATTTGCTGGGTGATCCAATTACACAGAGCGTCTTTACTATCTGGATAGTAAAAAAAAGCTAGTGAGTGGCGAGTAAAAACTTGATCGATTTCAACTTCACTTGCTCTGATCTTGGCGTGTAAATTATCCAGCTAGTTTACTCGTCTTTTTAGGCCTCTTTCAGATGAGGCGATTAGTTGATTCCACTAGTTGAACGAACGGTTGTCAAGGAGCATACTGATATAGCAAAGGATTGGAAACCGCCTGAACACGGATTCCGTGTGAAAGGGTTCATATCAGTATGTTCCTTGACAACCGTCCGTTCAACTAATGGAATCAACTAATCGCATCGTCTGAAAGAGGTATTAATTCTACAGAGCTAGTTTACTAGCAGCTGGCAAACTAGCCGGCGAGTAGCGTGTAAACTAGGTCAGTGTAATCGAGGCTTTAAATAAACTAATTCCAAGCAAAAAGGATAGAAGATAGCGACAAAGTTAAATTTAACCTACATATACGTTTTCCTAACATTGTTTTAGACGATGATACGTGTAAAAATTTCTAATTTAACAAAATATGGTCACTGCATCCTGATATTTCTGTTTTCAGAAATGCATTGATACAGAATGTTATATATCTCTAAATTTGTTCTAGAGGTGATGCTTAGCAAAACACGTCATGTATACTTTAGATCAATTCATTTCCGTTCTCGATATTTCAACACAAAAATGCGCTTCAATTAATCTAAATTAACGTATAGTAGAGACGGCAGAGATAAGTTACCTAGATAAAATGATATTTTTTGATAAGTAATAACTTTCAAATTAATTAGTAACCATGCCTGAAACGTATACCAACACGGAATACGCCGACATGGTGTTTGTGTATATGTGTATGTAATGGAAGCTGCAGTAGAAGAATACCGTCAACGTTTTCTAAATCGCACAGTTCCACAACATACGACATTTTCTAGTGTCTTTCAGTGCTGGAGAGAGACGGGTTATTCTCCGAATTCACACGTCCAAAGAGAGATTTTCAAGAGCAACCTAATGTTATTCTCAATGAAGTGGAATAAAATTCATCCACAAGTATACGCAAAATATGTTTGTTAAACCCAAGTTTGGCGAATCTTTAAAGCTCGATGGGCTTTTTCTCCTATCATCCACAGAAAGTTCATTATAAGCTACAGAATACTAACCAAAGGCTAACAACATATTTAGAAGAAAGAGGCGAACATTTCGAACAAGTATTATATATAGTTTTTAGTTCATATTATTTCATGATTAAATACATTACTGTTCTCAACTCAACTCAGTCTTAAGTCTATGTCAAAGTGAATTTTTTGATGAGAATTTCTCGTGAGTAACAAAACAGTAATAAAAATACCGGCAAATGTGTTTTTAACTAATTTAAAGGATATGCATACTTTACATTGGAAGTAACTATGAGATGAAAAAAAATGCCGTGCGGCGTGGTAAAACGAACCCAATGTGACAGGTAATGCCATGTTTACAGTTGATAAGGCCGAAAAGGTGTTTTTCGTTTTTTGTTTCTAATTTGATATCGCAATAAAACTATAAACATACTAAACGGATTGCGTTTGTGAGTATTGAACGCACTAGTGCGTTAATAAGTTTTAATTATTGAAATATCAGTCGAAAAGGCATGGTTAGTAGTAAGAACACGCGTGTTAAAATGACGGTTAAAATACTCGTACTCGTAAAACTTGTAGAGTGAACCTAAAATGAGAAGTACATATGTCGTCATCGTAATGTCGATGTAGAATAGAGAAACTAAAGTCATTAGTGGCGGGGATGACTTTTTTAGAATAAAAATTACTGTAGACTTCTGTTAAAGTGACAGGAACACCCCTAAAGCTAGTGTAATAGACTCTCCGACGATTCCAGCGCTCAAAACGTTTATGACGAGATATGTACTTCTCATTCTGGGTTCACTATACTCGTATTATAACAACTGTCATTATAACACTAGTGTTTTAATATATAGGTATATTTTTGTTTGTTTGTTGTGGGAGCCGTCTGATATGGAGTCTCCGGAAACACTACTGCCTCTTGGCTTTTTATATTTAGTCTTCCATTTCTTTTATCCATTAAACTATGCCAGCCATTCCAGTATCCTAGTAGAGTAGTCTCAATATAAGAAATACATATTACGTCATGATAATGTCAACGTAGAATACGCGAACTAAAGCTATCAGTGGCGGAGGTGATTTAAATTGACATAGGTAAAATTTGACAGAAAATGCACGTCAGTAGATAACAATATGTAAATAACACACACGGTAAAAACGCGATCAACTCGCACAAATTCAGACGCTAATATGAATTTTGACAGATGGGTTTATTGTGTCACCTGTGTGCGGACTTACTATGGCGGCCAGGTGGCAACGCCGCTGAATTCAAACACCCTGTCATAATAGACTCATCCGACGACTCCAGCGCTCAAAACGGATACAACGTAATATGTATTTCTTAAATTGTGACTACTCTACCCTGCACTAATCTGTACAGGTCTCTGGTTGGTTGATCGAAGTTATTCTCTGGGTTTATTTTTGGCTTGCCAAAAATTGTCTGTCTCTTGCCTGTCGCCCAGAGCCTCGCGTTCACACAGAATGTGCTAAGCTTTGTGTTAAATTTCTAGGTAATTGTAGGTTTATTTTACTTAGGTTTTATTTTTTTCTATTAATTTAACTTAAGCTTAGTTACACTTAAATTATTTAGTTCATACAAGATGTTAGAATTGTAATGTTTTATGGTTAAAAGTTATTCATCGTCGAAAAATTAAGAATCATAAATCAATAGTTTTAATAATTATACTATATTGTGCAGTCATTATTATTAGCTTTTAGTTTTAGTTTTTGGTTTTAGCTGACACCATCTAATGGTAACGCTACCATACAAGACGAAACTACTGTTGAATAAAGGTTTTCGAAGACTACAAACGGAGTTTGCATTTCATTTTGCTATTGGTATATTGATATAATTATGCGAAAGAGATTTGATTTAGAGGAGGTAGGAAATACAGGGGATAATATTCCATCATTTAACTATTTGTATGCCTTATTTTATGCCATAAATATGGTAAGTTTAACATTTGCGAAAGAAAAATAACAAAATATCCCCAGAATTAAGAGAATTCCTATTTGCAGTAGATGCTGAAACACTTTGAAGCAGAACCGTACCCAGGGGCGCCGCCCGACCTGTAGTTAATTTCGCCCGACCTAGCACATAAATGTTCGTACTTGTGGGTTTCCGGCTCACAAACCGTACTCATACTCGCAAAACTGTAATTTCTGGCCTAGCGATACAAATAGCTATTCGCTTAACAAAAATCAAATATTGGATATTAAAAATTAAATATTACCGTGCCAGCGCGTAACGGGTGGCTAAAAGTGGCTAAAAAGTACATTATTAAAATTCAGTGCATTCAATTTTGAGTTCACTGACAATAGATGGCAGTAGACGTGTCTTTCAAGATATTCCAAATTTTACGCGCATAAATCGTGGATCGTGTGGGATCGTAGCCGTTCTTATCTTTGGTCGTGGCTACAGATCATTAAGAATATATTTTGAACTTGACTGAAATTCTATGCACTTAGAAAATACATAGTTTCGTATCCAACCACCGACAACGTTATTTTACCGTGCTCATTTGAAAATGTAACTATTGTTCTTTAAATTATTTATAATTGATAGGAGATAAAATTTGTTGCCAAACAAAAACATGTTTCATAAGGCTCATTCAAATACGAACGGTTATAGACATCGTTATATGTATGAAGCGTACGCTGCTGTTGGTAGTAGACATGGCTGCTGTATACACGGAATTGTAAACTACTACAAAATGCTATCACCACATCTATCTTTTCAATTTAAATCAATTCAACATAGCCCTCATTCCGTCTTCCACGGGGCGAAGGAAACTATTCGCTAGGCAAAACACTTTCAGTAATAATAATTATATGTTCTATCCAATCACAGAGAAATTTAAAATAAATGATTGGATAGAACATATAATTATTATTACTAATTCCACCAACAATCAAAACTTTCATTAACTATAAAACACTTTCAGTTTAGCCAGCGTTCGATTTATTTTGCTCATTTCTTAATAAGCCTTTGATGGATATGAGGGTAAGGGTTCGGTTCTAAAATTTTATAACGGTTAGTAAGTTTTGATCGCGGTCAGTAATTTTATAAAAAATTGGAATACTATACGCCCGAGGAAAAACTTTTTATTGTGAAAGAATTTTACGGTGGCAATTCAGCAGAAGTTACACACGATTTATTTGCAGTAAATGATCCCAAAAGATCAATTCGATCAATTCTTGGCGCAACTACTATTCGTAATACAGTCCGACATTTTGAAATAACGTTTACAATAATAAACAACAAAAATAAACATGTTCTAGCGAAAAATGTCAGTGATACCGAAATATGTTTGTGCATTAGTGGAATAAAATCCTAGTATGACAACTAAACAAATTGCTTGCGGATTCAATAATAGTGCAAAAGTTTGAAACCTTTTATATAAGCATATGTACCTATCGAGCATACAAAATTAGCACATCTCAAGAACTTTTACTCGACGATTGTTACTGTCGCCTGGAATTTTATGAATGAATGATTAATAAATATCTCGAACATCAATATTTTTTCAATAATATACTATTTACCGGCGAATAAATACTTTATTTACTATTGTTAGGTTTTCTAAAATCTGTTTGTTATTTCATTTGATTATTGACTTTAAAAAACTGGTTTTCATTCTTTTTTTCTCTTTTGATGTTGTTTATAAGCTCTGTCACTGAAATTTATAGCTTAATTATTTGATGCTTCTATATAAAAATAAGTATGAATAGAAGCATGAATAGATTTTAATTATCGAATAAGTATTGTCTTATTATTTCCCTTTTCACTAATATAAATGTATTGGGTTTAATATTGCTTTTGCAAACTTCATAAATAAAACGGAACGAGAATATCAGGCTCAGTTTAACGCGGCTGAACTATAACAATTCGCCAAGCGTTAATAAATCTATTCTGCGGTGTTTCGTGCTACGCTTACAGTTGAATTGCGAAAGATCGCAATTCCAGTTGTCGAGAATGTAATCGACAGCTCGCAATATATATAATACATACAGGGTGTATCAGATATAGAGGTAAATATAATAATATGTGGCAGCTGTAATCATATACAAGTAACAAGTCTTAATGCACAGGGGGTCCACCTTTTAGCATTAACGAGAAAAAAAAAATTATAAATGCCGTGGGCTAGAGCCACACCTGTGCCCAACCTAAATAATTAATGTAATTATTAATGTAATATTGATTAGGAGGGAGATTTGGCTCTGCGGGGTTTGTCCCGAGTATACCCCCACAGACCACTATCATTCAGCCATTACCGTTGTTAGTTTTGTGTGGATCGCCGCTTGGAGTGCAAGCCACTTCGAACATTTTATTTAAATTCTTCCCGTCTCGAAAAAACGATCCTTTTCAGGACCATCATGATTTCATATAAAGAAAATCGAAGCTTGATGCATCGGCAAAAGCGCGGGAATGTATAGATTCATTTTCGCGCGATATCATAGTAAAAAGGCGAGTTTACAATTTTTCTGTATCTACATTTATTTCTGTGTAATTCAATTCAATCCATTTTGCGTTATATGATTAAACAAATCCAAAAGAAATAACTCAGATTCATGTGGTACCGTTTATTAACAACTAACTCTCGAGTCGACAAAGCAAAAGAAAAATATATACGTTTTTTGTAACTACTGAAGTCGCATACCCCGTGAAACTCGAACGTCTTATCAGGATATTAAAAATAATACTTTGTAGACTTACGTAGAATGCTCTTAACAAAAAAAGGAATGTTTATTTTATAAAAAGAAGAAATTTAAAATGCCAGTTTTGCTATTTTTACAAGGGCCTTTATTTATTCAGAATAACGTTAGGTAAATGAACTTACGGCATACCATTAAGAATAATACTAAATGAGTGCAATGTATTTATACATATTACCACGTTTAGCGGGTGCTTAACATGACGTTTCCTTGCATCAGGCCCGGACTAAAGAATTTTTGGCTCTAAATTTTACTTTTTTTTATTCTTTAATGATGAAATCCGGTTTCGGTGGGTTTGTGCTTTGTATGTCGTGTAGTTAATACCCAAGCAAAATTTACTTTTCTATTTTATACACCCTATAAATTTTCTGAGAACGCTACTGTTAAATCCAAATTATCTTTGTTATCCAATTTTGCATTTACTGGTGCGCAAAAAAATCAATTTTAGTGGAGGTGAACCGTTTTACCTGGTAAAAGTCGACACTTAGGAGAAATTGTGAAGTGCCGCAAAGAGATCCTTAAATTATATGATTCTGACATTCGGTTTATAATATTTGCCCGCGGCCTGCAACAGAGCACTTTCCTCCTTTGGTTTGAAATATACTATTTTGCACTGTTAACACAAAACATAGATATGACATGTATTCTATTTCAGATGGTTAATAGTCAGCTGAGCTGAGAGATTAAGAATATATATTGGTAATTTCAGCTTATTGCAGATAGTTCCTTGAAGAACATCCGATCTTATTAACAAAAGTGATCATCGAGTGTTTTGTAAAATACGGCTTCATAGATTTGGTGAAATTAAACGCAAGAACTGCAAGTCGAATTAAAAAAAAAAAAAAAACGAACTTATATTGTTTAGCTACCAATAAAAAATGTCATATGACGTAGGGTGTGTTTACTACACCCCAAAAATATTAAATAACCTAAAAACTTCAAATTCCAAGTGTTAGTTTATTAGCCTATTCATTTCAATTAAATATTGATGTAATGCCTTTCCAGCAGTAAAAAATGTATGTATATAGTATAATACTAGTGTCAAAGGGAAGTAAGTACGGGCATTTTACCATTTTTGTATTTTAAAATATTACCGTTATGTCCTTGTTTTATGTTTAAATTGTTTTCTTACGACCCTATCATACATCAAAATGGCGGCCCCATGTGATCAGAACGCTGCGCATCCCTAAGCTCTATTTATATATTTATCCTTGTCTATGATGTACATACACAACCAGCAACACATTACTGCTCTCTTGCAAGATCCTCTGTAAATTTTTAAATTGCTTATTGCTTAAATATTTTCCTATATTTTGAGAAATAAACGTTTTGTTTTTTTCTTTAATTAGCTGACGTAGGCAACTAGGATTACTTGCCAATTATACAGATAGCCTTTACCGATGTTACTTTTTTCCCACGATGCATTTCCCCATGTCGGGGTAACCATTCATTCGTGCAGCATAGGAATTTTGCTATCTACTACTTCTATATATCCCTAATCAATGGTTTTTATATTTACGTGTAACAGAGTTTGGCAATAACCAATCGAAAGAGTTCTTCTTGGCGCCACTGATTTAAATCTCTCCTCCTAATTTTGAGACAAGAGGTTTGTTCGCTGGTGCTACACTTTCCACACTGACTCCTACTTAAAACAGGATAAAAGATTTACTCTTTATGCACCTGAGAAAGAGACAATATGCACCAGTGTAATTGGTGTAACACCAACGAACAAACCTAAAGTATGGATAGTCGATAGTATGTACTACGTTATCCGCACGTGATTCTTGGACACCCTGGATAATATTTTTTTTATAAGAATAATGTTCATAGAAATTTAAATTAACAATCCCCCTCACGAATTTCATGGATAAGTATCCGTTCTTACTGTATTATTATGGTACAACCGCAATCTATGTAATGAGTGTTTTGGCTAGAAGTATACTTTCAAAATCATAAATGGAGCACCCAAATATCACATTCATATCGTGGATAATGACAAGATTGAGGTACTTATTAGTTTACCAAGATAAACATTCTAGTAATCAATTTTTTATATCTAAAATAAATATAACGTAATATGTGTATACAGCTAGCTCATTATGGATTTGGTGTAACATCCTTTGGAACGTATCTATGCTTAAAAGAAACACAACTATGTCGATGAATTAAAGGAAACCGTCATGCAAATTATATCGTTTATATTTACGAAATAAATTACCAGGGAAAATTACTAATGGTGATTCTAAATTTCAAATATGCAAAAAATAATTATGTACATCTGTTACATATATTGTGATGTAGAAGAAAACATTAAATAAAATTATTGTTTCATTAAAATCGATAAAGCAATATATCGTTGTAGTTAAGCCTTATAAAAGATAGTCAATCGCTGGTTATACGAATTTTTCTTTCTCGACCTTCATACTTTTCCCAATAAATCATGAACGTAGCGCTTTTTCCGGTAACCTCGCTTTAGAAACATATGAATTAACAGCATGATTAGAATAAATGATACAATATAAAGAATAAAACACATACTCGTATCCAGTCTATGGAAGAATCCGATGTTTCTACTTGCATTGGGGGCTTCCAAAGCTGAATGTAAAACTCGTGTATCTGATCCTATATATCTCACATTTATGCTATTGTAAACATGCTTTAGATACTTCACCACCTCAATAAAATTCCACTTATTATCTGCATTTTTACACTGTGGACAGTTTTCTGTCGACGGAAACTGAATTTTAGGAAATTCTGGATCTTCGGTAGGGTCTCCAGCTAGTCTCTTATTCGCAGCATTATGTGCCATCCACAACCATATAATGGACGAATCCAATGAACTGACACTTTTCATATCTTTCTTTTCTACCATTTCCAAAAAGTGTTGGGCACAATCAGCACAACCAAAAAAATACCTAATGTAGCCCTCCATTGCGCGAAGCACTTCGAGTGGATTCGCATTATCGTTATCAACGTTTTTCTCGGCACTGCTCACAGTTAAATAATGGAACATTTTCCAAAGTCCGCACGGATAACCTCTATGCTCGGGAGTGCTTCCTTCGCAAGCTAGCCACTGTTCTGGCGAAGAAAACAATTTATCATCGTTTTGTTCAGCTTTTTTGAACATCTGTAATATCTCTTTGCCTTCTATATTTTGTCCGCTTTTTACACGATCTCGCAATTCAGTCATAAATTTATATCCACTGAATCCGAAGGGAAAATATTTTACAATGACATCCAAATATGCTATCAGTGCATTTAGCCTTTCTCCAGATATAGTTTTTACCCTCCCAACTTCTCGTTTCAACGACCATCTTAAAGCTGTTTCTAGATCCATTTGAAAAACTGGATCCTTCATTTTCTTTATTTTATCCTTCAACATTTTCTTTTGTCGCGCTTCAAATAGAGAATCTATGTCTGGAACTTTAGCATCCACCCACTTTCCAGTATATATTTCTGTTCGCTCCTCCTGTTCTGGAACGTTAATATGTTTAAGTCGTAAGAAGTTTTTGATTACCGTATTTATATTTTCTCTTGTTCCCAAATCGTCATTAAGTGTCAGAAAAGATTTGTCGTTGGCAACAGCTATTACAGTTGGAAGTTTAGTTATTTTTAACATGTTTAACAATTCCGTATTATTTGGGTAAGCATATCTAATGGCAACATTAGACACAGAATGTAAATCCATGGCTACTTCCGCTCCAGTTAATGCATCTGACTCTCCCGTAATCAAAAAAACATATTTAGTTGTATCTGGAATATCGACAAATAAATGATCCATATCAGCATAAGTATACGGCATCAAATTTGGATAAATTCTTGCCTCCCCTCTCTGTTGCTCATTAATTAAATACTCAAGAATAAGACGTCGATGCGCATGCATATCTTCACCGGAATGTATAGTTTCGCCTTGATTTTTCGGTCCTTCTTCATAATTTTCGTGAAAATATCGTAATGTGGGATATCCCATTATTTCAAAATCTCTACATATTGGTGCATTATCTTCGTTTGTGCAGTCTATTGCTCCTATCCGAAGGATGTCTTTCCAACTTCGTAAGTCGCTTGCCAGCGCTTTCCATGACGGCGCAAAACGTTGGCAAAAACCACACCAGCTGTTGTAAAATTCTATTAACCAGGCATGCTTCTGGCCATAAAGTTCGCTCTTAAAATTATCGACAGTCAATATTTCCACGTCGTCATCCCGAGAATAAAGTCCTTGACCTTCTATGAGGTTTTGATATTTTTTTTGATCACTTACACTTAACGAAGCACCGTATATTTTCTTAGTATACAGCAAAGACAACAATAGTAAATATATAATATGCTTGCCTACTGTCATTGTCATTTTATTATCTCCCGGCTAATAATCAAACACGAATATAAAGATCCCAATTAGAGGTTATAATTGTCAGGATTCGACTAACATATGGAATGACTCAGTACGTATATAAAAAAAACAGTTTAATAACTTAAACGTAGGATTATGTCACTAACTGCACACTAACATGTAGAAAAAAACCTAATACAATAATTTCTAGCGTATCTGTGTAGATGAACTACACTTTCCCCCACTAATAAGTGTTATCATTCATTTGCAATGGAGCCCCCTCTCTCTCTCACTCAACTCTACGTATAACAATTGCAATTATAATTAATACCAAATACTACAGGTTTAATTACATTCAAACATTTATTTTCGCCCAGTTATATTTATTTATAAGGCTACTTACAAACAAAATCAATAGCTGATATTCACTGATATTTAAACACTTGACCTGACGGTTTAACTTCACAACTTCCACATGCTACTCTGATGCTACTACAGACATATAAATAAATCATAAATCACCCGACAGCACTCATAAACGTAAGACCTTGCGAACGCCATATTTTGAATAAAGATAAGCAGAATGCTATTGACTTCTGCTTTAGGTTATTTTTTAATAGATTGAGTAAAAACCGAGTAAATTATTGTTTATATCTGATGAAATACACTACATCATTTTGTGAAATAAGATTTCTGTTGGTATTTTTGTAATTTTTTTTTCGTTTTCTTATTTCATTTCGAGGAGACGTCACCTAGACAATTATACTAGGGCTCTTTTCCTATTTCTATATTATCTATTATTTGGAATTGGAGAGATACCTTTCAGCCTTGTTCTGCAATTTGATAACAAGCGTCGGGTTACTCGATGTCAATCGAGGCAGTGGCAGTGCATAGTGCATCGAGCTGGGTGATGCTGTGGTGATGCTTGGTGGCAGTGTTCGTATACACCTTGATCGGCAATTCCCGGCGCCGACACGAAAAATTCCCGTTTTGACACTGCAATTCCCTTTTTTTGGCGGCAAATACAAACTTATTAACTTTTTTAATAAATTACTACGAAATTAAAATAAATGTACCGATACAATGCAGATTCATTTTAACTAAAGCAAATGAATAACAAAATACAAAAATAATAAAAATTTAAATTTATTTTTATCGATGCAGTAGTAATATTTTATCCAATAATTCCCTCTAAAACAAAACTTTTTCCCTCTAACGTTCAAAATTCCCTCTAAAAAGGGAACTTCCCTCCTATACACGAACACTGCTTGGTGGGCATAATCGAATGATTTCAATAGTCGAATGGGCAGTAATCGAATGATCCCATATGAATATATGAATCAATATGAATAATCCAAGCGTCATAACGAATTCTCGAATAAAATAATTATTTTTAATGACTATAGTAATAGCCAAATTTAAATTTGCCGCAATTATTCTTAGTAACTTCAACTTTAAAACATAAAATTACCCAACATTTTGTATTACATCAATACATAGTTATTTTAATACCTCTACACTAAAATCACTAAAAATTTTAGGGGGAATTTAAAATTGGCTATTGGATTGATTTGCCGTACCTAATGCACAAATTGTTATCTCTGATTATGGTACTGAAACAGAAATAAATAAATCTTATGCCGATATAGGCCATATAAATAAAATACATGGTAAATATGTACTTATATGTCTGCTAATATAAGTAAAATGAAACAATTCATATTCGATTTACATGTTACCCAGCACCCGATCCATTTTACTTTTAGTTTTCGATAATTTTGCTCCCTCTAGGTATCGAATACAAAATTTAACACACTACATTATCGACTTTGTGTTGATTTGAAACTATGTAAACCCATGCCCCCATGCTGCCCATGCCATGTAACATTGTTTAAATATATCTAGTTAGTCAACGTAATGCATTGTCGGGAAAAGGGAGGGTGGATACACGATGACGCTACTGACGCTGTGATGACGCGCCTCGCGATAATTCTCCTATTTGTTTACATTAGAAGGTTAGTATTCTGGGGTATTCTGTTATAATATAAAGGAATTGAAAGTATATTGCAAGCCACGTTCTTGTTGACAAAACATTAATTGAATAATTTGAACAAATCCTAAATTGAGGTTTTTTTTTTAAGAATAAAATATTTAAACTTAAAACAAAAAATATCACTGAAAAGAGGAAAGTTAAATCTAAAGGGCGAAAATTTGCCAAGAAAAAAAAACATTACATAAAACTACTTCTCAATTTGTAGTTGTCTTAGTTTTTAAGTTATTTTGTTAACTTAATTTACTTATGTTTGTGATTATATAACAATCAGAAAATATTTTTTTAATAAGAAGAATAAATATTTAGTTTTATAATATTATAATCGTTATTTTTTTATATATATGTACCATTCTACTTTACTTTCGACTTTTTCTTAGTTCTAATTTAATGTATACTCTATGTATATAGCTTTTTCTTATATTTACAAAACATTGAGGAACGTGTCTTGCAATATACTTTCAAGTTCTTTTTATTATAACAAAATACCCCAATACTAAGCCAACAAACACGAGAATGATCGCGTGGCGCGTCATCACAGCGTCATCGCATATCCACCCTCCTTTCCCGGGTCTCACCTACAACTTACGAGGTAATCTTATGTATACGGACGTGATACGGACCTTGACCTTTGGGTAACTATTGTAATTAAACAACATTTTGCTAACACGTAAGAGGGCCATCTCGTATGTAGTAGTCTAACTATAAAGCTTATATTTAAATCGAAATGGACATCAACGACGTGCCGCCATCTACCGCTTTTGTCCAAAATGTTAAAAAAAAACGTTAACTATTTTGTCTATAAGGTTGTCTAACTAGTATGTATATAAACAGTGGTTATAACATATCCTATGCATGCGCAACAATCAATCTCCCCGCGTATGAAGTGTAGGTATATCGTTTACTTATTGGGATTAATTTAGTTTAAATTACATTTGAATTTGTTTTACTTAAGGGAAAAATTGCATTTGAATTTAAGTTTTACGTAGATGTTTCGGAGCGCATACCTCTTGACACAGTGACACTCACTTCCTTTGCTCACTATATAGTTACAAGGTGCTGCCTAAGATTTAATGTTCTCTCAGACAGTCTCTGAACCGTGTATATTTCTCGAAAGTTTTAGTGTTTACTCTTAAATATAGTTCCTCATCTCAATGTGTAGGATATATCCATCATAGTTTTCCACTTACGTGCTCGCGTCTTGTAAAAAATAGGCACCTCATCGTTCGCATGTTTGATAGTGATGATATCAATCTCGCTTACATTGCCTTTACAAAAACTTCATATAGTCAACCATAGTTAGAATTCATATTAAATGAATTAGTTATGGAAAGTAACTCCGTAACTGCCTGAAATGCAACAGTTTATTCCAAGAAAGTAAAATGCGCATTATATTCTAAATATTATTATTTACAGCTAATAGTTTACCCTTATCACTAAATAAAACATTACAATAAACTTTAAATAAATAGAAACATTTTTTTCTTAAAAATATAATGCTGTTTGTTCAACACTTACAATTAATAAACAAGATCCAACAATGAGCATTAATTACAAACTCTTACGAAAACTTAAAATATACAAAAATAAAGTTAAAATATAAAAATAAATAAATACATGGCAAGTTATAAAAGTAGCATTTAATAAAGAAATAATACTTTATATATTATTCACAAACTGGAGTGGACCATTACAATCATACTTCGTGAAATTTTAATTTTGTTACTACAAAAAAATTGTACTTACACATGTCCTATTTATTATTTGCCAAGAACATAAATTGTTAATAGCCCATTAAAATTACAAGAAGCAAGTATGTGGAAATCTCTTGTAGTTTCCAATGGCAAAAACACCCCATTGGAAAGAAAATATAATTAATGCAATAAGAGATAATTTAACATATTTTTTTGATCAAACTGTAAAACAACTTAAGAAAAACACTTCAATTATAATATAAAACCATAATATACACAAAAATTAAAATTCTAAACTTAACGCTAGCATTCCAGGCTCATATGTATAGCTTTCCGTAATAGGTTCATCATCATCTTCTTCCATACTATTACTTTGCATACTCAAACGTAATGCTTCTTGAAGTTCGCATTCATCAGATTTACCATGTTCAATATCCTCTGACAAACTTAATTGTAAAGCAGCCTGTAGTTCTGGATCATCATCACAAGCAACGTTATCTGCTATTGGACTTTTGGAAACCGGTACTACGGGTTTATGTTTTAAAATTTGGTCAGCATCACATTGAGGTAATTCTCCAAAAACAACAAAAATTGAATAACCATCATTTTTTAATTGTGCTAAGAATAAAGATAAATATGTGTCCGATATTAATTCCGGACGAGGAAGTAGTGAATTTAAATTAAACCATTGGTTTCCTATACGTCTTACGGTAAACCAATGATCTCGATAATTACAAATAAATGCTTGCATTTGACTTGGGTCGGAAAAAACATGTTTTACTCTTTCATCAGTACTTGAATAAGGCACTAGCTCTAAACCCCACACTTGTAAAGCACTGCTTATTACTTGAACAGAGAAGTAACCACTATCATCCATGTTACCCGAAGGTTGTTGTAGAAACTGCTTATATTCATCACTTTCTTCCCCACATTCTGCCATTCGTAACCGTTCTGCTTCATCCATTTTTTCAGCTAAACTGCTTAGCTCAACAGGAGTAAAATAAGGACCTTGTAACAAAGAATTTAGGCAATGTTGAGCACATAAAGATCCTTCTTGCTACAGAAAATAGACAGTAAGTATTGACGCAATAACATTTGTAATAATTACCTTTTCATGAAATATAGCTTCCATTTTAAAAAGTAATCATATGTATAGTATTATTTGCACAATATTATTGTAACATAAAATTAAAAATTCAAAACAATACACAATAAAAAAATTAATCCAAATCCAACTTCAGATTCTTTCTAGGAAAATATTGAAAATCAAAATAGTAACATTTCACTTTTTCCCTGGGACAAAATTTTAAATTTTGTTATGCTTGTTTTCGTATATATTCGCCTATTTATTACATTGAATATAAGTTATTTAAAGATGCTATTTTAATTTAATTGCAGTAGTTGTATTACGGTTATCATATAACGATAATAATTGTGGCAATCCTTTTAGCTCAGTTTTGTTTTTCTCCTACATGTTGACATTCAACATGGCGGCATGTCGTCAGTGCTGTGCTGTGTCGTGGTGAGTCAGTATATTACTAAATTTATATAAAAATAACAACTTTATAGCCTTACAAAGTATGTAAACTTATTTATAAGTCATCAATACTTAGGTTCCAATGCTATTTAGGTGACCATATACCCTATTCTTTAAAATTTTGACATTGATCTCCCATTCTCTAACCCTTGTTAACATCTTTTGTGACATCGTTCTTACGCAGTTATTCTTTGTTTTGTACATTCTATCATGTGTTGCGTTTGAAAGAAGTGCTGAAATAATTAATCACCAGATTAGTTATTGTATATGCTTTCATGTATATTAAGATTGTATGGAGTTGTTCTTGTATAAATCAATAATTTAGCTATTTTACCCCTTGCGCTTAAATGCACATGTTTGTTCAGTATACATACAATGATATTCGAAATTTTGTGTTTCAGCTTTTTATAGTCTTGCTTTAATTTTTTATTTATACCATTTTTTAACTAGCTGCACTGAAAAGATAACTTGCTTATAAAATTATAATTACCGGTTTGGTTTTAATTCAGAAGCAAAATAAAGTTGAAATCTTCTTATTTACGTGTTCTTATAGTTTGTAGGTTATATCTAGAAATTTAACTTAGACTTTACTGCTGCGTATAAATAAAATTGTCAAAAATTAAATTACGCATGTACAACTTGTTTATGTTATGTTTACGTGTGCAACCGGTTTATAAGGGATTATAAGTTTTCAACTTTTGTTTAAAGTGTGTTTTTTTAAAGTTTAATTTACCTAATTACGTCTTTACAATATATATACATCACTATACACTATGTACGATTTATGTGTAGTGTATACAGATACAATACAACAAATGTATTGCACTAAAACGTGAGTGAAATTATTTTTTTTAATCCGTCACTGGATTATGGTATTTAATAATTCTCATCAGTTTGTAAAAAAAGAGATTTACAATCACAGTAGAAACTGAACGTTTATATTTTACATACGTGAATGGCGCAGATACATTTGAGTGTAAAATTCCAGAATCGTATTTACTAGTGTACACAGTGCTGGAGGCTATTGCCGGAGATCGGGTGTTCTCTCAGCACTGGGTGCCACTAGGTACACAAATGCCGCTCTTACGATTTAAGGCTGCTCAAAAATATGTGCATTTAAAAATCATCACACAACTTTTTCCTATGGTCTTCTTAGGATCTTTAATTGTTATTATTATTTTTTTTCTTATTTCATAAAAATATTTACCGATTTTCGAGTAACAAATCTCTGCAATTATTTTAGATCTTATAGAATCGAAGCTCATTGATGCGTGTTATACATCCCGAAGATATTCGAATTAGGAAAAAATACCTACACATCACTATTTTATACAGTTTGTGGTAGGCAAGGTAGGGGAAGCAAGAACTTTTCTATAGCGACTAGTAGCCCTCGTGTATATTCGCCCCAAGAGTGGGGCTTCGTGTTGCATACCGTTTTGCCAAGAGCCGACAAAACACGAGCATGTCGAATCGTTATTGAAAAGTTCTCGTTTCCCCTACTTTGCCCATCGCTCTATGAAGTAGTGATGGGCATAATCGAATGATTTCGATAATCGAATGATCGTAATAATCGAATGAACATTTGAGTATCACTCATTACAATTTTTTTTTGTTTTTTTAGGTCCTCACTTCCTTTTTTTGTAGTTCTCACTTTCTTTTTTTTTTCTGCGATCATTTCAATCAAATGCATTACGGAATATCATTCATGTAAATTGTTCATAATCGATTATCAGTCATAATCGAATGATCATGCATAATACAAACGTTATAATCGAATGATGCCTTTTTCGTCATTCGATTATGCCCACTACAATTATGAAGGTTGTTCCGGTTCCTTTCAGCTTCCAATGTACCCAAATTTCTTGAAATATAATAGGCACGCTATGTAGGATAATTAACAGTTGAAAATATTCTAAATAACTAATATTAGTAACCATATCGAACCCGTAAACTAGTAGCAAATATACTAGTCTAGTATAAAATATTACTTTATGTACTTACCTTCAAGAAATTTCAGTGACGGAAACGCTAGCCTATCAGAATGATGCAGTAATGTGTGGCTTTTGTGTACTAAATTTATTTAACATCAGTGTTTGCACTAATTTAAAAAACAGTTGTCTTATCTCTTAGTTATCTCTATCTTTTTATTTATATTAACCATTTTTTTACACAGCAACCACTAACAATTAACATGTTACAGAACACATAAAGAATAATAACAAAATAACGTGTTTGTTTTTTACATTAGCATCATTATCTGTAATGCATAAACTAATATTAAGAAGTAGGGTCTCATTTAACTTTGCCTTGATGTTAGTAATATTTTTATTTACAAATAAATGATTTAGTAGGGCGAAATGAAACTTTAAAATGGAGAAATCAGGCTATCGTAACTAAAAACATTTGTCATTTATTTGATTTTCGTATCATATTTTTCGCTTTTCTATTCAATTTTGTAGTTGCGAAAATGTGGTGTACTTAGACTATGCCTTAACTATTTAGTTAATTAATAATATTTTTAAATTATTAGTTCTTTAAATCGTATTGGATGATAACGGACGTAGCGTTTTCCTAAATTGATCTCCTATTAATTTCATCTATTAACTATAATTACTGCACTTTATATTAATTGATGGTGCGTTTACCAATGTTCTGATACTTTGTTCAAATACTGCTGCAACTTTTGGCATGCCCAATAGTGTAAATACTTTAATAATTATGTTAATATTTATCTCACTTAGTTGTAGCAGCATTGTCTTAATTTGAAATAACGGACGGGGCAAAATTTACAAAGCATTTCAAAAGTTAATGAAACATTTATTACAATTCACTGCAATACAAACAAAATTGAAAAACAGTTAAATTAAACAACTACTTGACATATATTTTCTGTAGATTGAAAATAACTTAATCGACAATCTTTTACTATCTAAAGCTTTGGAAATACGTTTACGTCGTACGTGAGGATGTTTTTACATTTTGCCATCTACCATGTAATAGCTTGTAAATATTATCAATTTGATCTTTATTTACATTAATTACCTTATTATTTAAAAATTTTTGCACAGAGATAAAAATCAAATGGGGAAGAAAGATTAGTTCTTCTTGTTTTGACTTCTGTTAACACCAATCTCTTTACTAATCCACTTTATTGCATCCACGACTCCTTTTTCATAACTAGTTGCAAAGAAATTTCGCTCTACAGCGCAGTAACACTCATTCAGAAGCACAGATTGGATAAAGAATTTTTAAATTGTGTCCCACAACTATCCGAAAAAATGTATATATTTTTAATGCAACTGTTTGTTTCCTTAATATGTATTATTACTTGAAAAGAGCGTATTTCAAGCGCAAAGCGTGGCCGGGATACGAGAAGTATTTATTTAATATACAATTCCTAGTTCCACAGTGCAATTTGTTTTATTTGCTCTTTCTGTATATTGCCTGCGCCTACCATAGATAAACTATACTATAGATAGGTATGTTCCATATACTGTTTTGAGGCCATAATGAGACATCTATAGGTGTGTCATCAAAGCTTGTTAAAAACCGCGCGCTTATTTAAATGGTATACTAAAGAATGGTGCTATTGAAAAATTTTAATCATCAGACAGGGAGTCTATGTTGAGCGCAGTTTCCCATACTATATGAGAAACTGCATTCAACATAGACTCCCTGGTGATGATATTCGCCATCATAATATACAGTATCGTGAAAAGTTGTTTTCTGTATACTTTCAAGCCTAGTAACCATGTGCTAATGGCCGTTTACACCGACACGTTAAGTTTGGTTTATTTTGGTATTACTATATGCACGAGACATGAACTATCACCTTCAAAGTACCGCTTAACCCTTAAAATTAAACCAGGCTTAACATGGCGATGCAAATGGGGCTAAGACAAATGACATTAGACGATTAGACGCCACCGACAATCACACGGCAGCACAATGGCAGCACACGGTAAATATTGGACAACCGTCGGTAAGATTGACCTTCTTGCTTATCCACGATGCACACATCATGTCTCATTTGCCATCTATTGGTGTGTTATCGAAGTAAAAATTCGGTATCAGTTGCTGCCATTAAACATAACCACCCATGGTGTCTACTGTTGTAGCCCGTAGAAATAACTGAAATCTCATAGGGAATAAGCTTGCAGAAATAGAATTGGTCCACTGGAGCGGTAAGAATCAGATAAACACACTTATTCGACGAAAGAATACGTGCAGCGGAAATAAATTTGCGTACCGATAAACTTACTATTTTACATTGAACTGAATAGTAACCTGTGCACCTTCCCGAACAACGAATCTAGGAACTAGGAGTAAACAAAGCAGTTTTTTTGCCCAAAACTTGAATTATTACAGTTAAAAAAAAACAAATAGCATATTTGTTATGTTGTCACTTAATACGGAAAGGGGATATGTTGTGTCGGACATCCAAGCTAAACATGTAAATACAGTGACCTGCTAATCCAACCAATGAGCTGCTTGAATTCATGTTGTAAAACCAGACCATAATTCTTAGTAAAATGAATCTGAATCAGCACTTCCTCAGTACTAATATTTTCTTTTAGAATATTGATTTTGCGTATTTTTGAGGAAACAGTGCGTTTAAAAATACTCGATTTGCTTTTGCAACGCAGAACTGCTACTGCAAGTGACGATTCTGTGCTGGTAATTTGGCGATAACCATCCGTATCTCGCTACTGATTTCATTTTACAAGCAACATCCTTGCTTTGGAAATCTTTGGTTATCTACTGGAAGAGGTTCCATAATGTCAACGCTATTACATTATGGGTACTGGTTTGTCATGCATTTCACAATTTTTATTCCACAACAAACATTTTCTAGGATTTTTTTTCTAGAGGTGGTAAAAATCTCTAAAAGCAATACATGACATATATTACTTTCAATACAAAATCAAAATTGGAAAGGTTATTTGTATATACAAATATGTGGCATCGCGGATCATAAAACACATATTTTGGTCTAAAAATCGTAAATGTTTGGACTTTTAAAGCAATAAACTTAATTGCTCCTGCTTTTAATATTGTCCTAAATATTTTTAAAATTTTTCATGTCCTGGAATTTGCCTGGAATGTCCTTTTGTATAAAACCTTTAATTTGTTCTTTTTCATTTTAATGTATTCTTTTTCATATTATTCATTGATGGTTTTTAGGGAGGGGCGGAAGGGCTTTATTAGGGCTTTTCCTAATCTTTGACCGCAGTTACTATCTTCAAAATAATCAGCAGATCTTCTTCCTGCTTCAGAAGGATTGAGAACAACTAGAGAAAGCAATTCAAGAGAGCTTGCAACATTGGATTCATTGAATCCAAAAAAAACAAAGATTGTTCCACAGAAAGCTGGTGAAAAGCGATAGAGGAACGAAACCAGGCAAGATTACTATTCATGGATAGACCAACTGAAGAAAATACAAAAAAAAAAATAGTGATTTCAGGAACATAGCTAAGAAAGTGTATAGACAAAAAAACGGAAGCATGTAAATAAAAAATTGAAAGCAATAGAAGAAAACTACGTAACAGAGAAATAAGGAATTTTCTTTCAAAGCGCAAAGAAAATAAGACAAATATGTAGGGCAGAGAGTGTCATATATCAAAAAAAATAAAAACGGGCATCTAATAGGAAACATTGAAAAAAATTAAAACAATGGGTAGATTATTTTGATGAAGTCCTAAATATTGAGAATTGTGAAGAACATAGTCAGGACCTATGAGTATCAGGTGGTATCGAACGGGAGAAAAGAGATGCGTCAACAGAGCAAGAGATAAGAAAAGAATGTCTAAAACTAAAAAATAAGAAAGTGCAGGTGAACATGGACAGGCAAAATGAAAGAGAGGGTTAGCATCTTGATAAAAGGAATATGGCACGAAGAAGGTATGCCACTGTGAAGAAACGCTCTGATATTCCCATTTCTGAAGAAAGAGGATAAAGTGAACTAGAAAGTACAGAGCTGTCTCACTGATTAATGTCACATACAAAGTTTTAGCCAGAACCATTAGAAATAGACTGAGTCCTTATTATAATGATTTGGTAGGAGATAATTGAGGGGTATTTAAAAGTGAATGCTATGCGACGGATCAGATCTTCACTTTAAAAATTGTACTAAATCAAAGCTACGAAACAAATTGAGTTTGCATTATCCTCTTTACTGATTTATAAAAGCCGTACGACTCAACGAAAAATATATGAATATATTGCTTGATGTATTTTTTAAACGTCCAAACAAATTAGTAAGGCTAATAAAATGACATTGACTTATACACGGAGCAAATTAGTAACAGAATATCATTACAATTTACAAATTATCAACGGTAGTATTTAATACTATTTATACAAATTATCTACTCGCACTATTTCGTCTAATACCTGAAGCAGCAAAGGATCATATCCCAACTAAAACAGCAAGTAATTGTCTATGTAGACGACGTGGTGCTAATAATTAGGTCAAAAAAGAACTAGAAAAAATATTCGGCAAAATGGAAAGAATGACAAGGGTAAGCTAAAAATTAATGAGGATAAAACAAAGTATTGATATATGATGTATATGATGATAATTAAGACGAATAAATAGAAAAAAAGACTAAACAAGCAAAGAGCAGAGCAGCGAAAATTAGAATATATAGAACAGGTCATACGGTGTATGGGTGTGAAACATGAGTGTGGACGAAAAAAATGAAATGGAAATAGAGGTGTGGAAGAATAAAATGTTAAGGATTCTATTCGGCGGAACAAAAACGAAGGCGGTTGAAGAAGAAACACGAATTGTGAAATAAGCGAACTATATGGGCACAGGAACTATAGTTCAGCATGTTAAAGCGCAGAGGCTAAGAAGATTAGGACATGTAAGTAGGATGCCAGAACTAGAGTTGAGTCGGTATTTTAGTAACGGTATTTTGGAGCCGTATTTTATTGGAGCGTCGCGTCGCGCTCCCCAATACTGAAATGGCCGGTTACTTTGGAACGATGGGCCAGAACGCGCGCGATAGTAACATTAGTCACTACTACGTTGTTACTGCGAAGCAATCGCTTCCTATAGACAATTCCCAACCTCGCGATTTTTGCGGCAAAGAACTAGTCGCTTTAGAAACTTTGTTCGATACCACGTCGCGTCGTTACTGCGAAGCAATCGTTTTCTATAGACAACTCGGAACTTCGCAATGTTTGACAGTTTTGGTGCACATGTTGTTGACATATTATGACCTCGTGATTATTGGCGAATTTCCGCGACATAATCTAAATTTATGTTAGATTAGGACCTCCGCTTCCAAAACTGTGACTAGACCACCACATCTTCTTGACATAATCCAACATACACTCTCCTTGAGACCAGCTTATGGTAGATTATGCTTGAGAGATGACGTCGTATATATTCCCCTCACGAGGCGTCGTTCGCGAAAACGCTAGGTTTACTCATAATCCGACAATTTTCAGCTAGATTATGTCGCGAAAAATCGCTTTATATGTACAACTTTGGCCCGTTTTTTGAACAAAACCCAAATACTTAAAGAAACCTTATCAGATTATTAAAATAGAGCATTTGATTTTTAATAAAATGACCCCGTGAATTGAAAATTAATAAAGCAGATTTCCATCAGTGAAGTCACAATTTAGTTAATAAGGCTGCCGATTAAGCTATTGATATATGAAGGAAATTTGTAATTATTAGTGTTGGGTAAGGTTGTTACTTTTCTTACAGCGACTAAACAGTCTTCTGTTTTGTCGGCGAACAGGCCTCAGGATGCTCTTCTCGCAAAATGTAGCAACGTACCTACCTCTGGCGCATTTCTATTAATTATTTGATTCAGTATAGATAGCCGTTCGAAGGACATGACGATTTTCAATATTTAACCACTTCAACTCTAACAATATATGACTGACATGTTCATATTTAAGGATGCAATATGTATATAGGAATTTTGAACACGCTGAATTCTATTCCTGTCAAATAAATCAATCGCAAGTCCGTAGAGTGGAAATAGACTATTAAATAGCGAAAATGTAATTAATGTATCACGTTAGTATTACTACCTATTACCTTTTCAACGTCTGAAATAGATCGTATTTCTTCAATAATGCTATTGACTTCCTCACAGTGGAACCCCGTTTCTTTGACCACAATATCCGACTCTTTGGATTATCCGACCTAACTAATGTATTTATGGAGATAACATTTGCGGTTTATTTACTACACTGATAGAAAGATTTCTTTCATTGGAAACAATATCTAAGACCAAGAAATACATTTTGTGTATTTGATTTAATAAATTCATTTTAACGATGTATATTACTATATTTGTTCGAATTGTTTGTAGTTTT
Source organism: Protaetia brevitarsis (assembly GCA_004143645.1). Taxonomy (NCBI): domain Eukaryota; kingdom Metazoa; phylum Arthropoda; class Insecta; order Coleoptera; family Scarabaeidae; genus Protaetia; species Protaetia brevitarsis. The sequence continues at coordinate 250,946 of RXPK01000295.1, forward strand.
AACAGATAGGCCGTTTTTAATGTGTATATGCACATTTTTAATTGCATATAATCACGTAGTATTTTTTTCGTAATGTCCTCTCACCTCATTAAGTCTTTGGTTCTTGTTTGGTTAAATCGCCTTTTTCGCGAGATCGGCTTCATACCTATTCCCAACCAGGTCGGATTAATCAGGTTCTATTGTATTTAACAATTTGGCGGTAACAGAAGGTGACCTGTTAATCCAATTCTTGCTACCTAAGCATGCTGTCAAATTTATATTGCCAGTGGAAAGTTAAGGATTCAAAGTCATTACTAATTGAAAGTACACGTTGTAATAATTAGTTTATTAATTATACTTAAAAATCTAAATAACTCATTCTGAAAATGAAATACACGGATATTTATTTTATTGTTAATGTTTAGTTTGTTAAAGAACTTTATTTTTTGTTAGCATGACAACTTTTGTGAGAAAGAATTCTTTAATTCTTGCGATTCATTTGTACCGCATAGTGATCATGGAAATTGTGGGCAATCATTTCTCCGGAGTCTATAAGCAAAGTTGCTTGTAGTTACGCTAATCCTATGATTTTATTTTGTCAATTAAAATAAAATTTATTTTTGTGATTTAAACAACAGCTTAAGTAATTTTAGAAGAATACTAAAAATGGCAAAATTATTTTAATAATTTGGGTTTCCGTAACACCCACGTGGTATTAGATACTAGTGCTGTGAATCGAAACCGGTTTTGGATGTGGCCATAATTGCTATCAAGAGAAAAACTGGAATCGGTTTTTAAAGTCAGTTTCAAAACCGTGTTTGCAAATTGATTTTTAAAATCTGTTTTGAAACGATTACAAAGATATAATAAATATCGAATATTGTTATATGTTACAATGCAATTTGTTATTGTGTCAAAACACCCATTCTAAAAGCGCGTTTCAAAACCGTTTTTAACAACCGACTTTTGCTAAAAACCGATTAACCGGTTTTAGGAAAAATCGGTTAAGCAGTTTTTTATACCTGGCGGTTTCTGCAGTATTATAAGGTATATTCCGTTTTCTCGGACCCTGGCGTCCAGAAATTTTAACTAAAATGTGGCGAAGGATGTCAAAATAAATAAAGTTACGGCCGAGTGTGTATTTAATTGACTTTTGCTAAAAACCGATTAACCGGTTTTAGGAAAAATCGGTTAAGCAGTTTTTTATACCTGGCGGTTTCTGCAGTATTATAAGGTATATTCCGTTTTCTCGGACCCTGGCGTCCAGAAATTTTAACTAAAATGTGGCGAAGGATGTCAAAATAAATAAAGTTACGGCCGAGTGTGTATTTAATTTGGGACCATCAGCTTTGATTGTTAATGGCGTACTTTGCCGTACGCGGGTACATACATGTGCTACCATCAAGAAATGAGTGATATTAGGCGTATATGTGTATATTTCGTTCACTTACTTTTGCTTTCGATATTGCATGTGTGAAGGGAAGTGAAAGCGGCTACTTTGAGTTAATATTTATTTCTGTATATTTTAGTTTCTTTTCCAGCGCCATTTCGACTGTCAAAAATTTTTACAAACGAGTCGATTTTAAAATGGTTTAAAGAGAGGATATCAAATAAAGTTCTAAATTTATTTGGAATATTTGGACGATAAGATCGGACAGATATATTTAACGCAAAAATTTATTATAAATGAGCTGAATGCCCCCAATTGATATCGTCTCTTGGTAGATTGCAATTATTTAGGTAAATACAAATTAAATTAAGGTGAGGACTATTCCACGCTACTGTCATTCATTGTGTACTCAATGTAAATGTTCAGTACGAAAATTCATCTTTTGTGCATTGACAACGTATATGTACATCTCTAAATAATTGGAGATGAATTTACCTGGTCCTATATCCCTTTTAACCAATCGGAGGGTGATGAATCCCATTTTACGAATAATTTATATTTAGCAAAAAAAGCGTTGGGTAACAAAATCTACTGAAGTTCTTCCTCATGCATTCCATGAGCTTTATGAAGCTAGAGCTTTGACTTATCGTATTGAACGATAATCTGAGAATTCTCAAACTCACCGAGGCAATTCGTAATGCCCTCGACGCAAAGCAACCATAAATGCAGTTTTATTTAATTTTCAACCTGCTTTTGACTCTGTCTACCTTAAACATACAACTTCCATTACGACCGCTGTAGTGCGATTCGGTTCTTGCGATATCTTTGCCGGATTTTCGCAATTTGGTCACGCTTCTTCCTGGTGCTGCTAATAAATCTCCGTCAGGAGCTGGACGGTGTTAGATAAGATAAGGATTGAGGTGGCTAAGAAGCCGGTCCTTTTCAGGTTTCTTTTTATTCTACAAGACCATTTCTAATTTTAGTTTCTTAATTAGATCTATCATCATTGAGAACGGTTTCGTTTTGTAGTTCATGTGAACAGTCTAGAACAGGGGTCGGCAAACTTTTTTAGAACAGGGCCAAATCGTAACGAAAGTTCAGCGGACCAGGTTGTAAACTCTAACGTGTATATTTTTTATTACTGTTCCTCTATGTTTTATTGAACCGAAAACAATGTACCAAAAAGTTTCCGTCGTATCATACAGGGTGTTTAAAAATTACTGACTTGTCAAAGAATCTTAAAGTTACAAAACTTTTTTTTCAAAAACATCCTGTATATTCTTATATTTTTCTGCAACATTCCCTATAGGCTTCAGTGGTTTTATTTTAAATTATTCTTATTATTTATTAACTTTTCCAAATTATTATTGCTAGTAAATATTATAATAATCATTGTTTTTCTATATGTTAGTACCCAGAAAAGTACGCAATATATAAACCAAACAGTAAACATTAAATATTAAAAGTTTATCTTCATCTGGTTCGCATTCTGCAAAATTAGGCAAAAAGCGAACAAAAAGTTAAGAAAGTGTTTGTGTGATATAAGAATTTACAGAGGATTGAAAAAGCTAAATAATGAATTTGAACACATGGAAAGGAAACATGGAAGAAGAGGGCATGACAATAAACATAGAAAAAGCTAAAATCCTCGGAAACCAGAATGTTGAAACTAAAATTGAAATAAATGATACTAAATAGAGTAAATGAGAATTTAAATATTTAGAGTAACATTGGAAGAAACAGGAAAACAAGATGCTGGAATAAACGATTGAAAAACAATCAAGTCTACGCAATAAACCAAAAATTTATTAATAAAAAAGACATTTCTAAAGGAAAAATAAAGATTTTTAATACAATATATCGTTCGTTATAATATGAATGTGAAATCACAAGCTGCCGAAATGAAATACTTGAGACGAATACTAGATGTAAAGATAGAATTAGAAACATACAAATACGTGTGGAATTAGGGATACAATCAGTTTTGGAATTTATTCAAGAGAGACAATTGAGTTGGTGGGGACATATACACAAATAGATAATAATAGACAACTGAAGAAAGTTTATGAAGCAAGAAAACAAGTTAAAAGAAAAAGAGGAAGGCTGAAGCAGACCTGGAATGACGCAATCGGAAATATACTACCAGCTAGTGTGTTTCCCCATGGCAAGAAGCAGCAAAGGTAGGAAGAAATGGAAACAATTAGTGTTTGTAATAAATAATAATAAATGCAAACCCGATACTTAATGGTATAAGGGTAATATATTATATTATTATTATTATCTCGATCTGGGTATCTAAATTATGCCAAAAAAATGGAGACAAAAAGCTTGTCAGGAATTCAATGGAAGATATCTGTTACTTGTTGCCAATACATGTAAAAAAAAAAAACTGAAAACCTAGTAGTGTTATGAAGAAAGCCAAGAAAAATAAGATTCCACTATTTTAGGGCATTTGGAAACACATCTCAGTAGTTCAATACCTGCTACTTCTGAAGATTTGGGCACCTTGAAAACATCTGACCAGAAAATTTTGAAGTAAAATAGGATCCATTTTTAGGAATTCTAATCCAATCTAGATCACAAGAAATGAATTGCGACATATTTTTTGTAATACTTCAACGAATGTTAGTATCTTTTTATTTAAAATAATTTGAAGGGACGAAAGTTCAGTTGAGAGGGCATAAAAAAGAGAAACAATAATTACTATTAATGGATGGAACGATTGTAGAAATTCTGTCTCATTAAAAAAAAATATTAATAATTTCTCTGAGTTCCAAAAATCTCAATAAAACTTTTCCACTATTGCACCATCGAACTGGCGATGGTTAATTCGCCGATAGCCAATAAAGTTAACCACTGCCACAACTGGTTCAATAATGCAAAATAGATAGAGGTGTTTGATGAATTACGCAATGACTTATTGAAAGCTTTGCACAAAACAAAAATACTTGGGCAGTATCAACAATGACTGTTGACTCATCAAGAACTAACAAAAACCACTAGACATTTTTTTGCCTCTTCCATTAAGAAGCGTATTGTGATATTCTCAATTTATCTGACAGTCGCTTGAGATGAGATTTCAACAGATTAAAACAAACCCTCTTCTTTGGGCACACTTCTTCAGCTTTATCGCAAATCTATTCATGAATATTTCAAATTTAATTCTAAATAACGTTAGAAATATTATTGCGAAGTACGGCGAAAGCGTTCATAGTAAATAAATTAACCGGACTTATTTACCGCGACATCAGTTGACTATCGGTCGGTCAATAGTAGATGTAGATACCTCCCGGTACAATAATTTTCGTAAACCCTTATTGTGGGTGAGAAAAACTATGGGCAATAGCTGAATTAACCGCTTGGTACTTACAACTTGCGCGGGCCGGATTGAAATACGCAGCGAGCCGGATTTGGCCCGCGGGCCGTAGTTTGGCGACCCCTGGCCTAGAAAGTGGGCATTTGCTCCACTAGCGGATGGTGTATACGTCACCTAGAGGACTATTACAATCGAAGTTCGTATGCTATCGTCCGAAATACTGAAACGTGACGAACTTTACTTAACAAAAAATTAGATCATTGTCAGGACGGTCGTAAAACGTATGACCGAGTCGCTGCTGATTTGCTCAAATTGTTATAAAGTATGTACCTAAAAAAGATAGCAAACCAGCAATCAAACAATACTAGCATTCAAATACATATTAATCTATTCATACTATTTTTAGTTTGATGTTTTGATAAACAGAATACAGTTCTATTTGCCTACATAAACTAACTGTAGGTACAAATTGAAAATATAATTGATACTGCCCTCGACGATTCTCAATTAGTATAACAAGCATTTTACACTTAAAAATAAGTCAAAGTATCGTTTGGCCTGTATTGAGTTGTGAGATCTACTTCATAAGAAAAATGTAGAAACTGTGTTTAGTAGGGATAGTGTAAATAATTATGACAATAGCCACGTGTAGTCTTGGGAAATGCTTGCGCAGGTAGAATATGCGAATTGAAGGTAGCTAAAACAAGCTTTAATATAAATGTTTCCTGTGATCTTTTAAATGCAGATACTTTTGGAAACCATTTAATTGACGACGTTAGTAATTAGTGGTATCAACACGATGGTGTACCATCGCATTGAGAATAAGAAGTTACTGACAGAGTACAAATTTTGTTGCTGATGGATTGCTTATGGAGGTCCATCATAATATATTTTTTGTCTGGAAGACTGTTCGCTAGGTGGAAATAGTTACCTGACAACTTTTGACAGGTAGCTATTTGTACCCTTGAAATATCTTGAAGGGATTCAAGTTGTCGCTATACAGAATCTAGGTATGATATATCGTGTGATACAATTATTGTTTGGCGATGTCAAGCTTCCTTACAGGTACAAAATATATTATTTTTGAAATCCATTCTTCTTTTATTACGTCTTGAAATAAACTATATTGTTTAATACCTTTTAAGAATCTATAACTTCTATAAATGAAAAGAAGCTGAAATCTACATGTGTAATTTTGCTTAGAATCAGCTATCGTCTGTCAAAAGTTATTTCTTTAACTGAATTTGGATGAAGACTATACCGTGCTGGCAAGATTTTCATATGGGCATATACACACTTCTAAGCGCGTACGATTTGGCAAATCTCCATACGTTAAACATGTAAAACAAGGCGTATATTCGCCAATACGGCATATGTATTTTTCCTTAATATTTCTTTAATAATCATTTAATCATCTCGTTCGTTGGTAGTTAATACCTATCGCTTTTTACTGTAATATGCTAACGGAAGTTTTCGTTTTGTTTCAGCTTGTGTAAATAAGTAACTCAAAATTTAGATTAGAAAATTCAAAGTAACCCGAGTATCAGCGTAACCACTGGCCTTGTGATAATTCAAAGAAAAAGGAAAAAAGAAATTATGAGCATAGCACAATCCGCACCCAGCACGCATTGAAGACATCTGAGGATTTTTAGTTCAACTTTTTCAGTTTTCATTAAATTTTGAGTGACTGTGGATTGTTGTACGAGTTTTTGTTTTCTAATTAATACACATAAATAATAGTAAAAAAATTGTTTTTCGATAAAAACGCATTGTGAACTCGTTACATTTAATAATAATTAGTAATGATTGTATTGTGATTGTTTTAAATTCGAAAACAGAAAGAATAAGTGAAATTACGGTATTGGCTGCCATATAAATATATCTACACATATATTATACTCTTGACACTGTGGGTATCAGCGAGTACCACACATTTTATAACCATTCTGTGATATTCACTACACTTAAGAAGAAACGATACGAAGTGAAGAAATAAAAAATCATTGTGCCGATCGACTATGTCAACCAATCCTCAGTGGAAATCCTTCCAGCCGCCCGACACCATGAATCAAGACTCTGCCATCTTAGATTTTAAAACTATGACCAGCAACGGTAAGCATTGATACGTTTTACTTAATTATGGTATTCTGTAAAATAGAAAGCAATTCGAGTTATTTGTGATGTTATACTTGGTTTTTATCATGCAAAATTTCTAAGTCTAGTTACGTTTACCTATGATTAAAAAGAAACATGTTACACAGGTCCAATGTGCGGACACCTTTCAGACTAAAGAGTATTATGCTTGTGTTATGTTAGGATGTAGCAGGTCCGAGAAAAAAATAGTGACTGTTTTATTTCCAATATGCGGGTACCTTTATACTGGATCCTACTTATTACAATCGCAAAACATAAATATTGGATTAAAAGTGGGGATATTAGCATATCCCGCGTTTCACCTTACCAAGAATCATCAGTGCTGCTAAGTGGCCGATACAGAAAAAAATCGCATGCGTAGTTAATATGAGCCAAGAACTGCGAGATAGTATTCGCTAAATTGTGGATCAGTAATTACAATATGTATCTAAATAAGGACACGATATTTGTAGGACGATATTGGCGGCGTATGCTAATAGTGACTGATTGCTACACATGCTTTTAATTTATTAATTAACGCTAGTTTATTAACACTAGTGTAGTAGCTTAAATATTTTGTAGTTAAAGATCAACAGTTTATCAAATATCCTCACGATTATAAGGAGTTTTCCATCTTAAAAGTGAAAGTTTTTTGCGCTTGCACAGATAACCAGTTTAAATATCCGAAAACTATGTAACTGAAAAAAAAACTGTCGAAACTGAAGCAATATAAATAAAATTAACATACGTAAACTACAAAAGGTAAAAAGAAGGCTATTCGTATCTGTTCAATAGCTGATCGACGTGACACTATGTTTTTTCTACTTTACCACAAGAACGTAATTTGTCTACACAGTCATTTTAATGTGAGAAAACTTATTTAATTCTCATATTTCTTTGCCTATTGCAAATGTTTCGGAGGCTGTTTTAGGGAAAAAAAACAACAAAACTTGCCTTGATACTGGCAAAAATAGCTGTTTTGTTTCTTGTCAAAACTTCGTCGTTTAAATGCGTACACTAAAAAAGTTACTTTATTAAATACATCAAAGAAACCGACATGGAGATTGATCTTTTACTTATATGATTATAATTACGATAAAGAATAAGTTCTTTGTTGATATTAACTTTAGTAAACGGTTTTCTCTTTTCAGCAAAATCTCAAGCATTTAATTTCAATAATCGTTCCACTTCAAGTTCACGGTTCGGGTCAGACTTTCCAACGCTACAGGATAAGTCACCATCTTTCAACAGCAACCTTTATGGATCCTCCAGTGCAACAAACGCAACAGGCCGTTTTCCCATCGGCACCTTTTCCCTGGATACGAACAATGTGTACAACAGTAGTGGGGATTCCCTCAGCAATAACGTCTTCTCTAACGGTAACAATAGCAACAACAGCAGCTATAATGATTCAAATTCAGCTAATCTTGGAACTCGTGAGACTGGAATTATTGAAAAACTTCTGGTACGTATTCAACATGCTATTATAAATGTTATTGCATAGTAGATTGCTATTACTTGTCCAATATCTTTGCCAGTGACTCATTAACACATGCAGCAATAATACTCAGACATTTATCTCATAGTTTAACTCATCCTGTATAAATTTACGGGAAAAATACATTACTCTGATCAATGTCTGAGTGAGCGAGGTGCGCTTAATGTTGAACGGGAATTCAATTACATTGATATGGGGAATGTTCATATAGTCTTGTATTAGCCAACGATACTAGGTTATGATATAGGGATTCACATCTAAACAATTAACTTACTTGTTTCTGTCCTGTCAACTTTTCCTTGTTTACTTAACTTTTGAACAAAAATACTTGTATGAGAACTAAAGTCGCAACAGCAATTTACGTATTCCCAACAAAGACCACACCTAGAAGGTGTAGAACTGATCGTCTACTACCGTGCAAAAATAAGTGCTGGGAACGTCACTAAGGTATAATATGTAGAAGCCATTAGTGGCTTTATCTGCATTCCAGATTAGGTGTAACCTTGGGCGGACTCCGCTCTACTCAGGGTCGCTGTGCAAGTTTCTTAACTTCATTTCAGGCTGACCGTATTTGAACACGATTGTAAAGTGCTTTACGAAAACAGTTACATTTTTTTTTTCTAAAATACTGAAAATGTAGTAGTAGTAGTAGTACAAGCTATAGATATATGTATTATTAGACTAACGCATGTCAATAACTTCAATTGAAAATAGTTATGATCTCAGGCGGAGACAGGGAAGGGGATTTGTGAGGTTATGTTACAAAATCTCTCTGTAGCCAACCATAAATAACAAAAAAAAAAAAACAACTGTTACACTCGCATTTTATTAGCCAATGATTAAATGCATCAAGAACTTTAAATTTGTAAAAGGTACACGCCCTACATTTGATGGTAAACTATTAAAGTTTAGTACCGTAAGAACACCTATTATCAAGTGTAACTTGAACTAAGAATCAGTTATATGATCCATAATTGATTAGGATTATATTTAATATTATTTTTCTCTGATAACAGCATTCGTATGGTTTTATACAATGCTGTGAACGACAAGCAAGATTATTTTTCCACTTCAGTCAGTTTAGTGGAAATATTGAACATCTTAAAATTGGCGACCCCGTGGAATTTGAAATGACATACGACCGAAGAACAGGAAAACCTATTGCAAGCGCTGTTACGAAAATTTCGCCAGAAGTTGTAAGTATCTCCTTTAACTCAGGTAAAATTAGTTGATATACTAGTACTGGGCTGTCGTAACTACGAATATGTATACTTGTGCTTTCTGCGTTTATGTACACTAGATGAGTGAGAATATTTCAAAATTTTAGGAAATTATAGGGACCGAACGTTTAGGTATCTTTGGATAGAACTTTTTCGTAACGAATTTATATCTGAAACAATGACAGCTGGTGCTTACGTTCCACGAGTGTTCTTACAATGATCTAATTGCTTCGTGTAAGCTCGTAACAGTTTCGTATTTCGGACGCTGGCTACTTCGATCGTTGTAATAACCCACTCTGTGGCCTATACACCAGCCACTGCTGAACTGAAAATACTTCCTTTTCTATCTATAAATCATATCTATTCCCCTGCACTTCCCTACCACATTCCTCAATAAGGTCCGGTCCTTCAACAAGTTATACAAAAAACGACTTCCTGTACTTTATTTTTGTCATACGATGGCGAATGCCTAAAACAATTCAACATTTCGGTTTCATATTTGTGAGTAAAATCAATTCAAAAAATGACAAATTTCAAATTATGTTCTAAGATGTCACAACTGTTTTGGCCAATAAAAAACTGACGATTCTGTGTTCGCCCAGTGTCACATATATCAGGTATCATTTAATGACTTTTGGTTAGTGTTTAAGTGACATTTAGTATTGTAACGTTTTTCTATTCTTAAAACGTTGTCGGGGTTTAGAAAAAAAATACACAGGCGATATATTTAAATTAACTTGATTTATTAATACACTTACGAACTACTTAAAATGTATTAAATAAGATCAAAATAAACACTAAAAATTAAATCACTCACTGCTTACTATTAAAAATCACTTAATTACGAATGTCTTAATTTATGTAAACGATTTATTTCCACCGATATTTATATCACACGTACTAATTCGCTCGTATTTATTTCCACTCGCTATCCGCACTATTCAACTCGTATCGATTGACTGACTCGTCGGCCAATCCCCACGCGTTATTTATATTTGGCGCGAGACTGACTAGACAGTTCCGGAATCATCTAGGGCGTGTTTCTAGATTCGGAAGAATAATCACGAATCTTCAACCCGGTACTGCCCGCTGTCATTCCTCGTACGTAGTTCCTTATTAAGCTACGCAAGCGCCATCCATTGAGCGCCTAACGAAACTACCAGTTTAAAACTTGGCGCTCGTTACAATATGACTATTTAATAATTGCGTGATATTACGATACCGACTGCAATACCTTTAGCAATTATTAAGTATTAGCAAATATTATACCAGTATATATATGGTCAAAGAAATGTTCCACTGGCGTACTATAGATGACACAATAAGTACTCTCTTATGGAAATATATTACCACTACAAATGCACAACAATAGAAAATGCTGGTGGTGTTATCTATAGTGCGCCAGTGGAACATTTCTTTGACCATATGTATACTGGTATAATATTTGGTATTAGGGATTTGCTATGCAACATTAACAGCCCTGATACTGACTATACACCATCCCTGTCCAAGTTAAATTATACAATTGGTGACGCTTTCCCCTCGGGAGGGAAAGTAGTTTAGGTGTCAATCCTCAAAGGCGCTGCGGTCAACATGCCAGTACATAAAGTACTTGCGTATAAATAAGGAAAACACATTTCAAAAAATATGTTAATTAGATTTTATATAATTTAGGCGCAAGTTTACCACTACAATTATTCTTTATTCTAGGTTGCAAAATCGCTCGCATTTCTTAACCATTGGTATAAATTTATTTAATTGCATTGACAAGTAGCACCTCTTACAAGAACACCTATTGCTTTAAAGCATAAATAATTCCTTCGATTTTCGTTCTATATAGCTAAAGTGTTATTTTGACATTTAGAAATTTGAATGAAAGCTGCATTTTTTAAATCACAGTTTCACAAAAATATATTTTCGTGTAGTAGATATGTGTATATGCAGATATTGTGCAGTGTTTATATGTTTGTGTAATACGGTTACTCGAAATGATACATTTTGAGCTGTTATTTTCATCCGAATTGAAACTTTTATACGTAAAATGTTCTATGTTCTAATACTTTCTTTCGAAAATACCTTCATGCGTTTACAAACTTGAAGTTATTGTTTGAAAATTGATTGTGTTATTGCGATAATTCATCATGTTTTTGCATAGAATGTACGTTTGCAACAATAATGCATGCAATTTTTAAACAATAATTATATAAAGGGAAATAGTAAGATACACATTCAATTTCCGTGCTCTTAGCGACGCAGACGTCTTCTATGGATTGATACCAGAACCTTTCAAAATCGATCCCAATCACATTGCATAGGCATAGCAACTTTTTACCATTTAGTTTAGTATCTCTAGTGTACCTTATCTCTGCTATACACATAATTCCAATCAAACTCAATGTCAGTTGAAAATTTGACACATTAACTGACAGCGGAGACACAGATTGTGCAATAGGTAAACGTTAATTAATTTTTTATTGGGCGGAACAGATGTAACGTTGGACTAAAACTTTTAAAAAATATACATTTCCGAACTCTTTTTTCCTTTAAAAATACTAATCTCACAAACAGAAAACTTGTAAATCTGTGGTAATTTGAAATTTTTCTTTCGAATGATCATTGCAGATTGTTACGAGAGAAATTACTCCATTATTTCCATCTCAAAAAAGTGCAGACGATTGACCCTAATTATTTTGTTAAAAGATATTGAAGGATATTGGCCAGTGAAAAACAAAACACGTGCGTATGCGTTGACGTTTAATATATGGATGTCCGCATCGAAAAGCATAATAAATCTCTTGTTCGATACATACACTGTTATTTTACAAAACTTTTATAAAAGAAGTTTTAGTAAAAGATTTATAAAAGATCTACGCCAAAGAACAACACCTAAATGTGGCATTATAATTCATTTAAAATGCGTTCTCTAAACTCTTCTAGTATTGGGTTATTCTAAAATAGTTATTTTCAACGGCAAGTTCATGGCACGACCTGCTTGACGATTTCAGACAGTTTGTCTAATAGGGCCGGCCGAATTTAAATTTACATTGAATTGAATGTTACACCAGATTTCGGTAAGTAGCGACATTTGAGAACATGGAAACTACTTTCCTGACAGGTCAAAATAATATTAAGACGGACACAGTTGATTTATATGCTAAAGTAGCAGTCCAAAACTATGTAACTTAAATAACCAATAAATAGTAGAAATAACTAATAAGATGTGAAATACAACTTTAAAGAACCTAAATGTTCGGTTTTTGACGAAAGAAACAGATTAACTAGAATAATTCTGGGAAATATTACCTTCAGTGGTTGTAATTATGACGTTTATCTAAATTTGAAATGACATTTTGCTTTCACAATTTTGCCAACCGAAGGGTAATCATTTTTCCCAAAAAAGTCCGATGAGTAGTGCCAGCGATGAACACGTACAACTTCTGCTATGGGATTCTGTTTCTGTGAGAAGTGATAACACGCTAGCCTTTTCTAGACGATAACGTTAACGTGAGTACGGTTTCTAGTGATTCAGATAAACCTATCGTTAACGTTACCAAAACATATCGGCAATCTCCATGAAAATAAGTACACTGGTTCTAAAAATCCATGCCATTTAGAGAATTTTAGCAGGGTATAAAGTTAAGAACATAGGTGTATATAACGGATAAATGACAAAAATATGCCTAATTTTTATATCTTCTTTTATTGTTTACGTATTTATTTATTATTTACTATCCTCCGTTTTAAATGCTTGAAATTAACATTTTTCATGTAGAATTTAATACATTGTTATGAAGAACAACAAACAAAATGAAGATAATTCATCTGCTACAAGAAATAAAAGAATTTCTAAAAAAAATATTTTTATTTTAATAAATTTAATTTGCAAAATGTCTATACAGGTTTCAATATATGCGACAAACTTTAAGAGTTGATTCCTGAGGTTATTTTAATCATAAAAGTTCATATGAGTATATGTCCAAAACGGTTTGGTTTTAAAGTTATTGAATGTTTAATAATAAATTATGAACTATGACTAACACGATATAATATCACAGTTGGTTCTTCAAAAACTATTGTGTTGAGAGGGAATTGTTTATTTGCCATTTCAGTATTTGTCAATAGTTGTCAGAGTATTCATTCAGTTTATTGCCAGTTTCTGTTTTCTAAAATGAAATACACGAATGCTGAGATGTGTGTTTCATTTTAGTTTTAGTTTTTCCAATGGAAATTTGCGTGCTGCTAGACGTCTTTATGAAGAACGTAAACCCGAACCGTATCATCTCGCATCATTCAATATTTGCTCGTCTTCACCAACGTCTTGGTGAAACTGGAAATTTAAAAAAACGGACGACTGATAACGGGCCCTCATCTACAGTGAGAGCTCCACAAGTTGAAGAAATGGTACTAAATGAATTTGAGGCACATCCTACTACAAGCACCGGAAGAATTGCGTTTGCTTTAAACATTAGTCACGCCACAGTTTGGAGAATATTGAAAGAGCAACTGTTGTATCCATATCACATTCAACGGGTGTAGGCACTTTTGCCGGCAGATTTTCCGCAAAGAGTGGCTTTTTGTCAATGGATGCAACACAAAATCCTGACTATTTGGCTCAAATATTCTTCACCGACGAGGCTACTTTCTCTAGAAACGTAATTATTAATTTTCATAATAATCACATATGGGCCGAAGAAAATCCGCACGAACTAGTGAATGCCCGTCATCAACATCAATTCTCTGTCAATGTGTGGACCGGAATTGTTGGAGATCACTTGATAGGTCCACATTTTTTACCGATGCGGTGAGATGACGAGGTATACCGCAATTTTCTTGAAGAGGAACTACCCCTACTGCTGGAAGAAGTTCCGTTGCAATTAAGATTACAAATGTATTTCATACATGACGGTGCTCCAGGGCATTTTAGTTTAGTTGCTCGCGAGTTTTTGGACAATGCGTATCCAGATCGGTTAGGACGGGGAGGTCCACAACCGTGGCCTTCTCGGTCTCCAGACTTAAATTCTTTGGACTTTTTTCTCTGGGGTCACCTTAAATCATTAGTTTATACGACTCCCATTGAAAATGTCGATAAACTGAGAAATCATATTATCGCAGTTTTTCAAACAATTCAAAATACCCCTGGTATTTTAGAACGCACTCGTCAGTCAATACGACGGAGGATAGAAGCTTGTATTGCAGTTGGGGGCGGTAATTTTCAACAGTTAGTATAAGTTAATTTTGTTTTACTAATTATTTTGTTAATTTATAATAAAAACATTAATTATGTTAACTTACTATTAAACATGGTACAACTTTAGAACTAAGCGATTTTGAACGTATGTTCTTATGAACTTTTATGATCAAAATAACTCCAGAATCAGCGCTTAAAGTTTGTCGCATATATTGAGAATCAGCCTGTATATTACCGTATTTCTAGTTTGTTGTCCAACATTTGAGAAATTGTTTTCTCTATTAATAAAGAGATTATATTATTATTAGGAATATTATCTGTATCTATATTTATTCCTCCGTCTGCATAGCAATTTATTGTTGTTGTTATAAAATCAAATTATAAAAGCAAAAGGAGTATTGAAAGGATTGCTTGTATCCCTAAGATATCGAAGATACGATTGCAGTCCACGATTTCTGTCTTTGTTTCTTAAAGCTCACATTATTGGCATCATACTTCAAAATTAATTCAAACAAATAAAAACTTTGATTACTATAACCACTACTTAGTAATGTTAGAAAAGGGGAATATGCGACACAAACAAAGACGTGACTTCTCACGAAGATTTGCAGCATAACTTTTCCTAACGGCAGACACTTGAGGCGAAGGCGTGAGA
This sequence comes from Protaetia brevitarsis, assembly GCA_004143645.1. Classification (NCBI taxonomy): domain Eukaryota; kingdom Metazoa; phylum Arthropoda; class Insecta; order Coleoptera; family Scarabaeidae; genus Protaetia; species Protaetia brevitarsis. The sequence continues at coordinate 266,325 of RXPK01000295.1, forward strand.
GTGACAGACTCCCTTAACAGAATCGCATTTGACAATATAATGTGAGGCGTACGGGTTTCTCACTGAACGTACACCCCTGATCCGGTAGGTCGTGTAAAGCAAACTGTCAAGGTCATCAGCAGGACGTGGCAGGGATCATAGCGTTAAATATAGGAAACGTCCATATAAAACCTATACTAATAAGCGACCAGCTTTTACGTAGTTAACATTTGAGACGCATGTGGCGTGTTAGTAGATTTTAAGAGTAACTACGCGGCAAATTTTAAAAACTTAGTTTTGGCTATTGGTTCGGCAATAAAACATTGATAACGGAAGACACTATTTATTGTCAACTGTCACTACAATTAAACAACTTTACTGTGATACATTAAAGTGTATGCAATAGTACTTTTGATCAAACATTATTTCGAACTCCAACACTCCACCACAGCCTTGTGGTTTTCTTTCGGCATCCCTTTCGTTAAAAGATCGGCGATCATGTTTTTCTTTGTCGAAATCGGGTTGATATGGATCTGTCGTTCTGCAATCTTTTCTCGAACAAAGCTTCACAACGATGTGCTTTGTCCGGGGATGGCAAACGGTCATTCGAGGTGAGGCTATATATGGGAACACTGATGTTGCCGATTTAAACAATCTCTTCTCCAAATCTTTTTAGCCACATGGCTTGTTGTGTCACTGTTGCCAAAGCCATATATTCCGCTTCGGATGTTGACAGTGCCACGGTTTGCTGCTTCCGACTGTTCCAAGTTATAGCTGCTTTACCTTTGAAAAAGATGTATCCTGTAGTTGACTTGCGTTCAACTCGGCAGCCCAAGCTGCATCACAAGATCCTAAGAGCGTAGTTGTGTTAAACAAACAATCCCCTGTAAAACATTAATGTGCACACAATGACAAATGCATGAAAATTAACACCATGAACACAAAGAAAGCATAATATGTCAAAATGATTGAAACTAATTGAAACGCTGTCGGTAATATAGATCAATATTTTTCGCAACCGAAACTTTCTCTTATTTAATATTTGAGGCTATAGATGGTGCTACCATCGACCCGGTCGCATTTACACAAGATATTTTAAAGAAAGTCGACCGCAATTTTGAAAGATTTGAATTTTGACGAGCGCCAATGACAAGTTTTCAGACTAGTGTAAAATAATAATAAATGTCTTTATTTTCCAATATAGATACATAATTTATTTGTTATATAAACTTAATTAACAAATTATCAACATTAAAAAAAAAAAACATACAAAAATGGGAAACCGCAAGGTGGAGTTCAGTTGGAAAACTAAGTGTTTTTCCATTACGAGAAAGAAAATGATTTATGTAAAGATTAAATGAATTTTTATAATAATTAAAATATAATTATTACATTGGCATCATTTTGCCACAAAAGTAAAAAGTAGACTGCCTAAGTTAGTTTAACTGAACGAGTCCTTCAGTGAATTCAATAATAAAAAAATCTCGTACTATCATATCGATAACAGTTTCTTCAAAATGAGTATTTAACGCCAAACTTATTATTCTTGCCGTCTATTGCTAACACCCAAAATCGTCTCAACATTGGCATCGGTGCGTATTGCAAGGTCATTTTACTACCACAGATATAATTTGTCCAATTGGGTTTACATATTATCTAATTCAACCAACACTATATTTGCTCAATTGGTCAGAGCAACCGCCCGGAGAGCGGTGGGTGCTGGTTCAAATCCTGCTTGGGACTAATTTTTCTTTGAAAAATTTCTCCCAGAAATTTGTTACAGTATATCAATTTCCTATTTATATTTATAACACTATATTTGGTCTTATGAAAATCATTAGAAGTTTTATATAAGACCTCCTAAGATTTTAATCTGTTCTTAAGCATGCATTACCTGATAATTACGTGTGAGTTGTTCAAGATGTCGTGTTTGATGTTTGTAGACACATCATCAACATGATATATGATTGTATACCAGCTCATTTCTATGTTATTTGTCGTGAGTTCTTGGATACAATCTATCCTAATCAATGGCCGCATCCAGCTAGAGATTTTGCCTTGGTTTTCGCTATATCGTACTTATTGTTTGGAAGACATCGCATTTTTGCTATAGGTTCTGATACTTGAAATGTCATAGTAATCGAACAGTAATAGGTAACTGAAGAAATAAAAGCTAATATATCAAAATTATTACAGATTATTTTCATGTTGATAAATATATGCTTTATTTTTCTCAATCACCGTATTCTCCACATGTAGTGCAGAGAGCGCAATTCACTATGAAATCTGACCATCTACTGGGATCAATTTTCGATGTATCATCCTATGCAGCAGACGGTAGATAGCATATGCATCTAATCAACGCCGACTAGATATCCAGGCCTTCTACAAGGAGTGGGAGAAGATGGCGTATCGGGGTATTGCACGGTGTGCGCACGGGAAACTGTAGCGAAGAGGTATAGATGCTGTACCAATCAGCCGCTACGGCCGGAGTTCTCGGGTCAGATATCTAATCGGCGTTGATTTAACATTCTGAGGAATACGCTGTCAACTATTTGCATCTGCTGAATACGACTACTGTAATGGAAGCAATTAACTTCACGTTATCCGATATGAAATTGAATGATCTTTTTCGGTGGGGCGATATCATAACTTCAGTCCCTGAAATACCTGTAAACATGCAATGTTACAGTGCAAATACAATACCAATTTACCTGACGAAACAACTTTTAATTTTTAGGTAGTTTAAAAAGAATATTTAAGCAATATAATGCGATAATAATAATGTGTTACACATGTGCTTACCTAAATAAAATATTTGAACATGGGAACAAAATTCAACTACAGTCATGTAGGATTTAACCGTGGGTTTTAGCCAAAGATAACGAAATTCGAAAGGAGTATCATACTACTACTATAAAGGGCTTATAGACTAGTGGTTTGTATATTTAGGCATCAGTTCTGAAGTCCAGGATACGAATACGCCTACTCTCTAAGTAAAGTTTTTGTGGTTTTCGTCACGACTTGACATATGCAGAGAGGCAACGTCTTAAATCGCTATACGGGCGCAAGCATCAAAAATTAAAAACTAAAATAAAAACTTGTTATTGGTTTCCAGTAATATAATTTTATCGCATTAATTTAGCTGCAATAGATCGCAAAAGAAAGATAGTGAAGAAGTGGTTTGAAACAATCTTCATGAAGAATTAGAAATAACTTTTTTTTCGAGTTAGTTCACTTCGCCTATGCACAAGAAAAATGACATATATCAAAATGGGCGCATTTTGAGTTAATTTACGATAAAAATGTCATTATGGGTTAGTGCGAGATTATAGTGAACCGACGAGATAAGTAATAGTGCGGAGTAATATTAATAGTGGAGTAGTCGTCGGCGATATTGTGGTACAGCACTCCATACCTCTTATATTTTATTTAATGTATTTCCAAAATATCGTCCTGAAGGTTTCGAAAGTGCTGTTATAAAACATGATTTAAGTTTAATGCAAAAAAAAACGGACCAGAAGATGGTCACTCCATCCTATATACGCTATGAGAGAAAAAGATAGAATTCATACGTCTATATTTTAAACTTAGAAAATACCCTAATAAGATTAACAATACTTTAGAATGTCAATATCAATTATTATATATTAAAACTAATGGATCCACAAATGCAACACCATTTTGACCTCAGCCACCACTTCCCATAGTTAACTAATTTACATCTGTTGTGGTAATTCTTGTTTTGTTGATCCCACAAAGCACGCCGAGAAAATATGGCGTTAATTAATTGTTCTGAAGACATCCTAAATCATCAATAGCAAAAAATATCTAATATCTATCTATCGACAGTAGTACCTAAATATAATCAAACAAAATTTTAACCGTTAAACTATTAGAAGAAAGGTCGGTGCTAACCACGAAAATTCCCGAAGTTCGTTGTAGACTCCTGACCGCATTCATCGCCGCTACTACAATCAAACATGTTTCTTTCCAACTACACTGCTATTATATTTGTTTGAATGTACCGCTCTGTTAAACTCTCCAAATTTTCCTTTCCTCGCTCCTCCACGCTCCACTATAATCGCACCCTTAGCTACTGATCTTAAATATATATTTTGGTTTGAAACAAAATTAAGTTCTAGAAATGGACAAATCAACAGCGTGAACGATAACAATGTAAAGTTTAGTTGTTTCTCTCAGGGGTACGCTTTTTAAGTTGCGCCAGTATCCATGTGTACAGGCGGTTTGCATATTTTTTAACATTTTGGTTTAGGATAAAATTACAAGCAATTACACCTGTACTATTTTTTCATTTTTATACAAAGAATTAATAAATCTTTTAATTTTCTTTTGTTACATATTTTTTTCTTAACGCAAAATAATACCATATTATATATTGATTAAATGTACATTTTACTGACCATGTGCGGCAAATAAATGCTTTTCTGGTTGGTTTTTGTAATGATATTTTGAGGTTAAATTTAGTCAATATTTTCTCAAATTCATGTTGATTTTGGAGTGTGCGCGTAGTTTATTATTTTTAGACTAAACAGTTAATCCGAACTCCCTAATTATCGGGGCTACAAGGGACGGCTCTTTCGTCGAAGATGTCACACATGCACTTGACAGGATGGACACCTGGTTTTCACAAAACAACCTAAAACAAAATATTGATAAAACAAAAACTATATTGTTTACAAATAGAGGAATGGATACAATCAACTTACCGTACCAAAATCAAATATTGACATCCTTGGAAGAAGTTGGTTTTCTGGGGTTGTTGGTGGACAGTCATCTAAACTGGAAACCTCATATCCAACAACTAATTAAGAAAATAAGTAGCTTCAGCTACGCTCTCAAAATCATAGCATCAACGGTGAGCCGGGAGGCGGCGATGTCAGCTTGCTATGCCTACATCCAATCCCGTTTATAATCTTTTGGGGAAACAGTGTTGACGTGCAATCAGTGTTTATTTCGCAGAAACGTGTGTCCGCAGTGTCTTCGGTCTTGCCCCGCGGGACTCCTGCAGACCGGTTTTTGTTGAGCAACGTATACCTAGCATTTTTGGACTTTATCTCCTCGAATGTGCAACATTTGTAAAGCGCCATAATCAGTATTTTGAGAAGTTTGAACTTGCACACGCGTACACGACCAGAGGAAATGGATTTCTAAGTCAACCGCACACTAAACGGGCAAAAGTGCAAAAAAGTGTCGAATATCAACTTCTAAAACTTTATAATCACCTTCCCGACAAACTTAAGAGTCTACCTTTAAATATTTTAAAAGCGAAGCTTAAGAACTTTCTAGCTCAAAACGCTATTTATAGTATAGAGGAGTTTCTTAAGCTACGCATGGACTGCTTGTAATTACTGAACTGTGTATATGTTTGTATGTTGTTTATATGTTTATATTTACGTACTTTACATATGCAGATATTGTGTCTATGCTTTTTCTTGTTTATTTTGACGCTTTTCATATATATTTTGTATTTTAAGAACAGAGAATATATATTATATTATATTATTATTATATTAACTTACAAAGGTGTTTGCTACCTTATCGGTGTTTGGGAGTCAACAACTTCTCTTTGCAGTATTTCAATCTTTCAAAGCTTGCAGGCTGTAAAGTAGATGTTGGTAGATCTTAGTTTTGAGATAGCATTATAGGAAAAAGTCTAAGAAAAAAGTTGCTACACTTAAATCCGGCGAACGTGGAGGTCATAAAATGTTAACGAATCTGGAGTTCAACCGGCGGGGGACATTTCTCTCACAATGATTATTGAATTACGGGCTGTGTGGACCGTTGTCGCGTCATTTGAATAAAAGCATATCTAACGAATCCTTTGATATGTGCAGAAAAGAAATAATCATGCTTATGCACCGTGCAACAGTTACGGCGGCCATATGATAAGGTTCCTCAAGAAAGTAGAACCCGTTGAACCTTTCACTGCTGACCGTACACTAAATTGCTACCCTGTCACCATGTAGAGACCTCTCTTGAATCAGCCAAGAGTTCACATTACTCCAATAGTGCATGGTTTGTTTATTAACGCTACTGGAAATATGGAAATGTGCTTCATCGTTGAAAAAAGAAACCGTTATGGATAATTCAACGTGCACTGCGGCTAGATAGGTTAAGGACGATCGCGTGCTAACGAGCAGATTGCTGAAGCGATCATAGTATCGACTGTCTCACTTGCTTTGTCAAACGACCCCTGTATGCACTAACCGTTTTTCGCAACATTCCTACATAAGGAACCTTTTCAGCTTTAACAAAAACGATTTTCTATTGGGAACTGTATCTTAGGGGCGATTTGGTCACGAGTATGCACTGCTCGCTACCCCATACTACAGACTGTGTTTCTGGAAAAGCAGCTATCGATAATATAATTTTAATATAATTTATGCGGCTGAGCGGTCTACAGGCCGAAATTTCCTGAATTTCATTTAGTTTTTATTACATATCATACGAATTACATGACGTTTTTCGAAAAAAAAGTGACATTTGCAATGTCTGCGGTGTTTGGAAATATCTCCGGAAATACGAAAGTTAGAAAGATGCGGTTTTCAGTTTTCGCTTAATCATAAAACAGCACGTCTTTCATTTTAAAATTGTTGCTTAAACGCAACAATTTTAAGAATTATTAAATAGGGCTCTGTAATTTTCGAACTCTAATATCATGGATAACTTGATTTTTTTAAATTAAATGGTATAGCAATTTTTACATAAATGGATGATTTTCTTTCGATTTTATACGACTGTCATTCTGTCTATCTCCAAAGGTTTTGGAGATATTCACGATTTTTCAGTTTTTCATTGTAGGTACGTATTACGAAGCGCCGGCCACCTTCCCCTCGCATTTCACCAGGCTTGGGACTGGCTGCAGTAATACTGGCATGCTTAGAAAGTGGCCAACAATACACAATAGGACCACCGGCAACAGACAAAACTTGAAATTAAAAGAAATGTAGAATTTACTGAATTTTTTGTTTTTATAGTGTATGTAGGGAGCTTTTGGTTAGTTCTTACCAACCCAATAGATAAGCTGGTTTTCTTATAATGCATTAATCAGGATTTTCTTTTATACCATATGTTCCATGAATATACTCTAGAAATAAATACATAATCCTATTCGCCGACTGTATATTCGTTTAAATATTATAGCCGAATTCAGATTTCCATTTGTGTTATCATCAATTAAATTCTACTAAAGTAGGGATTCCGAAAAGAATAATAATTTATTTGATTATCTGCTACATTGTACGTTTTAATAGCATAATTTACATAATTGTTCCATAGTTTTCGTATGCTTTGCTAATGCTTTCGTCATTGATGAAACTTGCAATACCAATGTGTTGTTCTCTTAAATGATATTATGCAATTGCTTTCTATTAATTTTTCAAATATTTTTTCCGTTGAAGAACATTGATTACTGTCAGCAATTTTCTCATAGAGTAATTTTTTTTTAGGTAATGAGTGAAGAACGAGTAACAGGCACAGTAACAACTGAATTAAGGGGAGAAGGTTCCAGCGGCGATACACAAGGTAGAATAAGTTACGAAAATCGTGGTGAATGTTTCTTTTTGCCCTACACTAAAGACGATGTTGAAGGAAACGTAACACTAAGATCTGGAGACAAAGTTAGCTTTCAAATAGCAACGAACAATCGGTACTATAGATGCTTGCACTATGGAGTGATTGCATACACTGATTTACTTTTTAATTTGCAGAGGTATTCTTGGAGCTTGTCATGTTAGGCTAGAAAACCCAGCCCATCCAGTAAAATATCAGGGTGTAGTTTGTTCTATGAAGGAGAGTTTTGGATTCATCGAGAGGGCTGACGTCGTTAAGGAGATATTTTTTCATTTCTCCGAAGCAAAAACAAAAGAGGAATTGCGTCTTGGCGATGACGTGGAATTTATCATTCAGACAAGGAACGTAAGTTTGTTTGCATCTTTTTAAATATTTTTTTTTGAAAATTAAATTGTTTCAAATGTTTTTAAAATGTTATAGGCGATATAGCATATGTTGTTACAGTTATATAAGTAATTAATATTTTATATGGTTGAAAAATGTATTGTATCCTTTCCATTCTTGATTCGCCATTAAATCGGGTGAGAACTTCGCATTAGGTACACGTAGCTGACTTTAAGTTTATTTTCATCTGTTAATTTAAATAGTGTTTATCAAGTGCAAGTCGATAAAGTGTCAAAATAATGGAAAAGAAAGTAAAAAATTGTAAAAATTGTAAAAATAAGCGATATACATTCATTTTAACGTAGATATGTATCATACTCTCGAAATTCACTTCAGTTCTATCAAAGCCCATCCTGACTTCTCGCCCGAACAGTGACATCAAGGTCACGAAATTTTGCGCACTGAGATCAAAAGAGCCGACAAAGAAATTATGTTCTGGTTGTTAGATATTCTGTGCTATTATTACTAACACTGCAAAAACTATGAAACATTACAGGGGTTAGAAAAGGGTAGATAGTATAAACTTTAACATCAATTCTACATTCTATGGAATAATTAGCACAGTTTAAAATACTTTTCCACAAACCCCATTCAATTAAACAACAAAAGAAATTAACAAATACGTACCCACCACCCATAATAAAGTTACTTTGGTGTAGGTACTTTGGTACTTTGGCCAGGAATCTTTGGTGTTTCAGGCAATCCCAATATAGTTTCGAGGTTATCTGATAGGATGCTGGTATTCTTAAGGCCGCTTGGCTAGGCGATAAGATGTGGGGGAAACTGGATTGTAAGTTTCGACTCAAATGAGAACTTTTATATTCGGAGTCTGATAGTCGTCGAACACTATTGTTTGCGAATCGAGAAGTACTAATCGATAACATTAATAATAATTGAGACTAGCTAGGGCATCAGATCGAAGAACAAATTTTCATAGGAACTTTTCTCTATCTGTTTTAAATTTGCAAATATTTCGCATGTTGTTCACATGTTTATATAGCAAAACAGCAAATTCAATAATGCAACAGGGTTTATTCTAAATGTGAACAATTTTTGTGAAGGAAATATGTTTTCCGTATATTACTTACTACACAAACTTACGAGTGATATTAATACAATCAGGCTTGTAATTTCGGTCCCGTTCGATCATCTGCCATACAAAATTTTATTACTCGGAGTGTCCCTCCACAGTCTCTCGCGTACCCACCAATTTATCGATGCGGTGATTCGGCAGGCGATGATCGTGCCTGTAATCTATCAATGCAAATGCATGTGCATACAGAAGGATTGGTTTTCGTTTTCAATTAATGATTTCTGAGTTTCCTTTAGTTATTTTATGCTTTTACTAGAGATTTCGTTTTTTATTTTATATTTTGAAGAATGAAGTTTCTATTCTTAGTTTAAATTTTATTATGAAAATATTTTCTTTTAAAACTTACCCACATGAAATAAGCAGTGGTTTTTATGTTCTTTATATTTTCTAAGTGTACTTTAGCATTGTTTTTACTGTTATTTTTTTTTGTTTGAAAAATTAAGAATGTACCTAATAGTTGCTTCAAATTATAATATCGTTTAATGATTTATGGACATATACTACACTGAGTTTCATACGGTTTTCCTTCTAGAGAACAAAGAAAATGTAATATAACTTGTTTGTGACGGACACTTAATTTTATATTTATTCTTATTTTCATTGCATCGATTTTACATGCATGTTTACGCTAACCTAATGAGACTGTAATTCATGGCAGTGCATTATACTTATGGCATGCATAATACTGCTGCGAAGTCTGAGAGTAAAGTGGTGAATACGCGCTCCAACTACGCAGGCTAACCCCGCCCAGCATTGTGACGCGGTTCCTAGACACTCGCGGCAATAAATTTTCATAGTACCGCTATTCCAAAGGAACCGAAATTTCAACCCTGAGTATAATAATATAAAGCTTTAATATTTCTGTTCCGTAAACCATTAAACTTGTTTCCCTTACATTAATTGCATTAGTAAAAAAATGTTTTATTTTTGGTATTTTCCTGCAGATGTAATTCCAAAAGATTTTTTTTTATATTTAGAAAACCATTTATTCATATCCAAACGCTCTATAAGATCATAAATTCGGAAAATGTTAGTTTGTAATCAAATATACTTGTTGCGGAAATCCTTTATAAGAATGAATTTATCAATGGTTCATGCCTTTGCCCCATTACTATATCAGTAGGGGAAAATTTTGGTGCTACTATTTTGATTATTTGTGTGATTAATACGTCAAAACTTAGATTCTTCAGTACGAATGAAATACCTAATGACTTGTAAGATAATATGTTCAAATTTATGGAAATACATATTTTTTTTTTTTTTTAGGGCAAAGAGGTCGCGTGCAACATAACTCGCCTACCGCCGGGCACCGTTATATTTGAAGACTTAAAGCCCGATATATTGAGAGGCCAAGTATTAAAGCCGCTAGATCGAGGGAACAATGCCCGTCATCAAACTGACGCACTACCTGGGCGCATCAGGTACAGAGCTCCTGATCATTCCGAAGTGGAAATATCGTTTGGCGAAAAGGATCAACGTGGCGATTTTACGCTTAGACATGGAGATTGGGTTCAATTTAAGATCGCAACAGACAGGCGTGATCAACTGAATAGAGCTACACAAATAATGCTGTTAGAAGAAAGTTTCATGGTTTCTGGCGAACGTAGAGAACAAGGTGTTGTTGCATCTATTAAGGATGGATTCGGTTTCCTACGTTGTGTAGAAAGGGAGCCTAGATTATTCTTCCACTTCAATGAAATTCTAGATGTCGAACATGACGTACAAGTAAGCGACGAATTTGAATTTACCGTTATTCAAGATCAAACGAGCACCTTTAGCAATAATAGACAAAGCGCTATAAGAATGAAGTTATTGCCGCCGGGTACGGTTCAATTTGAATTGAGCATGGAAACTAATTTAAGCGGCATCGTTACGAAGGATATTCCCAATAGTTGGGCGAATCGCAGTCCGACTAAGAATCAGAATGGTGAACACGTAGCCGAATCAGGCACAATCACGTACCAGTTAAACGGTGTCAAAAAGTCCGTTCCTTTTTATTCCAAAGATTGTGACGTTAGACATTTTCCGAAACATGGTGATAAGGTGAGTAGTGTTATATTATGATTTTATACATCTTACCTAAACGCACTCTAGATAAAATCAGCTTCTTCCACCTGTCCTCTTCAACCCTTCAGGTTGTCGCCTGTCTATGTATGAGATACAGCGCATCGTGTCACTTGCCTGTGTCGAACTTATTCAAATGTTCGAATCGGTGTTTAACGTCTGCTTTGCTTACGGATATAAATTCAAGTCGAAAAATAATGACATAGGAAGAAAAGGTAGATCTCCTTAAAATTTATGTGCTTGCGACAACAGGGCCGCTATAAAATTTATTATGAATATTTAGGTAAAATATGGTCGAATGCAATTGTAACATCCTTACTATGGTACACACATAAATACGATGATGTGTTATTGCTATAGTTATTTCAAAGATTCAATTTGTTAAAGCCGTCACTTCCATTACAAGAAACTTCTTAAAGTTTAGTTTTGTAAATAAGACTTTCTTAATATGTAATGAATATATAAAATAATCTATCAGACATAAATGCCAACTGGCACTCTAAAAATTGGTATCTTTTTTCGAAGTTTTATTTTTATTGCTTTTTATGACAACTCAAATCGAATTGTATTTTTTTGGAAATTCTGCGTTAGATGTGAATAAGTATAGTTATTATAGTTATAATTATTTTATTCTTCTAGAGATTTTACCGTAGAGGACTTGCCGCTTTTACCGAATGAGGAATAGGCAAGTAAACCGCTAACTTTGCAGTATTCCCACTTTTAAAGCCTGTATCGTAAATAACGAAACTGTCGTGTGGTAGAATTATAGCGAAGGGATGTATAGCCGGGAAAATGTTTTAAGTACCTTATTAATATTATATAAAAGAATGGTAATCCGGAACTGAAATTAGATTTTGTCAATCGGAACTTCATGACGTCATTTAGAGTCCTACAACAATTTGTGTTTGGTTACTACTTACGTTATTGAGCAATCCGAAATAAATAGTCGAACAGACATTCATTATTCGATAATTGTAATTATAATTAAAAAAATTATATTCATACAGGTAAAAAAAATAAGTAAGCATTGTGGACATTTATTTATTGATATAACAATAAGTTATATTATATATATAATATTTAGGCATAGAACGTTTTACCGCAATATTTTTGAAATTATGAATATATATGAAATTAACTGAAATTAACATATGGTTAAATGGTTCCGTCCCTGTTAATTGAATTGTGTACGGATGGAATGCGAGCAGAAAAAGTACGAACAGTTGATTGGAATAAAATTTCAACATGAACAATGAAATTAAATATCTAATCACAATGTCGCATTCTAAATAGAGATTTTTTATTGAGTACTTTAGCGGAAACTACAACGGTCAAATTCTGTGAATGTAAATCTCCGCGCAAACCGAAAGGATTGTATTTCTATACTTTATTGTATGCCAGGAAAGGGTTATCGTTTGGGACGATTATCCGCTCCGTCGCGGATTACGATGGTTTTGCGTTTAAAGTAAATATATTAAACATTCCCTTTACTTACTTCTGTCATTATTTTTTGAATTTTTTGAATACCGGTAATGCTTTGACCCGATTATTTTAAAATGCTAAATAGGGGTTGTGGATAACTTGCATAGTAAAATGATAGCATGGTGTAGACTTTTGCGTTATAATATTATGCTGGGACATAAAAACGGTTTATCGTGTTTGTAGGTTCTCTACTCTTCTATTAAAAATTCGTTTTTATTTTTTTGATTAACTTGATTCCTTAATATTATTGCTTTATCAAGTGCAAGTCGATAAAGTGTCAAAATAATGGAAAAGAAAGTAAAAAATTGTAAAAATAAGCGATATACATTCATTTTAACGTAGATATGTATCATATTCTCGAAATTCACTTCAGTTAGGTCCTGTTAGGCACCGAATGCTTTGACCCGATTATTTTAAAATGCTAAATAGGGATTGTGGATAACTTGCATAGTAAAATGATAGCATGATTGGTCCGCCATTAAATCGGGCGAGACCTTGGGTTCCGGCTATGTCGCTCTTGCTTAGGCACACGTCGCTGACTTCAAGTTATATCGTATGTTAATTTAAATAGTGTGATCAGTGCAAGCGATAAAATAAAGAGAATAATGGAAAAAAAGTAAAATAATTGTAAAAAGAAGATATTTTTCATTTTATCGTAGATATATACATATTCGAAATTCACTCAGTTGGTCTGTCAAGCACGAATTTTATCGAAGCCGATCTGACTTCTCGCCCGAGACACTGACATCAAGGTCCACGAATCTGCCACCACAGATCAAAGAGACGAAAAGAGTTGCATTCTGGTTGTTAACGATATCTGTGGCATCGTGTAGATTTTGCGTTATAATATTAGCGGGACATAAAACGGTTATGTGTTTTGTAGGTTCTCTACTCTTCTCTTAAAAATTCGTTTTCATTCTTTTGATTAACTTGATTCCTTAGTTTTATTGCTTTATAAGGTGCGTTACAAATGCATTACATTTTCAATTTTAGAATAATATAAACAACATTCTATACACTGCTTGGCTTTTGGTTGAAACTGCGTTTTGGAACTGTTTCTACGGCAACAAACAACAACAGCTCTGAAGATGTTTTTGCGATTGGTGACGAAACGATGGCCAGAAGCAGTTGCGAGACCCAATTTCAATCCGGAAGCCAAACAGTAGATGGTATGGACCCGACCGCGGAAATCTACGTGTAAGTTTCATAAGCAAAATTGTTTTTCAAATGCAATCAAATACTGTTCTTTCCATTGTGATTTATTGCTATCATAATTACATGTTCCGGCTGACACTGGCATTCCTCAGGCTCTTGTTGTTAAAAGCAATTACAATCAATAATAAAATAAGCTGCGAAAAAAGCTTGTTGAAGTGTATGAAGTGTACAAGAGAAATATTATATATTATATTGCTGAATTTATATAGATAGTTAGTGAAATGCTTACTGTAACGTCAATGTAAAAAAAAAATGTTATTGATTATAAAATAAACTACAGAAAAAAGTGTCCATTTATCCATTTAAATAGAAAACATCCAACAAAAACTGTTTTTATTTCTGATCCATTACTCTTGATTGGTTTATGTATTTAAAGTTAGGTTGCATTCCGACGCTTGATTAAGTAATATATTGAGTTGCATAATTAATTGTGGGATGATGTAATATTGCACGACACGAGAAGCATGTGAATCATTGAATAAAATAATTGTACAAGTTGGACGCTTCCATTTTAATTTTAGGTACACTTCAATATCAATCAAGTAAAACGTAACAAAGAATTAATCGCAGTTGAGATACAGGTCGTCCAATCTGCGTCCCAAACAAATGGTATTTCCAAACACAACTCCAGAAACACTCAAGTCTATCAAGGATTTATAGCTGCTCTAAAGGACGGCTTTGGTTTTATAGAAACTATAGACCATGACCGTGAAGTTTTCTTTCATTTTAGGTGCGTAGTGAAACTTGAAAGATATTAAATATAAAATAATTTATGTTGCAGCAATTTTGACGGTGATCCAAATAATTTAGAGTTAGGACAGGAAGTGGAGTATAATTTAGGCATTCGAGGTGGTAATTCGGGCAGTTGTTCTTCAGCAGAGAACGTAAAAATTATACCAAAAGGATCAATAGAATTACCCGCAGTATCTGGTGAGGTACTCGAAGGATACGTAGTACGACCACTGAGATCTGTAAATCCAGATCAAAATGAATATTCTGGACTGATACGTGTAAAGATGGAAACCCCGGATGAAAAAGTACAAGAATATGAATTCGGAATCATGGGCTTGGTCAATAAGAGAGAACTTCTGCAAGTTAATGATCAAGTTCAATTTCAAATTGATTCAACCGGTAGAGCAGCAAATATAATTGCAGTTCGAAAGAAGCTGCGAGCAGCGGTCGACGCTATTAAAGGGCAATTTGGATTTTTAGCTTATGAGGTAGAGGAAGGGAAGAAATTGTTTTTTCACATATCGGAAGTCAAAGATAAAGTAGATCTGCAAATTGGGGATCAAGTTGAATTTGTACTTGTTACGAACCAAAGAAGTGGAAAATCTTCTGCCTGTAATGTTGTAAAAGTCAGGTAAATATTACATATATTTTTAATAATTGTGGATGTTGTTCTTACTACGGTGAAAATACGTTTTCAGCTAGCTTATCTACATTTTTATACTTAGATTAGACTGTTACAAATATCACTAATTTTAGCCTAAATATATATACCTACAAAATATTCCAGATATATGAATGATAAGAGTTCCAAAAAAGTACTTAAACATTAACAAAATTAAAAAAAAAAAATAATCCATTTTTTTCGCGTTTTCATATACTTGAGAAAAAAAGTTAGAATCTAATAGAATGTTACAAAATTATCATTCGAAATATGTATATTAGCAATATCAAACTAATAAACGGCAATGAAGATATATTTTGACTGATTGCGTGCTGGTTTTAATAATAATACCCTCATTCACGCAAAACGTCACGACAAATTTGTGGCGTTTTATTTTAATTATCTTGTAAATAATTTGCCTTAACTATCTTTAAAATCAATTTCGGTATTCGCCTTTTTGTCAAAGAGATGGTAAACTATCAATTTTTTACATATTGAATATAGTTTTTTATTTTGTTAGTTGTTGCACATTAATTTTTAGAATTGATTCTCAATATTACAAAAAATAATAGAATTTCGATATTTTTAACTACTTCGAACCTAATTTAATCAAAGCAGCAGTTATGGAGTCCAATGTTCGCACAAGTTAAACCGTAATGTAATGTTTTATTCTTATTGAAGACTTGAACTAATGCTTTACTGTTTGTCAAGCGAGTGCACTAGTTTTACATTAAAACTTAACAGTAGAGTTCCTTTCACAACTTTACTTCATTTATCTCTCTACTCAGTCAATATTTATCTGAGGTAATCTCAATTTAGAAGGACTTGCATCGTGTTCTTCAATTCCTAAAATAGTCATTGTGTGGCGTGGTATGACATGTTTTCCTTGTTAACTTTTTTCAGACGCATTTCAACTGGCAATAACAGTACTACCAGCCGTATTTCTTTCAGAGCAAACAAATAAATGATATGAAAGTTCCTAAATTTACTAAACGGTAAAGGATACGGCAAATAATACACGTACTGGCTTAAACTCACTGCTTAATGTTTAGCGTTACCGTCTGTGATACGATAAGTTACTAAAACTCTCAATTATATCAAAAATAAGCACGTCAAAGTTAACCTTAAATTCTCAATGTACAAATGGATATACAAGGGCTAATTGTTGATCATTTTTCAGTCGTTTGTAGTAGCAAATTAATCCTTGCGAACTTGCATTATAAGCAACTGACATGGAAAACTCAAACACACTTCGTAATATTCAAAACCTAGTTGAAATACATTTCAAATACGAGTCAAATGCCTTTCAACATTCACAAACCGACACAAATAGATTATGCCAGATTATACTCGTTATTTATATGTTTTCCACCGTTTTTACTCGCTATTATACATTCTGACGAGGTTGTGCCGTAGTGGTAAAGGAGGAGGTAAATATATATAAATAAATCTCAAAGTGAGTCGATTAAATAGAATGAAAGTTTTAGCAACATATGTAATGACCTGAAATTATTATTATTTCTTGTAAAAAGAATGCTACTAATGTGTATGTATGCAACTAGATACCAACGAGTTTTTGTGACTTACTTCCACTTCAGATAATCTCATTCCGTAGCTATAGCCTGTTGGTTAAGTTTCCATAATATTCCTTTATTGTTTGTTATAACTACTATCAAAACTATTAAAAGAAGAAAAAGAAAAAAAAAACGTGTTTGAGTGCTAAATTAACAATTAAACAAAAGATAAGAAGAGCAATTCACAAATGTTATGATATATTTTGGAATACTTTTTTGTAACTCTGCAGTTCATTGTTTGTTGTATTTAGTACATCTTGTATAAGTTTTTATTAACAAATTCCGCGTTATAAATAAAGTAAACTGCTGTAAAATACAAGAAAAATAATCAATCTCATAACGATTCATTTGGTTTATATATTTCAACCCAGCTAGGCCATCTTCAGAGCCGTATATAATAATTAATGTTTAAATTATTTAATGGTTAATTTATCTAGAATACTTACATTACGACTATGAACATACGATTACATTTTTTGTTATATGGCTAGTATTATTTTAACGTGAGCCTTCTAGATAAATTAATTATTAAATAATTGAAACCTTGATTATTATTGTAAATAGCTCTGATGATGAACCGTTTGGGTCGAAATATGTAAACCAAACAAATAAATCATTTTGAGATTGAGTATTATTCTTTTTTTTTCGTATTTTACAATTTACCTCTTACTCAATTTTTGTAAATACTAGAGAAAAGCTTGAAACCTTAAGGCACTAATATAGACAGTATCCGCCGAATGTTATATCTGAGTATTAGGAGTATGTTATTGTTGCAGTGATGTACAAGCCAGACCAGAACGCTTGATCAGTAGGTTACGTACCATATCGCTAGATGACACAGGACCTAGATTAATAGTAGTTAGGCAGCCAAAAGGTCCAGACGGCTCTAAAGGGTTTCCGACTGATATTAGACAACTACGTCAACCAGGATGTTTGCCTGAGTAAACAACACTAAATAGTCATCGGTGAAGCCATATGCACCAACATGTGTATTGAGTCATGTATCATTGTCATTAGTAACTAACTGAACTACTATTGTCTTAGCAGTGGAGTTGGAACTATATGCTGTATTTTATAAGTCTACTACATTATTGATTGAACAAGATAAATTATTAATGAAAAATTGCAAAAATTGTTAAAAACGTTATAAATAAAAAGTAAATTACCTAGGGCAAGGAATATCTTTGGTTATTACACACCAATATTAGTCGTAGATAATGTTTATACATGTTGAATTGAAGAAAACCATTTGCTGTGCTTTGAGTAAACAAAAAAAAAAGAAGAAACACTGCTTATAAAACCAAAAAAAAAAAAATAAAAAAATGATAATCCATTGACAAATATAATATACAATGAATTTATTATTAGGATATACAGGTCTCGTTACTTATGCTCTTTATCTCTTATCCACTGTGTCATTTATTAACATCCATTACACTTCACCTGCAGCCATCGCTTCAAATTAAAACGACAGCGTGATTGATTCTGTTGTTTTTATAAATGTACACATCTAATGACTGATTTTTGTATATGTTCGAAAATAATCACAATGTATATATGTATATGGAATTAAACAGTTTCTTTTGTGTAATAGAAACATTTTCATCCGTCTTCATTTCGCCTTCATATTTTTTAACAATCATTTTGTCAGCTTCATTCACATATAAAAATACTAATACAAGAAAAGTGCATCTTATTAATGATTGATTTATAGTGTAGCCATAAGTGTTCCTTCAAATTTTTGTTACTACAACAGAAGGTATTGGTTATTGTGGATTATATGTTGGTGATTACGTATTTATTTGTAGTTTTCTCATGATGAAACGTGTATATGAACATCTAAAAATAACTTTCTTCGTATTTTTTTTTTTTCGAATATGATTTTTAAGTTCTCAATTGCATTTATTAATTTTCCTTTGAATGTTTATATTTTCCTAAATCAAGAAGTGTCCTTTTTCACTGAATTCTTTTATAAATAAATAATATGTAAAAATTGTGCCTGTTTTAAGAATGACGTGTCACTTGAATAGCGCAGAAGTAAGATCTCCTATTGCATTTTAATAATAATAAAATTAATTAAAATTATCAAAGAAAGCAGTGAGAGAGTAATGAAATCCTGTTACATTATATGTACAATATTCATTCACATTATATATATATATAAATATATAGATAGTAGTGTTAATCCAGTGTATAAATGCGATTGTAGAAAATTATGTGCGAAAGTATAAATTTTGATAAATTGCATAATGTATGACACCTGTGAGAACTCTAGATATTAGAAAATATTGATTCTAGAATAAAGACTGCATCGATAAGTGAACTGTACATTATTAAGACCTTTTTGTAAGTTTTATTTAGTACCCATTTAGGTGTAATGTTAGTTTACATCTGTGCAGTACCCGCAGTATCTGCTGAAACGAGAATTTGTATCCTTTAATGCTCTCTGTGATTTCTGATCCCCTCTGTGATAGTGTAAAGAATCTACAGCCAAACTATAAGTCTGCGATTAATTATTTTAAACTGCATGGTATCATGATTAAATAGCTGTCATGAGATGATTGTATATTTTTCTTAAAAGCGGTTTACCTTTTTATATTGATTTATTTATGGAATCACGTTTCTGTGGTGCAGAGTATATCATCGGAAATAATTGATCATAAACATATTTCTGCATATTTAGTTTATGTGGGTACTGTGGTGCAGTTTTGAATAACAATATTACATGTGGATTATCTTTCTATTTGTAAATTGTTTTAATTCGAGAAAAATAAATATATTAAGTATTACTATTATACAATTGATTTATTATGGTACAATTAAAATAATATAAACAATAGGATATTGTATATTTGCAAATCAATTCTTTGGTTTAGTCTTTTAAGTTATCAATATCATATCACTATACACTCATATGGGAATACTACATCACCAATTAATCGTATCCCTGGCCTTGGGCAAGCTGAAATGAAAAATAGTATATCTTAAAATGAATACGTACAATAGGAAAATAAATAAAGTAAGAAATAAAAACAATTCACATATGAACATATTTACATCAGTACCTAAATTTTTCAATAGCGAGTTGCGAATTGTAAAGTCCTTTAAGTATTTCTATTAGATATTTAAATGAGAACAGGGTGCCTGTTATTAATTAGGGGAGTGATATAAAGCAACCTTGTTTATGCGAATGGTGTTGTATCCTAACATTTTTTAAATTACGATATGCTATTAAAAGGCATTTTACACCGTTACGTGTAAAGGTTTGGGGTTAATTTGCAGAAATATGAAGGCAGCCAATATTAAGGGTAGAAAACAAAAAGAAAAAGTCGGGATATGCTTCATTATACTAACCCGGTTAATTATTTTATCTAAAAAAATTGTGGCGCTCTTTACTAGGTTATAATTTACAAGGTATTTGCTATTGAACTCAACTATGTAATATACGATTTCTTGCTTATTATACTAAGTGTATTTAAAAAAAAATATGACTGCCAACGGAAAATAACGACTTGATTTTTTTTTGTCTTAGTGATTCAAGATCTTGAATACCTGGTATTGCTGAAATACATTAAACTATTTCAAAATTGGATACTATATCAAATCAAAAGTGACCTTTGGTGATATATAAGGTGCGAAAAACCTACTTTTTTAAATTACTCTACAGAAAAAGAAATGAAGTTCCTTTACAGTTAGATGCCTTGGGATTAGACAACATATCTAATGCCTATTTAAGCTATAAGCAAATAAAAAGCAAACTTAATGTGTAATCAGTGTTCTAATTGCCGAATTAATTGAAAAATCTACACATTGTATTAATTTAAATTGTTAAATGATTCATAACGTATAAAATTCCTGTCTTGGGTCTTCAGTCCTCAAGTTTTTCAAAAGTTGTTTTTCTACACCCTATACGTATATTACGATTGCAATTAATATTTATTCTATGTATATCATCTATGTGCATTTTTTTCTGAGGTTAGTTTACTTGATTATCACTTTACAACTCGATGCGGAAATGCTATCTTAGTAATGTCTGTGAGGTTATTTCCAAGGATACAAAAGGATATTAAACCAATTACATAAAAAAGAAAAAAATTAGTGATTCTTTTCATAATGATAACCTTTCGTGGGTTTATGCTGTATGTGGCAACTATCTAGTCGATATTTTTTTAGCAAAAACATTTGTATTTCTAGAAAATTAATTTATATTGTATTTTGTTCTTGAGTACACTGTCCCAAGTAATCGTAACTAAATGTTCACTAAATTAATACCCTTAACTCCTAAAATGAGCTGTTCATTCGCATCTCTTCTACTGTAGTAGACCTGTGTTCTATAGTGGTAGGAAGCAATGTCATTAAGCAGCTTTTCAACTCATAACGTAAAATTGGATGTATTTTAGAGTATGATTTGGTGTTTGGGACAATAGATTGCTTCGAACGTTTCGCAAGTTAATTTACTGCGGTCATCAATAGGACTGTACATTGTTAATCCAACATCTGAAATTGATGTATGTATGTATCCCACGCGGATAATGCTTGTATCTGAACTTTGTATTAGACATGTGCGGGTATATTTGCAGTTGTGAAACTAAAGCGCATCAACTAATATGTAGGGTGCGGAAAGACAATTTGAGGAATGGCTGACTGAACCAAGGTAGACATTCCTAGCTTAGAAACGGTGAGTCAAATATGTATAGAGAAATAAAAGTCCTTTAAATTAAATTCCTTGAGAATAGGCAGCATGTTTAATACCTATCCATATATTACGCCAGTCCAAGCAAATAGCAATGAACTTCTATGTGTAATGAATCCTTTATTGTCAATTTCATTCAAAGTTGTATTCGTTTTACGCCTCGAGTTAGTTTACTTTGATTAAAGTGACCAAACCGGAACAAATTAAAAAACTGAAGTAACCGAATCAAACAAAAAAAAAAAACGGAACAACTGACCAATTCACACGTTTTAAGTTAGTGTCTTACTTGGTTCATTTGAACTGATCAACTGACTCTAATTTACGGGTGTTTGCTAGAGGAGTAAAATCATGTGAGTATGATTTATCAGTGTGACCACTTACAAAAGAAGAACCGATTACTTTTTATTATAAACTAAATAAATAAAAGTAAATAATAAAATATTTCAAATATTCAAATAAAGTTTGATTTGACACTTAAATAATACGCAGGTGTATTCGTTGTACATAATTGGTCACACACAGCGAAGAGATTAAATAAGAAGCGACGCTTGTCATTTTTAACGGATCCGGATTACTTCAGGTGCACAACTTTTGCATTCTGACAGCACTGTCAATTTAAAGAGAGGGCGCCACTGCAGTTATTATTCTGACTGAACTCATTGTTATTCTCTTTGTTTTTTATATTGTTATTTAGCAATGACAGTAATAATTTCTTTATTACGATTCAAAGTCCACGCGATATGTACTTACTTACGTTTAACCTAGAAATTCACAGCAGATAATGAATAGCAGCCATTTTGAATCGAGATTGTACTTCTGTCTCAGCTAGGACATCTGGTGTAAAATAACAGAACGCCGCTAAGATTCATTTTTTTGTGGACAAAAATATCAAAGTGCCGACAACAAGTGATGCTTCTTGCCTTATCTGTTTGCTGATTTAACCAGAGGTGTAAAACGAATACAACTCCTGACACATAAAATTAAGGCTATTTGCTTATAGCAGAGTAATTCATGAATGCGCGTCGATTAGGTTGCCTAGCCTCAGGGTTAATTTACCGTCATAGGAAAAAAAATGTCTTGGTCATATCCATTATTCCTTAAGTTTTTTAAGTTAGTTTTCGTATCTTGTATATACCGTCTCAAAATTAGGAGTGATTTAAATTAGTTGCGCCAAAAAAAAGTCTTTTGATTGGCTTTCCCCTAACTTTGTTTACATAAAAAAACAAAATATTCCGGCAATCGTCATCATGTCATTATATAAACTCAACGCGACTTGTCAACCAAAAGTGTTTATCATTTAGTGCTTTCCATTTACCGTCTATCACTCCTACTCTGCTACTACTCTACTCTACTCTACTACTACTTACTCTACTCTACTACTACTCTACTCTACTCTACTCTTGACCTACACAATTCAGAACCAATGGAACGCTTTTTGTGCTTTTAAATTGTAAAGAGAGGAGGGAAAGGAACCTAACCTAGAAATCAGATTTTGATGTAAACAACAAATCGTGACCGCAAGGAAATCTTGCTTCAAAATATCAAAAAAATCTTACAACAATTATAATAGTAATATTTAATTTGCAGTCATTTAATTTACCAAAGCAAAAAGAAACATTTTTCCACAAATAATTTAAAAAAAATCGCTGTAGCTTTCTAACCTTGTCATAAATGGCGTGTAGAGCACGAAACACTAAGTTTGTTCGCGTCGCATGAACTATTTGCACTATTATGCACTTTAAAAACTTTTGTGTGCAAAAGTGCATAATAGTGCAAATAGTTCATGCGACGCGAACAAACTTACTAGCAAATAAGTTAGTGCATAAGGGGAAAAGGGGAGGTAAAATTGAGTACATTGGGAGTTTCGTGCTCCTTATCAAAGGAACGCTTAAATTGCAGTTAGAGTAGACCGGAAGTACTACCGAACTGCTTTTATGAGTGAATGGAAAGCACTAATTTACTGTATATTTTGATGGTTTAGTTGACGACCTGTAATACGTGAAAAAATTCCATATGATGCGTATAAACGACATAATTGTAAGATAAGCATGATGCTACAACGCGTGTGCTGCATGACTGACTTAGATCTAAAAGGAGAGGATGGGAAAAGAAATGCTCGCCTCTAATTTAAGACTGTGGATTTCTGACCGCCTCTATCGCTGACCAATCCGCAGTCAAGTACAACTTTTAAGAGTTTAAAGAAGAAAAATGCTTGATAGTTCTCAATAAAAAAAAATAAAACTAAATTTCTTTTAAGAAATGACAGCTTTCTTTAACTTTTACTCTAATTTGTGCCAACGTTGGTTAAATTCCATTGTATGTTTCTTACGTTTTGATTAAAAATTGAAAAGCCATGATATGTACCTCGATTACATCGTGCTCCAAAATAACCAGTTCCTTCACAGCGACAGCGAAATCCGGGCGGCTGTGATATTTGTATACAGGAACCTCCATGCTGGCATGGAGTCGGGTGGCAACTGTCCGAACGTTTACCTGCGAAAAAAAAAAATAGTAGAACTTTTAGAAATACGGCGATTATGATTATCATTAACCTCTTAGAGCTTTCTGACAATCGTCAAAGGAATTGTATCTGTACTCGGAACTGCAACCGAAATCATCGCAAGTACATCTGCTATTTTGAATTCGACAACCCAACCTTTTAATACTTGTATCACAGTTACTGTGTGCGTGTGCCACTGTAAAATAAAGTAATCTTATTAGTTAGACTTGGTTATACATACAAAATCTTTAAAAAGCCCGAAGGCGGCGCCCCCAAGAGTTTCCATTGGAACTCCTCAAATTATACTAAATGACACGAAAATTTCAATACCAAGCAATGATGCATTTTTTTTCTTTTTTGTTTAAACTTGGCAGAAACGTTTGGCTATTCAAAAGTAAGTAACATCAAACTTTGCTGTTGACGCTGGGCCATGATAAAACAAGATGTGACCGATAGAAATGCAAGCCGAACGCCTTTATTTGGCGATAAACGGTTCGAAGGGTAACAAGGCGATCTTCATTTCCTAGCTATTGATCAGCAATTGACCTGGTGGTGAAAAAAAGTACATTAAAAAAAGGTCCAAGATAACTCTAATAAAAAGTCGTCATGATGTGAGGCAATACCAATGCTGCTAGTTGCACTTAGTTAAAATTATTCATATTATATTATATACATATTCAATTTTGTATGGTTAACGAATTAATGTATTTCTGCTAATAACTGTAATAATTAAGAGGAATAAGAGAGGTGCGAATCTATACACTTTCGTTTACCGGACCAGCGCTCTACCATTTGAGTTAACGAGGGATATGCAGGTTCGTGCGACAAATCAACATATGTCGATATCAGATCTTGAAAGACCGGCAGGACGGCGAATATGCATATGCCGATTTGTGACGCAAACCTGCATATCCGGGAGCTCAAATTCTAGAGCGCTCGTTCGGTAAACGAGAGTGTCTAGATTTTTCTTGCGAAAAATTCCTCTTAATTGTCACAGTTATTAGCGGAAATACATTAATTCGTTAATCATTTCATACTGTAAAAAGCTTGCAACCTTTGCAATTTTGTACCTTTGTATATTTACAAGTCCATAATTAAATTAAGTTCCAATTTGAATTGGGGTGCCAGGGCAGAAAAAGATTTTTTTAGATTAAATCACGTGAATTTTACATTGATTTGTTAAATATAACCAAATGCATGTTATATTTAACATATACCAAATAAAGCCTAGTAGATATTCATGTAATTCAAGCCCAGAACTAATGTCTCACTCCAAAGCAATATTTACGATTATTTTAATTTACTTTTACATATACCAATTTTTCAATGCTGACTACCAAAGATACTACTACAGCAGTCACTTGCTGCAACAAATCTATCTGCTAACTCATCTAGGCTAACTACGTCCAGAAAGTCCTGTATGTATGTGACAGACGAGAACAAGATTCAATCTCTTCTGTGTCTAAGTTTTCAACATTTTTGAACATGACCCGAACTTCTGGCGATATTTCTTGTAGTATATTGCGAACATCACTGATACGATAGGAGATACGAAGGACGCAACATCTATTTCTGGATAATTTTGAAAGATGTCGATGTGTTCTTGCTTAACAATATTTGGTAATAATAATACATTTTCTAGTTGTCGAAGACGCAGGAAATCAAACTGAGAAAATCTTGACTCTAGACCTTTCAGAGCCGCATCAATGATGGCATGAAATTCCTTCTTGTAAAACGTATTCATATCTTCAGGAATCCAATTTTCTACTGGACCTGTGTATTTTCTTGGTACCTTTTTCAATCTGGGCAATGAATGAAATGGGATTTAAATATTTCTGCTTTTTCATTAGCTTCCTGCATTATTTTATCAAAACTTTCTTCATTGCGCTGCGTGGGTTCTAAATATTTTCTGAAATAATTTCAACATCTTTAATTAAAGCTGATACAGTTGCTTGAAAAACTTCAACATGCCAATTATTGACTGTTCTAGTAATAGACCTAATGGAGTTGTACCAGTTTTGAAATAAGCTAGTAGACCAGGAGCATTTCTAAGTTGTCTTTCGGTTTCAGAAATGTCTTGCAGAGTCTCTAGTGTAATATCATACTTATCTAAAATTTCTCGAATCTGGTCACTTCTGTATAACTATCTTGTAGGGCAAAGCGGTTTTATTTTAGTAATATAGCCTATTGAATCATCAGATTTAGAATTAACTACAGAAATAAACTTTTCTTGCGCTTTAATTGAATGAAAAACAAGATACCTAACTCATGAGCCCATTGCAATGCAGTTTTCGAAATAGTCGAAACCAAATTTCTTTCATCACCAGATTAAAACCAATCAGCGCCACAAATAATGCTAATGGCTACTTGGTTTTAATTACCGATTGCACTCCATTATACATACATACCACTCATATTGGCAGCACCATAATATATCTGTCCTCTAAGTGTACTGCTAGGTAAATTTAACCTAATTAATACGTCTAACAGAAGTGTTGCTATAGCTTGACTTGTTGTGTCTGTTGTACTCTGAAGCCCAACAAAACCATCAGGTGCTTCAAAATCTTCGTCCACCCAGCAATCATATACTTAATTGCTCAACACCATTTACATCGCGAGTACCGTTACAAATAATTGAAAATATGGGGGGATTTTATGAACGAGCACTGTCGTAAATTCGCCTGACAATTCCATTTGCCATCATGCTTAGCATCTCATTCTAAATAACTTCAGAACTAAATGATCATCTTTCTTATTCATCCAGTTATTCAGAATGGAGACGTCGTCTTCGATCACAGTTTTATAAGCAATGTAGGTTATCACTGTCTGGTTCATGGCCCCTTATTGCCAAACCTGGTTAAGCTAAAAATCTAAAAGTTCTAAATATATCTAGCTACTTTCTGTTCTTGTTGTTTAGCAGAACTTATTAGTTGCCTATCGATAGGCTGACTTAACTGGCGATAAATTAAAACCGCTTGTTTTAAGACAATTTGATTATTTTTTCCAATTCCTGAAACCTACCGTCGTAAAGGAATTTTCTATTTTCTTGGCAAGTATCCTATTTGGATTCAAATACCAATATCGATTGCAGTGGAAATATGCAATTCCGTTTTCTTCAATACTTAGCCGTTTGAAGTCCTTAAACAATGACACCTGAAATTGGAGGATTTGTCCTTTCAATTTTTGGAAAGGAATGTTGTCCGGCAACTTAAGTGGCTGATTTGGATTTAGATTTTTATTTTCATTAATAGAGACATACACTTTTAGAAGCGCACTGTATTGTAGATGAAAATGAACTTCCTACTTCAGTATTACCATCATTTAATTGTGTATTTCTATATCTTTCCCGAATGTAGTATATTCGTACTAAAAACTTCGGTTGCGTATCGATGAAGCATACTACAGCGCCCTAGGTAAGCGGCTTAAAACTTTAAGACGATCAGCACTCCATATGAGTAGCGCCATTTGCTTGCACAGATGGAAATTTAATTCAATCCGCATCGGAGACAATAGGATACTAGTGTTCAAGAGTCGTACCGCAGGAACTTAGTTGATACTAAATCGTATATATATTTAGAATTTATAACAGAAATTGTTATATGCGTAAGTAATACAATAATATTGACGTAAATTCTTTTCATTTTTTCATAAAGCACCAATTAATAATGTAAAAACAAAAGAAAAGAAGCCAAGGTGAATTACATTAAATTTTCAAAGTGTTTCCCATTTGCCTCTGAACAGGAGCTTAAGCGATTGTTAAATATATTTTCTACTGTTACTAATTGAACAGTAGTAATGGCTAAAAAAAATATTTGTTATACATATCTACAACGGTAATTTGGCGTAGCAAGTGGAAGTAAATAAAACGACCACAGCGAGGCTCACAGAGGGGATGCGAGGGTAGTACGCGAGGGCGCGTGGAGCATCGCGATTACGATTCGACAATTGTGTACGCCTAATATATTGAATTAGACACTGTAAATATTTCAATGAAGATGAAGGTCAAAAACAAAAATAATATAATAATAATGCTTGTGCCGGCAGGCGTAGATAAACCTAAGATGTAAGTCTCTCAGCCTTTGCAAAGGAACGAGAAAGCCGCAAAAACTTTACTTTGGGAGCAGGCCCCAGGTTTCGAACATCGGATCTCAAGACTAAAAATTTCCGACAACAAAGTTTATTGGGAAGAGTGTGGCATATTTGAAATATAGGCAAACAAAAATAATGAAAAACAAGACAGTTCAGTACAACACAATAATCCATTTTTTTTAATTCAAACTGGTCTACTAGGACTATATCGAGTCTAACAACTGATCGAGAGAAACGTTATTTAGCGCCACAGATAATAAGGAGCACGCTTAACGGATATCAGCTGCCAAATTCGCAAAACAGCCACGTACACTGTATATTCATGAGATGTTCAACAGAATAATTTTACTCGGACAGAGCTAGTAATCAGGAGCGGAACAACCACCGGTGAACCTACGCTCTAGTGTTGGGACTTATGAATATTTTTTAATACTCGGGTATGCTCGTTACTTTCTTAAATATAGCGGATATTAAATAGCGAATAGTGTGCTAAATCTTGTATTCATAATATTCGCTACTATTCACAAATATTCGCAGAATATTCGTTACTTTTATACTCGCAGATACTTTACACTCATTAACGAATAGAGTAGAAATATTCGAATATCCAATGAGTGTAGTGATATTTACTCTGTATACAGAGTATGAGTACATGAAGTATTTGCTTTGCAAACGCTACAACGAATAGTGCGATGGTATTTATTGTGGCGAATATATTCGGTGAATATTTGCAATGAATACATCCTGCATGAAATTGCCCTTTACTAACATAGGTATAGTCACGCATGCGGTCGGCGGTTTTCATTTGGGTCTTTGCGTCATTTTGCCTAATAAATCTACAAATGAATCAATTTTATGAATTTGTTTTAAGGAATGAAATGTGTGACATTCTGTGTAAAAGTTCTTCGTCGTCATAATATGTAAATTCATTTATAAAAGCAAAGAAAA
This sequence comes from Protaetia brevitarsis, assembly GCA_004143645.1. Lineage (NCBI taxonomy): Eukaryota > Metazoa > Arthropoda > Insecta > Coleoptera > Scarabaeidae > Protaetia > Protaetia brevitarsis. The sequence goes on from RXPK01000295.1 coordinate 295,335, forward strand.
AAAAAAAATCTTTTTATTGATTAATATGTTAAATAGACAATATAATAACATCAAAAATAGCTTATATACGGGAGAGCAAATAAATGTGTTTTAATAGTTTTTTGGATTTTGTTACATAAGATAATACCTTTCATTTAAAGTAGAGCTGAAAATAGAAGTATTGTTTACTGCTCTTTTTATCTAAAAAATAAAAATAAAGTATGTGTATCTCTAACTTGAGTTCAAAGCGTTAACCAAAAGAAAATCTGAAGGAATTGTTAAATTTGCAGGTCCGTTGGCGATAATTAAATGCAGTAAAAGCAAAAAAAGCGGCACAAAAACCTTCAATATAGAAAAGAAGTATCAAAAGAAATGTATTTACGCAAGTTGATTTTCTTATACATATATTTATGGTTCCGTGCTCATAAAAGTATTGATAAAAAAAATGTATTTTTGACCAGCTTGCCTTCCCTGTCATTAATAGCGTTTGCGTTATGCCCAAACACGATCATATGAAAGTAAGTAGTAATAAGGGGCAATATCATGTAGGATATTTTAGTTGTAAAAATTCACCAAATATATTCGTCATTATAAATACCGTTGCATTATTCTCATATGTAGATTTTAAAGCAAATATTTTCTATACGCATTAGGAACTCTTTATATAAAGTAATATTCGCTAAACTACTTGTTACTCTGAGTATATTAATACTCATAGACTAGAATATTAATATTCGAATATTTCTACTCTATTTGTTATAATCATCCACTACTAGTTACTCTGAATACATTAATACTCATAGAGTAAAATATTTATATTAGAATATTTCTACTCTATTCGTTACAATCAACCACTACTCGTTACTCTGAATATTAAGAAGTAGGGAATATTTTGTAACGAATAACTACTTTGTGCCAACCACTACCACTCACGGAAGATCCAATGCAGTTCGCTCTTGTTAAGGGTCTAATGACATAATGAATAAAATTATTTTTTTTTTAGTTCCATCAATAATAATTACGACAAATACAATAGCTAATATATAAATATCCTAACCGAAGAATGGTAATATATCAAACAAAACGGTCGTTGGATTATGTAAAACGTCTCAAAGATTTCTGGTAAAAATTCATATTAATAGTGTAGTTATAGAAATAGGATCCTTTATTCACATTCACCAAACTTCTTTATTATTTCAAAAATGGTATGAAAAGTGTTGGCTTTTTCACATTTATTCCAACAAAATGTACCTTTTCGTCTCAGCTTATAATAATATAATATTTTACTATTACAAGTAACAAAATTATTCACATGAACACAAGTGTGTCTCTAATTATTTTGTGTAGTATATCATCCTATTTCAATAATTACATTAAAGTGTATGTAAAATAATGAAATTTTATAGATGGCAGAATTGCCACTTAAAAAATGTTAGGACGTATCGAGGTGATGAAGCTTTAACACACATTATCAAACAGGAAAACATTCAAAATGTTGGTGACCTAGGAAATGGATAATATTATCCTAAACACTTATGGGATAAATGAACAGCGAATGTAGGTTGGCAAATAATCAGTTTCTGCAAAAAAAAAATTAAATAACTTGATAACATTTCACCCAACAGAAAAGCAATGCACGGTTGTTGTTTATAACTTTACAATCAATCACGTTAAAAAATACACTGACAATCATGATTATAAATGGATCATAGCTATATATGTATATGTTTTTGAAAAAAACTATTCAATCATGAAATTTTTAATAGATGCATACAAAATTTCTAAATTATTGTGACATTATAGTAATAAATATGTGATTTTAAACTTCTTAGTATGTATTTATAAGTTATTTTTTTTACTCACCTAGTAATAAAAGAACAAAGCAAACGGCGGACATATTTCGGACTATTGAAATCGTTTACCCGAGACTCCTATTTTCTCAGACACAAACATCCACTCTGCTACACAGGAAGGGCCACGAACAACAGACGCAAGTGGTAGCTGGAAGCTGTGCATAGATAACAATGTCGTTGCCCCTTATTCCCACTCTCTTCAAATGTGAGGTTCATTGATAATCGTGTTTAGATTCAGTGTTCAGTATATGCGAGAGATTCTTGGTATCATAAAATAAACACTGTAAGCAGTAAAAATTCTGTTTATTTAAATCTTGAAATATAGGTACTTGCACTACATCTATATACGCTTACAAACCAAACAAGATTGATTTGCTCAGAATCTGCAACTATAGCCCCACACTAACGGGAAGTAATAATGTTCGTGTTAATGCTAGAACAATTATTTAGTCTCCAATATAATACAGGCAGAATATACATGTACCTAGCATATACAATTTTTACATAATTTCTGTTTAATAATAAAAAGAATTAGATCGAATTTACTTTGTATAATATCTACAATCGGTAATATATTTTGCGTTGTATTCTTCCACTAGGAATGCTACCTTGCTGTCGTATTCGTCTAACTGCTTCGCGAAGATGCTTTGGCTGTAAAGGTCCTGTGTCATTCATTTCCTCCATTACATCTAATGCTAAAAATACAATAAAAATGTTTCAAATAGGTGTGTACAATGCCTACACTTGCATAGTTTGAGTATGCATACTTATGCATGAGCATAAGTTCGAGTTGGATATAAATTTCACTGTAATTTTTCGAAAGCTCACAAATTAAGTTCTACATTAATTTATAACAGTTGACAAACAAAAATAATGGCTTAAGGTGTAAATAAGTGTTTACCAAGGAAATCGTTTTACAATGTAAACAACTACACATTGTACATTCGATATAATTCCTTCAAACTTAACTGTTGGATGAAGAAGTTTGAAGAAATCATTTAGAATTCTATGCATAAAATAAGTAGTCTAATGCTTTTAACATTTCATAAATATCCAAACTAAAGCCAACATTCTTGCAGGCATATATGTGGATATATAATAATACTTTAGTGCAAAACTTAAAAATAAAAAGTTATTATTATTAATATACCGAAATATCATGAATTATTACCGAAAATTATGTTTGCATTGTTTGTGTAAAAACATTGAAAAAAGGTAGCAGTAGTAGTTGCGATTGTAGACTAAAATCTCGTTCAATTATATAGGTTTCGAGAGAACGCAGTACTAATCTTCCAGTTAACAATGTATCATTGTGCCTAAAATGATATATAATACACAAATAGCTATTTTAAATGATAGGAAGAGTAAAAGCAGTCGTTCCGTACTATTTATATTTTGCATAACAGGGTAAATGTGGGTAAAGTTCAGCCACCTCCAGTTCGTATCCTCTTAGTTATATAATTCTCAATAATTAGAATTTACAACATATTTGACACTAAACTAATTTTTGCCAGTAATCAGCCATTTTTCCTGCAAATAACTGTAAAAAAACACCATTATAATCTCAAAAGTATAACTGTTGCTTCATGACAAAGTACGTTATGTTAACAACAGGTTGTGAAAAAGTAAACTAGACTTGTAAATTTGGTGAGATTCAGGTTGGTTTACAACAAACTGCAAATACCTTGTAAATTGATATTAAGAAGTAAATAAAGCTGTTGGTTTAATGATATAAGGAAAAAAAAAAAAAAGAAACTATAGCATGCTGTAGAACAGCCATAAGTCTTCGTAAATTTCATATCTTATTTATCAATGTATTGATTACATGAAAGCCTATATTTATATGTTATTTTTACAAGCATTTGGAAGAAAGCTTTGTATTTTAGTAAACCATTACTTAGTAGCGTTGCGATGAACGTGGTTTCATTCGCCTGTATAGCTAATTTAGCTTTTGGGCAAATACCTTATTGAGAAAATAACTAATAAATTGTTTACATACCAACAGGTTGCTTCACCTTTATTCTCGTGAAAGCAATGTGAAAGATTTACTTCATGCGCAAGCCCTTCATTCACGCAATGAGTGAAGTAGACTGCTTGAAGTCGCATTATGAAGCGGGCGATCTGCTGTGAATGATGATGAAAGCTTCGTTCCCAACACTATTGCTTAACCATCTTCATCAATATCAATTGTAACATGGTGCTAATATAGTAAATATCGTCGTCCAAACTGCAAGACAGTAGCCCTTCGAAATTCGTCTGCCATGGCGTATATATTACTGATGGTGTGCATCAAGATTTAAAAATAAGTTGCAAGTCCCCAAAACAGTTTCACTTAAAATATATACCATTTCAGAGCTGTTCTTATCGCGATATTCAAGATTTCACTCAAGCATTCATTTTTATATTCTGTGGTTCGAATTAGTTTCATATAAAAGCGATCTGTTAATTTTCTGGAGTTAAAAAAATGCCTTTTCTTATTGTTTAATTAAATTAATCATTATTAATCACTGGAATTACAACGGCTGACATTGGTTATAGAAGTTTTAGACTTTTTCTAACAATAGTTTTTCAAACATAATAATCATTTTTTACATAGTTTTATTCCTATAAAAATACTCAAAGGAAATTGCTATACTTAAAAATTGCACATTTTGTGTTAATATGAATAATGAAAAATAAATTAATTATCTGACCATTGGCACATTTACCCTATCAAAAAAAAATGTTGATAAAAATTTCGTTGTTGATATAAATGCATAATTTCGGCAACTTAGCCTCACAAGTTTACATAAAGATCACGATAATCCTCAGAATTAATATTAACCCAATTTAATGAATATGAGCGGTCATAATTCTTATGAATAGATTTCTTAATTTGTACATTTTGAGCAATTTACAAGATAACTTTTTTCAACTTACAGATAAATGCATCATTTACACTTCCATAAATTTTAATTTTTGTTGGACTAAAATTATACATATTTTGATAAGTGTTATCTTGTGTTAAAGCGGTAGTCCTTTCACTTAATTACAATATATGGATGTATAGAATTTATAAATGACATACATCTTAAGAGTAATGCAATAGATATAGAGTGTATTAAAAGAATATCAAATTGATATAACATTTTCTTCTTATTTAGCTAGGTATATATTTTATTTCCAAGGTATCTTTAGCAGCAGCGTGTGTAAGTACTATAAGAAACAAAAGAAAAAAGCCAAAGTGGTAAAAATAGTTTTAAGGTCGATTCTCATCTAAGCGGTGCGACGCGGGGCAGCGCAGCGCGTGGCGGTATTTTCGCTGCCTATTCTCACTTCAGCGGCATTTGACGTCAATTTCAGCGCCAAGGGCAGCAGACTTCTGAATTTTTTTGATCAATGTGACAATGTGGACGCCTACACCAGAGGAAATGTTTTCGTCGTCATCATTCTCACAGGAGTTATTTGTGTTAGCAGCTATATCTCATGAACACTAGGAAAACAGAGAAAAAGGAAGCGGAAATATTGGGTCCATCATATATTTCGTACAAGATTACAAGAAGGAGAATTCATGCTCTCTTTGAAAGATTACGAAGTAAATGAGAAACGATTACGAAGTAAATGAGAACTTATACCACTTTCGTTAATTTTTTTCCTATCCCTGTCCAATTTACCTCCCTTCATTTTGATTACTCTAATTTTTATTTGACATATCGTAAAGTTCACTCTATTCACGAACAAGTAAAATTAATTTTTAAATTTTTTCCCCGTCCATAATAACGTGTCAGAGTGAACACTGTCTAATTATATGATGGGCGATTAGACAAAATTCACGGTGACAAATGGAGGTCAAGAATGAATTGGGGGTGCGTTTTTTCTTATTGACTGTTCGATGTTTAGTCTAGACGATTGGATGGATGTAAACAAACCCTTGACTTAAGTGTTAGGAACTCAAAATAATAAAAATGCATTCAATAACTTATATGTGTATCCGAGGTTAGTAAAGAAACGTATTTATAGATTAGCACAATATAATACAAAAACGTACATAATTAGAAAAAATAATAATAAATAGTCATAGTCATAATACATTAAAATTCTAAAAGAAGGAAATATGATTCATATTTGAAAACGCTCTCGAACAATATCAAATACTGCTGGGCCGGGCCGCGCCGTGCCGCGCGGCGTTGCACTGCTTAGGCCTCTTTCACACGATACGACTTTTATCCGATCCGGTTTGATTATTTCTTTCCGTTTACGAATCTATGACTTTCACACATGCCATAATCTAGCACGCACACGGTAGAAAACCAGGATAGTAGCCAGTATCTGCGCATGCATCATGGATCGCAGACAACGAATACTATATCTGCTGTATTTTTACCAAACGAAAACTTTCAAATACGTGCACCTACCCGGCTGTAGGACAGGAACCGACTTGTCTGCAGTATTGCATTTAGCATAATAGTCAACTGGGTTGTCTGTCTTTTGCTACACGACACGATGCCGTGAAACCCCAGTCGAACCATCCGGCTGATATACGACAATTGTTTACGAAGTTTTTCGTGCCGCATTATGTGTAATTATGCATTTGAAGTAATGTTTTACCAGACTACATGGAAACTGCATCATTTAATTACATGCAAACAATTGAAAGCCGCATTTGCCGAGCTGCGCTGCGCAGCGCCGTGCCGCTTAGATGAGAATCGACCTTTATTCGTAATGAAAACAACCGTCCACATGTGCATCCAGGTATGTAGTATAATTATCGGCAAATAGTTGTACAGCGAGGGCCAGAAGGCAGAGTAGGATTTGGCATGTAAATAAACTTGTTTGCTAACGGTTTTTTGTTCTTTACTTACACGTGCATATCATAACTGATTCTTTGGAGATTGGGCATGATGAATTACGCTAAGGAAGAACGACTAAAAATAGTCGAATTTTATTTTCAAAATAACAGGTCTATTATTTTAACGCAAAGAGCTTATCGCAACCATTTCCACGTCAGACAAGGACCCTCAGCGACGATGATTCTGAAACTAATGGCACGCTTATAGGAAAAGGGTTCTGTGATCAACCTTCCACCTACTGGCAGACCACGTTCGGCGTGTTCTGAAGAGAACATTGAAAGAGTTAGAGCCAGTGTCGAAGAAGAACCAGAAACATCAACGAGAAGACGTTCTAGGGAATTGGGAATGTCCCGAACATCCTTGAGAAGAATTTTAAAAAATGAATTAAAGATGTTTCCATACAAAATACAGTTAGTGCACAAACTGAAACCTGTGGACCACGAACTGCGCCGAAATTATGCGATTCGCATCCAAGAATTAGCCAGAGAAAACAACGAATGTTGTAATCAACTTATCATGATTGACAAAGCTCATTTTCAGCCGAATGGTTTGGTCAATAAACAGAACTGTCGGTTCTGGGGTACGGCAAATCCAAGGAGAATTCATCAGCGCCAACTTCACCCTCTGAAATGCACGGTTTGGTGTGGGGTGACCTCGCCGGAAGTTATCGGGCCTTACTTCTTTGAAACTGATAGCGGTAACAGTGTGAGGATTACTGGTGAGAGATATCGGGATATGATTGATAAATTTTTACGTCCTGCAATAGAAAATCGTCCCGAAATGTGGTTTCAGCAGGATGGGGCAACACCCTATACAGCCAATGTAACAATAAACCTCCTGAGGTAACTGTTCAGTGAGCGGATAATTTCAAGGAATTGCCACGTTAATTGGCCACCACGTTCTCCCGACCTTACGGCCCCTGATTACATTCTATAGGGATATCTTAAGTAACGTGTGTACGTGAAAAAACCGCGTACACTTGAGCAGCTCAAGGACAATATCCCTACAGAAATTCGAGCATTAACTCCTCTCATCTTAACCATTGTTATGAACAAAGCAATTGAAAGAGCACGACTTTGCGAGGCGCATTTGGCTGCAATCGCAAAATGGCAATGGAGATATATTTTCCGTGGTGCCCCGGCATTTGTAATAATTTCGTCTTTCCTTAAATTTGCAATTACTTCTGGATTTAATTTGAAACCTAAGAGAATAAAGATGAATTAAAATCTTCCAAACTTTCTTGTAGTTTCCTGGCTTTGTCCCACTATTCATTTTTGTTAATCAAGCTCGAGTAATTTATTTACATTAAATTTAATAAAATAATTTAATAAAGTAATATTATGCAAACCGTGATTACGAGTAACAGCTTAGAATCACGGTGATTGAGAAATAACCGTGGCGGTGATCATCATTATTTGTAAATACCCATTTGTCCAATCTATAGAATAATACCTACTTTTTTTAATATGTAGCAGTATTTTTGATTTTCTTACCAGTTTTCTGATTGTTTTTTTTTAATACGAATTGTTATAACTAGCTCTAAGACAGTGTATCACAAACACATTTCCCTTCCAATATTTAAATAGTTACTTGTTAGCGATAAGTAGTTTGAAGCACAACTTATTGACTGAACCAAATCTATACCCTATAAATGTACGCGACACCTCGCAAGTAAATAAAAATGTATTCTGTTAGCAATCAGATCTTGACCTTACCCAACAATGCGAGTAGGTAAAATACTTACTCGTAAGTAATCATTTATGTACAATAATTGTTTGTGGTAGCACTTGTTGGTTATCAACTTATCACTTAGTGGCATGATTTTCCTATAACGTAATTTATATCCCTATGCTTTCGTATTTATTTCCATTGTATAAAAAGTCTCTTCAAATTCATTTATGCCTAAATTATTTACTTTGCACTTCCATGTCTTGTCAGTTAAGCAGTTATTGACGACATATAATATTTATGTATGTTACGTACTTGTAACTTGCACGATGCTGTACTTACTCAGGCAAGCCTCTAGATCTCTAGAATGTACGATGTATTTCAATTGAATTCATTTTTGTACAAACATTGTGATTTGGAGCACCATTGGTAGTAAAAGTTGATTCTTCTGAGAAAATAATATTTATATGGAAATGTCAATCCTCCAGAGTTTTCTATCCCAAAGTACGGCAAAATTCCAACCTTCGAGCATCATCCCCTTCTTCTAATATGTGAAGAAATCTAAGTTTATATGGTGTAACCTTTCTTGCTTTATAAACGTGTTACAAATGTGATGCGAATCTGCTCTGACCGCTTTCTTAGTGACAATTTGGGCTGTTGGGGTGCTGAATCCATTGCTAACACAGTACCTATGTCACCTTCGTCAAAGTTTTTTTTTCTTTTTTGGTATATTATGTACACAACCGGTAGCCAGAAGTTTTTTAATCAGTCTGGATGCTGTAGATTGGACCAGTACCATGTTTGGAAACTTCTCATAAAACAATCTCATAGCCGCTGGAATGATCCTATACCATAACATTGAATTAGGTAGATCCGTTCTGATAGAGTAAGCGTAACTTTTGTCATATTTCGCAGTGGTATTTACTAAATTTAATGTGAATTTTAAAGCACAGAAAACACCAATTTAATTTAAATCAAATATGTTTGACAAGTGTCAAAAGGTTATTTTATTTTGTCGTCTATTATGTTTTGGAAAATAAGATATCACATCGTTTCCAAAGTATGCTCGATCTTCTTTAAATTTTGCATACTTGGATAATTTATTAATCTGAACAATTTTTCTTAATAACATTTTGTCGTGTCTCCTACCGAAAAAACCCAAAAAAAAATTCATAAATTCATGCGTAAGTGACAAGTTTTGTTATTGTCAAATGACTTTTGTGTATAATGATTAACAGCGACACTTTTGCCTAACTTTTGAAAAAATAATGGATAGGGATTAATATTTGAAATGAAATAGAAAATTCTAAATTACTAAGATACCATAAGAGATAGGTATAGGAAGAGTACCCCTCTGCATTGAAAACGATGGGCATCATTTTGAACACTTTTTAAAACATTAGCAGTTTTTAACACATCAGTTTATCCGTTTTAATAAAGTACATTTCTGAAGTTTACTTGGTTATGACTTTTAATTAGTATGTAGGAAAAGCCAGTTGATGAAGAGTTAAGCTGATAAATATCGTCTATCCACGTTGAATAATAACAGCAGTTTTGTCCAAGCCTACCTAACAAAAAATAATGGCTAGGAATTAATATTTGAAAAAGAAAATTGCAAATTACTAAGAAACTATAACAGATAGGTATAGGAAACAATCTTAAAGACCGTTAAAATTAGAATCTAAATAAGGTAATAAATACAGGCTGTTGCATTTAAAATAAGAAAGTTAGTTGCCTTTAAAGACAGCGAAAATTAAAAGTATGGCTTTAGTTAAAAAATAAATACAGTTTAAAATATCTAGCTTAAATATGCATGACAGGCATGCCTCTTAAATTTTGGTCTACATTTTGAAGAATAGTTAATTATCTCGTAAACGAGTTGAGTTAGGCATAAGAAACCTAACATCAACTTGTCTTTTTTAGTCTGTACTATCGAAATATGTCATAATATACAGGGTGTTCCAATTTTTCACAACTTTGGTGTGTAACTTTTCTTTGAGTCACCCTGTATACTTCAGCTGTTGCTTCGTAGCACCCATCACTATTTTTAATACAGACGTTCTTCATGATTATATCTGTTCATTAAATAACGTACGACTTCACAGTTATACCTCTCAGAATTATTTGAATATTAAATATTGCTATATGTCGCATTAAATTTTTTTTAACCGCTTCGAAACAAATTTTAAAACCCGTTTTTCAAACTCGATTAAAAATCGATTTTAAAAACCGGTTACGTTCTATGTTTGTTGAAGGTCGTCACATTCAAAACTGGTCTCACATAAAACCGGTTTCGATGTGCAGCACTGGTACATACCATCGAACATAAGGTTTAACCTTAATGTCATCCTCACCAAGGCCAAGTACAGAAACCCTAGAGAGACTAATTGGTAAGGATATGTAATACCTCTTAAGAAGTCTCTCGAGATAGGGACGGCACCGATGGGAGGAATAGAAGGACACAGTGAATGAAATTTCTTGTTATCTGTCTAAGCTTTCGCAATCAATTTATTGTTTTTTCAGAGACAAGTAACTGGGAAAATCTTAAACAAACTTAAATACACGTTAAAATTGAAAAACATACTCAACAGAACTATACACTACAATGTAAAATGAAAATCCTAACAGCCCTAACCTCACCATCTTACCATGCGGTTCTCTGTTAGGATTATCACTTTACGTTCATAGTATAGTTTTGTTGAATGTGTTTCTAAATTTTAATGTGTATTTAAGCTTGTTTAAGCTTTTTTCCAATTACTTGTCTCTGAAAAAACAATAATAAATTGTGAAAGCTTAGACATATAACAAGGAATTTCATTCACTGTCCATTGGCTGCATACCCAATGATACTTTCTTCAAATCCCTAATAAACACGGCCAGTACTTTTACCCAACTTTACTGGTCAAGATCAAGTAGTATATGACAACGGAGCAGTGGCGGCTGGTGGTCGGAAGCGTAGGGTGTTCACAAAATCAAGATCATGCAATTTTTAACTAAAATTCAATCATTTTTTTCGTACATGCCCTTCTTAAATTTTCTTGTAAAGTCTCTAGATTTGCCCTTTGTAGTTTGCGTCAAATTAAGTTCTAGTTTTGGTCTGCCCACACTTTTAACTTGAATTTCTTGTTCATAACTAAACGAATTAAAATTGTCTTTCAAATTTGCACAGTAACACTGTTCACATCCATAATTCTTATTTATATATTGTTTGGTGTTTACTTACAATTTACATTTCATTTACTTTTTTTTACGTACTATATATTTTCTTTTTTGTTTGTCGGCTGCACCAAAGCGCATTAGCGGCGACTTTGCTTTGTCGGCTTTTTGCAAAGGGATTTAACGACGTTTTACTAAAAAAATCAATTCATTATTATTTGTATTGTATCTTTGAGGGAAATGTACGTTTTTTGGGAACAGTTAAAGATTTACCAGTTTAAGTTTGTGATTTTATGTGCGCGGGTTTAAACGTATGTTATTTAATAAATTAAAATAATTACGCACCCTTGGTTTAATTATAAAACTGTCACCAACAAACAGTATTACTTCTTATAGTAGTTACGACCTGTGAACAGTGAGTCATTCATAAACAAAACATATATGATATAGTTTAAACGTAAAATACGATATCTGAACGTTGATGTCGATCGATTTATGTATTAACATGACTCGAGAACGCAACGAAACCGAGCACAGGAGCACACTCAATTTCTGCACAGTTCATATGGAATCTGCCGTATCCCTCCCCACTACCGCTACGTCCTTTATGCGGCTAGACATCGACAAAATTAACATAGTCCCGCCTACTCGCCGCACTTGCTCCGTCGTCCGTCGCGATGTATGGAATATCAATAGAAAGAAACGTAGCGTCGCGTCGTTTACTAGTTTCACTGCGTTATATTTCACGAATATATTAAGATCGAGTAACAGATTTTATTAGTTTGTAATCGAGGATTTGTTTAGGGGTTCACGTGCTCATACAGAAACCGCCACTGCAACGGAGAACTCTAAATGAAAAAATGTCAATTAAGTTAACTGCGGAAAAATAATGCTACTTTTAAAGTAAATTTTAAGTAGTTGTAAAATATAAGAATTTATTATTTTATTGTGTATACCCTGCACAATAGTGGTTTAAAATTTTGCATAGAGGTTTTTGTTAGTAATAAACAAGATTATGATATTCCCTAACAATTAAAAAATTGCCTAATATACTTTAAATTTATTTGCAATATATTTTTGTTAAAAAGATAATAAATTGGCATATGTGCTTATTTTCTCTGTTGTAAAAAACATGTAGAATTAAAAAATCTTAAGATCTTTAAAATTACATTAGAAAAACTCAAAGAACTATGAATAATAGGGGATGTATAATACTATTATACTATACCTCCAAACAAACTCAAAAAGTAATTTATTTTCAAAGTCTTGTCTGTGGGTTTTAGAACAAGCAAAACTTTTATAAAAAATAAAAATTTTGAGAAATCAATACTAAAAGTTCTTCCTCTTGACACCTATATATACACTGTAGACACTTTTTAAAGTCCTTGATCAAACATAATTTTCGTCCACCTTTAATTCTACACATGTGCAAACATTGAAATATATAATTCACTTAAATTACTTAGGTTTAAGAGGATTGGACGCCCAGCTGTAAAAGAGCAAGAATATGGAACACAGTAGGTCTTTTAAGTCACAGTATACTATCATCTTTCTAGTTACACACAAACATTTGTTTAAGAGAACAAAGTATTTTGGTTAGATCACTCAATAAGAAGCAGTGAGACATAATATATTACATATGGATCCATTTCACCTGTTCTACTACAGAGATGAGCTAATCGGAATTACAAGATAACTCTTTCATTTAAATGTATGTATTATTATCTCATACTTTAATCTTTAAATCATAGTAGCAGACTGTAAAGTTCTAGTGCTACCACACCTCTGTCATATATTGTGAGTCTTGATTGATTGAGACCTGATGTTACTTAAAAGCATTTTCAGAAAGTGCAATAGGATTGATCCAATTGCGATGAAAGATTCTTCAGATCACTATAAAGCTGATGTAAATATATTCATTGAATCAAACATGTATACTTTTGACTGGTTCCATATCCAAAATAAAACAATGGCTTAACAATTAGGTTAGCCCAGTCACACACTTTCTGCAAACCTCTCAAGTGTACTAAAGGCACACTAAGCTACCGTGCTTTAACTACTATTGGAGATAAATATGCGCTTTTGAACTAATATACATTTTTACACTACCTTCTTCAACAATTTCACCAACAAATACTTTTGCTATTCCTGCCATTGCTATTACAACATTTTGGGAAACAGAACAACCTGTAATAGTTTGCATCAGACGCTTAATTGCAGCTTTAGGAAATGCGGCACGTCTATACATTTCATATCGATCTAGTTGCTCTTCAGTAAAATTTGAAACTAATACCCTACAAAATGTTAATACCATTAATATAAGCATTTTGGTCGTTTCTTAGTGTCACTAACTGCATTTTTTCTCTTTCTTCTTCTTCCAACTCCTTTTTAGTCTTTTCCTTTTTCTTTTCTCGATGAATGATAATATTTTGCGATGCTTCAGGCAAAATAATGTCCGTATCAATATCCATTTTTGTTTCATTATTTGTACCATTATCAGAAAGAAGCGCACCTACTTTCTCTGAATTACAGTCCTCATATTTTAGAATATTTTCTTCTATTGCTAGAGCAGCATCGCGAGAATCTTCATCATCATTACCAATATCAGAGTCAGAATTGGTACTGTTCAGGTCGTATTGTAACTGTTCTAATGCACGTATGTTGGCGGAGTCTTCCGAAACAATTTTATTTAAAATACTTTCCATTACAAAACTTTTTATTCAATTACACAAGCTCAATTAAAGAAACAGGAAGAACCGACATAACCTACCAGTCATAACTTCATAATAAACACTTTTACATGACAGTTGACAATCTTTATTTACGGTATCTACCCTATCTACCACAATGGTGTGACGGGTGTGACACGGTGTGGCAATGGAGTGAAGCAATGAAGTGTCATCACCGGCATCTAATAAACAGAAAATTAGTTAATAGATACATAAGGTTTCTGAAAAACCAGATCTTGGCGCTAGCTTCGCAACTCAGTCAATATCACGGTAGTGCTTTTTGACAATAATTCTGTTTATTGTATGATTGTATATTAAAATACGTATTTAAACAATGAATAAACATTATTGCATGTATCTTCTAGTAAGTGTTCTAAATTTGTGATACAATAAAGCAAGTGTCGTGAAAACAAGAGCAGAATTTGATATTTCTACGGTTCAATCACAGAATTTGCTTCGGCGTTGTGTACATTTTTAAAAAGCGTATTTTCCTATATTGTTTATAAAATTTCGAATAAGCATCATGAAGTGTTAAAATATCATTGTATGAAAGGAAGTAACTACACACGAACGAAAGGTATGTCCATTGCTTTATATTAATTATATTACAAAAGACTGCTTAGCTCTGTTGGTGGTCGGATTTCATTGACCAGCTGATACAATTTCTTTTCGAACAATTTTGCGTTATTTCACCTTCATTAATTAAATTTTGTGGGAATTAAGTTTTGTTTGTATTGTGTTTCATAGCAGTGAAATATGTCAATACGGCATCTTACCTTATTAGATCTTTTAGCAATGGTGAATGTATAGGTATGAGTAGCTAAATATTATGGTGTTGATGAAATGAAGACACAGCTGTGTTACTCTGTATCATACAGTGTAATGTTTTTTGTAAGATTTTATTGAAGTTACTTTGTTGTAGGTGAACTGATAGGTGACTGAAGGCCTGTATTCGTTGGATGGGGCTTGTAGTGCCCCCTTTTTACTGCACTGGCTCCAACCTCTACCAACATTACCCCGATAAATTCAGAAGGTCAGTCTGTAACCTTTATGTTGAAATTTTTGGAAAATAATTTCTTATAGAAAAATAAATGCTATGCTATGCAACATAATCTATAATTCTTATAATAGCATTTTAAATTAATTGAATAAAAGCATTGCATGTACATACTCACTATTCAAGAAGGGTTAGGTTTCACATTTTATTATTTCCCTTAAAATGCACCAAAGGAAAAATCTGCAAATGGCACCTTTAGTATAACCCAGAACCGTAATAATTTAGAAATGGTTAAATTACTGTCAATGTCTCAATTTTTTCTATTTCGCATATACAGTGGACATTTTGTGTGGGAAACAGTGCCACAATAGTATATTAAAACACTATGTGTTACAATAGTCATTGTAATATGTGTTTTTTTTTATACTATTTTTTCTATTTTGTATTAATTTGTGACACAATGATTGTGTCCTGAGCAATTCTGTACAAAAGCTTGTATAAATCAACGAACAAGTGAGACAAGAAGGGTCACTTGCTGTCGGTACCATTGATGTTTCGTTTCCAAAAAATGACTCCAGAGAATACCTTAAATAGAAGCAGTAGATAAGGTAGTTAAACGTAGCCGTGTTACTAGCGCCATCCAACAACTGCTCGTATGTACTTAACCGTCTCAACGTAGTCCTTCCCTAATATATTATTATTTATATATTTTTGGTACTGATACGATATAATAAGAATATTATACAACAAATACCTCAACGCATGATAGATGAAAGCAGAATGAAGACGAATATATATGTATTTTCAAATAATATATATGTCAACATTGGCTATAACTTCATTGAGGTAGGGCGTTGGACGTTTCGATAAAGAGGAGAGCTATATCAAGCACGACTCTCAAAAACAGCTTTGTGGCGTCATTCAACATCTGCTTGCGCGAACTAAATGACACGTGAAACTTTCAGCCAATAAAAAGCTAGGAGAAAATCTCTATCAAGTGCAGTGCCTGATGACCTAATGACTCTTTGCGGTGTTGCTTTATTTTAGCACCAGATGTCTCAGCTGTCTTCATTCATCTACAGTATTTACACGATCATAAAGACAATGTTTCAGAGAAGGAAGTACGATCTCGAGTCAAAATGGCCGCTATCATTCGGTAGTTAAACCTACGTAATAGTAATAAAGACATTATTACTGTTTTTACTAAACAAGAATACAATAAAAAAAACAAACAAAATAGCAATAAGTTGAATTAAAAACGCGGTAGAATTACTCCAAGGATAATTTTTAAGGCGGGCGTTTAAAAAGGCATGAAACAATAGATAACGCCGTCGGTTAAATTTACCAACAACCTAATTCATTTGTAACTTGTTAGGATATATTTAAATCTATACAAACGATTGTAGACATGTTGTTCTAAGCAACAAAGGGTTTTGAGCTTTTAATTTTACTTAATAAAGCGTACAAACCGAGATATAAGTGCGGAAAGAAATATACCTTTTGTAAGTTTCAAACCATTTAAAACCTAAGTGGTAATGTAAGGACTTATCCTGCTGAATTACGTATTTTAATTATCAATAAAACGACGGAGTGTTAAATTATTTTTAGAGATCAGTAGGGACCTGTAACCGCCGTGTTCAGCTGTAACCCAACATATATTTTGGCGAATTGTCTTGACAGCCAGCTTAGAGTTTACTTTGTTGTGGAATCTTTGACATGAGTGTTTAAGTAAACGTTGTTTCCACTATTCTTTCCTTACTCTTGGTGAAATGAAGTGCCCCCATTGGTTTTTTTTTTCAGAATCACTCTTTAAAGCCCTCTCTTAATTATTTTTGATTACTCCCTACGATCAGTGGTGGCTGGTGCATACGTCACATACGGGCCGAATACAATGATTGAAATTCGTGTGCTACCGTCCGAAATACGAATTTATACGAAGAAATTAAATCATTGTAATGGCCCTTGAGAAACGTAAGCACCAGCCGCCAGAATAATGACTGCAGTGGTTCTACTCTCTCTATAATTAACATTGCATATACTGCCATCACTAATGAAAATAGTGCGAAATTACTTCAGCATAATCTCAACTTAATTTCCAACTGGTGTAGTAATAATGGGCTTAAACTGAACATTGCCAAATGTTTCACGATGACATACACGCGAAGGACTTCTCCATCTATAAATGGTTATAACGTAAACGATGTTCCACTACAGTCTCTGAAGACCATTACTGATCTGGGAGTTTTATTTGACTCAGAATTAACGTATAACATTCCGCATATAACTGCAATGTGCAAATCTGCAGCATCAGCGTTGGGATTCGTTATACGCACCTGTAAGGAATTCACGGATATCAGTCTAATGAAAATGTTGTATTTTGCATTTGTTGTCTCGAAGCTGGAATATACAAGTGTTGTGTGGCATCCCATGTATGTAACGCATTGTCAAAACATTGAACGTATACAACGCAGGTTTTTAAAATATATTTCATTTAGGATAACTGGGAATTATCCTGCAAGAGGTGCGAATTTGGATCCATTAATTCATATTGCATCAATAACTAATAGGCGTGAGCATTACTCCGTTACTTTTTTACTTAAATTAATTAATAACAAAATTGATTGTTCGCATTTGCTTCCTAAAATCAGTTTCAATGTACCCCGGATTGCGAGTAGATCGACAAACACCTTTTATATACCAACAGCCCATACAAATGTATTAGTTAGAGCGCCTATTACTACAATGTGCCGAAATGCAAATAAGCTACGTCTTGATATTTGATGTTTGGAGTATGATATTCGTTTTTTTTAATGCTTTATTTTTACGTTATTATTATTTTTTGTTATATATTTTAATTGGCTAGATTATTTTGTAACTTTACCTTTAATTAGAATTTTATTTTATTTGTACGTTGTTTATTTTATATCTATTGTCCTGTAATTGGATGCGTCTGTTGGACAATAAAGAACTATTATTATTATTATTATTATTATTGCTGTTAGAATGCCAAAGTTGTGCATGCGGACCTGTTGAAAATGCCAAGTGTCGCTTGTTGTCTTGTCTGCGAAGACGCTGTATAAACAGTATAAGATATTCATTGTATATGCGAAATATAAAAATAAATTCCACTCGCTGGTTCCAATAGCGAATATTAAATATTATGAAACATAATTCTTGGAGTAATGCTAGCGCGTTTTTAATTCAACTTATTGTTATTTTGTTTGCTTCTTGCAGTATTTTTATTTAATAATAATAGTAATACTATCTTTATTACCAATCTCACTCCACGCAAGATGTACTTACATATGTTTAACGCAGCAAATACAGCAGATCGTAAATAGCGACCATTCTGAGTCGAGATTGTACTTCTCTTACACACGTTCTTTAAGCCGCGTTTCCAAATTTAAGAAACTTTTTGTTTCTATCGCTTGTTTCTGCAAAGTTCTTCATTTTTGGGGCTACAAAACATCTTCTGTCTTACCTCTTCGCTGGTTCCACTTTGTGCAATCAATGTTGTGATATTTTATGTAAGGTCGCTAATACAGCTCGTGCTTTGAAAACATTGAAGTTCCCTGCTTGGATAAGAAATCTCATTTTAAATAAATAAGCTAAATTAATGCGAAATAGAAAAAAAATATAGAAAACACGCGTTGTTATGCCTGTTGTAATATCCGTACATTGGCTCACCTCACGTGATTCAAACTTGCACTCGTGCATCTTAATGTGACGCACTTAGTATGCTTATTTTAAGCAAAATGATAAGGATATTTTCTTGTACAATTCGTCAACTATCCTACGAAAACAGTAACAAGTATTTTGGAAGCAAGCACGCACTTTTATGTTTTTCGAAAATATATAGTATATCTGAGAGTGAAGTGAAGAGTTAAAATGTTTCTCCAGTTTTTCATCAAGCTATATGTATTGACAAGAATTGGAGAGAAACACCCAAATTTATATATCAAAAAACATAAACATCTTTTTAAATGCCCATTAAAAGAAATGCAAGGTCGGTAAAGATATGACGTGTACTAAGAAGAAAAAAGTAAGCATTTCACAGAATAAATAACAGCAAATATTCTGTGTGTAGCTTGCCTTACTTCTTGTCGAATGCTGGGAGACAACTAAAGTCATTCCATGGGCGCAAACACAATAACAATTGATAGCTGACCTTATATATATTCTTGTTATTATTATTATTAATCATCATAGGGAAATTATTAGTTATAGTAGGAACATTTCAATTATGTAATCCATATAGTACTTAGAATAGGTAGCCTCGTGTAGTACTTTGGGTGGAGCACAGGATTAGGGACGAATTGTAATTAAAGTACGTGTAGCTTCGTTCTAACGCGAAAACAAGTTTTAATTTCATTACAAAGCGAATGTATCGCATTATTTCCGCGCTTGTGTTATATTTTTGTTTAGTTTACTTAACTCTTATTTGTTTCGACTCCTTTAACATTAATTTCATATACTCTACTTACCTAGTTGCTGCGCGCGCAGTTAAACAACTTTCGTCCCTTTCTCATCGACTCTTCGGTTATCTCATACTTTCATTTTGGTGATACATAGCTCTTTCCTTTAATTTAGTCCAAGGACTGAATATATTAAAATCAAAATATGTATAAGGTCAATCTTCAAATATAAATAATTCAGAATTTCCTGCAAATATCAAGTATAAGGCATATTGAGTACATTTCAATTGAAAATGGTACATTACTTCACATGCGTAATGCACCATTATTGGTAGTCGCTCATCGTTGCTAGGTAACAACGAATGGTAGCCTGCCTGCTTGGGATTGATAAATGTGACAGTTCGCACAGATTTTGGCGCCAGAATGTACCTTTCTTTATTGAAACGTACTCTATATTTCATAACACTTATTGTTATTGAGTTAACTACAACAGATGAAGGTTTTTCGTACGTTGTCAGTTGAGACTAGAAACTCGTTGCTTACATTTAAAAGTAAGGAAATATTGCGGTTTTATGGTTTATTTAACTATTTTTCTCAGTACATACTGATACAAAAATATCAATGTTTGTGATCGCTTATGTTATCCTGGAATTCGTCACTCTTTATTTAAGATTTGTCGTCAAGAAATAGTGTAAAACATTTAAAAAATAGAGTAACAAATTGATTGGGAGCCAAATACATTCGTAAGTATTTGTGGGTTTAGAAAGATTCACAAAATAATTGTTAGGTTGGCAACATGATATTGTTTGATCGAACTGTTTGCCATCTCAAGCGGAATGGGGTGCATTATTATACGAGAGAACAACGGTAACAAGTGACGACATCGACGTCATCGCCGTCGTAAGGTCAACAGCCCTTGCTATATGTTTGTGGTGCATGAAACGAAACAATAGTACATAGGCTTTGCAGGATGCCGCCAGATTCACCGTTACGGAAAGTACTAGTAGATATTCCGTCTGTCGTTTGTCGATTTCCACTGGTTATTTTCTTTACCCTATTTTTAAACGTATTGTTGATGGTGATGTTTTAATTTTTCTCTGACGTTGTTATGGCAGCAAAGATGTGTTCGTAGAATACGCTGTTTATTGAAATTAAAATAATTGAATTTCTTATGTTTGTTGTAAGAAATATTAGATTAACATAGTATATTGGTGAAACTTTGTATATCGCGACCGGCAATATAAATGTGGAACGCGTCTGGTGCCAAAGTGATCACTGATTAGAGTATGGTTGGAATCGCTGCCAAGATTGTTTGAGAACCATTTTTGAACCCCAAAGTATCCAAACCCTCTCAAATATTTTTGATCTTAATCATAGCTACCCTGGTTATCCAAAGATGAAATTATTCCTTATGGTTTAATGAACATTTAAATGAGGAACAATTAAACATAACTTTCTTCTCCGATGAAGCTTGATTTCATCTTTCAGGTTATATAAATAGCCAAAATTATCGTACGTGGAATACAAAAAAACTCACACCTTTACAAAGAAACGACATTGCATCTCATTCAAACTGGCATGTGGATTGCAATATTACGTAGACGCATTATAACACCGATGCTTTTTGACGATACGGTTATTGCTGCTCGTTATAGACACAATATTTTAGAACCGTTCATTAATAAACTCCACAATGATAAACTCCAGAACGAATATTTCCAACAAGATGATGCTACCTCACATATAGCTGCGCTACAATAAAATACCTTGAAGAATATTTTGACAATCGATTAATAAGAAGGGGACGTTGCCCAACACGTCCCCTGAACACCACTAGATATTTTTGCTTGTTTAACCATTTAAAGAAAGTAGTGTTCCAAAACCCTCTCCGCACTTACTTGATGGGCTGAGAAATGCCCTCACTGTAGCGATAAATGATATCAACGAAGTTTTAAACAACATGTTTCACAATATGCAACAATATATTATGTTACATAATACAAAATGGTGGTGGTCATTTCGAGCATTTACTATAGATGAAATTTTTAATAAAAATGTTTACCAATTTTTGTTTTGTTTTAAATGTGATCTAATAAACAATTTATTTTTGAAATAAAAAAAAATATATATGTCTCGTCTCTCGTTTTAAGGTTAGGTTAAAAAAAATATTTGACAACCAGAAATCTGGCATACCAACTTAACAATGTTGCCATCTTAAAATTTGAGGTCACGTGGTAGTCACATCTGGTTGCTCACTCTGTATATCAGTCTCAGAGTACCGAAGTTAGAAACCCGGGATGATTGTAGACTGTGCCGATAGATGTATGTACGCTGAAATACAAAATTCATGTCTCCCTAAAATTTCTACGTGAGCGAATAATACATCTAATTTAAGAAAAACGAGGGCCACATTTTAAGCAAACACAGAGACACATTATATTTATAAAATACAAAGAAATAACACCTGTTATTAAGGTACCTACCTTAGGAAGACATGAGTTTTGAATTTGACTATACATACTGTAACGAGCGCCAACTTTTCAACTGGCGGTTCCGATAGGCGTCCCTAGATGGCGCTGGCATAGCGGAAGAAGAACTACCTACGACGAATAACAGAGGGCAGCACCGGGTCGAAGATTCGAGAATATTCTCCAGAATCTTCGAGGACGTTCTAGAAGGCCCTCGAACAATCTGGACGTTCGCGCCAGCTATAAATAACGCGTCGGGTTGGCCAGGAGGCAGTCAATCGATACGAGTTCGATAGTGCGGTCGCGATTGAACTAGTACATGTAATATAAATATCGTTTACATAAATAAAGACATTAGTGGTTAAGTGATATAGTTAATAAGCATTTTTAATAGATTTTAATTACCGTAATTGTGTTAATAGAATAAGTGAATTTAAATATATCGCCTGTGTGTTTTTCTAAAACCCCGACAACGTTTTAAGAACCGAAAAACGTAACAATTGGTGTCAGAAGTGGGATATTTGGCGATATATTAGTGGACTAATAGTAGAAACAATGGCAGCGAAATACTGTAAATTAGTGGACTTGAAAGTGGTAGATCTCAAACGGGAATTAGAAGAAAGGGATGAAGATACGAGTGGAAGGAAGGCCGAGCTTCAGTCGAGATTACGAAGAGCAATAGAAGCAGCTGGTGAAGATCCTGAGACATATTTGTTTGAAGTGTCTGGTGGTAATGGCGAACTTCTAGTGGAACTTAGAAACATGGAAGAGAAAAATATGGAAAATTCTCGCAATTTAGAAGAGAAAGTTCTAGAAAATTCTCAGAAAAATTCTAGAAACTAGAAGAAAAATTCTAGAAAAATTGAAAACATGGACGAGAAGAATATAGAAAATTCTAGAAACTGGAAGAAAAGATTGAAAACATGGACGAGAAGAATATAGAAAATTCTAGAAAACTGGAAGAGAAAGTTATGGAAAATTCTCGCAATTTAGAAGAGAAAGTTCTAGAAAAAATTGAAAACATAGAAGAGAAAGTTATAGAAAGTTCTAATAACGTAAAACAGGAACTAATGAATAGAATCGACGAAAAACTCCAAGAAGAAAAATCTAGAATGATTGAAGAATTGGACGGTCGCATGAAGGTGCTAGAAGAACAAATTCATTCTGGAGCTATACCGAAGACGGAAGAAACTGGAAATTCAACCAATACGGAGAACAGTCAGTTGGAACCCAGAAATATAGTGCCCATCTGTACGGTTCAAGGTAAATGTGACCTGCCTACCTTCGATGGGAAGACGCCCTTAGAAGATTATATGACGCTGCTGGATACAACGGCTACGGTATATGGCTGGACCGAAACTACCAAGGCAGCCATGCTATCAGTAGCTCTGCGCGGCGATGCGTTGAAGGTACTCCAAGCTATTCCTTCGACGGAGCGACAAAATTACCAAACGCTACTTAATCAATTGGAGATGCGTTTCGGTAATAAACATCTGCAGCAAGTATATCGCTCGCAGTTGAAAAATCGCTGCCAGAGGTCGAACGAGACTCTACAGGAGTATGAAGCTGACGTCGTTCGTCTGGTTAAGAGTGCGTACCCAACGGTACCGGAAGATGTGTGCGAGAGTCTCGCTGTGGAAAAATTCCTGGATGGCCTGCTTGATAAGGATACTCAACAGGCAGTGAAGCTCGCTCGGCCGCAAACGTTGAACCAGGCTTTAGCTCAAGCACTAGAGTTTGAAGCCGTGAAGCAATCGGTCAAAGGACCTGCTCGCGTCCGTGTTCTAGGGAGTCACGAGGAAGAAGAGCCATTAGAAAGAATTATCACGAAATTAAACGAATTGATGACGAAAATGGAATCCGTGCAAACTAGGCAACCAGGAAGACGATGCTGGAATTGTGGAAGGATGGGGCACGTACGTAGTCGGTGTCCCGATCCACGAAAACCAAAGCCGACGAAAACTAAAATGGGCCGACGGAAGGGGCGATCGTCGACCTATGTAGCTGATGCCCCAGTAACACCAGTGATTGTTGCTTCGTGGGATGTAGACCTAGCAGCCTCATCGTGTATGGGCATGTAAATGGGAAACGAGAGATTTACTGCTAGATACTGGTGCAACAATGACAATTCTTCGGCCGGAAGCAGTGGGAAAGAAGAACCGGATACATCCAACCAGGTGGACGCTACGTACGGCAACTGGGCAATCAGTCAACGTGTTGGGGGAGACGATGGCCCACTTCCGTATTGGTGATACTGCATGCCAGTATCGTGTAGTAGTTGCAGATATAGAACAAGACGTAATCCTCGGAATGGACATAATGACAGAATTTGGTTTTAAACTGGACTTGCAAGCAGGAGTGTTGAAGATTGGTAAAGAAGAAGTTATTCTTAACCATAGCAAGAATATGTCGGCCTGCGTAGTGTTGCAGAAGAAGTAACTGTGGCGAGCCGCAGTGAAACCATTGTGGAAGCGAGCGTGAGTGGAGATATTCCCAAGGGGCAAGTTTTAATGCTGGAACCGGGAGCGATTGGCGGTCAAGGTCGTGGAATACTGATTGCTAAGGCAGTGATACAAGCTGGAGAAAAATTGCCCGTCCGATTGATGAACGTCAATAGTTATCAGTAAAGCTGAGGAAGGGCGTACCTTTGGGAAGTTGTGCTAGTGTGTCGTCGATTGTCAACAAAGAGGATGGCGTAACAACAACTCCAGATCCGCTTCCTAGATGGTTAAAACTTCATTGACTTGTCTTGTAAGGATTTTGACAAACACAACAACGCCATACCGTGAAACAGCTGCTTGGACGCTACCAAGATCTTTTCCAAGCAGAAGACCGGAACACGAGGGGCAGGACTAATGTTGTACGACATCGAATAGACACTGGAGATGCCCAGCCGATCCGCCAAGCCCCCAGAAGATTGCCATTGGCGAAACGAGCCGAAGCAGAACAAATTATACAGGATATGGAGCAGGATGGCGTAATTAACCATCGAACAGTCCATGGGCTTCTCCAGTGGTACTGGTGAAGAAGAAGGATGGTTCAACTAGGTTCTGCGTGGATTATCGACAACTAAATAATGTAACCAAGAAGGACAGTTATCCTTTGCCCAGAATCGATGACACTTTAGATACCCTAGGTGGGTGTAAGGTATTTTCGACCCTCGACCTGAAGAGTGGTTATTGGCAAGTCGAAGTAGAGGCAAAGGATAAGGAGAAGACGGCGTTTACGATCGGGACAGGATTGTGGCAATTTAACGTCATGCCATTTGGGTTATGTAATGCCCCCGCGACGTTTGAAAGATTGATGGAAAACGTACTGAGAGGACTATCCTAGGAAACTTGCTTGGTATACCTCGACGATATAATTGTCTTAGGAAAATCTTTGAGGACCATTTGAAGAACTTGGAGCAAGTATTTCAGCGATTGAAAGGAGCAAATTTGAAGCTTAACCCCAAAAAGTGCAACCTGTTCCAGAAGCAAGTGCACTACCTCGGCCACGTAGTATCAAAGGATGGAGTGTCGGTTGACCCAGGGAAGATAGAAGCGGTCAAGTCTTGGCCGGTTCCGAAGGACAAGCATGAAATAAGAAGTTTTCTTGGGCTATGCACTTATTACCGACGATTCGTTCCTGGATTTGCTAACATCGCCAAGCCTCTCACGAGACTAACTGAAGAGGGCAGAGACTACGTCTGGGAGAAGAGCTGCCAGGATGCCTTTGAAGAATTGAAACAGATGCTGACCACTGCGCCCATCTTGTGCTATCCACAGGCTGACGGAAAATTTATTTTGGATACTGATGCCAGCAACGTGGGCATCGGAGGCGTGTTGTCCCAAGTTCAAGATGGCCACGAAAAAGTGCTCGTTACTTCAGCAAAGTGCTGTCGAAACCGGAACGCAACTATTGTGTGACCAGGAGAGAGCTGTTGGCCGTAGTTAAGTCTATAGAGCACTTTCATAAATATCTCTATGGTAGGAAGTTCTTGTTAAGAACCGACCATGCGGCATTGATGTGGTTGCTACGCTTCAAGAATCCGGAAGGGCAGGTTGCCAGATGGATAGAGCGTCTTGAAGAGTATGACTTTGATTCGGAACATCGGCCTGGAACCAGTCATCGAAACGCTGACGCACTATCGAGGAGACCCTGTTCAAGGATTGTACGCACTGCTGTCGTGCCGAAGAGAAAAATGAAGCAACCTGCTTGAGGACTACTGTCATAGATGATAGATGGACTGAAGACCAAATCCGAGCTGACCAGGAGTCTGACGAAGTTTTGAAGTGTGTGATGGAGTGGAAGATGCAAGAAGCGCGGCCTAACTGGGAAACGGTAGCACCGTATTCGCGAGAGCTAAAATCGTATTGGGCTCAGTGGGGCTCTTTGGTAATGGAAAATGGTCTTCTCAGACGAGTGTTAGAAGACGAAGCTGGGACCAATAGCAGACTTCAGATTGTGGTTCCGAAAGCAAGAATTCCCGAAGTTTTAAAACTTCTTCATGATGGAACATCGGGAGGGCATCTTGGAGTCCGCAAGACTATGAGAGAAGGTCAGAGAGCGATTCTATTGGGTTAATTGTAAGAATGACGTGAAGGACTGGTGCCGGAGATGTACAACTTGCGCCGCTGCCAATGGCCCTTCCCAAAGAAAGAGGGCCCCTATGAGGCAATACAACGTTGGCAGTCCTTTTGAAAGGATTGCGATTGATGTTGCCGGACCATTTCCCACGACGGAATTTGGAAATAAATACATCTTGGTTGCAGTAGACTACTTCAGCAAATGGGTGGAAGCTTACGCATTACCAAATCAGGAAGCTGTTACAGTGGCTGAGACTTTAGTTAAAGAACTTTTCAGTCGGTTTGGTGTGCCGCTTGAACTTCACTCCGACCAGGGACGGAATTTTGAATCAGCAGTGTTTCAAGAGGTGTGCAAAATATTGGGTATTCGCAAGACCCGAACAACTGCCTTGCACCCGCAATCAGATGGCATGGTGGAGCGCATGAACAGGACAGTTATCAAGTATCTATCAAAAGTTGTCGCAGACCACCAGCGAGATTGGGACCAGCAGCTACTCTATTCTTGCTGGCGTATAGAGCATCGGTCCACGAAACCACTGGCCAAAGTCATCTAGTGTGCTTTTTGGACGAGAGCTGCGCTTACCATGCGATCTTAAGTTCGGCTTTAAACCAAATGAAGAAGTAGTTGGAGATGACTATGTTTCGAACTTGCGGAGGCGAATGGATGATATTCACGATCGGGTGAGGACCAATATCCATGAAGCAAGCGACCGCATGAAGAACACTACGACATCAGAGCAAATGAAGGCGGATATCAGTCTGGAGACCTGGTCTGGCTGTTCAATCCTCAGCGACGTCGAGGCTTCTCGCCTAAGCTGCAACGATCGTGGGACGGGCCTTACGAAGTGATAAAGCGAATTAATGACGTCATCTATCGCATCAGAAAGAAACCCAATGGTAAAGCAAGAGTGGTGCATTTTAATCGCCTAGCTCCTTATCTTGGGGACAATCAAGAGGACGAGCAGATGGTCGAGTTTGTAGACTCCCCGAAGAAGAACTCAGCTATGAGGAGTTTATGGACAAGTATGGGAATGGCCGCAAAGTGCGTCATGATGTAACAACGGAGATTCAGGAGGATTTGTTTTTGGCTCCTGAAGGGTGCGCGTTAGCACATTGTGTTGCCCAAGATTTAAGAATGGGCAAGGGGATAGCTACCGTATTCAAGAAGAAATTGGTGGTGTCCAAGATCTCCGAAGCCTGAACCCTGAGGTGGGCAAGGCTCTGCACTTGCCAGGAAAGAAACGGCCTTTATTCTACTTGGTGACCAAAGAAGCCTCAGTTGGCAAGCCAACCTACCGGACGATGTGGGACAGCCTGATAAGTTTAAGAGAGCAGCTGTTGGAGCTGGAGATCAATAAGATCAGGGTGCCAAAAAATAGGCTGTGGATTGGATGGCTTGGACTGGAGGGTCGTAAGGAACATGCTCGAAGAAATTTTCCGATATACTGGAATAGAGTTCCTAGTATGCAGCTACAACCCGCGGTCAGCAGAAGGGAGGCGACGAACGGTAGCGTGCTATTTCTTCCGGACCTCGTCGTGTAAGAATGGAGAGAACTGTTCGTATCTTCATGGAGGTGATAGTTCCTGTTCCGGGACGGAACAGATCTAAGGAGGGAGCAGTGTAACGAGCGCCAACTTTTCAACTGGCGGTTCCGATAGGCGTCCCTAGATGGCGCTGGCATAGCGGAAGAAGAACTACCTACGACGAATAACAGAGGCAGCACCGGGTCGAAGATTCGAGAATATTCTCCAGAATCTTCGAGGACGTTCTAGAAGGCCCTCGAACAATCTGGACGTTCGCGCCAGCTATAAATAACGCGTCGGGTTGGCCAGGAGGCAGTCAATCGATACGAGTTCGATAGTGCGGTCGCGATTGAACTAGTACATGTAATATAAATATCGTTTACATAAATAAAGACATTAGTGGTTAAGTGATATAGTTAATAAGCATTTTTAATAGATTTTAATTACCGTAATTGTGTTAATAGAATAAGTGAATTTAAATATATCGCCTGTGTGTTTTTCTAAAACCCCGACAACGTTTTAAGAACCGAAAAACGTAACAATACTAAACGTTAGCGTTATCTTGGTTATGTATGATTTTGTTGCGTTGTGCTATATATGACAACAGTTTTATATAATACAATTTACATATTATTTCAATGGTTTTATTTTTCAAGAAGCTGAAAAAATGGAAAATCTATTTAGCTCACCAACTTTAGCTCACCTTTAAAGTGTACATTATCGTAACAAACGCACAGTTTAAATAATTAAGTAATTTTTGTGTATAATTTTCTTAAAAAAGTACGTTTTAACAAATCGTTAAATAAATTATAGTTTTACTTTTTGCGGTATTAAAGTTTAAGAATAATATTTGTTTGGTTTATAGAAAGAACATTCTATACCTGAAAAATAACCGTTTTGTCTTTTGAAGACTATAGGTACTACCATTAAACACCAAAAGTTTATGGATAAAAAGAAATCTGGTTACTAAGCCTTTTCTCTTACTTTCAAGAAACACCAGGCTCACTGACGTGTAATTCACGAATAATTTTGGGTGGAGGAACATTGTAAGGTCGGAACTTTTATTTCAGTGGCAAACGAAACCAGTCGAAATTTTATGTTTTTGTGACACGAGTTTTACTTTGATTGATTATCGAATTTGCAACCGGCAACAAAACGGCGCACCGCATTTCGACAACTATAATATATATGTAAATATAAACACAACAGTGTAAAACAAATCAAAATGTTCAAAATAACTGGACACCACCGTATCCACCACTAAAGGTCCGTTTACATTCACTTAACGTGCGTAAGATAACAAAAGTAACACACTTATTAACATTTTGTGGTCGGTTGTGTTTCTTATTTTTACATATGTAAACAAGTAGGTATGTAGTTTTAGCTATTATTTCGTCCTTTCGCTATTGTTTAATACGCACTTTAACTTTTTAAGTGAATGTAAATGAGGCCTAACAGTCACCAAACCTGGTACAAAATCCGCATCATTTAAAATCACTCCGAGAGTGTGACGTAACTTATTCTTATTGTTAGTGTCGGCCGGTTTGTGCTCGACCGTTTTGCGCCCTTACCTGAAGTTGATCAGTGTGTGCGCTGCGAATTTTATTACAGAAATGCAAACCCATCCTATTACAATTGATCAACCGATTTGCCCTCTCTTCTAATATAATTTTAAAATCACACCGTAGCACATAAATAAAACTAATTTTCGGAAAAATCACAGGATTATAATGAATAAAGACTAAGAAGTACCAATTTCCAACTTTTTTGTAATAAAAATACATTTTTTTTTTTTAATTTGGGTTTAGTGCTGTGCCGGCAGATAGCGCCACCTCTTAGATCGATTGCCCACAGAGGGCACTAGTGTATAACGCGTTAATTCACAAAGGAAATTTCTAGCGCGAATTCAGTAGAACATTCAAGAAACATGTAGATTTCTCTAGAGTCCAGCGCGGCAAATATAAACACATGAGCGAGCGGAGACAGTGCACGGTGACCATAAATCAGTTCAAATAAACAGCAAAGCTACAGTTAGTCTGTCATATGAACTTGAATGTATACACTATTTCATATGGTTCTTTTAGAAAAATCAAAATTAAAATGTAAATTAATAAGATACTATGAGTAATTTTATTTGATTTACTAGGCTACAAAGAATACTATTAATTCAGAAATACATAATTATAGCACTGATAATATAATCCGTACTATGAATCAGTAGAATCAGTGACTTACTTTGTAAATTGAGTAACTGCTGTTTTCCGAAAACTGAATTATCTCGAGGTATGCACAAATGTGAAGAGCATTTGTAGAACACGTGATTGCAGGAATAAGCCTCAAGCGATAGTCAGATCGAAAAGACAGGTACCTCTTGTCTTTTTGAATGGTATGAATTGTTTGCCTTCTATATTATATGTGCCAAAATCAATTGCTAAGATTGTCTAGAGTATTCGCTACGTTTCATTGAGTGTTATTTCTATACCTGTATCTATGAATTTACAATACAACTTCCAATAGGGTAACTTGTGATAAATGAGTCAGGGTGCCACACACTGTCACAAACATACAAACCTCACTCAACACACACACAGACATCGCACACCTGTGGTCAAGTACCTCTAAAGTTTTTTCTCTGGAACTGACTTAGCACTGTAGTTATTGTATGAAGAATATTTACTTTCTTACAAGTAGCAAACCGCATTATCTAAAAATGGATAAAAGATACTCGCCAAAAGGCGAAAGCATCTTCGTATCAGCGCGAAAAAAGGGCTTCTTCTAAGATTTAATATTCTATTGTACAAAATGTAAGTTCCATATCTACTTACCTAGACATTTTATTACTTTGTCATTGCGTATTTCAGTGCGCCAAAATCCAAAAATAATTCTAGGGCGGTCAATATAAATGACTATGATACAAGGTATGTAATCTAAGCAGATATAAATGAAATTGTAATTTATAGGTACATTTTACCCAGTCGAAAAAATGGCTGTGTGCATTTTTTTATTTGCATGTTATTGATGTTCTGTTTCGTAATACCATTGGCATCAAGGAAATTATTGAAGTGGTTTAGTATTTATAATTATGACTCGTTACTAAAAAGTAGATACATTATCTATTATTAACATTTACACATTTTAAGAATTTTCCACTTATTTAAAACATAGGTAGGAAGTAGGTTGGGTTGTGTAAAATACACAAAAAGACAGTACTGAAAGCAGAATTGAATATCCTTATATTTATGCCTTACGTAATGCCATAGCAGACCATCTGTACGTAGATACGTCCTCAAAAACAAACATCGGTCTGTGCGTTAGGTTACGATAGAAGCCGGCGGTCGGTCGGCATTTGATGGAAAAAAGAAAAATGAATATTTCTGTTCAAATTCAAAAATTAAAAAAGTTTTGTCATTAAGACATTGGTCTTCAAATGCGCCGTTGAGCCGATTTTAGAAATTGTTTTTAATAACAAACTTACAATATTTAAAAAATTAAATACATAGAAAATAAAAAAATTAAAACGTTGGCGCAATTTCAAACATCATTTTAAGACAAATACAGTTTAAAATGTCAAAATGGGTCGTACCGTTTTCCCAAAAAGCGCGGAATACTTTTCCGATATATTTATCTCTGTCGCACACTTGGACGTCCAGATTCGCCTTAACTACAAGTAAGAATGAAAAAAGGTAGAGCGCAAACCGGCCGTATCCGTCTTACTAGTTATTGTTTCGTGTATTGATGCCTTAGTTTCATCATTGTGAACTTAACTGTGTGTTTTATAGCCATAGACAAATAACATTTTCTTTATCGGGATAATTACCTAGTAGATGGATCAAAAAACCACGAATTCCGGTGAATGAAATAAAATGAAATGAATTTTCGAATAATATTAACATAAACTTCCATTCACAATTATATTCTAACATTTTTTTTCGCTACTCCCGCGTAGTCAAGGAATCATGTGTTTTTTGTATAGGAACACCTCTATTTTCAAATATTAGAGCAGAATTAAAACCAAAATATGCGCATATACAAATAAATATTAGACATATTTTAAAGCTTCATATTAGCCATATTGTAAACATTACTGTCGTATAGGTCGCTTGTCCGAGTAGGTGCACCAAGTTCGCTTTTCGTAAAAGAGCTAATCCGCCGGGTGCGGGTGGAGGGACCTGAATGCAGCTTCGGATTCGATTGAAGTAGATGGAGCCAGAGTATCGGAGCCGGAGCTATTTTATTTGTGCACCCGCACCC
The DNA here is from genome assembly GCA_004143645.1 of Protaetia brevitarsis. NCBI lineage: Eukaryota > Metazoa > Arthropoda > Insecta > Coleoptera > Scarabaeidae > Protaetia > Protaetia brevitarsis. Next base: position 327,772 of record RXPK01000295.1, read on the forward strand.
GCATTGGTTCTAAACCATAGACAAGGATAGACGAATGCGCATCCAAAATTTTTATTTCATTCATTTCAATCATTTCGATGCCGCCACTTTGATACACGTGTGGTGAACAACCTGCAAATATTCGGCAATTCATGATCGCAATGTATTCGACAAGGTACATATGTGTATGCAATGTAATGGCATCGAGGTTATGTGCCAGCAGGAGTTACTTTTTTTTTTAATTTATACCACTTTAAGTTATAAAATACATGAATATTGGTCACTTCAATGTGCTTAGTTTCCCGGTTTACCCTTTGTTTATATGTATTTTTATAGTTTATTGCACATATACATTCTTTAAGGGGGTCACAAAATAAGAACTTGCCTATTTTTTGTACATAAAATCTATTCTCTTATTTTTCATGCTGGAAAAGACGTCTATGACTTTGTTGTAAAAATGCGTTCAGTCGATCTTCTGACATTGTGCTTCTTAGAAAAGTCTTAATGCGTTTGAGGGTGGAAAAACATCGTTCATATTCTGCTGTCGACATGGGGGTTGCACAAATAATATCCACCAGTTTATATGTTTCCGTCAAAACTTTTTTTAAGTTGTTGTGTGTTATGAACACTAAAAGTGGCAAAACACCACCTACATCTACGTCACACATGTCCTCGCGCTCATAAATGACTGAAAGTTCACTTTTCAATTTTACGCTATCCAACATAGGATAAGATTTCACAGTTTTTTATACACATAATTAACCGACGCAAAATATGACGATTTTTTTTTCCACATTTTTGTTGTACTTAATTTTATGTCGCAAATAAGTACTGTCTAACTATTCACTTTGCCTAGAACATTAAAATCCACGCATGCATTCATGTGAGAAACGGAATTTTCGTTTTTCTTTGCCCTCTCTGCGATATGCTTTAAATTATTTAACCCTTCCCCGCACTGGCCTAAAAATTAAGCAGATAAAATAAAATAGTTTATTTGTTAGTGAACATCCGTACATCCACTCATATTTTTCATATATATTTTTATTGAATACTTATATTACTATTGTAAGTTCGAGTTTTACTCGTGGAAGTGTAGTTTATTTGAAGATCAGGGATAGGTCTTCCTTTCTTCTTAATTAATAGTTTTTCCTCAAATGAGGGCGGTTTTTTTTTTAAGATTTTGCACTCAATTAACTTCCATCATTAATAATGAACGTCCCTTCACACATGCGCGGTACGTGTTGAAAACGATAGAGTCGCAATGAATGCATGACGTTAATTGGAGACACGAAATTGCTTGCCCCAAAGCGACCGTATAAGCGCATATGGCGAAGATAAAGGGAGCCGTCCGATTCATACTCGAAATAGGTACATCGGAAATAGTGCCCCGGATCATAGCTCGCTTCGCATAGCGTTCTCATATGCGCTAGCGCCTGCGGTGGGGAAGGAAACTTTGATATCATCGTTATAAAAATACGTAAAAATAATAAAATAAAATAATGCACTGAATTACATGCGAATTTCTTTTTGTGTTTATCTTGGTGGCTGGGTGGGCACGTGCCCTTGTGCTCTTTAGTACCAGCCGTCACTGTCACTACATATCTTTATCCATATGGGAAAACCGCCATTACGTATATGTCCCTTTTTCTCAGAAACGCTGTATCTGATCTCACTGATTTTTTTACACACGTTATCTACTATTGTCCAATAAATGAATGATTTCATAAAATTTCTAAAGACTTTTTTTTAGTTTTACAAAATCGATGTTTTATTCGCTTGTGCTTTTTCACCTACTTGTCCCGTTTTCTCGCAACCTGTTCAAAGTATCGTGGTATATTTTTTTTTCTAAATGTAGAATTAGATAGAGAATATACTGAATGAGAGCGTTTTTTTTTAAATAAACTTCTGCTCTTTAAACAAAAAAATTCGAAAATTTAAAAAAGTGAGCGAAGAAAATATCGATTTTGTAAAATCGAATTTTGAAATTTTAGAGAAAAAGGGACATACGTAATGGCGGTTTTCCCATATGGATAAAGATATGTAGTGACCCCCTTAAAAGTAATCAAAAAGGTTGAAAAATGATGGTTTTAAATATTGGAATTTCTACTGGAAGGTACGTTATTTTGTGATATAGACGCAGTTATTTATTTTCCTGATATCTCCAGATAGTAGATTGACGTGATCCTCAATCATCACTTTAGATCAGGAGATTAATTTATATACAGAGAGTAAATAATTTTCCATGGGTCAATCTCAATTATAGTATATACACACATCTATTAGACCATTTGTGTGCACATCTAAATGGAGAAAAGTTTTAAGAATGTTATTGGTCTGCAGGATATTGAATGGATGAAAACATTGCTTATATGTTTATAACATTTTCAACCTGCCGATATAATAATGAAAGGAGGAAAAGATTTTCTTATAGTATCATCATTGAATTTAAACTCATATAAGGTGCAATCAAATGTTTTCAAAGCAACAAAAATTTAATAAAAACGTGTACTGTGTATAAAAGCATAATTATATCATTTTGCTGAGGTATCCGAATTTTTGATCGTTGATTTTTAGATTAGATACTTGGTTGGAGTTAACATCTTCAATTTGTAAGGCTTTGGTAAAATTATAAGTATACATCAGCAGTGAATAATATATAAAATGTTACTTAATCATAATCATCAATAAAATTTATTTAAATTTGCTTCTGAATTTTATAGTTTAGCTTATTATTATTAAGCTAACACAACAAAATATCACTACGATGTAAATTAAGTAAAATATTTATATAATAGGATTAGGATTTAATTAATTGAATATTAATGTTTCTATTTTCTATATTAAACCAAAACATATTTTTCGTTGGAACCTGAATACAATGCTAAATACGTATAATCACTTTGTTATTTTTTGTCACAAATAACGTGCGAATGAAACACAAGCTATTAACGTTTTCGTCAGTGTCCTGACTGTGAGTTGTTGAGTACTGGGATGGCTTTTTTATCCTTCCACTTGCTGCACCTCTGTCTGTCAACATCATTTCGGTAAAGCTGGTATTTGTGTATATCCACTCAGGAACTTGCTTCACGTGTTGTATATTTTGGGTACAGAAGCCTAAGCAATTTCTTACTTGTCACCCCGCAGAGCCAAATCTAACTTCTAATCATCGTTACGGGCCCGGAAAAAAAATCAGTTACCGTAAATGACCAGTGCGAGATTCGAATTCGCGGCCCCTCACACTAGTCGAAACCTTTTATGTTATTCAGCTGATGCAGGTGCAGTTGCTAGACCCTGTTCAGGCCTAGTGAAACCTGCTTTCTTACAATTTCGTTTGCCCACACCAGAATCGGGTCGATTTTTGATCAATCTACTATCACTTTTAGTCCCTGGATTCTGTTGAGTTTTTCAATCGTTCCAATGCAAAACAACCTTGAGGGAGTCGCTAGAGGAAAGTTTGGTTACATTGTATCACTTATATATTATGTCAAAGATAAAGTTTGTGGCTACGACTGCTATTTTGGCATGCTCGGACATATTTTGGTTCTCCAGTGCGTTTTTGATATTAATTAATTTACTGTCAAAATGTTTGCAATGCTGATATCAGACATAGGCAAATGAAGGTAACCAGACCAATGTACAACAAGGACGGAACTAAGCAATCCACCGAACCCCGAACTATAATTATAACTGACGCAAGCATTGAGATATTGATTTTTCCCACGACCATATTCGAAAGTAACAGGTTTCGTACAATCACGTAGCTCCGAAAGTTGACAATATCGTACACCGGTGCGCTATTATAACAAACGTTTTGTTACGATAACCCACAAGTTTTTATTTTAATGCACAGGTCGCCTTCTAAAAGAAGTACTGCACTTATGGAGATCGTACCCAACGATGCCAGATGTATTAAATGCTTGAGTTTCCGTATATTGTTGTTTTGAAGAGTTTAAGATAAGTTGGCATTTATGAAATTTTATACTGGCATTTCATAAATGCCAACACAAAGATTTTTCAATTTCGTGTTTTTGATGTATAAATAATGTGTAACATTAACACTTCACAAAAATATGCCTATAACAAGTTAACGATCATTTCTATAACCATAAGCGTATGATTAACTTATATCGGAAAGACCAATATGGAGATGATGATGACGAAGTCGATATTAATAGAATTTCTGGATTCCTCTTGCATCCCGTCAATTTTCATATCTTCTACATAAATTCATTAGAACTAAAAACCACTATACTATATATAATAATCATACCGTTGATGCAAGTTTAATGTAGTTTTGCCAATTCTTTACAGAAACCTGCGTCTGCATTAGCCGAATGCCTTCAGGGGTTTCGACTAGTACGAGGGGCCGCGAGTTTAGGGCAGTTACGATAGTCGTTTTTTTTTCCGGGGCCGTAATGGTGATTACGAGAGAGTTTTGGCTCTGCGAGGGTGCCTAAAAGCAATAAATTGCTTCGACTTTCTCTACTCAAAAAAACAAAAACGAATTAAAAAAATAGTTAATAATGATAGTATTTGCGCTGAGGAAAAATGTTATAGAGAGAAAAGGGGATCGGTAAAAATGGTGGATTGATAGCGCTTGGAATAGATCCTTTAAAAAGGAAGTTTTGCGTGCTGCTGCCTCATTCCGTAGAAGACGAGACGAAATTTTATGAATATTTTAGAACGACAGTAATACCGATAGCCATAAAGCTTTATTTTGTAATTTGTGATTCGACATGTCGTCCTTCTCGTTCTTGTATTCTGTAAGTTGAGGATAGCTGGAGGCTAACTGGTAAAATGTGATTTTTGATTATGGTAAAATATGATGTTACGTTTAATTTCTTTAGTAGCCTCACTTATTATTAGTTGTGGTACAATTATGTGTGGTATTGACATTTAAATGGAAATTACGCGAAGTGGGCACCCGTTGTTTGAAAATGGTTTCTATTTAGACTCAGCTTGCTAGCTTGTGTAGTAGTAGTACTTACATGAATATTTTCCATTTTTTAAATGTATATATTCAGGAGATTGTATTTATAGTAAAAATCACTGTTTCTTGGCTTTGATTAAAAATGTTGTTAGCAATTTCAATGACAATTGCTAATAAAGGCTGCTCAAAAATTAGTCTATGGTTGGTTTTTTTAAATGTTTCGGATTTGGAGTCGGTTCGATAATAATATTATGGTAACGTAATTCTAAGAACTGTGTGAAATAAAACAGTGGGTATTTTAAATTGGGAAATAAACTTGAACCAAAGAAATTTCTGAGTATTACTTGAAACGTTTTTTTTTTTGAAACGACATGTTTTTTGCATTGGAGGTGCATTTACAGTGCTGTGGCGAGAAATCAGAAGACTCGTATTATTTTGTGCATGATAAGTGAAAATGTAAAAAACTTACGTTAATGCAAATGGAAAGCAAATGTAAAAAATGTTAATATAAGAAAGTTGAAAAAATGTCTACTATTTATCTGTGTAGACTCTTGATTTTAACCTATGTTTTTTTTTAAATTTCTCTCTACTTCTCTCTTCTTCTTTCTACTTCTTCATCCACTTCTACACATACTTTTGTTCTGTTCAGTATACTTGCTCGTTATTTTTCATTAACAAGTTTCTTCAAAAGTAGAATGGCGTTCAAAAACGTCCACAGAACTGTAAACGCATCTTAAAGGGTATTGTGGACAGCTGTAAGCAATATTAAAAAACAAACAATTATTTTGTACGGTAATAAAAATACAATGCAATTAGCAAATCATGTAAATTAAGGTAAAGTAGAATTTAGAACAAAATTAGAGGAGAACGAGGCTAAAAGTCAAAATAAGGGCCAGCAAAAGGGTTTTATTCAAGTGACTTCTGGTGAGGTGAATTGTCAAGAGTTACATCAGCTGACATAGTGTTGCTAGTCGTAAATCGCTTTTATATGTTCTTATTGGTTTCCTACCACTATACCAGGGGACCCCAACTTTTTCCATTAGCGGGCCAGAGGTATCCTCGAAAGAATCACTAGATTAAAATAAGTTTGTCATACAGGGTGAGTTTTTTATCTTGAGACAACGGAATATCTCTAAAAAGCACTGCATCAAATCAAAAAAACATCTTAATAAGATTTGTTATAATGTAGGGGGTCACTGAGTGGTGCCGAACTCGATCCTCCACCTCACCCCCCACTAGGGTTAAGATAAGGTAATGACAATTTATTTAGACCACCTAAACAAGCTAAAAAAACTTAAAAACTAGTAGAGTTAGGCATAGGATGTCCCTAATGCTGGTTTAAAGACAATAAAAATTATTATCTATCTACGTAAAGATATGCTGAGTGTTCCATATAAAATAACAAAGTTACGCCCGTGTAAAGTTCACAAAGTTTTGTCTTAGATACTAACTACAAACGATTCTAAAGAGAACTACGAAAGCGGATTTTCGATATCTCATTTATTAACAAATTCGCCTTTAGACAATTTGTTTAAATTATCGCCATTTGTTTATCTTTCAACTACAAACGAAAGAAAAACCAGTACAAAAACTACAAACGATTCTAAAGGGAACTACGAAAGCGGATTTTCGTTAACTCAAAGTCGGATGCGATTGTTTTTTTGAAGGTCCTTAATTATTAATGGGTGGAACTACAAACGAAATTATTGTTACTGCAAGCAACTACAAACAAAATACTAACATTGTCCATGAAAAAAAGTTTATTTTTCAAAAGTCGGGTGCTAGGTTCACATAGGTAACGTGTGATGAATATTTTTTTTTTTATTTAACATAAATAAAAAAGTTATGGACAGGGACCTATGGATTTGGGATACCCGATATATACCTATTAAAATACAAATATATAAAGGTCAATTATTAGGTATCGAGAACGATTTGCATACAATTTAAAATATACCTAAGTAGTAAATTTTACTGAAAATGCGGAATTATATAGAATTTTTTATTGTTTGTAATTTAAAAATTCTGATTTTCTGATTGTATCATGGATAATTTTTAAAACAATTTTGCGGTAGTAATTCAGCAGAAGTTGCACGCCATCTAATTGCAGTAAATTATCTGGAAAGATCAATTCATAGCGGGACTACTATTCGTAATATGGCCCGACGTTTTGAAACGTTGTTTACATTAACAAATAACAAAAATGTTCTTGCGAAAAATTTCAATGATATCGAAATTCAAGTTTTTGCATTAGTAGAATTAAATCTTAATATGATATCTACCCAACGATGCCAGATGTATTAAATGCTTGAGTTTCCGTATATTGTTGTTTTGAAGAGTTTAAGATAAGTTGGCATTTATGAAATTTTATACTGGCATTTCATAAATGCCAACACAAAGATTTTTCAATTTCGTGTTTTTGATGTATAAATAATGTGTAACATTAACACTTCACAAAAATATGCCTATAACAAGTTAACGATCATTTCTATAACCATAAGCGTATGATTAACTTATATCGGAAGACCAATATGGAGATGATGATGACGAAGTCGATATTAAATGAATTTCTGGGATTCCTCTTGCATCCCGTCCAATTTTCATATCTTCTACATAAATTCATTAGAACTAAAAACCACTATACTATATCATAATAATCATACCGTTGATGGCAAGTTTAATGTAGTTTTCCCAATTCTTTGCAGAAACCTGCGTCTGCATTAGCCGAATGCCTTCAGGGGTTTCGACTATTACGAGGGGCCGCGAGTTTAGAGCAGTTACGGTAGTCGTTTCTTTTTCGGGGGCCGTAATGGTGATTACGAGGAAGTTTTGGCTCTGCGAGGGTACCTAATAAGCAATAAATTGCTTCGGCTTTCTCTACTCAAAAAAAACAAAAACGAATTAAAAAATAGTTAATAATGATAGTATTTGCGCTGAGGAAAAATGTTATAGAGAGAAAAAGGGGAATCGGTAAAAATGGTGGATTGATAGCGCTTGGAATAGATCCTTTAAAAAGGAAGTTTTGCGTGCTGCTGCCTCATTCCGTAGAAGACGAGACGAAATTTTATGAATATTTTAGAACGACAGTATACCGATAGCCATAAAGCTTTATTTTGTAATTTGTGATTCGACATGTCGTCCTTCTCGTTCTTGTATTCTGTAAGTTGAGGATAGCTGGAGGCTAACTGGTAAAATGTGATTTTTGATTATGGTAAAATATGATGTTACGTTTAATTTCTTTAGTCGCTCAACTTATTATTAGTTGTGGTACAATTATGTGTGGTATTGACATTTAAATGGAAATTACGCGAAGTGGGCACCCGTTGTTTGAAAATGGTTTCTATTTAGACTCAGCTTGCTAGCTTGTGTAGTAGTATGTACTTACATGAATATTTTCCCATTTTTTAAATGTATATATTCAGGAGATTGTATTTATAGTAAAAATCACTGTTTCTTGGCTTTGATTAAAAATGTTGTTAGCAATTTCAATGACAATTGCTAATAAAGGCTGCTCAAAAATTAGTCTATGGTTGGTTTTTTTAAATGTTTCGGATTTGGAGTCGGTTCGATAATAATATTATGGTAACGTAATCTAAGAACTGTGTGAAATAAAACAGTGGGTATTTTAAATTGGGAAAATAAACTTGAAACCAAAGAAATTTCTGAGTATTATACTTGAAACGTTTTTTTTTTTGAAACGACATGTTTTTTTTGCACTTGGAGGTGCATTTACAGTGCTGTGGCGAGAAATCAGAAGACTCGTATATTTTGTTGCATGATAAGTGAAAATGTAAAAACTTACGTAATGCAAATGGAAAGCAAATGTAAAAAATGTTAATATAAGAAAGTTGAAAAAAATGTCTACTATTTATCTGTGTAGACTCTTGATTTTAACCTATGGTTTTTTTTTAAATTTCTCTCTACTTCTCTCTTCTTCTTTCTACTTCTTCATCCAACTTCTACACCATACTTTTGTTCTTGTTCAGTATACTTGCTCGTTATTTTTCATTAACAAGTTTCTTCAAAATGTAGAATGGCGTTCAAAATACGTCCACAGAACTGTAAACGCATCTTAAAGGGTATTGTGGACAGCTGTAAGCAAATATTAAAAACAAACAAATTATTTTGTACGGTAATAAAAATACAATGCAATTAGCAAATATCTGTAAATTAAGGTAAAGTAGAATTTAGAACAAAATTAGAGGAGAAACGAGGCTTTAAAAGTCAAAATAAAGGGCCAGCAAAAAGGGTTTTATTCAAGTGACTTCTGGTGAGGTGAAGTTGTCCAAGAGTTACATCCAGCTGACATAGTGTTGCTAGTCGTAAATCGCTTTTATATGTTCTTATTGGTGTTCCTACCACTATACCAGGGGACCCCAACTTTTTCCATTAGCGGGCCAGAGGTATCCTCGAAAGAATCACTAGATTAAAATAATCTTGAATATCTCTCTCTCTATAACGGATTATCTCAAAACCACTGCATCAAATCAAAAAAACATCTTAATAAGATTTGTTATAATGTAGGGGGTCACTGAGTGGTGCCGAACTCGATCCTCCACCTCACCCCCCACTAGGGTTAAGATAAGGTAATGACAATTTATTTAGACCACCTAAACAAGCTAAAAAAACTTAAAAACTAGTAGAGTTAGGCATAGGATGTCCTAATGCTGGTTTAAAGACAATAAAAATTATTATCTATCTACGTAAAGATATGCTGAGTGTTCCATATAAAATAACAAAGTTACGCCCGTGTAAAGTTCACAAAGTTTTGTCTTAGATACTAACTACAAACGATTCTAAAGAGAACTACGAAAGCGGATTTTCGATATCTCATTTATTAACAAATTCGCCTTTAGACAATTTGTTTAAATTATCGCCATTTGTTTATCTTTCAACTACAAACGAAAGAAAAACCAGTACAAACAACTACAAACGATTCTAAAGGGAACTACGAAAGCGGATTTTCGTTAACTCAAAGTCGGATGCGATTGTTTTTTTGAAGGTCCTTAATTATTAATGGGTGGAACTACAAACGAAATTATTGTTACTGCAAACAACTACAAACAAAATACTAACATTGTCCATGAAAAAAAGTTTATTTTTCAAAAGTCGGGTGCTAGGTTCACATAGGTAACGTGTGATGAATATTTTTTTTTTTTTATTTAACATAAATAAAAAAGTTATGGACAGGGACCTATGGATTTGGGATACCCGATATATACCTATTAAATACACAATATATAAAGGTCAATTATTGGTATCGAGACCCCGATTTGCATACTAATTTAAACATATACCTAAGTAGTAAATTTTACTGAAAATGCGGAATTATATAGAATTTTTTAGTGTTTGTAATTTAAGAATTCTGATTTTCTGATTGTATCATGGATAATTTTTAAAACAATTTTACGGTGGTAATTCAGCAGAAGTTGCACGCCATCTAATTGCAGTAAATAATCTGGAAAGATCAATTCATAGCGGGACTACTATTCGTACTATGGCCCGACGTTTTGAAACGTTGTTTACATTAACAAATAACAAAAATGTTCTTGCGAAAATTTCAATGATATCGAAATTCAAGTTTTTGCATTAGTAGAATTAAATCTTAATATGATATCTAGACAAATTGTTCGCGAATGTAATATTAGTGCAACAACTTTTTTAAACCTTTTACTTAAGAATAATTCCGTCGTACAAAATTAGCACATTCTAAGAACTTTTACCCGGGATTATTGTCGCCGAATGGAATTTTGTGAATTAATGTTTAATAAATATCCCGAACATGAGCGTTTTTTCAATAATATACCGACGAATAGGTAGTTCATTTACTATTGTTAAGTCTTTTTGGAATCCATGTTTGTTATTTTATTTGATGACTGACTTTTTAAACTTTTATTTTTCTTTCTTTTGATATTGTTTATGAGCTCACTGAAATTTATAGTTTACATTATCTGATGCTTCAATATAAAAATAAGTATGAATATATAGAAATGAAACATGAACAGATTTTAGTTATCAAACGAGTATTTGTCTTATTATCTTCCTTTTCACTAATACAAAATAAATGTAATGTTGGATTTAATATTACTTTTACAAACTACAGAAATCATATTTATAATGGCTTGCTTAGGCAATTGGTTATTAATTGGTTATTCATATCATCAATAGCGATATAAGAGTGAAAATATTCGGCTGAGCTATGACAATTCGCCGAACGTTAATAAATCTGTGCTGTGGCCTCGTGCGTAGTACGCCTACAGCAGAAGCCCTTCCCTTTTCCAGTCGCCCAAAATGCAATCCATAGCTTGTAACTTTTCACTCGGTATAACTCGCACTGAAAATAAAAATACTCCAAACTGTGGTACTGGTAATGCTGTAAACTTCTCCTGGACACCTCACCCCAAACTGCACTAAAGTGGACTTACGTTTCAATAGCAAAGCTATCATCATCAGTACATACACTGAACTAAATAACTACACTAAAACTATCCTAATTTATACCTGAAAAAGGACATGGTACAATGATCACGGTCATGGCTGACTGCCGTCATGCTTAACTAGTCACTAATCCTAACTCCGTCTAATCTACTATACTTAATAAACCGTAAAGACAAGAATTTAATGGTCCTAAATCTGAATTCACTAAAATATGTTTGTTTTTATATATTTCCATACCCTCATAACAATTTAATTGCACATAGTTGTTTACTTTTTTAACTAACTTTATATTGTCAATTTTATGGTTTTCTTCAAGCATATGTAGAGCTACACTAGATTTATCAAACCTTCTAAATTTAAGATAAACCAAATGCTTCTTGTAACGCGTTTTAATTGATCTTTTAGTTTGCCCAATATACAGGGTGTATCAAATAAAAAAGTAAATTTTGCTTAGGTCTTAACTACACGACATATAAAGCACAAACCCACCGAAACCGGATTTCATCATCAAAGAATTAAAAAAAGTAAAATTTAGAGCCGAAAATTCTTTAGTCCGGGCCTGATGCAAGGAAACATGTTAAGCACCCGCTAAACGTGGTATTATGTATAAATACATTGCACTAATTTAGTATTATTCTTAATGGTATGTCGTAAGTTAATTTAACGTCATTCTGAATAAATAAAGGCCCTTGGAAAAATAGCAAAACTAAGGCATTTTAAATTTCTTCTTTTTATAAAATAAACATTCCTTTTTTGTTAAGAACATTCTACGTAAGTCTACAAAGTATTATTTTTAATATCCTGATAAGACGTTCGAGTTTCACCGGATACGCGACTTCAGTAGTTACAAAAAACGTAAATATTTTTCTTTTGCTTTGTCGAATCGAGAGTTAGTTGTTAAATAAACGTACCACATGAATCTGAGTTATTTCTTTTGATTTATTAATCATATAACGCAAAATGAATTGAATCGAATTACACAGAAATAAATGTAAATACAGAAAATTTGCAAACGCAAACACGCCTTTTTACTATCTATCTATACATTCCCGCGCTTTTGCCAATGCATCAAGCTTCGATTTTCTTTATATGAAATCATGATGGTCTTGAAAAGGATCGTTTTTTCGAGACGGGAAGAATTTAAATAAAATGTTCGAAGTGGCTTGCACTCCAAGCGGCGATCCACACAAAACTAACAGCGGTAATGGCTGAATGATAGTGGTATGTGGGGGTATACTCGGGACAGCATTTAGGTTAGACACAGGTGCGGCTCTAGCCGACGGCATTTACAAAATATTTTTTTTTTTTCTCGTTAATGCTTACAGATAGACCCCCTGTGCATTAAGACTTTTTGATTGCATATTATTACAGCTGCTACATATTATTATATTTACCTCTATATCTGATACACCCTGTATACATGATCACAATCTTTACAAGATATTTTATAAATACCTGATTTGTCTAAATTATCTACTTGATCTTTAGGGTTACCTAAAATATTTTTAAGACTATTGTTTGAAGTAGTAACTATGTCAAGATTGAATTTAGAGAAAATTTTTTGTAGACCTTTCGTGTAATTTGGATAAAATGGTAATTTAACATATTTCTTATTTTTCCTGTCACTAATTTCTAAAGTACTCACATCTTTAATTCTTATTTTGTTTTTATGTTTTCTAATGGTATTATATACAACGTATTCTGAGAATCCATTGAATGCAGCGATTTTAATAATTTCTTTAAGTTCTTTATTATATCGTTCTGTAGAAAGAGGAAAATTAAGTAAGCGATGTACCAAAAAGTTAATAGCTGCTAGTTTGTTTTTCCATGAATGGTTTGAATCTTCTGAAATAAATCTGTTATTAGTGGTAGGCTTTCTACATATGTCTATTTCTAATTTATTTTTATTTCTTATTACGTATCGAGAAAAGCAATCCTATTGTTTGTTTCCTCTTCGTGGGTAAACTTACTGGAAGGAAATTTTGAATTTAGCTGTTCTAGAAAATCTCTAGTTGAGCATTTACTAGTATCAAGAACACAAAAAATGTCATCGACGTATCTAACCCAAACCCGTGGAAAATATGCCAAAGTATTCTGAAGATCGGTTTCAAATTTTCTCATAAAGAGATTAGCTATGAAGGGAGATAAGCTGTTACCCATTGCTGCTCCTTCAGTTTGTTGGTAAAAGGTTCCGTTGATTTGAAAGAAATTTTGTTTCATGCAAGAGCTTCGCCAAAGAAATGAAACTATCAACTTCATTACTGCCCAACTGATTACCTTTCAAGAAATCTTCTAAATAAGTCAAAGTGATATCAACGAGGACGCTGGGAAACAATGAGCTCACATCAAATGAAACTAAAACTTCATTGACAGTAAGTTCAGTGTTTTTAATCTTTTCAGTGAACGCGTATGAATTTTTAACGGCTAAATCCGGGGGTTGCACAGGTAAGTGATTGAATTGTTGTTTGAAAGTTTGAAGAAAACGATTCGGGATACTTGTACATATATAGGTAATATAGGTAGGTGTACAATGTATTAACCGCTATCGTAATCGCCATCTCAACCGCTTTGGTGTGATTCCTGTTTCATTGTCTTCGAGCGCATGCTCAACGGAGACCGTTCGCAGGAGCAGGCTGTTGTCCACAGTTTACCACCACGCGAACGGTACCGACGGCTCGCGATATTGTAGCTAAGCGGCTACAGCGTTAGTCGACTGTTCCCACGTGCAACAGGTGATTGTTCGGTCTGTCATAATATAACAAACGGTATAATCGTGTACTGGATTCAGTGCACACCGACAAGTTAACTGCTGCAGTGTCGGTTCGAGATCGTTCTTCACATTACATGGAAACTATGTCTAGTTAATCACTTCGTTGTAAAACGTGCACTTGAATAATTACGTATTATACATCGGTATAACAGCCTCTCTCTACTTACATACTTATAAGTAGAGTGCGAAACAGTGTGTTGTTCTTACACGGAATACCTGTGCGAATATTTTTCCTGTTTTATCGTATCATCAGTAAGGTTTTAAGTGTTCTGTGTTTGTTGCTTTATTAACGTGTGTTCATGTGTTGTGCTATGATAGGTGATTACAAATTTCATGTCACCATATAGCCGGTACCGGCCTTTGCCGGGCTCCGATGGTTTCGCGGTATTGCAGCCACCACCACATCAGGGATGTCGTGCGTCTGGACCAACTGCTTGTAGGTTTTTACGCTGGTTTGCCAAACTCAGTCCGCAACCAGTTAATAAACAAGGAATAGGTAACTAAAAATGCTTAGCTAATTAATTAAAAATAAAATATTTATTGGTACACCTAAAGAAAAACAACCCGTCTAGTTTGAGATAGAGAAGACAGTGGGCTATAACCCTCCACCATTACCACACTGTCTTCTCTTTCACTCAAACTGAACGGATAGTAGATTGTTCGATTATTAATGCAATCGAAGCCACAACACACTGAATTAGTAATTAGCCTGGCTGATAGTCGAGGGGCTGCACGCTCATCAGTTCGAAGTCCGGAGTTCAAATCTCGCTCTGGTCAGTTACGATTTTGCCAGGGTCGTAATGTTGATTAGAACGGAGATTTGGCTCTGAGGGGGCCTGACAAGTTGAGGCTTAGGCATTTCCACCTCTTTAAAAAAAATTATTCATGAACAATTCTGAATTATGTATTGCTCGGTACGCAGTACTCGTAGTTTCGGTTGCATAAATAATCGAAGATACGTGGAGCTTCAATTCGCATTTAATTTGTTGAAGATGGTACATACCTATTGTTCTTTAAGTCATGCAGCAACACAAAGTACATATATAGATAGAAATATATTTGTTAGCTCCATTATAAATCAAATACGACGCAAAATATGAACACTATCTGCAGCAACAAACGGTAAATAATTTGATCTTCCGATAAGATATTTTTGTTTTTAACCGCAACTGTCATTAATAGCTTTGCTTTTTTGTTTTAAAAATAACAAAAGGAAAATCGATCCATGCCTTTCTTTCGAACTTAATTATACTAACAAGAAGTGGATACTAATATACGTTATTATTATTCGTAGAAACCCATGAAAGATCAATAACAAATTTCAAGGCCTAAAGTTTTGTTTTTTGTTTGATCAACTCCCTGCATATTTCTTTAACATCTTTGAAGCATTAATTTATAGTTGACTTCAGATTAGTGAAAAACATACATATGTATGTAAGTACACATAATCATATATTAGACTTGCCAACATTAGTGTAGAAAAAATACAATTAGCTTATGGGGCAATACTCCGATGTAAAACAGATTGCTCACAAAATTCACTTACGTGTTGAATGTAGCTGAAAGAATACCGTTTATTACCGAATATCGTTTGCAAGAATGTTTCGTATCGGGATGTCGCATATCACTGGTTGCCAATTGGTGTGAAATCTTTGTAATCGAAAGATGGTGTCGCCAGAAAACAACTTTGTAATGTTGTCTACCTAATTTTGCATAAAAGCGATATTATTATTATTGGAATTTGAATAATAGCATACAAATTAATTAGCTCTTCTAATCAATAATTTTATAACACATCATCAGGCATCATGTTGCTTATATAATAATATCATTTATTAGAACAGCTATAATTAGTTAATGTGCTATTATTCAATTTCCAACCGAAATATCAATCAAGAATACAATGATTTATTATTATTATTTATTGTTTTCATGAACTAGTTGAGTATGGATAGTTGGCCGTGGATAACTATTGATAGAAGAAGTTGACGATAATGCTATTGGCATTTTGGATAATTGGTCCGACTTTTTTTTTTTTAGTGTCGATGCTTGCACCAATTATCCAAAGTGCCCATAGCACTATCGACAAGATTTTCACTCGATACTTAGCCAGAGCCAATTATCGATACTGAACGAATGCGGTTCTAAATGCACTATAAAAAAAGTTAGATATTGATATTAAGTTGTCGGTTTCTTTATCTTTGTAATACGGAACAAGCATGGAATTTATAATTTTTTATCTATAGAATTTTCAAGCAGTGCACTATATAGGGTGGCTGGTACGTAAACACAAATTTAAGAAAGGCATCTTAGTAGATCTGAATTGCAACTGATTTGGTCGAATATAAATAAAAAAAGTTAGTTTGTGAAGTTTATCTTAGCGTTCAAGCTGGAAATCATCGGTTGTTACTTGAGAAATATTGGACCTCCTACACCATTCTATGTTAAGGTATATATATTTCTTAAGAAGCACATTACATATCTTCACTAATGTAGAAAATTAAAGAAAATAATAAAAAAACATTTATAATATTTCCTACACGACGCATTAGTATAGATTATATATCACAAAATTATATTAGTATATAAGTATACTTCGACGAAATAAAAGTAAAATATTAAAAACCGGCTTTCTTAAAGAAAAACTTAGAACAATTTGCACATTCTTACGTATTTATTTCTAAATATGCATTATACATTATGCAAACAAATTCTTGTAAATGTTGTTGCATTGTTGGATAGAGACATAAATGCTGCTATTTATCTTTTTAATCCATTAACAACACAATAAGGTGTGGCGCGGGTAGATGTTTTATTAGGGGAGAGGGATGTTTTTTTCATCATATTTTTTTTAAACATCTGGAAAGAGGACGCCTTAAAAATGTTTTAAATCATATTTTCTTAACATGGGAAGGGGTGAGAGTTAAAACAAATCATCCCCCTCCCCCTCTCACATCTTCCAATATTAAAAATATGATTTGAAGTATTTTAATGCGTCTTCTCTCCCGATGTTAAGAAAAAGAGAAAAATGATCATTTAAAAAATCATCTCAAAAATTACGAGATAATTAACATCCTAGTAATGCATCCATACATACACTCTACGCTCACCATACATGTATAGATATCACATAATATATACTTAGTTTGTCATTATGTCATGTGCAAAGCCTTCTTGTATTCATTATATCGATAAAAATCTGCATTTGTATCATGTGGAAAATTTTGCTGTTTTCATATATGTATGTGTTGACATAGCATTTTAAGAATAAACATGTTAATTGAAAATAAAAGCAAACCTTGTAGCAATATCTTTTAACTATACATGCTGATTTATTTTTGATCTTCATTTATCTCACTTATTTTGAGATCATGCAAAGTTGCAAATTTAGTATTTGTTATAAATACGAAGAGACGTGTGACAAATGACGTTTGAGATTTAAAACAGAAACAAAGAAAATTGATTTTCTTCTTTTGCCTCTTAGCACTTCTACAAAAGTTTTTAATTGCGCTTTACGAAGAATAAATACATTTCATGAAATGTCAAAATATTTTAAGTTTAATTTATTAGTAACAGACAAATGGCGTACTGAATGGCGTAATGAAGTATTTTTTTTTACTCATTTGGTCAAAACACAACAATAGCAAATATAAAATATTTAGCACTGTATCCCAAACGACAACAGTCATTTTCGCATTGTAACACTTTTCTAAAACTTGGTCGAGAACGGATCCTTCATTAACCGTTTACATTCAAACGCGTAAAGTCGCAACGTCTTTATTCAAGGTGATCGTTGAATTTAGTTGCAAATGGAAGTTAATTTAACTCTTTGGGGAACAGGGGATTATGAGGGGATGATACTGGAGATACCGCCGATATAATAATGGAGTAATAGCGCCCACTTACCATATTCTATGTGAATGCCAGGCTCTAGACGCAAAAAGAAGTAATCTTAGCCAATCCCGAAATGAACTTACAATTAGATGATTATTTCGATCAACCAACCAGAGACCTGTGCAGATTTGTACAGGGTAGCAGGTTACTGGCATGGCTCTTATAATTTACTGGATAAAAGTGATGTGAGGTTAAATATAAAAATATAAAAAAAAGGGGTTGCATGTTTTCACGGACGAACTCCTTATGAGACGGCAACCATGCGAAACAAAAAAAAGTAAAGTCGCTTTACTTATTCCATCTGATTGTGGGTAATATTCAATAAGTAAAATATTAAAAAAAAATTAATATTATACAGAAAAACTTAAGGCTTTCAATCCCTTGCTATCTGAATGTAATCTACAAAGTCAATAATTGATATTGTATCCATGGAAAATTATGAAGTTGGCATTTATGCTCATTAAAATAGTCGCATACGGGCATAAATAATTATACATGTAAAACGACAAAATAGTATTATGAACATTGTACTGCTGCTACAAATATGGCGACGTACTCTTATTAATTATAAGAGTTTTATGTAACAGTGCTCTAATTAAATTTGCATATTTGCAAACGCGTATTATATAATCGTTTCTTGGTATTATCTCCAGGAGGTACTTTTCTTTTCAATATTAATAGTTGTGATAGAAGAGAAGTATATAATTAAGTAATGTTGAAGGCGTTGATCATTTATGAAATTTCGGAATCCCGAACGAAAGCTTTTAATGATGTCAAAATATAGACGTTTTGTAATAGAATTAGAGAAAAATATATTTTTTCGACACCTTAACCGAATACTTGTTGTGTATTATTTCCTTTAGCAGTAAGAGAAAATTCCATACAACCGCGTCCATATGTGCGAACGTGAATTCGTTTGCATTGTCGAGGCTGTTAGTAAAAATAAAAACATCAAAATGTGAATTTTGAATGAAAGAATAGTAGGGGCGTTCAAAAAATAATTTCGCAACCATTTGCTGAGGAATGGTTTTTTTAAGGAGTTTAGAAAGTAGTAAGTTCAGAGACGGAATAATTATTTGTAATAACTTGTTAACCAAAAAGGACCGTTTGCATTTCTCGCGCGCATGAAAGAAACTCTTCGCAATGTCTGCGGTGATGCGAACATATTCCGGAGTGAAATTTCGTACAGTGATTATATATATAATTAACTATTTATGACATGAGAAATAATACTTGAATTAGCATATTAGACGGTAATTATCGATAGAGGAAACAAAAGTTTAAGGAATTTCTACATTTAAAATCGGTTAATATTTCACCATGTTGTTGAAGACTTTGTAACTCAATTTTTACGCAACTTTATTTAATAGTTAAATTGGCAGGATAGCATTTTTTCTTTTCTTCATTTATTAAGTAATAAGGAGGAAGAACATCGTGGCCACTGTTCTTGAGTGCATTTCTTATTACCTCATATTAATGTTTGGATAAATCTGCATCTATCATAAGAGCTAACGCTTTCTCTGGCGCCATATATTTTGCTCTACATAATTTTAGAGTATCAATTCCATTAGCAGCAGCTTGAAGTTGTTCCTCAGGAAAAGTTCCACGCAGTTGTTGAATCTTATACCGTTTAGTGCGATCACAACATTCACTGAATTTCTTTGTTGGGAGGCCTTCTGATAAAGACCTTTTTTTCGGAGATGGGGGTGCTTCATCCGTAGTATCTTTCTTTTCCGTGTCGAGTTTTACGATAAAAACACTTTGTAACCATTCATTGTAGTCATTAAATTTTTTTTTCTCTAGTTCTATGGCTATTGTTCCACTTTGTTTTGAATTTGGAAACAAAGTTCTTTTTTATTTTATTTAAAGTATGCTGGATTTTGTTTTCATCTATATCTGGATACGTTTCACTTAAAAAACATTTTAAGTCATTTACTTGATTAATTCACTGCACAATACATCATAATTTATTGATATTGTATCCAGTATTAGCTTGGAAAGATATACCGCCAAAGACTGATGCAATATATACTACCCTCGATATGAACATTAACAATTTTCAGTCAGCAAGAGAATAAAGTAACCGTGTTCTCCTAACTAAGAGAGACGATAAAAGAGGTGAACATAATTTTTACGGGATTGGTATATTGTAAATATCTGACTCTATTGAATAAATGAAATAAAAAGAATTTAGGTATACTTTTCAAACTACCGGCAAAAAATATCATTGTATGCTATTTTGTTTGCGGTTTTGAGTATAAGATCGTCAAATATGTAAAAAACGCGACCATCGACATTAAATAATTGAGTAGTCTAAATATTACTTTAAATTCACCCATCTAACTTTGCATTAAATTTAACTATCTACCATAAAAAAAATGTTTGTAAAATCAATTTCCCACTGTCATTATCTATTCCTATTGATAAAAAATACGTTTCCTTTATATGAAATATGAAGCAATCATAATAATGAAACACAAATTTGTGTTTACAATTTGTTTATTTAATTTTTACATTTCGAAAAAAAATATTTTCTTATATTTTTAGTTCTATGTTTTACTTACCGGTAGTTTTTTTGTTCTGTTTTATATATTATTATTTTATATATTTTAAGTTACTTTCAAATTTAATTTACCTTTTGATAAAAAAAGCCCGTATTTGATATATTGTGTTTATTAATGTTTACATATTTTAAATGTCACCTCACTGCTAGTATAGATACCTGCTCTGGGAAAAACTAAATTTAAAACTTTTTCTGGGGTGTTAAGTTATAAGTATTGCACTTACTTACACATCAGTAAATTAACATTAATAATACTAAAGGGTATGCATGAGTAAAACTAATGTTTTTTATTCTTTTAATAATAGTTGCTGACACGTCAGTTGCGGATCACCCCGTATAATACTTTAGTATAATAGGTAAAATATTACTTATGCAATTACAAATAAATTGTGTCTGTCAAAATTACAAAACTGTGTAAGGGTACCCTAATTGAAAATCCTGTGCTTATATTGAATACTGTGCGCGCTACTAGATTTTTAGCTATTTTTCAGCTAGGGGCAAAAAGTGGCAGCTAAATTTTTTTCACTCTTGTTCCTTGGGCTATGGAGAACACGTAGAAGAAAGAATCAGCTTGGCGGTCGTTGGCGCTAACATTGTAAAATCTAGACGAATATTTTCGTGTCAATTAATTGCACTATTTCGTAAATTAAATAATAACCCTATGTAATATCATTACATCTTAATGATTGTTACTGTATAGTATGCATAAACCTCCACCTTAACATTTCTGGTGCTATTTGTTCCAAAACTTAATTTGTTTCGCTTATATACATTCTTACTTTTCAGTAATATTTCAAGCAAAAATTCCATAAATACCATCATTCAACTTCAAAGTGCTTCTGAACGTCAGTACTTTTAATTTATGTAACTATTCGTACTAAATAATCATTTCTAATCCTTCTGCTTCAGAATGAACCTAAAACAACAGGTATAGCGCATATTCGAAAAATAGACTTTTTTCCGCCTATATCCCACTGTGCGCCCCGCCGCTTAACATTCAACACAGTTAATTATACCTGCTGTCGCTGTGTTACTTACTTCATTATTAGATTGCGTCAATTTGTATTTGTAGTTTTATCATGATTTCTAAATCAGAAAATAATATAGATCTTAATAATTATTATTGCAATTTAAAATGAAGTACATCATACATATGTTCACATTTTTTTACTGTTATAATGTCGTAGATCAGATAATGAGAAAAGTAAACATTTACTGTCATCAATCGCTAAACAATAGCCATACTATTGTTCTATTGTTTTTTTCAATATAAAATTTTATCCCATAACAAACACAGTCTTTTAGGATACATTTAAATTGGATCTGTAGGAATTTGAGACATTTCAGTAAGCAATGTAACTGAGTATGCACCTACAAATTCACGGTTTCGTTGTGATTTGCTCAAAACCGTTGCGTAAATTCTCGGCATGTTTGACTGTATTGCATCACGTACAATAGGATTCAATACAAAGCTGACCTTTATTGTCTTATTGCTATTGTGAGTTGGTGATGTTTTTATACCATAATGTGATTGACGCAGCTCTGTAATTTAAGTCCTATTTACAGGAAAGGGAGAGGGGGAAATATTATAATTTATATACATTTTTGATAATGACTAGGTCCGAGAGTAATTGGCTTTTAATTGCAATGATATTAAACAAATAGCTGTTGAGATCATATTCAGTTTCAAGCCGGTCGTGGTGCGGGAAGTGAGAAAACGTCTCGTTCTGAGAATGCCGTTTTGTCGATCACGCAGTAAGGCAGAGTGTACACCAGAGGGATACCGCATGCAAACGTTGTGTGGCGTATCCTTCCGATGTGCACTCTGCCTGACTAATATGAGACTTGCCAAGTCCATACACCAAATAACTATGATTTAGGCCTGTTTACCGATCACATTTACATCGAATAAATCTTACAAGGATAGTGAAATAAACAGTAGAGCTATCTTTACGAGAATTTCCATAGCACAATATATTTATGTAGGCATACCAAATGCACCATGATGTTTTTTACTATGGGTATAAAGCATCTTTAATTACCGGTATTAAACACATCCATCGTATTGTAGGGGTAATTACTGCAGAATTACCTGTAAAAAAATATTGAAAACCAATATTATATTTTTCCATAATCTAGATTGTATTTAGACAATTTTCTTTGTGTATGCAATATTATTTTGCGAACAAATTAAAGTAACCATTAAAAAGAAACCATCAGCATAACTTCAATAATTTTTACTATAAAAAAATATTTTCCCACTCCAAAATAAAAAATAATGAACTAGTTATTCCCCAAGCGATGAATAATATAAAGACGTGATACAAACGAAACGAACTGATACATGCTAATATAGTAAGTAGACTTATCACGTGGTTGTTATGTAACCACAGCCAGTATTCCAAAGTGGAAATATTTCTGAATTCGCGATATCCCTAAAGAAATATTGGGTCATCTAATAAATGTTTTTACTAATAAAAATTAGTCGTAAGCCCAGTCTTAAAGAAGATTGGAGTAACAGTATCTAAGTAGGGACACATCGCATCCTGCGCTTAATAATAAATGTATAAGTCAGAACTTGCTACAATATTTTTTGAAATTATATGACATGTGGTCGTCTATATGGTTTGATGTTTACTGGTAGAATCAATGTACTAGTTATGGAAAAAAGATGATAGTTAAGACTTTACGTAGATATGCACCAGGAAATATAGAGAAGTTAACAACGATTGAAGCGCAACGCTCATAAGGAATAAGAAATGTGTTGTATTTATAATTATAAGCGCTACTGCCCAATCAAAATTACTTACCTACGCTGCAAAATTACAGAGTAACATACTAATGTAAACTGAAACTAACAAAATGCATTGTGGATACAAGCTTGTTTGACACAAATAAAAAGTAATCATGATGAAGCCACTGGTATGTAAGAAAAGCATCTGTCATTTCAAACAATGGCGGATTTCCAAAAACGCACAGGAAGCGCACGCTTAAGGCCTCATAAATCAAGGGAACCTCTAAATCTGCTGTTATTAATAAAAAGTTTTATCTAAACATTATTTTCTCCATAAAATTAATTAATAATTTAGCAATATTTCCTAAATTTAATCAAGAATAACGCCAGGCTGACATATTGTGCGTCCCTTCCAACTACAACCCTTGCAACCCAAGAGGTCCGTTCTTAAAAGAATTAACAGTTGTTTATAGACGTTATTCACGTTATATAAAATTTTGCGCAAATATTCGAAAGGTTCCCAGGTAACTACCACCTTTTACTGCTCATGCTGATGGCTTAACTAATAAACATAGTACGGCCAGTTTATGCGGTAAGAGATTTTTGAAGTATTTTAATTGCTTAATTGTCTGATCTTTTGCATTTACATAACATGTAGTATTGAACATATTCTTCATTATGTCAAGTTATGTGCATTTGTTTATATACATATATATTTATTCTTAATCACGCTTTGATTTGTATTCAAATACTGCGCGATTTCCAATCTTCCTGTATTTGTTTCGACAATCTACCTATCGAGACGTGTATTGATTTAAAACATTTCGGTTGACGGAGGCGTGTATATAGATCTCTTAGGTGTATACTTATTAACAGTCACCTCAATTATAATTACAACATATCTAATACATAATGCAGTATTTAACGGTTCGCACCTGCTATTAGTCACATTTTTTGTGTTAGGACTGATATGCATACATATTATGCCTCGTCCACATCAGCATAAACATGCGTTAAGCAAACCGAAAACATCAAGTTTTTGTGACATTTTTAGTTTTTTTTTTACCATAAACGGTCAGAGCGATATAAGTAGACCATCAATACACAAGTAAATCCTAAAAAAAATAATATGTCGAGTAACTGACGTTATAGGGATTTACCCTAAACGCATATTTACGCAAATGTAGACGAGGCTTTAAGCACACGTTTTCGGACGCAGCAAAAGGTGTCATCATATCAAGGTGTCGATGTGATTCAGTTTATTGCTGGGCACGGCAGCGGCGATGACATTCGAAATTTCCAAAAATGTGCCTCATAATGCTATATGGCGTACATATTTAACACAAAAGGCTAGTGGCAAACTATTCATTGTATGAAATGTCTTTGTTTTTGTTGCCTTTTATTTTAGATCTCATCCTCGCTTATGTTGAGGATAATAAGTAAAATAAATCACCAAAAATTCTACTGTAGTATCCAAAGGCAATTAACGGAAATATTACAGAAAATCTGTGCAAATTAAATCTTTTACATGGTCATTATTATTAACATTAATCTTCTCCTACATAATTTTAAAATAATGAAAAATGAAAAAAACAACATTTATTTTATGTATTTTTGTTCATTTTCTTCAAACATTTTTACGGCTTTCTTTGTTGAAATATAAACTCTTCAATGAAAAAGTCCTCAATAAAGTGTTTGAAGAAAATGAAAAAAAATTTTTGGTTTTTTTTAAATAATTTGAGATACTGCATTAAGTTTATTACGGCATAGGTTGAAAATAATAAAGATAAAAATGAAACAAAAAACATAACTTCACCGAGACTTGAACTCACAACCTTTGGATTACGAATCTGGCTACTTCAACCGCCAACTTATTGCGGTACTAGTAAGAACATTTCGTATTCAGGTACATATACCAAACGCTAAACTATTTTAGGGTCCTAAAAAATAAGTGGCTGGCCATCTATGGCTATTATTTTACAGAAGTACTTTAAGAGGCATCTGAGAAACGCAAGACTAAAATTGAGGTTAATATCTCGGGGCCTTTACTAAGTTTTATTTCTGTAGAAATAAGCAACAATTATAATATAACTGCATAATAAACGTGCATCTTCAAACAAATTCTGGAAAAAGGCAAAAGACTTCGTGGCAACAAAATTGTTGTTTAGTTTAATATTGTAACATATAAAATGAGTTTCAAAATAGTGTAATGTTGGACTTCGTAAGCAACCTATTGTCTTCAATCTTGAATACAAAAAATATTTATTTTCTCCACAACAGAATTTTTTTATTACCGAAATAGTGAGTAATGCTACCTAGATAAGTAAGTAGTGGAGATTTGTTGGACTATTGCATCCAAAACCAAACCTTTTTTTTCATTTTTTTTTCCAAACATTTTACGGTTTTCTTTTCCGAAATGTAGTCTTTTCAATAAAAAATTGTTGAAGAATTTTCATTTTCCTCAAAAAATGAATACGAAGAAATATTTGTTTGGTTTTTTTAAAGTAACTTTGAAACAGTTTGAGATGCTGCATTAAGTTTTATTATGATACAAAAGCACAGCTTGTTTTTAATTATGTACACTACTGTCCATGGCAGTTTGGGGAAGTAACAAATGTTTAAGAAATCGAAAATATGAGGCGACTAATACTAAAAAAATATATTTACTTTTGCAGCACTGTTACGCAGCAAAACTCACCTACAAGCGCAATTATGGTTTTATTTTCAAATCGCTAAAGACATGTTGCTACGCTTCCTGAGGCCTATACTATATCGTTTACATTTATGGCTTCATATTTAAATTTTTAGTGATTTTCCATATTCACAATTTTTTTTTTGCATTTTGTTTTTGAACAATACATTTTTAAAATTCATCAGTTGTAAATGTATAATTTCGCCCCGTGTATTCATGGAGAATTGCCTAACAACGTACTGGTTACTAATTAATTATCGTTCACTGCTTTTTCTTACTTTTTAGCACTTTTATGAAGAAAAAAAAAGCGATACAATATCTTTCAAAAGTTTATCGACTTTGTGAATTGATGGGTTCATGTTTAGAAATAGGGCTGTCGAACCTGTCTTTTTCAGGAGTCGGGTATCCGTTTAGTGCACTACCCGGTTCCGGGTTACCCGGATATCGAGCTTTACCCGAAACCGGATATTACCCGAAATCGAGCTTTACTCGATGTTAACCTTAACGATGTTGTCCGAAACCGAATATTACGTGAAATCGAGCTTTATCCGAGACGGGTATTATACGAAATCGGGTATGGCCCGAAACCGGGTATTACCTAAAATCGAGCATTATCCGGGTATCCGAAGGTACCGGCAGTCCGTAGCCAAAAATTTCGGGTGCTCGTACGCCCGGGACCCGGTTTCGAGCAACAGCTCTATTTAGAAGTTAAATTCAAATATATTTTTGGCTCAGGCTATCATAATTGACAACAGTAGACAGCAGTTCCATTGAAGAAGAAATTACAACTTTTAGTAATCAAGCAAATGAAACTGACAGATAATGTTTTCTGACTTTTCGAAAAAATTGCGTAGACGCAAATATATACCTAAACATCCATCTCATTTTTATTTAAATTTACCATTTTACCATTACCTGTACCAATTGTTCATATTTCCGGCAAAAAATGATAATATTGTTTAAATATTAACAAATGTAAAGTTAATATTATATATTATATTCCGGAGTTTATTAAAAAATATGAATTAACATGTCATGAACAGCCAATATTGTGAATGTGCGACCAACCTAGTACTTATAATTTGCAAACATAAAGTTGCATATAATTTTCAATAGATATAGATATATAGGTAGTATATGGCATTGTTGATTCAATAAATATTAATCTTAAATCTAATAAAAGTTTTTGCACACAAAGTAAGAGGCTGTTTATGCTCTTTCATTATTCTTTGTTTCTTGTTTATTTTCAAGATATTTTTTTTGTTTACACGAAGGTTACTTATTAGTCAACTTGTTTTTTTTTCTTATCTTTTTGGTCCGATGTATAATAATTTATTTGCTTAAATGATAGATAAGGGTACAATGCTCTTTAGGTTTTTATGCATGCATATTATTATAGTGGATGTATTTTAGATTTACTAATGTAATAACGTGCTGTAAAAACAGGTACGAATGATAAACAGGTAGGAAGAAGCAACTTTTAAAAATTGGGTGGAGTGTAGAAAGAACAGAGTTAGATGTTTGAAGCTTGCAAATATAATACAAAAATATAAACGCTGGCTTAAGGCCGTTTTACACTTAGCTATTTATTGCGCAATTTATTGACGAATTTAAAATTTTACGTATATAACACGTATATAATTCGTGTTATACACGTTAAATTTTAAATTGGCCAATAAATGGCGCTATAAATAGCTAGGTGTAAAACAGCCTTTAGAAATAGGCAACTTTTTGAATGGGCGTGAAAGTTAATTTATCGTCTTCTAATTTTAATTAACACTGCAACCCCATACATTTAGTTTGCACCTGCATTTTTTTTATGCGGATAAGTGGATATAGGTTAACATTTCTAACGAAATTTATTTTGATATATGGCGCAGGACCACTGGCAGGCGGCAAATTTAAAAAGTATGCCATAAGTTGGAAAAAAAAAAACTTAAATTTTAATTATAAACACAGGTACAAACAAAATTTTGTTAAACATATTTGAAACAAATACATATTTCTAGTTTTTTGGTTTTTACATTTAGGAAAATTTCTAAATTTGGTCGATCCTTGAACAACTTTGTCGTTTCTTGCACAATGAATAAATCTAAAATAAATAAAAAAGTAGGTTTTCAGTATGATCTTGCTGTTACAAGGGAGTGCATCCAAGAGAAACAAATTAACTTTACAAATATGTTTGTTCTAAACTAAACATAATGAAAATTACTTTTACTGGAAATTATTACAAACCCCAACTTCTTAAAGTTGAAGAGTTTCGTTAAGCTGGAAAACTATACTAACTAGCCAATTCCATGGAAAACCATACATATATCTCATAATAAAATTAAGTATTGGTTACTTATTTTTATCGAATTTCATATATTAAATTGTTTTTATTGTATGTTTATTATTATTCGCTGTTTAATTTGGAAACATTCTGATGAGACTAGTAAATCTTGTATCCATGTTAGTTATGACTGAAATAAAATAAAATGTCCTCATAATTATACTGTAGTTAGTAGTAGATAAACTTTGTCAGTCAACTTGAACAATCTCAACAAATACAGGTGATCCTTAGCAATTGTTGAGCAGTGTATATCGATTTAATATAGATACAGCTCCTTGCCACAGAAAATGTCATACCAAAAACCAGCTTTTTAGTTTCAGCTCTGTTATGCAAAAATTGAGTCATTGCAATAGTAGTAGTAATATCAACCAAACCCAGAGATTTTATTTTAGTTGATCTACTAAATGCGAAGGAAATATGTAATTTATTTAAGATATTTGAAAACGTGATTTTCCCATTTCGTTTAATGTTTCCAAAATTTGGAAATGATCTCAGTACTTAATTCTAAACAAACTTTCAATATTTTTTGGATATCATCATGATATCCTATTTTACTTTTTTCCGATTCGTGGCATGCTTTCTAGATTTGCCGTCAAACTGGCGAGAATGCGACCAGTGTCTAAATAAATTTTGGTGCTGTTAGATTTGTTGAACGTATCTCAATGAAACTACAGTATAGCAAGATAATCCCATATGTTGCGCTATTTGTGCCGTCTACTGTAAGAGTGAAATTTTAAATGATTTATTTTATAATTATTTCTGCTGGGAAAATAAAAAAAAAAAACAATTGAAAGGTTATAAGTAGGTGTATTGATTTTGGCGATTGAATAGGACAATCTTTACGTTTACGGCTTTTTGGTGCCAACGAAGTTACTTAGTTTTATCAATACGAGTTAAATCTATTTTGAGAGACTGTTGCGCATTTTAAAAATGTTCTCTGGGATATATTTATGTAATGCACGCTAAAATCAGCCTTCGTCACTCTAGTGGCTGCCAAATCATTCATTCATACTAATGGCCTCACGTGAACAATTTGCAGAGGCTTGAGTTTAGAACAATTTGATAACAAGTGCATAACCTGAAAATTGATGAGTTCCACTTGGTGGTACACTTGATGAAAAAAGTATCCGAACGGTGCGAGCGTAAACGAGCGAGATAGAAGACATTGAGTCGTTCGGGTTTTTTCTTCAAATCTACCATAGGTAACTTGATGGTTCATTCAATGCAATATTTTTCGCACCGAGTTTAGACCTTTATTTCCATTGACCCACACGCAGTATAAAGGTTGATTCTCACCTACCTTAGTGTGCTTAAGTGCTATTCGGTAAATAAGGATAGTGTTACGTGAGTTTGGTTTTTGAAAACGAAGTATTTTCCTATTCCTTGACAGAATAAAGGTCCACTTTTTTGTTAATCCTATTAAGCCTCTATTCATTCTTTTCGTATTTATAATTCAAAGACATTTGGCAGAATTGCGAATTACTTTCATGCTGTTTTCTATATCTTATTTGTTTTGGTTTATTTCTGTAAATGTAAAATGTTAGTCAGAAATCAGTTTGTTTCAGTTATTAACAGTTTTCGTGAAAAATAGAAGTTAGCATGAACTACGTATGAACCTGTTGCACGAATCTAATTTAGTTAATATTTTATTTAATAAATATTTAAATAAAATTAGTAAATTGGATGCAATAAAATTAATAATATATTGGACGACTGAATGATAGTGTAGGTATTCATATTAATGATGTATAAATAAAATAAAAATGTCATATTCCGTATTTTAATCATCATAAATGATTGTTTAGAAAATACCTGAAATATTTTTTTTTACGTATTTACATAAATAAAAAAAATGCATGTCGTGGGCTTACTGCAAAAAAGTGACCAAGTCATATTTAGAAAAATGCCGGTAATGAAGTAAAAAATTATTAAGATTTTTACATTCATTATATGTATATCGTTAGTCACTTTTGCAGCTTTCTCCGCTTGTCAGGCCCCCTCAGAGCCAAATCTCCCTCCTAATCAACATTACGGAAAAAAACCGATTATCGTAACTGACTAGAGTGAGATTTGAACTCCGGACTCCGCGCTGATAGCCAAGCGTGCAAGCAACTTGACCATCAGCCGGACAAATAGAACTGTCAATTAAGTTTATTATAGTCATTTGTGTTACTTAGTCATTGGTAGAAAAGAATAAATAAACTGAAAACGAGAGTAAAATGTTCGCGTACTTCGACATTGAAATATTGCATAAACGATACAAACAAAGCAATATGCTTTGTTTCGATGTTCTGACAAATACATACATGGTGGTGAGAAATCTCGTCTATTTGATACCAGCTGTTAGGAAAATTAAAGATTCGTATTTATTAAGAACTTATGCGTATCCAAGCTGCGCACAATGAACGTGATGCAATAATATATAAATCACTTATGTAATTCTTACGACACCGTAGATTAATACTTACTTCGTCTTTGGTATCAAAATTAATGTGTCATATAGTTATTGTTACTGGAATACGTCGTATGTCACTTTTTTCCGTTTTTAAGATATGTCCGCCCAGGTAATCATATAATCATGTCCTGCGATCTTACAAAATGTAGTATGCGCTGCGGCAGTGAAACAGTTTATTGGCGTAGTTGGCAATATGGCAATACATTCCTGTGTAACTACGGCGCAGTTTGTTTACACTCCTGCAAAATTATGTTTTTTGACATAGAACCTATTGCAGTAACAATGACGATATGCCATTTCTATACTAATGATTTCAGTGATTATAAATTTAAAAAGAATATAAGTATGTGCTATATCACAGTACCGTTTTATAATGCGGCTACCATGTTGAATTGCCTAATACAATGTCGGCATACGAAAAAGAACGCAAATTAGTTACCACTGTCATATATGTATAGGTAGTTCAGCCAATGACAAAGTAAGAGTTATTAAGAAATAAGGATTCTGTTAATCAAAATTGTAGTTGATTTAATACAATTGTAATGGTATAAGGTTGCCCTGACTCAAATCTGATCCTCTCCATTTTTCCAAATATGTGTGCTAATCTAAACGTTTTAGCGCAAAGTTTTCCACTTATGTATGAGCAAATATAATGAATATATTGCAGAAGTTCAGAAATTGCGGTAACAGAAGATCTGCAAATAATAACTTTATTTTTATAACCTTCTACACTTTTTAGACTTTTGGAACTCATTTTTCAATCCAACAGATTATAATTAACTGAAAGAATGATATAAGAATGAGGACCAAGCCAAATTATAGTTAAGTTGATTATATTTGAGGGATCTACTGTTTATTGCCCTTTTTTTATTCGGTAGTATTCGGTAGTAATATATTCTTTACATTACATTCTATACATTAAGTTGTTATGTCGTACTATATATTATAATTATAATGAAAGAGTACAACATTTTAAAATTTAATAGAACAATGTGTGCTGATGGGCAGCAGTATAACATACACAGGTGTGCCACGATGAGCTCCCATTAAAAGTTTATGGAGAAGTAAATAAATACAAGATCTAAACATTTTTGGTAAGATATTCGCTTTTTTAAATAATTTTGTATTATGTAATGGTTCAGGAACTTTTAAAGTCGGTTGCAGTTGGTATAATGGATTTTCTTTTCATTTTGATTCATCAATAATACCTATCAAATGAGGCATCTATTTCCAACAATAAAATTAAGAAATACTAAACTGACTGCATGAAGAGAGCGGGCAAAATGAAATAATCTTCAAATTTGTGGTAACTCATTTTGTCTAGCAACTCCTAACTTACTCTGCGTTAATCGATTGTCCGCCAAAAAAAAAATATGTATAAATGTCCGTTTTAGTTGAAATGAATACTATAGGAGATATTTCAGAAAAACTGTCACAGCGTAATCATTACAAATGAATGTGTCGGTTCTAGGTGGTCATGGCCAAACAATGTAGTTACTACGAAGGAAGATATGTTTGACAGAAGAACTTTAAATGAATTAGGCGCAGAATCAGTTCACCGTGCAACGCCCAAGTAAAAGTCCCATTTGGTAGATATTTACAAATGAAAATGAAAAAAATTACATTGTACCAATTGCAAGCAACCACTACAAACACACACTTCCTAAACCACTCCATAACATAAAATTATTAAAAAAAAGAAAGCGAATATCTTGTAAAACAAAGTGCATGGTATGTTCGATAAATTTGACACGAAATTCAGAGTGGAATCCAAATTTGAAATAAAAATGCTACCTTTCCATTTGCAATAACAAAGTTGACAACTACTTCCGGTATAAAGGAACATTACCGGAAGTCGAAAATATTTTAGATAAACTGACCCACAGACTTACCATATTTTTTTTTTAAACCTCGCACTTATTTACTCCCTCTATATATTTTTAATGGAAGCTCGTTTTGACACATATACTGTAATGGACTCTTCACGTCTAGCACATTTTGTCTTATCTATCTACCTTTCTGTCTAGAATCGTTTAAAAATATCGCAATACTGAACAGGCTAATTGGGATAGCCTGTATACTGACTAACCCGTGTCCTTTTGCACTTCAGTTATATTCTTGCTCTAAAGCGGAATTCTTTGTATTCCCGACCTATGGGTCTATTTTTAGAGAAAGGTGATCTCGGTCATTCGTCTCTTCCTTCACTCGTACAGTACATTAATCCAAGATACAGTCGGTTAAGGTTAAGTCACATGCAGCAGGTTCTCTTCGACGCGCCGCGGCGTTTTCCTGTCTTGGTCGGTGACACTTGCGCGTGATATGTTTCAACCACGAATGGAATAAATTCGTAGCAAAAGTTTTGGTTGTGCCGTAAGTTCTTAAGTGATAAAAGCTTTAATCAGAATAATGAGGAATTGTCGAGGAGAATATACACACTATCTTCAGTAAAAATGTTAATATTCTTTACATATCAGATTTTTGTAGTCAGTTTGACAAAAGGTATACATATATTTAAATGTGTCTATTAAGGAAACATTTCTTTTTATGGCTAAAAATTAATAGTTTGAAATCTTTCTTGATTGTTTGGTCCTCATGTGATAATGAAAGAAAAATGTATTATTAAACCAAGTTTCGGTTTGTTAATGGAGTCTTCTTCTTCTTGTTACACTTGATTTGTATAAATTGTAAAAGTGTAAAAAATTACTTGAAATATAAATAAATTTATTGTTTAGTTATTGATAAAATCAATACTTTTTTTTATTTTAATATAAAATTGTATTTTTTATTTCATATAAATATTGCGTTGTAAAATGTGTATTTTGAATTTTTGAGTGAAATATGAAAAATGAAATATTTTCTAAGAATTCTAAGTATGATGCGTTTGTTTTATCATTAATTGAACTCTTATATTTATACATTTGAATTATTTGGAGTGTATCGCGTGTTTTTAAATTCTATTTTTCATGTTAAATTTTTATATTGGTAAAATCAAATGTATTGTTGCGAATCATGCTTTCAAAACTCGTTAATTATTATATCATTTTAAATAACTCCAAGAGGAAATAGATACATTAGATTTATTAAATCAACTCTTTATTCTAATTCCAATGGTTTTAACTTACGACCCCTATTGCGGACGCCATAACGATATATAATTAGCTTGATTTTATTGCCCTATCAATTTTTAGATATAAATATTTGAATGTGTAAATTTTCAGAATGATTAACTACTTATTCATTAGAAACTTTTAATAGATTGGTTAAAAATAATTCTTCGTGATTTATCTCCTATTCTAAATTCGGAAATATTGTCAAATCAGACTATTGTACTCCCAGAAAAGTTTAGTGGATGACTTGATATATTTTATTGCAGCGTTAGTTAAATGATTTCAATAAAGTACATATTAGTATGAAAGATTGCAGGAAACCAAAATATCTAAAAGCATATGTCCGAAATTTTAAATTGCTTGGGAGAAATAAAATATACCTAACACCAAAATCACATCAGCAATCTGGAATACAAAAAAAAAAATCAAATCTCTAAAATGATTTATTTTCTAACCTTTTAATTTCTAAAAGTGAATCCTGTCCCGTTTTACTTGGTTTAAAAAGTATTGGAATCTTGTATACTTACCCGTTTAGACTCTTCTGGATGACACTTATCACTAAGGGTTTGCTTGGGAGGCATCTTTTAATAATCAATATCGGGAAATACCACCTAAAATTAACGCAAAATATACGTTTTGTTAACTAAATCAAATAATGATTAGAAAGGGCGTTTTAACTGCAATTACCGTCCCTCTGCATTTCATTTATTCTGAACCAGGATGGCTTCATAAAGCAATTCTCAAAGATGTTTATAAAATTAGATACTAACTGTAATAACTATTTAGATTTTTAAATAATTTGCAAATAAATATTCTCCATCCGATGCTTTTTTATTTTGTTTTGATGTTAAAATTTTAGGTCCTTTTTTTACTATTCTGTAGCTACTCAAATTGTACTGAACTGTATTTTAATACATTATCACTTTCTGTTTGATATTTTCCATATTTTTTAAAACTATCATCGAGTGGCTACAGAATAAAAAAAAGCAATAAAAATTTGTAATTTCTATACAATTTAGTAAGTCGGTTCATTTATCCTGGGATATACACCATTTACAGAACGTGGAATACTTTTCAAGAGGTAGCTTTTTTTCCTCTTTAATAGGTATTGGAAGAAATGGTTAGTAATGGAGTTAAAAATCAACATTTTTTTATTTTTTTTTTACTTTTGCAAACTTCTTACATCTTTGAAACAACTCTTGTTTTTTTAACAGTTTTATTTTTCTGATACTTATTTATTTTTTAATTTTTTATTTTGTTCATTTTTTTCTTTAACTTTTTCCCCATTTTACTTCTTTTTTACATCTGTTTCGTTTTTTACTTTTAACATTTTTACCTTTTTGCACTTATTTTTTGAATTTTTTTTAATGTTTTTTTTCAAACTTTTTACTCCTTTTAGAATCTGTTTATTATTTTTTTAGCTTTTTAAAAATATTGTTGCCAAGAGAGTTGATGTTTAATTTCGCTGGATAAGCTTTCATGTAAGTAATTTCCGATTTTTATTATTTTTTATTCTATTTACTTACTGATCTTGTAGTGTACTTCAGAAACTGCGCAGAACATAATAAGACATTTGAAGCGTAATGTTTTGTACCATCTTTAACAAACTAAATGCGAATCTAAGCTCTAAAAATCTTCGATTATTAATGCAATCGAAGATAGCACACTGAAATAGTAATTAAAAATTATTTGCAAACAATTCTAAATTAGGCATTGCTCGGTACGCGGTAATTGTAGTTTCGGTTGTATAAAGAATATTTGTGGAGCTTCAATTCGCATTTAATTTGTTGAAGATGGTACACTTTATTTACTGCCAAAATCACTTATTGTTTAACTTCTATCTAGAGTCTATGAAAATAAATTCATTCGCAGTTTTCGCGATAGCGGTAATTTGAAATTTATGAACGAATTAGGTAGTTAGCTACTATCTGTCCAGTTAAGGAATATTCCAACCTACAATAATTTGTGAAAAACGCAGAAGTATATGTGAAGTTATGGGAGTATGAAATATATAATTGGTTACATACGTACTAAATAAAAACCAACAAACATTACTGTGTGATATGTGCAGTTTTAGTTTTAAGCTGACGTGAACGGATATGTATATCCCCTGGCACTTTTCCAAGTATTTTAGTAGATCAATACTATACCGTCTAGAGGGCTAACATTTTCTTACACACTAGGTACGCAATAAAGGTTGCTGAAATTTATACGTAAATAGTAACCAAAACAAAAAATGATTATTATTTTTTTTATTATTATACGAAGTGACACGTCTGGTACATACTCCAATAAAGATACATTAATAGCTGATATAACAGTGTACCTGCTTTAAAAATAATTTATTATAGATAATCTGTTGAACAAATGTAACCTTTGTATTATTAGTTTACTTTCTTTTGCTTTAAACAGGGTACAGCACTATAGGACAAGCTATATAAATTTGGTACAGGAATACCTAATGTTTTAGAATCGATAAGTTATTAGAAAGCCAAGAAAGGGAAATTAATATAAGTTGTTAATTTCTTGCATAATAGGTATTACGTTTTTCTTAGTTCGCAACGAAAATTTAAGTTATGTTGCTCGTTTGGCTGTGCAGCATCGCCATATTGAAAACGCACCACCCAGACTTTTTTTGAATATTTTTCAAAAACTTTGTAATTCACGGCCTTTGTATTTATAACTTCTTTTTTTTTCGTTATTTTAAACAAAACAATACGAAACATGTGTAGTAAACGTCACTAATTGAGTTTGTGTATTGCTTATGTTAATGAATCGTGGATCTAGTGTAAATATAATCTCAAAAATCAGTACATCTTTCATCATTTGTCAATTCCATAGGATAAGTCGTTGTTTTCCTGTGCCGAAAGTGCGGGACTATGGCTACAGAAAAAACTTCCATTTACCTAAGAATCTTGAACAGCCATGAATGATTTTTTGCTTCAAACATGTATTACAAGTTGTCAATCATAAAAAATTACATAATCTTAAACTATTCTATACCATACTACTGCGACTAGAACTCGTAATCCGAGTGGTCGGACGTGTTTCCTTACATGAACCGCACTCGGTTCGCGCTATGCGAAACATTTAGCCAGAGTATATCTTCAAGGCACTAAAATCACTTCCTCCGATTCGTGTATCTAGCTATGGTATCTAGTATCAGTGTTAGTCGAGTCTTGATGCGAGATAGTACAATTCCCCGTTAACTATTGCGCATTGTAAATGTTATACAATGGGGCAGTCATGCAATCTAGTCCGATTTGTGCCAGCACAACTGGTTGTGGTGTATCGGATCCGTTATCTACCTATAAAGGCTATTTAATTATACGTGTGTTACATCCGTAGATGTTGAACGGTCTTTTTCCAAATATAAGCATGTTTTATCATCTCGCCGAACGCGGTTATTAGTTATTTTTTTCCCTTTCCCGACACCGTACTGTGTACTTGTGTTAAACATTAATGTCACATATATGAAACTTAGCACTGACCTGGCCCGCAGACAAAGGTCGCTACTCATGATCTTTGAATTACGAGACCGACCACTTCATCCGTTGGGATTGGGTTATTGCACTCTTAGTACACAGAAGCAAACTGCACTCCTTCCACGGTTCATTTTCAAACGAGTATACTGCTTCTGGTAACGTTTAAAGTGCTGATCATTGTACATATCTATACGCTACGCTATTTTGGACACCAAAAAATGGGTGGTTAGCTATCTATGGCTAATATTGTTGCAAAAATCTCTCAAAGGGGAAACTATCTCTCTGACGAGATGAGGTGTGATTATATTTTATCCATTGTTCAATGAAAATCTTTTATTCATATTTTTTTCTGAACCGTCTTTTATTTACACTTTTAGATATCGGATTTTAATTTTGGAAAATTTTGCTGCACCATTTTCCAAAAAAGAAACATATAGTAATCTGTTTTTAACCGCAGGCACTGTATAATGCTATTTCCGTACAATATTAAAAAACACATTAACTACAGACTGTGGACTGTTTAGCACGTTTTTTTTTAGGTTAAATGAATCAATAATTTGGTTCAAGTAACTAAATACTTGTTTGCCTATATTTATTTCTACCATTTAGTAACCTTAAAATTTTGCTGTTGTCAAACAAATTGTTTTTTCAATGTATAAATAATAAGCCCAGGTTTCCACTGCAGTACGAGGCTGGGATAGGAGGAACTGAGCGGAGTCCGCTAAAATGTTGTGGATCGCATCACCTACCATGGCGTAGTGGACACTAGCGCTGCGAATCAAAACCGCTTTGAGTGCAACCATTAATTACTTTCAAAATGAAAATCGATTTTTAAAATTTGTTTTGAAACGCTAACGAATTTTTGCGTTATTACACAATTGCGATATTCAGTATTCACAAACCTGTTATACAATTTTCAGAGGTGTAACTTCTATATGAAATCGGTTTGAGTATGGCGATCAATCGTCCTCAAAGCAAACACCGTAACCGGTTTTTAAAATTGATTTTTAAATCCGGATTTTAATGCCGGTTTTAACTGATAATTGATTAACTGGTTTGAATAAAAATTGGTTAACTGGTTTTTAATATCTGACGATTTTGGCCGCACTGAAATAGACACATTAGATGCCTTTGCTTATGCGTTAGCGAGTTTTTCAGCACTCCGTTCCGCTCAGCTCCGCAAGATAGTGGAAATCTGGCTAAGTAGCCTCTATTTTGTATCCCCATTTATTAAATATAAATTTGTATACATGCGTAGGTTAAATTAATCAACAGCAAAATAATGAAATGATCGAGTCTATAAAATTTTCGCCATTAAATTTTATCTGTCTACCGTTTTTCGCTTACATGGTTGATGGTAGCGATATATCTATATTTACACTTATTTATGGCGATGCTTTAAACTCGAAAAAACTAAATATAGATATGCAAAATGTTTATGATGTTAATTTAGGCTGTTTGGCTTAATTTAGGATATATGCCACATAAAAATATACGTTTTAAATCCTAAGCTATTATTTTCGTTACGTAACTAACTCTCATAAAACGTCTAATCCTTTGACATTTAGACCTCTTACAAGTAACCGACCACTGTACAATCAGTTTAGGTAAAAGATATTCGAAAGTCTAGCAATCGTTGTGAGCTGCTGTACACAAACTGAAGTAAAACCTTGAACATTACAACTTCGCAGCATTATTTTCTATAAAATACCATACTCAGTTGCCGCATAGTCGACAGAAATATTATAGGTAGGATATTAAATCCGAACTGGTTCTGCATAGCAAGTAGTTCCAACGTTAGCACATTTGTTTATTTATATGGAGCACGCGCTACATATTGTATGACGAGCATCAAAACAGTGTAGTCTAATTCTTTAGGCGTATTAGTCAATTCTACAGACGAAGCAACAGATGCTAATTCAGCAGTGATACTTTATATTTCCTTACTTAAATATACGTGACACCATTTTAGTAAGTATTTATAATATATTGGTATATTGAAAAACAACATTTAAAAGAATACAAACTAATTTTGAATTAAGTTTCTTGGCAATATCGTACACAACACTTAGATATACAGAATGAGCAACCGGTTGTAACCACCACCTCACATTTTAAGGTGGCAACATTGTTAAGTTGGTAGTATAAGATATGCCACATTACTGATTTATCTGTAGTCTAAACGAAAACAGCTTTATTTCATTTATATACATTGATACAGGTTTAGTATTAACATTAATTTACTGATGAACATCACTGCCAAAATTCCCACGATCGTCATAGACTCCTTCTGGTAGCGAAACCACAGGAATCGGATAAACCGAGGAATTCTCCTGTAAATAGAAAACACTCTGAGCATATCTAATTCCATCGAGGCCGCAGCTCGAATTAACTAAATTACAGGTCGATCGTGGTAAGCTAGACATAAGCAAAGTAAATCACCGACGCCTCTATCTGTATACCGCAATCCTCTCAGATCTCAAATGGCCATAGCTGGTATTCTTTGAGGCGCTAGCTGTAAAGACTAGAGGGTACTACACTCAGTTATGGGGGCACAGCTGAATTTCCCACTCACGACTAGCCTCAGGCGGCCTCCTGATTCCTGGCTAACGTGGAAGTGCAATGGATATCCACTCCAATAACCGATACAAACAAGGGGTTATCTTGGGAGCGCAGCTGAATATCCCACCCACGACTAGCCTCGGGCGGCCTCCCGATTCCTGGCTAACGGGGAAGTGCAATGGATACTCACTCCAAGGACTAACATAAATAATGGGTTATGGGGGCACAGCTGAATATCCCACCCACGACTAGCCTCAGGCGGCCTCCTGATTCCTGGCTAACGTGGAAGTGCAATGGATACTCACTCCAATAACCAATACAAACAAGGGGTATCTTGGGAGCACAGCTGAATATCCCACCCACGACTAGCCTCAGGCGGCCTCCTGATTCCTGGCTAACGTGGAAGTGCAATGATATTCACTCCAAGAACCAATACAAACAATGGGCTACATGGGGCACAGCTGAATATCCCACCCACGAC
The DNA here is from genome assembly GCA_004143645.1 of Protaetia brevitarsis. Lineage (NCBI taxonomy): Eukaryota > Metazoa > Arthropoda > Insecta > Coleoptera > Scarabaeidae > Protaetia > Protaetia brevitarsis. The sequence goes on from RXPK01000295.1 coordinate 368,194, forward strand.
TAGCCTCGGGCGGCCTCCCGATTCCTGGCTAACGTGGAAGTGCAATGGATACTCACTCCAAGAACCAATACAAACAAGCACAATAGTGACGTCACATTAATTAATCAACATATCAGTAATGGCAACAGTAATACATATAACAGCAATGTAACATCATAGGTAAATCATATTATCACCTACATATTTATTCAATCATGGCGTCGTATTTATCAAGCACAACAACAATGTCAACAGTAGTAAAATACTCGTAATGGAAGGATACAATTAGTGGCAACTTATGTTAACATTTATTCATTCAAACATGGTGTCATATTTATCAAACAAAAATTAGAATATTAACAGCAGTAAAATATACGTAATGGAGCGATAAAATTAGGAGTAACTTATTAGCATCTTTATATTCAATTGTAGCGTCATATTTATCAAACGAAAACAACAATATCAACAGTGGTAAAATATACGTAATAATAGTGAAATAAAATTACAGGTAAATCTTACCAAAACAGAATGTAAAGCAACCAGATGAAATTAAAAGAAATGCTCAGTGATAAACTCACCTTCTATTACACACTATACACTCACGCACCACGTATGTTGTTAATAACTGACTGGCGAACAGGGACAATTTTGGCCCACAACGCATTTACCCTGTGATCGTCGCTCGGGTGCTTCTCCGTCTTATCCCGTTGGAGCGAGCGAGAACTTACCCTGGCCACTTGAATAGGGCAGACGTTTACCCGAATATTTGTCTAGGTGTTGATTGATTTACGCATTCTTTTTAAAATGCATTTATTAAAAACGTACACTCAAGTAAAAATATCTTAACACTAATATATATTAAAACTAAAAGAAAAGAAAATGGAAAAAAAAATATATGTATGTCTTACATATCAGATTATATTTTTATAACTTAACCTTAAAACAAAAGACGCCCTGCATTTTTTTTACTTTCAAAAATAAATTGCTTTTTAGATCACATTTGTAACAAAAATACTTTGGTAAATCTTTTTATTAAAAACTTCAGCTACAATAAACGTTCGAAATGACTACCATCATCTTATAAACATATATTGATTCTTCGTTGCATATTGTAAAACACGTTGTCTAAAACTTCTTCGTTGATATTATTTACCGCTGCAGTGAGAGCATTTCCCAGCTCATCAAGAGTGTGGAGGAGGTTTTGGAACACTGCGTTCTTTAAATCACCAAATAAGAAAAAAATTAATGGTGTTCGGGAGAATGTGCTGGCCAACGTCCTCTACTTATTAATCGATTGCCAAAATATTCTTCAAGCTACGTTATTGTAGCGTCAGCTGTATGAAGACTAACACCACCTTGTTAGCAATTACCCATTCTAGAATTTCTAGAGATCATGCAGTTTATTAATTAACGGTTATAAAATATCGTGTCTCTCACGAGCAGCATTAACCATATCATCAAAACATATCAGTGTCATAATTAGTGATGTGCTTAACGAGCGATTCTTGCACTCGATTATATCAAATCGATCGTTTATTAGCCTTACCGAGAACTTGGAACTCGGCAAAGCGAATATTCCGAAAACTAATAGGAGTCATTCCATATCAACCGAAACACCTAAAAAATTTGATGTCTTGGGTTTTTTGAAAATTTTACTCTTTATGAAAGTTTGTGCTTTACTTAAAACCAGTGGCGGCTGGTACTAAAGGGCACAAGAGCACGTGCCCATCCAGCCACCAAAATAAACACAGAAAGAAATTCTCGTGTAATTCAGTGCATTATTTTATTTTATTGTTTTTACGTATTTTTATAACGATGGTATCAAAGTTTCCTTCCGCACCACAGACACTAGAGAATATGCGAATGCTCAAAATTATGTTCCGGGGCACTATTTCCGATGTACCTATTTCTAGTATGAATCGGACGGCTCCGTTTATCGTCGCCATATGCGCTTATGCGGTCGCTTTGGGGCACGCAATTTCGTGTCTCCAGTTAACGTCTTGCATTCATTGTGACTACATTTTTTTCAGCGCGTACCGCGCATGTGTGATTTCAAAGGTTTGAAGTGACGTTTATTATTAATGATGGAAGTTAATTGTGTGCAAAATCTTTTTAAAAAAACCGCTATCATTTGAAGAAAAACTTTTAATTAAGAAGAAAGGAAGACCTATTTCTAATCATGAAATAAACTACACTTCTCCAAGTAAAACTCGAACTTACAATAGAGTATTCAATAAAAATTTATATGAAAAATATGAGTGGATGTGCGCATGTTCACTAACAAATAAATAATTTTGCTTTATCTGCTTAATTTTTAAGAAACAGGTTAGTGCGTGGAATAAGCAAGGATTAAATGATTTGAAGCATATCGCAGAGAGGGCAAAGAAACACGAAAATGCCGTTTCTCATACAAATGCATGCGTGGATTTTAGTGTTCTAGCTATAATGGACATACGTGAACAGTTAGACAGTGCTTATTTGCGACATAAAATTAAGTACAACGATGATGTGCAAAAAGATGGTCATATTTTGCGCCGGTTAATTATGTGTATAAAATTTTGCAAAATTCTCATAGATTTTATGTACAAAACATAGACACGTTTTTATTTTGTATGTTTGATAGTCCATAATTAGGTGAATAGTAATAGATAAATAAATTAAATTCCAAAGTGTACTTCCTAATTCTTTTATTAATATACTATAGGATCAAATTGTCTTGGCGGCCGGACATTTCTTTTCCCACGATGTCCAGTCAGCGAATCATATAACTATAATCCAATTTTAAACACTGTTTGCTAAGTTTTTTAATCTGTTGACTATTATGGAATCATGCTGAGGCCTGGAGAAGACAATTACTACCATGTGTAGAAAATAGTAGCCAAAACAATATGATCCTATAGTATATTTAATGAAAGAATTAGGAAATACACTATCGAATTTAATTTATTTATCTATTTTTATTTTGTGCCCACCCTCTTTCATAACTCGCGAGCCGCCACTGCTTAAAACTCTCATTTACTCGTTAAAACGAATGAGTTGTCATTTTATATTATAGAAATATTTTGATAATTAACGAAAGACATTCCAATAGGAGTGACACTTATTTTATTTTATTATATATTATTTTTGACAATATAAAAAATATTATTTTGCGTACACGATATGAAAGAGCCAAGATTATGCTGTATTAAACTGCCTTACTGTGAAAGGCACGTCGTTATGCACTTTGATACTATTATTGCTTGTTATAACTTCTTATATAAATAAAGTATTCATATATATTATTTCACTATTGTATTTACATGCATACCTACAGATTTTATCATATGATACCAAAAATACCAAATACAAATCTTAAATATTACAAGTATCTATATAAAACGGTGTGCTGAAGTTGGTGACACGCATCCTTATCGACAAAACAGAGCATTAAGTTCCCGCAGGTCTAATGTAATTATATTTTCTAATCGGTAATGTAGATAACTATTATTATTCGTAGGTATTTCAGTAAACATGAATCTTAAAATATTATTTTAATATTGATAATTATTATTATATTTAAATTATAAAACCACCGTCTACATATAATATACATTATACCTGTCTAATAGGCTATGTTTAGCCCACACTAATAATTACGTAATGTTTTATTTAGATATTATTGCTGTTTTCTACTTTTTGAAGGGATGAAGGTATAGTGGACGAATAATTAAAGATATAAATCTGTTCGTGCCATTCGAATTTATTTTGATTTCAGTTAAATCTAAAGAAAATCAAATTAAATTTGAATGGAACGAACTGTTTTACTTATTGTTCCGATTTTCATTTTGTATCTTTTTAAGTTATAAATCATAGTTAGATCAATTCTAGAAAATCTATAATTTTTGTTAAAACTCCAATCTTGTTGTTTTAAATACCGAGACTTTAACAAAAAAAAACTGCTTATTTTGCTCAGCATCAGTTGGTGCTACTAATTTATTTAACCTTTCTGCTCAAAAGAGTCTCATAATAGCCTTACATCAATTTTATTTATAAATACCATTTTTTATGTTGATATTACATATCTACTAGTAAATTTAAAATTGTAAAACGTTTATAGTAGTCAAAATTATGCATTCAAGATCTCTAAATAGATAAATTCATGTTGGCAATAAATTATAACATCTAATATTGGATGTCGGAATTATTTTTTTTTTTATATAATCTTTCAATAATGGTTTTTAATAACATTACTAAGGGGAATAATAAATAAATGTTAAGGCTATTTTTATTCAACCTTAATATTTTATTTAATGTTGGACGGTCTTAACTGTATTCTATTTTTGTTTCAGGTGAGTCGATGAATTCTTCAACAGTTTATAGTGTAAGTTATTTTTATTAACTTATAAAAGTCATGCATGTTATTACCGATGATTTGTTTTATTAGAAAAAATAAATTATGAAAGAACATTTTTTTTAAATCTTTACATTTTTAATTTTGAAACCTTTCTAACAATTTAGTATTTTCATAATAATAAATATAGCGTTTGTTAATATTATTACTCTATTTTAATTTAACACCAGAGTTATTTCCCTTGTATACTGTAGGCTTCCCTGAAGAATTCCAAAACATTCCTCACTATCTACTATTAAGAATTGAAAATACGCATAGTTTCACTCTGATGTCAAATTAAAATAGAATAATGATAACATTCAATTTAACTATTATAGCTATTAAATTGCTAGAAAGTGCCTTAAATCAATGTAATATTAATATTAAAATAAAAGTTTAAGAGTTTGATAATCAGAACGGTATGTACAACAGCTGTCCGTATTATTTAATATTAATTTATTAATAATAAAAATAGTCAATTCTATTTAGTAACGAAAATTCTAGTTGTTTCAGAAATTATTCTTTCTCTGTCACAATCTAGGTATCACTCCATTTAAAATAAATATTTTACTATTAATTTCTGGTAAAACGAAATGTTCCCGGAAGATTGAAATATTTTTAAATGATTCTTTAAATAAGGGTTTATCATAAAAATTTATATGCATAGACTACACATATATGCTGCCATGAAATTATGGGGATTGATACATGCGCTGGTGCCGTACAGTCGTTGCCTTTACAGAGATTATGTCGGTGTACTCAACATTGGTTTATTCTTTATATATATACATTATTTATTTAAATTACATCTTTTTTTGGTGACGCACTCTCTACTTTTTATTAACCGAACATTTATCCCTGGAAACTTTCTAAGATACGCAATTGAGTAATAAGTAGCACAAAGATTAAGTCGTCGTTCTATGGCTATATCCATAAGATATTTCGATATTCATTCGACATCATTTGAACGCTAACTACGTTAAGAGATATTCATGTGCCATAACTTTGGTTACTATTAGTATGTTTCAAATTTTTTGGATGTAGTACGAAATTTTGGGCTAGAATTTTTATTATAATTAATTATGATGTAAAATATACGTGTAAAAAGTGTTTATTTAGGCTTGATGCCTCTTCGTGGATCTTCTTAACCAATTTTTAATACTTTCCTCTATTTTACGGTTTTTTTTCGATAAAGTGATCTTAGGTATCGTATGATAATGATAAATATTTAAAAAAACGAATATCCATAGAACTGTATGCTATCCAACTACATACAGATGTAAATATGGACTATCCGAAATTTACGCGTAAAAAGTTGCCAAATCGTTGCATCGTATTAGGCAACCTCATACGTATAGGAAGCATGCATTGGCAAATATACCTGTGGGTAGTTTTTCCCATCTGGGATTAGCCTAGCTCGACAGTATATACATTTTTCTAAGAAGACTTGCTTTATTTTATTCGTAGTTGTCATTTGAATTAACAAGGAGATGGCGTGAGATGTTCCTTAGTTTTGTTCCTGGTTTTGTCAGGTGGTATTAAATACTGCTTGGAGTACTTCTTAAAATATTAGCTGTGATGCCCAGCCACTTATTTTTAGAGCTTTAGATAGCGTATATGTACCCGAGAACGGTGAGTACTAGTGCGGAAATCGCCAGATATCAAAAACCGGTTTACTGTTTTTGCCAAAAACCGGCGAATCGGTTTTTAAAATCGATTTCGAAAACCGGTTTTTGTTTTTAACCCTGGGCTAAAGTGCGGCCTAAAAAAACCTAATGTTTTGCAAAAGTACTCTTAGGGGTTCCTACAACCATCAGCACCAAAACTGAAGTTGATATCTCGCAGCATCTCTTTGCAAGTTCATAAAACATGTTCGATAAGTCGCCGTTTTTCTCTTATTACAATTACTGTTTTTATCAACTTTGATCTACTACAAGAGTTATTGCTCGACGTAAGTGTTTTCATTGATTATTTTTCATATTTAGAATTAATCTTGAGTGGTTTTGTAACACTGTTTATTTCAATTTTGCAGTAGTATTACGGACGTACCTTCAAATTAAGTACTTTACCAGAAGAATATTCAGTTCCAATCTTTTGAATACTTGTATTAAAACTCTTTGCCATACGTACATTCGACCAATATCTTAACATGTCTGACGGTGAAAGGAAGGCAGAAAATGATGAATTACCATCGAGTAAGATTGCCTTCAAACGTAAAGGTAAAAAACCTTTACGGCAACGTGTTAAGGACGAAGATAGCGATGGCTCAGATAGCGAACCTGTTGGCACTAAATTGGGTGATCTTAGAGAAATGCAAAATTTACGAAAACGACCTCACGGCATTAGTATTTTAAGTTTAGCTCTTGGTAAGAAAATAACCCTGGAAGAAGAGACTGTCGTCAAGGATCCTTTTGCTTTACAGTCTGGCGGATTGGTTAATATGCAAGCGATAAAAAGCGGAAAAGTTCATACAGTTGATGATGCTTATGATACAGGAATTGGAACGCAATTTTCTGTAGAGACTAACAAGCGCGATGAAGACGAGGAGATGATGAAATACATTGAAGATCAATTATCCAAGAGAAAAGGCAATAAAACTGACGATGATGCTGAACTGAATGTAAGCGTTAAAAAGGTAAAGTACTGTAGTCCAGAAGAAGCTGCTCTTCAAGCAGTTCCTGGTCATTTGCGAGAATCGTCCACAAAACGCTCGGAGGAAATGTTATCCAATCAAATGTTAAGCGGTATACCTGAAGTTGACCTAGGTATTGAGGCCAAGATAAAAAATATCGAAGCCACAGAAGAAGCAAAATTGAGGCTGTTATGGGAAAAGCAAAACAAGAAGGACGGGCCTTCGCATTTCGTTCCATCCAATATGGCGGTCAACTTTGTACAGCATTCACGGTTTAATATAGATGACACTCCCAAAACCAAAAATAAGGTAGAAGATCAAGTGACAGTTTTTGACGACAGGAACAAACCGAAAAAGGAAGAAAAGGCAACTGATGATTACCATTATGAACGGTTCAAAAAACAGTTTAGGAAATATTAAATATGTACACAGTTTTGAAAAAGTGGGATATGCATTTTAATACTTATTTAAACATTGTCAATAATACATTAATTGACTGGGGATTTTCAGCATAGAAATAATTAATCTAAAACAATTTAGTGTTTATGTATCTTTATTTTAAAACGTATTAATCAAATTTATTAGGATGCAAAAATTCATCTAATTTTCCATGAAATATAAGGCATCCTGTTCTATTTATTAAAATTGTGGCAATAAAATAATAATTCTTCGTGTATAAAAGAGAAATTCTAAAATAAAAGAAAACAGTTACAGTTTTGTTATTTTTTTACCTCCCATAAATTTTAAATGACGGAATGTGTTTATTTTTAGCGACTCAGGAAGTTTATTAAAGCGATAATGTTATCAGATTAGGACGAAATGAAATAATAAACGTCCACACGTGTGAGTGTTTCTAAAACACGAACATGCAGGTAATAATTACGCGCGACGTTAACATCTACTTAGAAATGTATTATGCACAATAACAGCGTACAGTTTGGGAACTAATTGGTAATCGGTTAGGTGGTTCGTATAATCAATAACCAAACATATAGTTCATTCATGTCTACCTGCAGAAATTTCAATGGATATTTTAAGCTCAAGTATTTGTATATATACAACATGTAAATACGTAAGATGGCAAAAGTTGAACCGATTTTGGATTTCGGATAATCGACGTTCTATTGTATTTCACATACATATTATATAATTCTTCATATTATGTCTTGAAGTAGGTGCTTTTGATTAACTGTTAAATCTGCATCACATTAGTATTACAAAATACATTTTTGATTAACCTTAGCTTGAGGCCAATAGAAACTTGAACTTCAAAGTTGTAAGCTAATTGAAAAAATGCTTTTCTTTTCAAATTTATTTATATTCGTAAAGTTTAGAATTCAGTGATGTATATCGGGTAGCATGAGAACTGACATAATACATTGTACTATGTAATAATTGTAATTAATTACAGGACCATATCATATATATTTATATATGCAAACTGTAAATTTTTTGACGAGTACTTGACTTACAGTGATTGTGAGTGGTATGACTTTATTTTTTCAGACATATGTAAATATATTTTTCCTATTGTGATCTAGTTCACTTCCAAAGTAGCGCAAGTATATAAGTTTATAGAGATACCTATATTCTATTCATATGCACGAATGAATAAAATTAATTAAATACATTAAAAATAGAGAACGACTAAACTCGTACAATTTGTTCCATTTACATTCGAATCAGGAGCATAATGCCTAGCAAATACAGACAAGAGACACGTATGTACTTGACTTTCAAATACAAACTAAAATATAACCAATTAGCAACGAATTATAGTTCAATTAACAAAAAAAGAACATTGTCCCACGCACAATACAAAGTTTTACTTTTGTCGGCATCTATATTATTTGAAAAGAATTTAAAAATAGAGAAAATCATCCTATGTCTTCTAAAATAATGAAAAAAGAGCAGAAAATAAAATATTTGACTAATAAAAAAATATTCATGTTCGTGTAGTAAAGGTAGTATGGATTAGATACGTCGATACACTGTAACAATTTTTAACGTATTTAGGTCTAGGAGTGGAAACTTAATGCTCTCTTTTATCGATGAGGTTGTGCGCCACCAACTTCAGCACATCGAAGCGCAGCTAATATAGCAATAGATTTAAATGGATCGTATATACCAAATATTTGATAACTATAATAGTACAATTAGAAATAACTATACAACTACATCCATAAAATATTTGATACACACACATATGATAAATCTGGATGTAAGTCCAACACTGAAATAATATATGAAAATATTTTATTTATCTTCCGGTCTTACTCGAGCCAATTCAAACCGAGAAAAAATTCGTCCTCTAAGTTAAGCCTCATTTCCAAGGTCATAAGGTATCTACCTTATGACCTTTAACCCATTTAAGTATCAATCATTGTTAATCGCGATCTCTTCCAACGCGTTTTGGCACTGAAGTACCAAACCTAAAGTGATTTTATAACTGCTAAGGGCTTTAAGGGCACGTTGACTGTCACTATGAAAGATAATCCGCCGTCCATTAATGCTCCTTGCTACAATTTCTTCGACAATATTCAAACTTGCCAAAATTTTGGCCTGGAAACCCAAGGCTAGACTACCCACTGCCAGTCCTATGTTGAGTTTGAGGTCTGAAGAGAAAACTCCCGCATCCGTCCTTGTCCTTGCCTTCGATCTATCTGTAGAGACAGCGATCGACAAAATACGAAAAGTACACAGTTCCTTGCGGCACCAAAGAGATGTATAAGCGTATTATGATGATAATAATAATAAGAAGTATGAAAAATTCAATGTTCTAACCGAGCGACTGAGGGAGAAAAACGATTTTAAGTCTACTTATGAAGTTAAAGACAATGTTAATTTTTTTTTTATCAACGCTTTGATTTATAGATGGTACCGTTAGCGTTGGCAGCTGAAGGTTTTCTAACAGTAATACTTAATAATACAAATTAGTCGTTATTGAACTTATTTCGCAGTCTGCTATCTTATAAATAAAATTTTCACTTATCGACTTCTCCCATCACTCACACCAGAACCGACTTATCAATATCCACTATATCAGCGCCAACCAACCAGCAACTCTGCTCCAGCAACCAGTGAGAGCTACCGATGTATGCCTACCATAAGGTAAGATAATAAAAGTTTTTGCGTTTTCTGTTGTCAATGATAAATTGTTTTATGTTACTCGTCTTAAGTAAAATGAATTTCACTGAAATTCGATTACAAAAATTGTTGGTTTCGGTGATTAGCAAAAGTAATTAGGAAGCTTAGCATGTGTTCAATTCAAATGTAATTAAATAATGTTCTTTCCATTCAGATTTATTTATATCTGCAATAGCTACATGTATCGGCCGAAACTGGCCATCTTAAGGCTCTTGTAACATCAATGTAGAAAGCATATTAAAACGTCGTTATTGTTTAAAATAAATAAAAAATAAATTAGAAAAAAATGCGTCATCTTAATAGAAAATTGTGTATCAATTTCAACTGTTAGAGAAATGGATGCGATGTTAATATTAGTGTGTTTTAACAAATTAATGTATTTCTGCTTTTAACTGTAATAATTAGGAGTAATTTTTCCCAAGAAAAGTCTTTTTTCTCACGCAGGATTCGAACCTACATCCTCCCGCTTGCCGGGCGGGTGCTTTACCAATTAAGCTATTAGAGGACGAGCCCTCTTACCGAAACTATGTCGGTATTAGATCTTGAAAGGCCAGCAGTACGGCAAAGATTGCAAGTTTTTTTTACAGTGACGAAATAACAAATTAATGTATTTCTGTTTTTAACAGTAATAATTGGGAGTAATTTTTCCCAAGAATTTTTTTTTTTCATTACAGTCAAAAGCAGAAATACATTAATTTGTTATTTCCTCACAGTAAAAAAAAACTTGCAATCTTTGCATTAGTGTGTTGTGTTTATACAGCATTTTCATATACAACTCTAATACTAACATCGCATCCAATCCTCCAATAGTTAAAATTGTTATACAAAACACCTAGATGACGCATTTCTCTCTACTTTATTTTTTTATTTTTAATCGATGACATTTTAAATTGTTTTTTACAGTTACTTTATAATAGCCTGAGATGGCTTAGTTTCAACCGAAACTTATGATTAATATAGATAGAAAAAAATCTGAATGGAGAGAACTTTATTTAGTTACATTTGAATATTTATCCATTCAAGACCTATAGGTATTACAAAAATCAACTTGTAGCAGGACTATAAGAAATTGGAACTAATTCAATAAGTCCACAATTTATATACGTTCGGGCATTCAGTTTGAAAAAGATTGTACCACCATACTTTATTTTGGCCAACAAGTTCTTGATTGTTGATTGAAACCAGACGTTTTCTGAAAAACCAAGAGGATTGGCTTCTTCAGTCGCCAAATATAACTCCGCAAGAGTTTCCTTCTGGAGATATTGAAAAGCTTTGATGTATGTTGAAAGTTAACATCATTAGATAGTTTCGGAGCTCGGATTAGAAATGTAATAGCAAAACACCCTTATAGTTCATTGGAAGCTATCGTAAAGTGACTTTATTTTCTGAGCAGTAGGCAACAATGTCAATATTTATATGAAATCGTTTATTTCTGTATTATCTGTAATAATTTTTATCATTTATGATGTTTTATAGCTTTCTCCAGCGCTGATGTACTTTCATGCATTTTTAGAGCAAATCCCGTTGAAATGGTGCAAATTTGTTTTTATTAAAAGAAATAGCAGCACTCTGCAAATATCAGTTGCACAGAGCAAAAAAAATTGGCTACTTATAGTGAATATTACCAAATATTAAATCAAATGACGAGATTTGTGCATGCCTGTAGCGCCTGTAAAGTTATCTGTAAGCATATATGCTTACAGAAAATCTTACAGGCGCTATATCTATAGCACATTATGCTGATGTAACTTTATACGCACTCTGTATGTCTATCAAACACGTTAACTTTGATTTTTATCTTGCCACAAATTAATTTTTACTAATTGAATGAGATTTCAAGAGAAAGTTTGGTTTCTATTTTATACAGTATCCGGTGAACTCACGCACTGTAACTAAAGAATAATTTAGACTGCTTTGTGAATTTCGCTTGTTTTTGTTTATAGGTGGTTTTTGTTCTTTGTTTACATTATGTTACCATAAGTATAATTTTTGCTGTTATGTTATATGTGGTCAGACAAAAGAAGTCGTGAGCTAAATTCGGAATACTTATCCATAAATAGGTTCACTATAATGGTTATTTTCCGAAAATATGGAAAATATTTTTTTTTCTATAGTTAACATTTAATAAATAATGTTTACCTTGTTCACAATATGCCTGTGCAGACACCAAGAGTATAATATTACATACCTATACGATATTGATAATCTCTTTACAATGATTCCTATATGCTATCGTTATCCGCGAGTCTCGTTTTGAGAATAATCTGCCATATTCTTACGCTATTTCGTTTTAAAATGCTCCCGAAAAATGTTATCAAAATGGAGATTTCTAATATTTGGTATTCAATTTACTACACAAGAAAAGCGTACTTAAATATATACTACGCGCAGTTAAGGCTCAATTCACACATAGCGTTTTCAAAACGCACGTTTTTGCGTTACGGTACCGGCTAACAAGCGCAACACATGTATTTAAGGCAGAGTTCACACCGGAGTGATACGACCGCAGTACCGTGTAAATTTAGGCAGAATGCGCACCAGAGGAATACGACACGCAATATAACACGACAATTAAATTAAATTTACACGGCACGTGCCGTGTTACTGGTTGTGTCGCTTGTCGTATTCGTGTCGTATCCGTATCGTATCACTTCGGTGTGGATACGGATACATTGTAGTCTATTATTCTACATCATTCACGTAAACTTGCATTTCATAGTTGCAATTAAAGGTTTGCCTTCGTGCTTTAATTTGCATAGTTATGGGGATGCTGTGAAGTTCGGCAATATTTATGGCAAATGATATAAAAACATATATGCTACCAAGGAGTTCGTTGTTGCACAAAAATCAGATGCTAAACAGGGCTTACTTCTGGCAGAAGCAATAATTACTAGTTGCTAAATAAATGGAGGGATGTTTGGCTTTCTGTATATTAGGATACTTATTTTGAAAACGCAAAATCTCCATAATTTTTTAAATTACAGTCGATTTAGATCTATTGATTAAACTATTTGTAGTATTTAATATGAAGTTAGAACATTCACAACTTCTTTTTGAAAATTGCCGTACAAATATTTTCTTTATTTTTTAGCGTTTTCCCGAAAATCAGATTTTGTTGTTAGATCCACACTGAACTAACTACTATTATTAATAATTATTGAATTTTGTTATACTATAACTTCAATTTAATAATCAAATTGTATTAAATACTAGAAAATTTACATGAATTCTAGAAAAATGAACGTTCACTATCTAAATAATTTGACAAATAAAAACATAAATACAAAAACGAAAGAATCCACATAGCCCTTTAAAGGTAAAATTTAAAAATAAGAACCGGGATAACATTCATTCTATAGGTTTTATTACAGGCTATAGGAATAGCTAATAGAGACTGACGTATTTATGGTCGTAGAATCGAAAAATGTAAAAAAATACACCATTCTATTTAAAATAACAAAGTTGACCTCCGTTTCCGGTCAATCGGAGGTGATATTTTGGTTAAAGTATTTATAGTTACGATTCGATTTATAGTTCCGAGCGAACAGATAATGGTGCCAAAATCTCCAATATAAGTAAATTATAAAACATCATAAACTTTTAATGAACCGCATACGCGGAATACCCTGTATAGAAGCTCATTATCGTTTAGGCATACACTACTACTTTTTACTAATTTTCCGTCATAGGGGGAGGGGGTATTAGTTGATAAAATAATAGATCACCATTCTGCATAATACAATTTTTGGAAATAAACTAAAAATATGCCTTAGATAAAATGGCAATACATCGAAAATCTCGCGTTTTAAAAGTTTTAATTCGTTTTCTTATGTGTTATTGCCACGGTGTTTATTATTAATTTATTCATATTGATTAATTTATTTTAATGTAGATACATATTTATTTTCTGAGCTTTGTTTCTAGAACCTTCACCAACTGCGATTATAAATACGATTAAAATAAATGAGAAATTAATGTAAACCATAATAACTGGAAAAGTAGAAAAGATAGATTTATCTACAGAACATGCTTAACAAAAATCAAAGCATTTATTACTAGGAATTCAATGATGTAAACATATTCATATTTAAAAAAAAAGTGAGATATCTCCAATTAAGTTTGAGATTTTACTTCAGTGACACCCAGTATATTAGAGTTGAGGAATAAAACACATCTGAAGGTGTATAAGTACTAAGTAGAGTAGGTCTGTACTAAGATATTTCAAAATGTGGTTCACTTATTCTAGGTGCTAATCAAGTTTTACAAAATCAAAGATATTTGAAAATGAACAAGTTTATGCCTAAGGTTATGTGATGTCTTATTTTTTAAAGTTTACTATGTTTTAAAACATACAATAATAATGGGGCCTATTATATTTAAGAAAAGAAAATTGAAGGCTGTACCGAGGTTACAAAACACTCTGTACAAATACAGCAATTTATAAAAAAAAGCTATAGAGGAATTCCCTCCCAGTGAAATACTACTGTACGGGTTCTAGGTTATATATAAATCTACATGTACTTACCAGTAGAGAGCCCATTTTTACTAACCATATGTCTGTAAGTAAAAAGGACTAAAGTATATTTTTTCCTTTTGATCTTATCCAGTAATTACACTGCGGACAAGCTATAATATCCGTTCCTTACGGAAGTGATCTCACTATGTAATTTGCAAAATACATACCACGGGTTTACCCTCCTTGTGCCATTTGGTTTTACATCCATTCTGCAAATGAGGTGATTAATTTACATCTTGCACAACTCGGGCTAATTTACCTTGAGTTCACGCGGGACCCTGATATAGGTATCCTTTGACATTCGAGTAGATTAATTGTTAAGTAAATTTAGTTTTTTTTTACCGTCTCGATTTCAACTGTGTCACCGTATAAATTTACCTTTGATATTACATGTATTTTAATGTTTGTTTGATTTTTTTGTTTTAAAATGTTTGAATTACAAATATTTAATGCTACTCCTCCGAGGTCTATATTCTAACGATTATAAAATCGTCGCATACAGGAATTACTTAACAGAGCATGTAATCTTAGGTTAGGTAGAAGTATGGCTGTAATTATTAGAGATGAAAAAAAACTAATAATGGATGAATAACCAAAATTGATTAATGAAATATCTTTTGAAATCTATTAACTTTAGAACTGATTAATAATTTAAGTAATATCCACGCTTTTTGTTACAAATAGGGCAAGATTTTATGTAACTGCTTATTTTTTTAGAACTTGTGTCTTTCCGAATCTTTTATTGTTGTAATTTAGTCTAATTTAATTTTCTTATTTAACAACAGCGTTTTCCCCATTGGTTTTTACTTGGATTATTATTATATGGGTTAGCCATACTGCTTTTTGTGCTCTGTTGTCCTGATGGTGCACTTGTTAATAGGAATTCAATGATATATACATATAACAGGGTGTTCTATTTAAAAAAGTAAGATATACCCATTTGAAGTAAACTAAATTTGCGCTTTAGTAATGAACACCTAGTATATTCAAATACAACTATAAACATACCTGCAGGTATAAATAGGTCCGTACTAAGATATTTTAAAATTTGATTCACTTATGCTAAGTGGTAGTTAAATTACACTCGCTTTTCTCAAACAGTGCAAGCGACATAATTTTTAGAAAATCAAAGATATCTTGGAAATTAATGAGTTTAGCACTGAAGTATAAATAAGATATAACCTTATTTTTTTAAATTTACTGGCGCTTTAAAAATGCAATAATATATGGGGTATTGTATTTAAAAAAAGAAAGAAAAGACAAAGAGAAAGAAAGAAAGAGAAAAAGAAAGAAAGAAAAGAAGAAAAAGAAAGTTGAAGACTGTACCGAGGTTACAAATCCCGATAATTTATAACGTTTATATAACGTTATAGAAAAATTATAATCTTACAACAATTTATAAAAAACTTTTTTCCTTATCTGTCACTGTTTACGAGCTATAAAGGAATTCCCTGCCAGCGAAACATCCTGTATATATCATAACTGTGTATACTATTCAATAACACAAAATAGTACAATGGCGTATTTATAGATATACAGACCAAACAGTCGACCTATAGTCAGGGCACCGCAGGTTGGAACTAGTCGGGAAGGGAGATAGCATGAATTACTCTATTTCGCCAACAAAATGCAACTGCGCTCTGTTGAGTGGAGCGCTTTATCACGTGGTACCACCAATGCACCTCTACTTCTCTCTTGCCGATGATCCGACATACGTTACCCTGACTATAGGTCGACTGTTTGATCTGTATAAAGACTCTCTACACACTGCAGGTATAAAAGGGGCTATCGTTTGTTTACTAGAGTATAAATTTATATCTGCCTGTTTTGTATTCTACATATGAAGGGGTTGGAATAAGAAAGATACAAGTGCATTTTTGTAATAAATTTCACTTGTTTTTTTACAAAAATAAAACTTACACTACACACAATTTTAGAACTACAATTATTTTTTAATTATTAAAGAATGTATTTTTTTAATTTTATTTAAATTGGCTTTTTTTATAGTTAGATAACTTTAGACTAAAATATCTCCAAACTTAGTAAATGTTACTTATACCCTTTTTATTCTAACCCCTTCATACAGTGACCGGCATAAATATTGCAACATATGGGAAATATTTTATAATTAAAATATACTAAAACTTTTTTGGGGGAATAGGTTGTGCATGTCTAGAAACCCTAAAATTTATTTTGACATATGTCACGTGACCACTAGTATGGCGGTAAATTTAAAAAATATGCCGTGAATCTGCAAAAAGTGGGGTTAGAAGACATGATGTCCAAAAAAGTTATTTGAAAAAGTTGCTTAGAATTCAATTCTGAGGCGGCATGCAAATTTTTGTAAACATATTTAAAAAAAAATAAAATCACAGTTTTTCCATATATTGTTTCATTGAATTACATATTTTCATTTTTTTCGCTCTTAGCAGCTCAACTGCAGTACTATTTCCAAATTTGGTTGATACTCAAACAGTTTCCTCAATTTTTGCATAATTAACATAGTGAAAACTGAAAAGTACGATTTCGGTGTGACAACTGTTGTTGCAAGGGACTGTATCTACTAGTAATAAATAAAATTTTACAAACATTTTCTCTCTAAACCACTTAGCAAACATTACTTTTATTGAAGATTATCATATTTTCTTTTTGCTTTCTGCGTTAAAGCGAAATCGGTAATCCAAAACGGATAACACTAAACATCTAACCCTCACAATGTTATTGCACGCACCGAAGGTATTTATGTAGGTTTCGAAATTACAAAACTCAGTAGAAATAAATAACCAGTATTTTTAGCTAGGATAGCTATTTTTAGATAGGAATACTTAATAAGCAAAAACATTTAAACAATAACTAATAGTAATAAACAACTAAGAAATGAAACTTAAAAATGCATACCTACTTGTTAGACATAGGTACATATCCTTCTGTTTCTTATAAGTAAGGTAGGCTTTGAAATTAGAAACAACAAAATAACGTAGTAAACTATTTTAATTTTTTGGCAAATAAGCAATTACTACCATTATTATTTTACCTATTGTTTATTATTCGTTGTTCTCCAATTTCAAAATCTACTTTAAAACCTTCGTTGCGTGCATGTAGTAGTATCAGTTTTTGACTGAAAGTTTCCACTTTAATGCCGAAAACAAACAAGAAATATAATAATTTTCAATAAAAGTAATGTCTGCTAAGTCGTTTAGAGAGAAAATGTTTGTAAAATTTTATTTATTACTAGTAGATACAGTCCCTTGCAACAACAATTGTCACACTGAAAGTGTTTTGGCTATCTTAATTATGCAAAAATTGACAAAACTGTTTGAGTATCAACCAAATTTGGAAATAGTACTGCAGTTGGCTTATAAGAGCGAAAAAATGGAAATATGTAATTCAATGAAACAATATATGGAAAAACTGTGATTTTTATTTTTTTTAAAATATGTTTACAAAAATTTGCATGTCGCCTCAAAATTGAATTCTAAGCAACTTTTTCAAATAACTTTTTTCGATATCTTGTTATCTAACCTCACTTTTTGTAGATTCACGGCATATTTTTTAAATTTACCGCCATACTAGTGGTCACGTGACGTGTGTCAAAATAAATTTTGGGGTTTCTAGACATGCACAACCTATCCCCCCAAAAAAGTTTTAGTATATTTTAACAATAAAAAAATTTCCCATATGTTGCAATATTTATGCCGGTCACTGTATGTAAGTTTACGACCTATCCCTTCCGGATTTCTAGGAAGGGTTATGAACTTGTACAACGGTGGTGTCGATTTAGGTGCTCTTCGCTGTATACACTTACATATTTTTCGACAGTGTTACAAATTATAATATTTCGTACTGACTTTTTTTTACGAGTTTTTAGAAAAATATATTATAAGTTGCAATAATCAGGTGTTTTACTGCATGTTGTACTAAGATTTTATGATATTCTAGTAAATTTTTTTTTTCATTAATAATTTCCAAGCATTTTTATCTATGATGCATGATTACCATTTACCTACGTTACAAAATGGTAAACATAGTGCAACATGGCAATTAAGCATAGTGAAAGTTGGTGCGCAAGTAAACTTGCTTTGCTCACACATTGCGTAAGTTTGTTAGTACTCTTGCAAATAGTACAGGAACGCTTAAATAGAAGAATACTGCCTGCTCCGCTAATAACCTGTTGAATCTGTTGTTCATTATGTCATAATGGAAGTGACACGTTCGGACGGCGGAAAAGGGAAATTAACATTGTTAATGGTGAAAGCGAATTTATTCGCATAAAAAGCAAACTGTTCTTTTTTCATTAGTTCCCATGTGCTAACAGCGCTTTTGTATACGAAAGGTCAATTGTTTGCGTAGACAATAGATAAGTTATGTTAAATTCAGGAGCTTACATAAATTCCTATGTTGCAACCTCCTGACTACTGCCAGAGTTTATTATCTGTTGGTTACGTTAGTAGCGGTCCACATAATATATATGTATGTATATTTTAAGGCAGGTCTCTGGTACAAATGAGTAATTTCAAAATATTTTTCTTAAATAGCATTTTGTTGTAAGAAAAAAAATTATAGAAAAATAAAATGATTTAGATTTGCATGTATTTCTAACCTACTGTAGATTCTGATGCGCAGTTGAGATATCTATTAATATCTAATATATATGACGGTTTTTTTTAAATAAACTCCTGAGTATTGTGTGATTTCTAATTACTTTATTTATTTAATAAACCATTATTTTACTTCTGACGTTTCGATGGATTTTTATTTTTCCATCTTTTTCAAAGAGCCATGTTTTGTTATTTTTTTACTGAACTAGCTGAATTAAATATACAATAACATTACAACTTGACTGGCCAGGAAAACCCAGACAATATATAAGGAATACAATGAAACTATAATGTCCAAAACCAATCTTTCAAATTTTTGAACTGAGTTCCGTATGCTCTCAATATAAGCTCCTATATATTTATTTCCATTTTTCTGGGTAATAATTTTACTTAATTCAACATGTGAAAGTGAGAAACGTCTCGTCCCATAACAGCTCACCCTGTATATTGAATCAATTTAATTTAACAGAATTTATCAATTAATCAAAGTTGACCTTATTCAACAAAATTGTTCATTTACATAGTTACGAACAGATTTTCATTTCAGAACACAAAATTATTTTGTTGTAAGTATATTTTATTCAAATTAATCAAATCCTACTAGTAATTTAATTTAATTATACTCAATTTATCATTTCGAATGCTCCATTTAATGAATATTAGTTGAATGAACTATAATATTTATTTTTGATTTAACGAAGGTATTTTTTGAGTGACTCTATAGAAGTATTTGCTTTAAATAAACAAAGAGTCACCATTTGGATGATCACGGCTCCTAACATATTTACTTGATAAATCCACAAGATTAAGATTTGTCCTTAGAAGCACATCATGGGTTACATTTTTGTAAAGTTTTATTTGAGATATCCAAATATATTATATTATTTTTTTTTTTTGTAATATCAATTTGAGCATGGAATAGTTACTTTTTATTACTTTAAGTGAGGAAGAAATAAGACGTGTTCTATTGATTTGGAAGAAAAAAAACATTTGAATATCCATTAATGGAATTTTGGTATAAACACATTGCTCCCCCGGAAACACGCAATTATGGTATTAACCACAGCGAGGTTCGAACCCGCAGCCCCTAGTAATAGTCGAGACTAGAGATGTGTCGTTCACGACGGGACGCGTTCTAAATGAACGGGTCGATAAACTGGGCGAATAGATCCGGATCACTCTGAAAAGAACGAACGGATCTTTTACCGAGTTCAGCGTGGCTCTGTCATTCCGTCGCACAGTTCTATGACAGACGGCACAATCGCATCTATGCAATGTGAGTTCATAGTCCGTTCATTTAGAACGGGTCGGTCTTGAACGATATGTTCGGACTGATCGGGATATACAGAACGATTCGAACGACTGGCATCATCATTTCAGATTTCTGTTTATGGATGCCATAGAGTATTTATAATTTATTTTTATTATATGGTTTATTGTATTTTAACGATTAATACACACGTGATGAATTTCAACTAATTAAACTAAATAAGAAATAAAAGCAATGCCAATATATTTGTAATATTAATATCCTGCTTCGTCTTTTGTATATGTACTTACATTTAATTTTAAATAAAAATGCGGTTGATGTGTACCCAAATTAGTATATAAAATTACACAACCTTTTTTTGTTCTTAATTTACATTCAATAAAATCTGAAACCTAAATTAACATATACACAGAAAATATTATTTTTTGGATGGTCTAAAAAGTATGTTCATCTCATAGCCAGTAAAAGTAGGTGGGTACTTTGATTAAAAAACCAACTGCGGCTAAGGTTATTGAAATAGCTTCTTAACTCGTAACGATTACATCGTTCATCTTTGCCCTACAATATGAAGGTAAACATCATCTCGTTCAATTTGAACGCGTCTAAATGAACGGGTTTTCGAAGGGTTCCGATTCGAATGATACGGATCACTTAACTAAACGGGTTTTCCCATCTCTAGTCGAGACCTTTAAGACATATATAGGCTATATCTGCTAAAATTACAAGTTAAATCTAAAATTGCTTTTTGTTTTATAAAATACATAACAATCGTGTAACATATATCACACCGTACAATTATATTTATGTTTGAATACTCAACAAGTCCTAAGTAAGCGACCCCTAAGATAAAATTACTTTATAGGGGAAGGTGGGGCAAGATGGGAACATTAAGCTTTAGAACACTGCATCAGGATTACAAATTGATATACAAGGTTCTAAGTACGCTTGTTGTAATCTTTAAACATTTATCTGCTGATGGATGAATTTACAATTTTTCGATGGGTACTCTTGATGTTGTGAGAAAATTTTGAAAAGAAATGTATAAATGCACCATCTTGCCCCACCATGGGGGCAAGATGGGGTTCCAGTTAAGAATGGGTCGTACCACAAGTCTAGGTAATAGGTAAAGAAAAATAGATTCTTAAAATATTCTTAAAAACTTGCAGGAATAAAGCTTAAACTCTTTAGAGCGGTACTACTTAAAATAAAAAAATACAATAACGATAAGAATATTAAACTTAATCTTCACAATTGAGACAATAGAAGACGAACTCATCCACGTTATTCACACAGCCTCCATGTACCCAACCTCGCCATCCATGGCATTGTATCAATACTTCCCCTTACAATACTAACATTGAGCGTCATCTTCCTCAACAGAAGAACTTGATTATTTCCTTGACGTTTTCTAAAAATCTATCTCTTTGCTTTCCTTATAAAATTCGGTTTCTTGATCTCTTCTGTTTTCTTCTTTGTCATTTTTTTTTCCTTTAACTCTCCCTCAGCACTTCTAGTTGCCTTAGGAATTCTCCAGACTTCTATTTTCTTGTAGCAGATTTTTATACGTAGTGCTTGTAAGGATTGTTGTCTTTCCCTTGTTACGCTTCGATTGAACCTGTACTTTATTCATAACAAGAGAAATAGGCATTATGTCTTCTTCAGACTGAAGAGTGAGATAATGATGTCCCCATGTTGCCCCATACCAATAGCCCCATCTTGCCTCTTTGGGACATTTTCTGGTTATGTTATAATAACATATTAAATATTTGAAATAAACAAATAACACACTATAGAAAATAGATGCAATACATATCAGTTAATAAGCACAAAAAAGTGTAGTTGTAAATAATTTACTTATGCCTCCGATACTGGCCGTTGAACTCGCCATCAAAATAATAACGAAATTCTGGAAATTGCAAAGTTCACGCACAAACAGCAATAACTTTGTTATTACGACTAGTAAAGTTTCCTACATTACAACAAACATAAAACAGCACTTGTCAATATTACGACTGCTATTATTTGACAGATGCTTACTGCCCTTTTGTAGATAAGACGATGTCCCCATCATCCCTCGTGGCCCCATTTTACCCCACCCTCACCTACTTGTTGTGTTACCATGTTATATACTTAATAAACGAAACAGGTTGTACATATATAGGATAAACAACGATATTTTTAACCGAGTTATGGTTAATATCTATATAAGATACGAGCAAGTCTCTCTTACTATTTACCTAGCTGGTTTAAGAAATTTATTTTTCTCGATTTAGATATGCTCACAATAGAGACTTTAAATTGGTGTATCATGTAATCTGTAATCCAAATCGTAATTATGTCTACACATCATACATGTTTCTATATTGTTTTTTTTTTCGAACAATTCCCCTTAATTTATCGCTTGTTTATTTGAATACAGAACATTTTGCGCTTTACAAATAATCGGTGGCCATCGTTTGATACGTTGCAAATTCGTAATCATCTCGGTTATTTTAAACACAATAAATTATTTGTGTTATTATCCTCCGCGAAAAGAACTTGTGTTTATTTATACCAACTGTTCGTTTCACTTACGAGTACCTATAAATACTGAGACGAAGTAATTAGGAAACGTAAGCATAAGATAAATACATATCTTAAATATCACGGTACACGGTACTGCTGGAATAACTAGAAAATAATATTATTCCTGCTGTCCAGGAGTAATTTAACGTTGATGACATTTAATTACATTACCCGGGTTACCTAGTGGGCAACCGTGTTTGCCCACTAGGTAACCCGGGTAATGTTACAGGCTTCTTAAACACAGCTTTTGAAGATTGTCGTATGAGTAAGTCAAATCTTTTTAAATTATCCAATAGTGAACTGAATGACCGATTTTAACTGCTAAGTATCATGTGCCTTAAAAATGAAATTATCATATAAAATTTTTCGGAGGTTTTTACTTTTTTAAGCTGAAACATTCAGATTTCCGTTTTAACGATGCTCGAAGTTTTGTGTTTCTAAATTTATACCCTGATGTATCCTGATGCTAATTCTAATATATGGTTATATGATTTTTATAAAATTGTAGTACTTGGTGGTTTTAAAATACGAGACCGTTGGCACTTACAGCAAATGAAAATTAATAGGTTACAACAGGGTAATGTCAAAATTTTCATAAAATTTATAAAATCTTCGAAACAGTTGAAGATGCTTAGCATAATATCTTTGTATGCTTAGACTCTAAATTCTAAAAATTCTCAAAACTGTTTGAATATATATAAGCTTTCAATTGTATATGAATAAAATGTGAAATGTTTTATTTTAAGTAGTCATATATCGAGATCAGGAGATATTAAGTCGTCGAACGTGCAAACAAAGAACTACATGTGAAATCTCTATGCAAATATAAAAAGTCTTGGAAACACATAAAGGTACAGAACGGTATGATTTTGAATACGGCTTTCCATATAAACTACTGGAATAGTTACTAGCAACACGTCAAATCGTACTGATCATTTTAAGCGGCTCATCACCCCCATTCACAACGCTTTGGCCACGTTCGGCGTTCAACTAGTCCATCCACTCTCAGAGAGTAAACATCATTTCAGAGATTACTATTTGGAACCCTTTAACCCATAATAATTGTATCCCATTCATGCCATAGTGCATATTTTGTAAATATTTATATTTATATTTTTTTTTTTGTGGGTTGTGTAACAAACATGTCAACTAAATTTTCTGATAACAGTCAATACAATAAATTTGCATTGCTCTAAAATAAAATATTAAAAAGAAATAAGAGAAGAATTCTTATAATATAAATTAAAAATATGCTTATAAATGTAAAAGGAAATAGAGAGTCTTACAAGAAGACTAAGTAAAAATAATCCGCAAGAAAATTTAGAAGTTCTCAAAATTAACTAAAACCTTTAAGTGATTTAATTTTAATTTAGAAGATGCTGGAACACATCGAGTCTTTTTTCCTGACAATGCCGCATAATATAGCCCTCCTATACGTGCAGGAGTGTTTTAGTAGTTATACTAGTGTCAACAACAGAAATATTTTTTGGCGTAGGTCATTTAGGGTATGAGTTCGTTCACAAAGTCATAAAAGATTACGGGTGTCAAATCGGGAGATCAAGAAGCTAATGCTATTACGATTGTCGTGTTAGCGTAAACAAAATAATTGTTATTGTCATTACATTTGGACAATTGGTGACACAAGACGTGGATCCACACTTGTCTATAATATTTAAGACTGTTGCTAGAGTTGAGACTGAGCTATTTTAAAAAGCAGATATAAAACAACCAACTAACACGTGAGCACTGCTGCCCGAGTGGTGTCATTAAATTATTTTTCGCCTTTTCTTCATACGTGTAAACTAAAATTGCAGCGGAAAGAATTTATAATAGAAAACTAAGATGAAGAAAAATAACCAGAAAGATTATAAAAACTTTAAATGAAAAAGAAATAAAAGGTCGACGTGAGAACAAGTAACGGATAGCGACGTAGACCAACATTCGTTAATGCGTGCCAGATTAGTACTGTCGCTTGACGCTTGTTTGGAAAAACTGCGTGCAGGAGTGAAGAAGGGCGGTGAGTGTGGTTTTCGATCCTCACTGCAATATGTTTGGCAACTAAGGCGAGCTTTTATGGATAAGCGGATACAATAATTCAATGAGTGTATTATCGGTTTTACATAGTTCAATTGTTCGTTACAATGTTTTTATCCTGTTTGTGTTTTTAAACTGTAGCTTTATTAATAAATAGAGATTGATTCGAACTGCAATTGGAGGAACCTTAGATGTAATTATCATTCATAGAATTTTATCCTGAACTCAAACATGTGATATACCTATAGGATGTTCTATTTAAAATAATAGTAAGTTCATGGCGCGTAGACTTTCGAGGTCGCTGTCTATACTATATTCCGCTAGGATTTTCGAGCTGCAACCGTGTCCTGGATTTTTTTCTGGCCGACGTTTCGTGCCGCTACTGTTGTTGATCTGAAACTCATTTCAGTGAAGGTGTTCCTTGCCAGGTTGGACGAAACGTCGACCAAAAGAAGATCGAAGACGCGGTTTTAACCCGGAAGCTCAGCAGAGTAAAATTCATGGCATCATTCATCACTGCTTTTAGATGATCAATTTTACTTCGCAATTATGATATACAGGGTGTATCAAATTAAAAAGTAAATTTTGCTTGGGTGTTAACTACACGACATATAAAGCACAAACCCACCGAAACCGGATTTCATCATTAAAGAATAAAAAAAAAGTAAAATTTAGAGCCAAAAATTCTTTAGTCCGGGCCTAATGTAAGGAAACGTCATGTTAATCACCCGCTAAACGTGGTATTATGTATAAATACATTGCACTCCTTTACTATTATTCTGAATGGTATGCCGTAAATTCATTTAACGTCATTCTGAATAAATAAAGGCCCTTGTAGAAATAGCAAAACTGAGGCATTTAAAATTTCTTCTTTTTATAAAATAAACATTTCTTTTTTGTTAAGAGCATTCTACGTAAGTCTACAAAGTATTATTTTTAATATCCTGATAAGACGTTCGAGTTTCACCGGATATGCGACTCAGTAGTTACAAAAAACGTAAATATTTTTCTTTTGCTTTGTCGAATCGAGAGTTAGTTGTTAATAACGGCACCACATGAATCTGAGTTATTTCTTTTGGATTTATTTAATCAAATAACGCAAAATGAATTGAATGGAATTACACAAAAATAAATGTAGATACAGAAAATTTGCAAACACGCCTTTTTACTATGATATCGCGCGAAAATGAATCTATACATTCCCGCGCTTTTGCCGATGCATCAAGCTTCGATTTTCTTTATATGAAATCATGATGGCCCTGAAAAGGATCGTTTTTTCGAGACGGGAAGAATTTAAATAAAATGTTCGAAGTGGCTTGCACTCCAAGCGGCGATCCACACAAAACTAACTGCGGTAATGGCTAAATGATAGTGGTATGTGGGGGTATACTTGGGCCAGCATTTAGGTTAGGCACAGGTGCGGCTCTAGCCCACGGCATTTATAAAATATTTTTTTTCTCGTTAATGCTTACAAATAGACCCCCTGTGCATTAAGACTTTTTGATCGTATATGATTACAGCTGCTACATATTATTATATTTACCTCTATATCTGATACACGCTGTATATACATTGACAGAACAAAACATTAGGGACATGATTATAGGTGGTTGCTATAACAACGTTGCCGAACCGATTACCCGCGTAATAGGGAAAGCTGCAGTTTCAGTTAGCATTCATAGCATTAGTTCACTTACAAACTCGAAAGGGAAAGCGTTGAATGATCTGTTTGAACGTTGTTTTTATTCTCGCTTTATTTCCTCGAAATTTCCTCTAATATTTTATTTATTAAAATGTTTGTTTATATGTACTTGATTATCAACATTCTCCCGATAATAGTTTTAATATTACAATAATACATCAATAAAATAACATTTATTTCACGCGTTTGCAACAGCGTTAATGATGCACCCGCATCTTTATATCCTCGCAGTTCGTGTCCACACTGATGCATTAAGGTCGATTCACACTGTCGGTCAGGTCACGGTCAAATCAAATATTGTAGCATTCATTTTATATTGTTAAGTTCACGTAGGGCGCACGATCAAGTCACGGTCAGACAATACAAAATGCATGTAACAATATTTGATCTGACCGTAACCTGACCAATAGTGTGAATCGGCCTTTACCCCAAGCGTGAGCACCTGATTCCGTCAGTAGTGTATAAAAACTGATTTACTGAATGTAGATGTGTCATCCCATATGCGAGCGCTTCACCCATAATTATTTATTATTATACTACTGGACTATTATGTCGACATTTCAATTTATATATTTTTTTGATACATGCAGGTTTACATTAAAAAGTGATAACAGTATACGAAAATCCTAATGTTAGATTGTTCAAAAATTTAAAGCACTAAGTATATTATTAACTTGGGCGATCTATAGACGCCAACACCTTGGAGAAAGGTTGCTGCTTTCAAACAGCAATTGTATGGTAATTGCAATTGGTGTTTTTGAATTGATTAATATTAGTCATAGATCCAAGAGGTATAGAATGAAACGCACATTTTTCTCCGTGCAACTCTTTTTTTTTACTTTCTTGATATCTATATTTGTAAGTATCATCTAGGTGTACAAAAACGTTTGTGTGTCACTGTAGATAAAATCACATTAATATTCAAGGAAATAACAAAAAATGCTTTTGTATTTTTGAAGAAAATTAATCTGTGGATTAAGTATGTTTATACCAAACAAAAATATTAGAGCGGGGATGTTTTGATTGGGTATTAAACAGTATTGCCGGGTATGTGGAAATAAGTAATCAAAATTTCATATATCTTTAATAATTAAATTATATAATGGTTTATTGAAACATTCATTTGTCACTTTTGGTGAAAATGAAATGAAACACAAAACGAAGCTACTAAACATCGCGGGATGGACAATTGTCTCCAATTGGAGCATATTGGAGTATCGTCCAACCAGTACTATATACCGTTTTTCGGTTAGTGTCCACAATTATCGAGGAAGCCTAATAGTATATACGTATAAGATTTGGCAACTCTTTATGTACTTTAGGCGTGTACAGTTGGACAGCTTTTTTTTTATCAGCACATTATGGTGATTTAGTCTTTTTGGGAAATATAAAATGTATTTTGTTATGATCCCAATAAATAGATATTATTATTATTATTATTAAATAGATATTTATTTCATTAATAATTGAGTTGTTAATCTAATTTAATGTTGGGTTAAAACGCAACTTTTATTAAGGGATTTGAACGCAATTTTGGGAACGAAGTGAGAAAATGAGTCAACGCAATTTATACTTTTGGATCTTTTATATTTATACCTAGCAGTCACAGACTACCGTTTCTACATTCGATCAATTAGACCATAATATAACGATCCTACCATATCTGCATAGTATCGGTACGGACCTTATGTTCTGGGATATTTGATCGGCAAGTAAACGAAACACGTTTAGTGGTGAACGTTAAAACACGTAAGAACGAACTATACGAGTTGCGTTCGCAACACTGCGTTCAAATTCGTGAATGAAAGTTGCGTTCTTCCCAACACTAAATTAGATTAATAACTAAATCATTCATAAAATAATGTAACGCGTGTAAATGTAATGTAAAAAAAAGAAAATAGCATCAACTGTAGACGCCTGAAGCATATAAAGAGTTGCCAAATCTTATGTTCCCAACGCTAATCTAATTCTGGCCGCTACATACATAAACGAAACTGTTTATATGTTCTACCAGTCATGTTTTATATATAGGGTGTAATATTTATAAACATAATACAACTGATTTCATTTAGTTCTGCGTCATATATAGCTAGACAATTAAACAAAGAACTTCATTCTTGTTATAATTTTTATTACACGATTTGGGTTGGTTAAACAACGTTCTTGGCGCCCCCTTGCAAATGTCTAGCATGGCGCCCTCTTATTCTTAAAGTTAGAGAGTCAGAAGATAAAATCCAAAATGTGGAAATTTTTAAGTAATTTTAATTTTTCAACGTTCTATCTATAATAATAGGGTATAAAGTTATATGGGTAATACGGCATATTCAATAAAACTCCTCCTCCATATTTCGTCATTTATTAATGACTTCCTCAGGAGGTAATCTACAATATTATAACAATAATAATGAAAATATATCAATAATACTTACAATTTCAATATTACAATATAAATTAAATTATTTTAATTTAGAAATGTTGAATAGTCAAAAAACTTTTTTTGTTATTATTATTTCATGTCCTGTTATAATGTTGTAGACTACCTCCTGAGGAAGTCATTAATAAATGACGAAATAGTGAAGTCATAAGTTTTATTTTTATGACTTCACTTTTATTTAAAATTGAATAGACCTTTACCATTACCTATATAATCTGTCTAAACGTAATCCAATACACCTGCGAATCGGATTAAACCAAACTAAAAAACTATAAAAAGTGAAAAATATTATTTATATAAGAAATAACGAGTTATTGTCAGTACTGCTTTACACTTGTGTAGACATTTTGTGGAATTTGATTAAAAAACGTCGGTAGATTTCGGAAAAAATTGGTAGGTTTGAAAAATTGAGGCAAAATTATTACAGAAAAAAATTATTAATAAAGAAATCAATAAATACTTTTTTTTATTAAAAAAACAAATGCAAGTATTCATGTTAAATGTTAAAACTGAATTAGCTCTATGTTGGTGTGAAATTTCCAAAAATTAACACGTTGTGCCCATAGTTTAGTTTAAATAAGTGTAATTATCAATTATTTAATCAATTCATTTAATGGCATCAGGGTTATTCAAAGGATAGTGGGGAGTGGGAGCAGTGTTAACTACTGATTTACTGAGAGCCGACTAAACACGAGTACGTATAATCGCTGTAGAAATTTATTCACTCACTTCCCTAACTCGCCCAACACTGGTACATCAGTAGATGATTTTCAAAATCGGCAGAATTATCGCTAAATCGGTAAGGTAGGCAACGCTGTTTACAAGGATTTTTCAACAGCGTTACTACAGCGCCCTTCACGTGATGCGCCCCCCTGCAACCCTTACCTCGCTTGCTGGTTATCGCCGCCACTGGTTAAACTGCTAATGTTACAACAAGAGACATTAGCTGTGGTAGTTGGCAAATCGGAGTATGTGGGTGACTTTATAAAGTTCAAGTTACGTTCAACATATGCCCACTGTCATTGGTTCGGCGTATAACACTGATGACGCATTTGAGTTATCAGAGCACAGTTATGTAAAATCGTCATTTGGCTTGTAAATATTGTTGAACGTCATTACTTTATTTATAATTTATGCACAAGTTGTTCAAATTTGATTCACGTAAAAATATAACATATTTCAGATGTAAAGAAGACGTTACGTTATATTTAAAAATGATTGGTGATAACATAGATTTTAGTATGATTCTGGTACACTGTTTATACCGGGCCTCCAGCCTAAGATGCAACGGTCCATAGCAGATTATTGTTTTTTTGGAAAAATGTTTCAAATAAATGTTGCCTCGAATCATATTCTACAC
Organism: Protaetia brevitarsis; assembly: GCA_004143645.1. Lineage (NCBI taxonomy): Eukaryota > Metazoa > Arthropoda > Insecta > Coleoptera > Scarabaeidae > Protaetia > Protaetia brevitarsis. The sequence goes on from RXPK01000295.1 coordinate 398,803, forward strand.
ATTTTAAAATTAGTTTTCAGGTAATGGCGGACTTCCGGTTGTACCGGAAGTAGATACTAACTTTATTATTTTAAATGGAACACTCTGTATATTATTGTACTTTTGGATTTCTTGTTAAATTTAAATAACAATACGTTAGGCATACATTGGGGCTAAGTTGTACCGTTTCCGAATTACATGACGTTTTTCGAAAAAAATAACATTTGCAATGTCTGCGGTGTTTGGAAATATCTCCGGAAATACGAAAGCTAGAAAGATGCGGTTTTCAGTTTTCGCTTAATCATGAAACAGGACACGTCTTTTATTTTAAAATTGTTGCGTTTAAATTACAAAATTATTAAATACGGCTCTGTAATTTTCGAACTCTAAAATCATGGATAACTTGATTTCTTTAAATTGAATGGTATAGCAATTTTTACATAAATGGATGTAAAATGTAATTTTCTTTCGATTTTATACGAGTGTCATTGCGTCTATCTCCAAAGGTTTTGGAGATATTCGCGATTTTTCAGTTTTTTTGTGATAGATACGTATTGCAAAGCGCCGGCCACCTTCCCCTAGCATTTGACCAGGCTTGCAACTGACAGCAGTAATACTGGCATGTTTAGAAAGTGGCCAACAGAATAGAATAAGACCACTGGAAACAAAGAAAACTTGAAATTACAAAAAAAAAGAAAACAACATTGCGAACCGTTTCGAGAAAGTGATTTTTTCAGACGAAGCTACCTTTCACAAAAATGGATTTGTGAATCGTCGCAATTGTCGTTATTATGACACACAAACTCCCCATCGATTTATTGCAGCACATAGTTAGTACAGAAGGTCAGTGAAGTGTGGCAGGTATCATTGGACAACATATCATAGGCTGTTCTTTCATAACCAACGCCTGATGGTAGGGTTATATGGAATTTCTTCAGAATAATTTGGGCGTTGTGTGAGAAAATATTCCGTAGCTACTCGTCAGCTGATGTGGTTCCAACACGATGATGCTCCATCTCCCAATACTGTCGAATTTCGTCAGTTTTTGGATATGTCTTTTTCAGATCGCTGGATTGGGCGTGGAGGACAGATGACAGATGGCCTCCGAGACCCCCAGGTCTTACAAGCTGCGATTCCTTTTTATGGAGTTTCATTAAAAATCAAGTTTATGAGACGCCACTAACAACAACATGCGCCATCGTATTTTAAAAGCGGTTCAAGTCACACCAGAAATGCGCAGAAATGTTTGCAAGGTGTTTGCAAAAGCGATTTCAATGTAGCGCCTAAAACGGATCGCATTTTGAATATTTGTACAAATTCTCTGTATAACGACGGTACTAACATTTAAAGTGTAACCTGTTGCGAGCAAGACGATCGATGTGTATGTACGCCATTCATTAGACAGAGCTATGTAGTTCGAAAAATGTTCTGATTTATGGATGTACCATCAGTAATGTTGTGTTTTCTTTTATCTTTGCTATGTTCATTTCCAACGCGCTTCAGTAAATTCTACATTTTTTTAATTTCAAGTTTTCATTATTTATTTACTGCAAGCCAGTCCAACCCCTGGTGAAATGCGAGGGGATGGTGGCCGGCGCTTCGCAATACGTATCTATCATGAAAAACTAAAAAATCGCGAATATCTTCGAAACCTTTGGAGATAGACACAATGACACTCGTATAAAATCGAAAGAAAATTAAATTTTACATCCATTTATGTAAAAATTGCTATACCATTCAATTTAAAAAAAAATCAAGTTATCCATGATTTTAGAGTTCGAAAATTACGGAGCCGTATTTAATAATTTTGTAATTTAACGCAACAAATTTTAAAATAAAAGACGTTGTCCTGTTTCATGATTAAGCGAAAACTGAAAACCCATCTTTCTAACTTTCGTATTTCCGCGAAATATTTTCCAAACACCGCAGACATTGCAAATGTCATTTTTTCGAAAAACGTCATGTCATTCGGAAACGGTGCAACTTAGCCTCAATGTATGCCTAATGTATTGTTATTTAAATTTAACAAGGAATCCAAAAGTACAGTAATATACAGGGTGTTCCATTTAAAATAATAAAGTTAGTATCTACTTCCGGTACAACCGGAAGTCCGCCATTACTGAAACTAATTTTAAAATGTGTAGAATATGATTCCAGGCAACATTTATTTTGAAATATTTTTTCCAAAAAAACAATAATAAAATCGTTGTATTTGGCTGTTGCATCTTCGGCTGGACACCTGTATAATATGAATACTCTAGTTTTGTTTCGCGAAATTTTCAAAAATATATAAAATACGCTTGTGTCTCTGCTTCATTCGTAATGGACTACAATTTCATTGTTCTTCTACCCTATTGATTTGATATAAAATGTTGTGACCATATATACTCTGAAATTAATTAACTTAATTTTCTATCTGCCACATTCTTTTTGCTGTTCACTGCTGTTTTCTTCGTATTTGATATAATTAATTTAATTTGTGTTTTAAGTCAATATCCTTAGTAAATGATAAAAATTAACATTTTCCCTCCAAAATGACTGATGCCATACTTTGCAATACTGCTAGAAACGAGGATTTTAAGTTACTCATGTAGGTTTTATATTAAATACACGAATTTATGGTAATAAAGGCCTTTATTAACAAGAACATCTATTAGAACATATACAAGATTTTATAGGATGCATTTCGATAATACGATTATCTTACTCAGTCCTGGAATTATAATTAATAACAAATTAATTCAAATGATAATTTCAAAAATTTAAAAATTTGTTATTATTAAATAAATGAAGGAAAATTGAAGAACTTGCCAAATGCAGAGGTCTTCTACACCACCTGGAGATCGTCTGGCTGTTGACTGTGACGTTTCATATACTTTTTCTTTTTTTTATTAAAATAGATAAAAGTATAACTATACACGGTATAATTCAATACTATAAATTCGAGAAACCACCACAATATATACCTATATTTTAAATATAGATATGTGCAAATTATTTCTGTAAAAAGAATTAATAATTTTTGTGTGTATTGAATATAGTTGTTTTATGTACATATGTATATCAGAGTTAATACATACTGGCTGGCATTTATTGCATGGATATATAATAAACACAAAGTTATACAACATCATTAAGCATAGCACTAAATTGCATATAATATCTAATTAACTCAGGAATTATAATTTGCATTCTATGGAATAAGTTTCAGCTAACTATTTAGTGGAAATATAAAATACATATACACAGTAATAAAAGAGTTTATCTTAAATGTTTTATCTTCCCAGCATTTGGCAGTGAATGAAGAACTTCCATAAAATGCAAATTATAAACTAAGCCTGCGGTTAATGAGGTATTATATGCAATTTAACGCTATGCATAACGGTGTTGTATTGCTTTACATATATAATGTGACCTAATTACATCACAAAATTAGATCATCTCTATTGTTCCGCAGGAGTACGTTTAAAATGTCATCACATGACCTCGTGTTTATTATGATAAAAGCGAATTAGAGCTGATGTGCGGAAAAGCTGTTAAAATTAGTGAAGCTTACAATTTTGGGGCTGAACTGACTAACAATGTGAGGGATTTTAATACAAAATTGATAAATAGATATCATATACATAATACATGTGTTGTGTTGTGACCAATTAATTAAACTTTCATCACCTAAAATATGTATATCAATGATGTTGCATTACATATAGGCTGTACTAATTCAAAACTGACTATTATTTAGATTTACGTATGTGTATACCGAGACAAAGATTTCTTGGCCGTTAATAAATGTGCATTAATCCAAATAAGTTATTATTTTTAAACTATTCTTTTAAATCGTGGCGAGAAATATCTACATATATTAGATCCTAAGAAAAAAAATATTTGAAACAAATAGTGGTGTAATAACAGTATTGACAGGTTTAAACCAATTGTTTTTTAAAACTTTTTACAAGTATATTAAAAATACATTTTATGTAGAGTTTTAGTTATTTTATTAGTAAATAGTAGATATATAAGCCTGATCAAATACATTACAATATAAAAAGTCTGTTGTGTTTTTATAAGGATACTTACTACCAAAATAATCTTTACTTTAACATTGATATACAAAGTGGGAATTTATCGTTTCGTGTTCCACGTACACAGTACCTGTGTTACCCGATCGCTGTTGAATGGGATCTGCTAAATCTTGTAGCTTGTAGCACGTGATTCCCCGAACACTGATATACGAAAACGACGCCACTGCACGCGAAGCGAAGCTCAGCGAAACTAATTTCCTTGAAAATTAGCTCCCATGTTATCATACGTGGACGCGGCAACTAAAGCTAAGCGAAGCGAAGCGAAGTTAGGCTAGCGAAGATAAATTAGCGTCCACGTAAGGTTACATAGGAACTAGTTTTCAAGGAAATTAGTTGGAAAAAATTGGCTCCCATGTAATCATACGCGCATCTTCGCTAGCCTAACTTCGCTTCGCTTAGCTTTAGTTGCCGCGTCTGCGTAAGATTACATGGGAGCTAATGTTCAAGGAAATTAGTTTCGCTGAGCTTCGCTTCGCTTCGCGTCCAGTGGCCCCGCGCCTTTATGCTGGCTGAAGCGACGATACGAAATGTACCCATAATGTACCGAGGTAGTCTGACTTGGGAACGCAACGTATTCATTCAAGTATTCAGGATTTACAAAATGTACGTAGTGACAACCTATCTAGTTAGAAATAAAAAAATAATCGCATATATCCAACATTCGAAATAGTCACTAATTACTATTATTTGTCTTTTGTTTTTTTCAGGTTATATTTGAATACCTACTTCTCCTGATATTTTCAGTAAACGTCCGCGCAATAATTGGTGTTTGTTTGAAATTGTTTTTTAATGAAAAGCAAAAGGGGTTTCGAAAATGGAAATTATAATAAGTTTCAAGTAATGAAAATATCTCCAGCTAAATTGTGATTAGAACTTATAAAATAAGTAAGAGGGAAAAACAATATTAGTTCCAGCCAAACAAGTGCTTAAATAAAAATGCACAATCAATACACTACATAACTAATTATAGCAAAAGTACACCAATAAGTAGATGTAATAAATAATGATATGAATACGTCTGCTTAACGGTAACCTATCCGTCTCTCTGTGCTCTTATTTGACTACTGCTTATCAGTGTTGCCAATTAACAGAAGACATATTTCACTAGATCGAGATTATAATTCCACCAGAAAATCACTAGAATTGGGAGACGAATTACTTTATAAAGTATTTAAGAAAAACAAAAAAATATTAAATATTAACTAATAGTTTTTCTACTATAAATCTCCTTTTATTTAATTTTTTATTTATTATAATTCGCACTTACTTTTAAAAACCTCCCTAATAGTCAAATTTAAATTTGCCGCCACAATGTTTAGTGAATTCAACGTAAAGGCATGAAAATAACTATTAATGTAGTACAAAATGGTGGGTAATTTTGTGTTTCAACGTTGAAGTGACTAAGAATAATTGCGGGAAATTTAAATTTGGCTATTAGGGCTATTACACAAAGTACATTTTGTCTATTATATATGAATTTAATACAACACTTATTAGGTAGTCGTCAATTATTAATAATTTACAACAATATATAGCGGAACCTCGTTAAGTCGGACCTCGTGAACCCGGATCAATTTTGACGAATATTTTTTTTAGAAATGGGCGTTGTATTAAAATAGTTTTGTCCTTATTGTTTAAAATGAGTTTAAAAATATAATTGTTCGGTTTTTTTTGCGCGTGTATTTGTTTATCTACCAAATGAAGTCATTTTTTCTATAGGTACTGTCTTATTTTTTTTTACCCTAGTGTCCGTGTTACCCGGGTTTTCGTTAACCTGGATCAGCTCCTGGTCCCAATTGATCCGAGTCAACGAGATTCCATTGTACAACTATATAACTGTAACCGTGTTTCATGAAATCATAATCATATCCTTATTTATTTTATTTTGTACTTTTATTTATTTATTTACATATATATGTATATGTAATTTAGTCTTCGTGTTCAATAAATTCGCTAGATTTATTACTAAAATTAAAGAAAATCCCCTAAACTTTTCACTAGCCACTAAAATATGATTTGTGTACACCAGACGTGCTTTCAATACCCCAAATTTAGTGGAAAATTCACCAAGTTGGCAACACTGCTGCTTATTCACCTACTCGAGCGATAAATATTACGTCCTCACTCGCGATTTTTGCGATGTCGGTTTCACGATGTATCTAATGTTTAGGGTTGATTCGGTTTTAGCTGTATAACGATAAATATACGTTCGTATTAGGGATGGCGCGTGTGGTATATACAGTCATTCCAAACAAGCGGTCATATTAACATTGTGCCCCTATCCAAAGATGTGAACGGGTCAACCCATATGGATAGCGCCACCAAAGTTACATAGGCAAGGTTATAATACGTACATCCACGTTTAATACGAGTTTCATAACGCTTTTTACAACTTTATAAGTGAGTAATATGACAATATTTTTCACATTATTGGTATTTTGTCACATTTCTGAAATTATTGACATTTACCACATCTGGCATGAATGCTACCGTTTTACAATTTACATACTGCACGAGCCACATCAACTACGAACAGAAGCGTGCGCTTCCTGCATATAACAACGTATCCAGCTGTTTGGAGTTTGGATGGCTCCTGCGGTATATGTAAGTATAGAATATGTTAAAGGTACGCTTTTTTTCTGAATACAAGTGTACGTTTCCATCTTATTATAATAAATTATCATTTCGTGCCAATATTATCGTGTAAAACAAGCTTATTTCTCGAGAGAGGTGCACTGCAATTGAAATAGAAATCAAGTTTTCCTATCCGTTCCACATTTTCCAGTACATTATGCAAGTTTGTCGTGCATTATTTAAGTAGGCTAGTTCATATTTGCAAGAACTACAATTACTGCGGTTTAAACATAAGCTACCGCCTTATTCTTATGCACGATATCTCTACAAAATTACAAATATTCTAAATACTATAAAATACATACACTGCTGAAGCAACGGAAATTTCGCCGATATGCTTTATTATTATTTTTATTTATGTTCATAGGTAACTTTAATGCTACTTTAATGTAAGCTGTGCAAATGCTGTGTGGGTAAGTAGTAATGCTGAAATCGCCAGATATCAAAAACCGGTTAATCGGTTTTTAAAACCGGTTTATAAAATCTATTGAAGGGGTTACAATTTTTTTCATTGTGACATATGGGATATTTAATATTCATATACTTGTTATGCAATTTGGATAGGTGTAGCTGTAAAATCGTCAATTACTTAATGGACATTTCGTCGTTTTCAGAGATTTTTAAAGTAGGTATGTACTTTAAGTATGATTTGCTTCAGTTAAAGTAGAAAACCTTTCTTCACTCTAACTCTCTTCAACGTTCTATGAAAGTAATATATAGCTCGCGTGTATTAATATTGAAAACATAATAAAAATATTTATTATGTTTTCAATATTATCTTTTTTTTTACCAACTCATTAAACCGCAGGAATATTATCAATCTTTTGAGATAAATAGAAAAAATACTGACAATACTAGGGATTTGCGGTTGTTTTGACTTTATAACAATAAATAAGGATTTGCCTGATAAGGATATTTTCTATCTTATCAATTGGTAGTGTTTTTTGGTATTATACACGGAAAAAATTGTTATAAAAAAACAAACAGTTGTAGCACTACAATTTGTCGTGGGTATGCGACTGGCTAAAACTTATCTAAATTTCTACTACACGATTGTAAACCCAATATCGTTGTAAAAATTATTGAAAAATCTGTTCCAAACGTTGGTCACAATAGTGTATAACTTTTAGTTACATACGTTGTACGAAAAATCACCTTGTTAGGAAGTCAAATTTAATACAAATTTTCTTATTATTTACTGCACTTCTGTATGAAAAAATGAAACAAAATTACTCTAATGATTGCTACAATTTACCTTTCAAGGTAAAATCAATCATTATTGTTTCAGAAAACACTACAATTTGTAGTAAGAAGTACTAGGGTGTTCTATCAATAATAAAACATTTAAATGCAAAATTTTATTTTATATAAATTATAATATAATATTAAAATATAACCTTGTGATAAACGTATGATATGTAAATATAATTTTTACAAATTATACGAAAAAAAAAAAATAAGCAACTTCAATAACACACCATTTAGGTATCTAATCGAATATAATATACAGTGTGTTCACAGGAACATTCTACAATAGCTAACTTTTTTATTTTTAGAGATACAGAGTCGGTTAAATAGAGAAAGTTCGTCTACTTGTCCATAAGCATTTCGTGCCATGGCATAAAAAACAAAAGGGCGCTTGGTTGCTAAGATACGACTATAGCATGTATTTTTTTAAATGGGACACCCGATATATTTTTGCATTTTTGAGTTTCTCTAATCATCGGCTATCACAAAGTATAAAACGACATTTCTGTAAAATTACGAATACGAGAGTTATAAAGAAAATCATGCTCGGTTCATTCGCAAAACATTCTATAATAGCCAACTTTTTTTTGTTTTTTGAAGTTACAAACTATTACATGAAGGTGTAGATAGATAGTTTTGTATTAATCGTGTTTTAAGTGTTGCCACTTGGATGTAATCTTTTACATAAATAACGGAAACAGTGTTTACTATATTAATTACAACAAATGGGAAGTAGATATTAAACAGAAACTAATTGTATATTAAAGTAAAAAGACAACAAGAAAATGCTTTAAATCTTTGCTTCAAAATAACTGCCATTATGTAATCTGGTGCGAAGGGTAAACATGTGCAGGGAATGTTTACCTTTCGCATCAGATTACTGTGTACCTTTTGCACTGTTTGTTCATTAAAATCACCAATACACTGTGTAATTTTGATTTTTAAATTTTCCAAATCAACGGATAGTGTATCATACACTGTGTGTTTAATAGCTCTCCACAAAAAGAAATCGAAGGGATTTAAGTCGGGTGACCTAGGCGGCCATAATATCGGGCCTCGATTTCCGATCCAATGATCAAAATGCTGATTTAAATATTCTGTAACAGCAAATGCATTATGTGATGGTGCTCCGTCGTGGTGGAAAATTATTTTACGACGAATTTCTAATGGTGGATGTTCCAAATAAGCAAATAAATCGTTTTGTAAGAAGTTTAAATACCGCAGAGCTGCCAATGTTCCTTCATAAAATTGTGGTCCCACAATGAAGTTGTCTATTACACCACACCATACATTAACATTGAATCGGTTTTGATTCCGCACTACTTGAAAATTATTTTCGGGTTTTTCTACGCCCCACATGTGCTTGTTTTTTTCGATTAAACATTCCGCAATTGGAAAAAAAATTATTTCATCGGTCCATAATATATTTTTATGAAAGCCCAAGTCTACTTGTAAATTTTGAATAAACCAGTTACAAAAATTAGTCTACGTTTGTGCATCTCCAGGCTAAACGGCTTGTACTGAATGAATTTTGAATGCTTTATATTTGTCTTTAAAATTTTATGCACGTAACCAATTGACTCGCGCAGCATCCTCACCGAAAACGAAGGATTCTGTTCAAAAAATCCCAAAATAATAATTTCCATATTTTCATTCGAAACATAGCGATTCTGCCTGTCAAAGAATCCCGTAGTTTGTAGTCTATGACACAATTTCGCAAAATATGTGTGGTTTGGACGTACAACCGCTGGGTATCTTTGCGAATACATTCGGGCTGCTTCACGATTGTTTCCATTTCACACATTATACTACTTCATTATTTCATATTTTTCCTGACTGTAATACATTATAATAAGAAATTATAATTTGCAATTTTAACATATCACGTCAATTCCAGTGTTTTAAGCGGCTAAGGCTACTTATTCATTAAGCGTGTTTCCCATTACATACTACATCTTAGCAGCCAAGCGCTCTTTTGTTGTTTATGCCATAGCACGAAATGCAGATGGACAAGTAGACGAACTTTCTCTATTTAACCGACTCTGTATCTCTAAAAATAAAAAAGTTAGCTATTGTAGAATGTTCCTGTGAACACACTATATATCGGCGGGAAATTATTTTCAAATCAGCAATAACTCGTGGCATTGTTAGTGTGTGGTATGATATGCACACGGATATGACATGATTCCGATTTGGTGACCTAAACTGTGCTTGCTTATAGAGTTAAGAAAATACCTGTACAATTGAAAAGTACTTATTTCTTGAATTTGGCCTCGAATATTTTTCGAACACCCACTACAGGGATAAGCTTCTTAATGTCATCTAAAGTTAAATTCTTGAAGTATTCTTTATTTATTTCGTTATCTAAAACAAAAATGTGTTAAGGTTAGCTAACACGAATGAGTTCTTTATCATCAAGCAATTGGAAATAGCGTAGAAATTATAACTCCTAGTTATTCTTAAGAAGTATTGTTCGTAAAATTTGAGCCATCGCCTACTGTACACACACAGCAAGATACAGACACTGGTAGGGATATTCACTTATTGTTAGATTAAATTTATATGATTTTTAATTAAGACGAATATGTTCATAACAATATTAACCTAACACAATGTTACAAATACACTGGGCAGCTATTCAGTATTAAATAGTCTGTAAAAATGCTAAAGTAAGTTTAATAAGACTATTGTTGTTATAGGTTTTATACAAATCAAATATATAGGCTTTACACAGGCAACTTGTATCAAATCCTAAATTTGAAATAGTTACTGACCAAAATTTACCATCTATCAATGACATTATGATTATAGAATGTTTTTCCAATAAATCTAGATTTTGGGGATGATGTCTTTCTAAAAATAACACGGGCTATAAACATAATTCTAGTCAAACTCAATGTCACAATTGAAAATTTGACACATTAAACTCCGTTGTCGCTTAATGTGTCAAATTATCAAAGGCACAGTTCGTGCAATCGGCAAACGCCAAACCACTAACTAAATTTTTATTGACCTATAACAGAATCGCCATTTTTTTATTGGGCGTAATGGTCGTGACGCAGCACTAAAATTAAAAAAAAAATAATATATATTTTGGAACTTTTTCCGTAAAAAATGCTACTCTCATAAACAAAGAACCTGTAAATTCGTACTAATTTGGAACATTTCTTTCGAATAAAAAAATTTAAAAAAATGGTTGCCGACCCTATCAGTGCGAACATCATTGTAATGGATATTGCATTAACTTCAGAAAAAAAATCGTCTCGAAAAGGTAAGGAATGCAAATTATAATGGAATAGTAGCTAAGAAAAGACTATTTTTTAGTGATGTTAATAGGATCAAGCGAATCGCTTTTGTGAATAATTATAGAGATAAACCTCTGGAGTTTTGAAACAATGTTTCTTTAGGTCTGATGGACAGTCAATGTTTTGGTGCAAACGGAATGTGAATCGAAAAACACGAACTTAATTGAGAACACTGCAACGTGAACTCCCCAGAAATGTGAAAAAATGGAAATTCAAAATGACAGTGTATTTCAAAATGATAATGACCCGAAGCGTATTTCACGAATTCTTAAAGAATGGTTGCTTTGTAGAGTTTATAGGATACGTAATATACTTCATCATGTATCCACCTTAAAGTCGGGAATTAAATTTAATAGAAAATTTGTGACACATGGCTAATATAATAAGCCTAATATAAAAGCACGTGTAGTCTGAACGTCCACACACGTGCTTATTATATTACGCTCGCACAGTTCATAGATGGTCTATACCTTTCTCTCTTTATTTATATCCCTCTCTAAATCTGATACAAGACTTTTGTCTTGTGTAGTACGTTCTGTTACTGCAAGTCTTTATATCTCTAGCTTTGTTCTTTTTAGGTGAATTAGTGAAGCTATAGTGTTGCACTAGCTTTGTAGTAGTGCCAACAGTACTGTAGTACAACTGAGTAAGGGCATTGTCGTTCTCAAATTGAACTACACCGCTGCACTATCTTGCGGGCTAACAGTAGCACTGAGTAAGTACTAATGTACTACTAAAAAGCAAGAACATATCTGACGTCACTTGCATTATAGAGAACGCTTCAATATACACCATTTGAACTAGTGCGCCAGCTCATCTAAACAGAACAAAGTTTTTATTGCCGTGTCACATAGTGCTTAAAATAATAAAATTACATTTTTTTTTAAATTTATTGGATACAATTTTGTAGAAAATATTAATATATATTGTTATGTAATATGTGATAAATTTGACTAATAAGAAATGTAATTGTTATTTTGTGTACATACCTGATTATATAGTGGGTGTTAATTAATTTGCATCGTAGCCGTGGTAATTAGGTATATACGTTCATCCTACGGTAACTGTATGATTCTAACTTAATGTCCTGGGTATCGATACTAATTTAAGGGTAAAGAGTCAATGTGGCTCGTATTAAATCATAAATGACTGGAGTCCATGGAGATGTGGTGATTGTTGATAATAAAAAAAACGGGATACACCTTAGATGCTTGTAAGGACCTTACTATACCCCGATACCAGTGTCGTGCCTATTCTTGATATGGATCCTTTTCCTATAATATGTTTGGTTTGTCACTGCGAGGAAATTCCATTCCCAAATATTTTGGGGTGTGAATTACCTGATGTTGGAGGTATTACTTACAATTGTTGTTAAAATTTCTGTGTAAATAACTATTTAGCATTTTGTAAACTTTAAGGTTATCTATATAAATGACAGTTTAAATTGAAATTTTAATATGTATAAGGTGATAGGCATTGCTAGTGAAATTCATCGCATGGAATAGCGGGAGATTTGGATGTTGTTTTGATTTTAAATTGAAAATTAATAATCCAAACTATACTGGATAGTAGTTGATGTTGATTTAAATATTGCAAATAAATGTAGTCACCTTGAGTAAGAGTCCTTATGTTCCTTAAAGGTTTTTGATATATTATATACAATAAATTGTGCATGTTATCGATATTTACACTGTCTTTATTAATAAAAGTTGACAATGCATTAAATTATTAAAATTAAACTGTAAATTCAATATTAAACGAAGCAAAAGTCTTATATTATACAAGTTATTGATTTAGAAGACACACCACGTACAACCTCCTCGGCTGTGTAGTTACTACTGCTAAAATAATATAAATACTACTCATTGCTTAATTAGAGAGGAGATTACTAATGCGTCATGACTTGCAGTGGTGAATTCGAGGCATATGTATAAGCTCTCAGCCATCTAGCGAAGGAGAATTGTATCGTTGAATATTATCTAACATAGAAGGGTAGGTAAAAAAGGCAGATTAAAGAATAAAAGTTTATATTTGTTATTAAGAAAAATATTAGCCGGGCAATACTTTATAAAAATAAATTGGTGGGTCAAAATGTAATTGTTTTAATTGTATATTTCTTAATTGATTGCGCACATAAATAACTGCAAAGGGAACGGTTTTGCCCACCTACATTACTGTAGGTGTTAGATGCGTCAGCTGGTAAAACGAAAACTCCCCACTTGAAATTCGGTCACGTCTGCACCGACAACCAACGCCGCACAATATCAAGTTCAAGCCTCACCACAGTGTCCTGTACCACGTGTGCTGAAATATTCGTGTCACTACAATCTGCGCATGTATGTGCTGATGGGTGTATGTATACCACATGCGCCATCTCAACTACAAACAGTTACGTATTTACATCGTATACATATGTACGAAACGTACGCTTCTGTTCATAGGTGGTTTCTGCGGTACATAACAAAGTACATATAGAAAAAGAATGTCTTTGTTTCCTTCCCTACAAGGATATTGAATTACATTTTTTATATATTTTTGTATTACACTTCATATAATTGTAATCTGGGAGGTAATAGGGCTGATTAGCATCATGATTTAATATTGTTTAACAATGGAAAAAGATGCATTTTAAATATTGTAGTATTGCTAGGTTCAAAGAGCAGTGCTAATTTGATTTTATGTTAAATTCAAAATCTTCATTTTGCGTCATGTTCTTATTAGAAAGTTCCTCAACTCTAAAACGTTGATATAAATGGTAGTTTAAAGGTTAATTGTTGCCGCACCATTCGCATTCTTGATCCCTTCACTCGCAAATGGAATGGGAGTAATACGAAAGCCCATTCTAGCACGACGTCGATGAAATTCCAAAAATATAATCTTGCGGTATATTCGGTGCTTCTGGAAGATAGCACGCACTTTTAAAGTATTTACAGTAGGGGAGCAAAATTTGCCAAACATTTCTCATATTTAATTTTTTTAACGTTAAATTGCCTTTTTTCTAATTAATTCATTAACTTTTTTCATCTAAAATGCTTGTAAAGTTCTTAAGAAACAACCAACGCCAAAAAATGTACGGGAAGGCGAGACACACCGGCAATCATATACCGTCAGTCAAAATGAAACTCGTGCACTACGCCTTTCAATTTTGAATAGAATGAAAATAAATAACCAAAATATTAAAAGAAAAATAAGTCTTCCTAGTCAAATTGTCTAATAACAAAATGATATTTGCTTATTGCGAGGTTATTTAGAAGAAAAAAATATAAACAATTCTTAACATCAACGTGAAACTTGTAGGCTTCTGACACTTTGGTTTTATATTACTGGCTCCATAGATTTTCAATAACATTGAGATCTGGGACTCTATGGAGTCATTTCAATTATGTGAGGACAGTTTAAACCAGTGTCTAACATTGTTCGCCTTATATTTAGCATCATTGTCTTGGCAAAATTTAAAACACGTCTCTAACGTAAGTTCACAGCACTTTGTTTTAAATTTTGTTTTAAAATATTTAAATATACGCGTTGATCCATAATACCTCCCATAGAGTGTAGATTTCTAGAACCTGCGGCAGACATACACCCCAAATCATAATTCTTCTCTTTTAGCGATTCATTAGGTTTTCCCCAAACTTGTTGCTGTACATCTGAACCAAATTTGCTCTCATCTGTAGAAATTACCTCTTTTTAATAATCAGGACCTCCTCGAATTTCATTTCGTATTCCTTTCTCATTTTTTATAACGATCCACAACACTTTGTACTGTTGTGTAACTTCTATTGACCATTTTTCCTATTTGGCGGTATAATTTTCCATTTTTAAAATGGTGAATTATTAATTCTCTTTTTGCGTTGATTGTGTTGACGACCCATATTTCCAAAATGACAATTAAAATAAAATAGGTCAGTATTTTGTAGGAAACTTAAAATGTTTGAACCGTCCAACTTAAGCAATATCTTATACTAAAAGAAATAAAATGTACGGGTTTCATTTTAAGGTTCGGAAGTTGTTCATGTACATTGCCGAAAAAATGCAACGTAGAGTGGTTATGTTACAGTTTAATTTTAACTGACTCTACCTAATAACTTTCCTAGCAAAGCTCTATTCAGCAGTGTTAACCCATGCTAATTAACATGTATTAACCCATTAGAGCCCACTGATACATACGGTATCACATAAATACCATATGGTATCAGTGGTACCATATGTTTTACATAAATAAAAAAAATCTGGACACTAATTGGTTAAATCTTTGTATCGGTAATGTAGATTCTGCCCCTGTTTTTTTTTTTTTTTTTGGAAACCGATCACAAATGGGAATTATTTATTATTATTCTTAGGTAAATTTAATGATTTCGGTTTTATATTCTACTTTTCGATTTAATTAAGTCCCACTTATGCCACCGTCATTTTTTTGTTTACTACAACGGACAGGGGTCTAATCTGGGTTGTTGTTATTTTTATTATTCATCAAACAATTTAGTAGTAATCGATTATAACGCGTTAATGTTTGCCGATGACGTATAGCTCTTTATCTCGATTGATTTGCCAGAGCGTTGTGACAGCAAACTGGACTTTGTATTATGGATCAATGGTGCTTGCGGAATAAATTAGACCTTATTATTTCAAAAGGTAAAGTTTTTTCTTTTACCAGGGAAAAAGCCTCCCTGCCTTTTAGTTACACCATACATAGGGTCTGGGTAATAGTTTAGCTAAATGTGACAAAATATGCAACTTTGCGGTAGTTTTTGATAGCCGTCCGGCCTTCAACGAACACACCCGTATACAACAGTGCTCGAGGCCAATAAAATACTGGATTTTACATTCCTTTGGAAACTAGCTATTAAGCCTTAAAGCTTTATTATTTAGCTCGTTTTAGCGGTCAAAGCGTAGAATATACTTCTATCACATGAAATCCTTCTTATGATTTTTAATGTCCATGATTGAAAATCTTCAAAGAAGGTTTTCCAGGCGGAGGTATTCGCCCTTGCGGCCTGTGCAGAAATTATTGCAAAATTCTGATTTGAGTGCCGGGACATAAGGATATAAAGGGCAATGTAATAGCCGACGAACTAGCCAAGGAGGGAGGGACGCTAAAAGACACTTCATACGTTCAGAGCCCATATGTGGGATAACTAAGGATTCCGCAAGAAGGGAGATCTGGACCTGGTTAGATAAAGAAAATACAAAGAAATGGAGGTCGACTTAAGGTCAACTCCATACTAAAGCGCTAATAGAGGATGGGGATGCTAGATTCTCTGATAACCTACACAGACGCAGCAAGAAAGAAGCTGAAACCATTACTGGGCCGATAACTTGACACTGTCACCTGAAAAAGCCTCTATACAACACAGGTCTAGTAAGCGAACCGTGGGGCAGAAGATGCGAACTACAGGAGGAAACGAATTTACATGTAATCTGCACATGTGAGGAATTGAAGGTACTCAGGCAGAAATATTTCGGGAAGGATATATTGGAGCTCTCGAGGGTTCTCAAGTTTCCATTGGGCAAGATACTGGGCTTTGTAGAAAACGCCAAGCTGTTCGAGTGGAAGTAACAGGTTTAATAGAGACGGTACAATAAGCACCTAGCTCAAGTGCCCGGACTATAGGCGTCCACCCTAACTAAATGAATGAATGAAAATGAATGAGATACCTTTGGTTTAGAAGGCATCGCAATTATCCAGTTAAAGATTTTGGATATGATCTTATACCTAGCGCCTTAGCATTTTCGCCCCTTGGAGATATGCCATATAAATACTGGTTTGAGTATCCTATACAAATTATTGCATGCAGATCAACTCTTCGGCAGACTTAGTTTTAATGTGCCGCGACTATCATTTAGACACGTCCAAACTTTTTATACTGGCCTAGCCAGAGCCAATGACGTAAAATACACCCCCGCATGGTGATGGGGCCCAACCATCTGAGGGGACCTTCAAATTTATTGTTAGCGATATTTTTCAAATATACAGCACTTGGCAAGGGGTGCCAGACAAAATTCTGAGGGGGGACGGGGGAAACCAAAGATTTTGCGCTACGCCACTGGCTAGAACTAAACTTATGCTTCGTTCCTTGCCTATTATTATCTCCTCGTCATACAATCGCATTTATCAACGCTGCAATATTTTACAGTGTTCACTAAATTACTAAAATTAACATTGTGTTTATACACAACGTTGTTAATTTTCTTTACTGCCAGTTTTCGCTTTTTTCTGGTAGAGTAATTTTAATTTTGTGGCCATAATTATCATACGTGTTATTGCATAGCATTGTTACTACTTTTCATATGTATTTTTAGTAATTTCTTGCCGTATAGAGTTTGAGTTTCCTGTGTTCGATTATTTAGTTTTCCAAGTATGTATTATAATTGTAATCACACATAAATATTATTTTATGTTAATTTTTTTTATGTAGGTATTATATTTTTGTTAGAAGTACGCACTACTATGACATTATATGTACTTTATTTTCTTGCCTTATAATTGGTGCATTACTGTTTGGCAATAAATAAATTGTTATATTTCGTAACCAATGTGTATTTAGTTTATTGCAAAAACAGATGTAAATAATTTAATTTTTTGATTTAAGCATTAATAGTAAATAAAGATGGTGGTTTTTGTTAACACGCAGTGGGGCACACAGAGAAAAAGAATTCTTTAAATCAAAGAAATATTTCTTTGCCACTATTTAAAAGAACCATTTGTTATTCAGTCAAAACATATCTCTTTCAATTGAAAGTAGTATTTTTTCAGTGAAAGAAATACGTATTAACTGAAAGAAATAGTTCTTTTAAATAGCGGCAAAGAAATATTTCTTTGATTCAAAGAATCTTTCTTATGTGTAATATTAGTACATACTCCCCAGGTAAAATGTGAATCGATTTATATATACATATGACACAAATAATGCCGGTCGACCTAGCACGGTCTGCGCCACTGCGTGCCAACAAAAAACAATCAAAACCATCTTTACTAATAAAAGAAAATCGACATAAGCATATATGTACATTTATGAAAATGGGCAATGCAAACAAATTAATAGCGAACAACTATTGTAAGAAATATATATATATAATTATTATAAAATTCCCTAAGTCAATTTTAAAATCACAATTATTTATAATATGTAATTTAAAATATTAAACCTTTTATTATTGTCAAGTTCGTTTTTTGCCCAATATCGTAAAACTTCCCTTTCTCTAGTAATAACCTATGAAATACTAAATTTTGTTAAAAAGAGTGCAAACGTCAACAATTCAATCAAACATCTCAAAAACGAATCGGTTTACATCGAAGGAACTGATCATAAATAACGCAGTAAATTTAACATCTTTATAATTATGAAGTTAATAATTACTTTTCTTTAAATAGATCATATTTCGACTTCCTTATAAGTTTCAAAATCAAACCCCCATTAAAAGTTTGAAGAATTGTAATGAGTCAGTTTTGCGTGGAAATTATAATAAAAAGTTAATCTTCCAAAAATTCTGGGAAATAATGTTTTCTGTGTTTAAATACATCCAGGATACTTTAAAGGTAAATAAATATTTATACAGTACAGATGTTCAAATATTGCACACGTTACTATGCGCAAGCAAATAAAGTAACGTCTCGATGTTTGCGTGATAGAAATTTACATCAAACAGAAAAATATCTTGAGCATCGTCTACTAAATACATATGGAATGACGGAGGACTAAACAGTTCCCTAGTAAATATTAGGGCCATATTATTTGGCGCTTACATTGTTTTACTGTTGTATATTCCCGCACACTAATCAGACAACAGATTCAGTCGAAAGTGCTTAAAGACAAGCTTTAATTGATATCCAGTTTAATAATTGTTAACGGGGTCACATTTTACGGCCTGTCTAATTTTAGCAACTGTTGGAGACAACGGGGCAAACGGGTTAAATAAATTACGAAAGGCAATGCTATTGGACTACAACCGCATTCAATCAGGCCCTTGTTCGTAGATCGTTTATGCTAGTTATATAAGTATATGTACATTTTACATCATTTATACTGCTTCTTAGGGGAATTTAATTACACCAAAAAGTTTGCATTCTTTGCAAAAAAAAAACCACAACCTTTCTCCCAAAAAAAATTTAGTATATTTTAATAATAATAAAAAATCCCATATGTTGGAATATTTATGCCGGTCACATACAGGTGATTCACGGAACCCGTCCATTAAAAGTTTTTGACTTTGCAATGATATCCCGATTTTGAAACTTTGGGGTTAAGCAAAGTTTGCTATGATCTCTTTAGAAAAAATAATTTCATCTATGTCCCACTTTCCACTTATCGAAAGTTATGGCCAACTTTGGTATTTTAAATAGAAACCTATATTTTTTAGTGCACTTTTAGGTTCTACTGGGAATTTTAAAGCCAATTTTATAAAACATCTACTTACCTAGTGCGACATGGATGAAATTAGTTTTTCTAAAGAAATTATGGCCAACTATGCTCAACTCCAAAGTTTCAAAATCGGGATATCATTGCAAAGTCAAAAACTTTTAATGACCGGTTTCGTGAATCAGCCTGTATATACTGTGACCGGCATAAATATTGCAACATATGGGATTTTTTATTATTATTAAAATTAATTTTGTGAACGACATTGGGGGTTGTAAGATAAAAAATAAATGTGGTTTTTATAGATTTTAGGGTTTGTTTGTTGATTTGAGTAAAAACAATGCGTAAACAGTTAGGAATGTGGAAGGTGTTGGTGGATATAACTTACTGTCGCCCTCAGACTATCACTAAATTTAAATTTTTATTTGAAATTTGTATACTAATACTATTCGCCCTTTTTAAACGACATTGGAAGTTGTGAGATATAAAATAAATGGTGAAAGTTTGAGCATTGGTTTATTGGTTACTGTAACAAAAATACGTAAATATTTACGGATGTTGATGATATCGACAGATGTAATATTATTAATACGAAGCACAAAAATCCTAACATTAGCGGGAATTTATATTCTATTACATATTAGCCGTCATTTTTGAAGGATATTGAGAGTCCTGAGAGAAAAAGTAAATATGATTTTTACAAGCTTGAGGTTTGTTCATATTTATTTCTTCCGTCTTCTTCTTCCGTCATTTTTAACTATATCTTTAATTCAAAAATTGTTAGCTTAGCAAAGTAAAGATTATGAACTGTATTAACACAATTTTGCAATATATTCTGCTCCACTTGGTTTTAAAATATTTATTATGAAAACGGCCAAGATCTGGTAATCATTTATACTAGAACGGCTTAAATATAATAATAAAAGAGGTTAGGAACATTTCCTTATACACGCAAAAGTTAAATTAATTAACGGAATCCACTCACACCGAAATCAGCTGTCTACTAGTTGATTAAGGGTATATAATGTGGCGATAACGATATAATTTTAATAAACCCCTTGATCGACACATAACACTGGTATTTATTAAAACATTAATACACAATATGTTTTACGTAGTGTAATATAAAATTATTTGATTGTCAACTATCTTTTACAAAAAACAAGTTTTGTAAGAAAAGCTTTAGAAAATATCTTCCTTAAAGAACCGTTATGGTATAATATCCGTCTGATACTCTTTCATCACCAGTCTTCATCATTACCTAATATGTGGTTGATATTTTGTTTACTTATCGATTATTAATAAAAGCTTAATTTACAGGGAAATAATTAACATACTAATCTTACCTGTTGAATGTTATCTATGTCTATTGAGTGTCTGTACATCTCTCAACTAAATACAAAATTAATTACTTTTTTATCTTTTATCGGGCTTTAATCATTAGTATCTTTAATTTTCTAATAAAGGCCTAGCTACCATTTTTTTTTGTTTTTGGAATAATTACTTACTGGCTAATTTTTCTTGAGAAACGAAGGATGCGTCGTACACTGATAGAAAGGATTCTTTAAACCAAAGAAATTTATTTTTTAATCTTATTGCCCAAAAATTGTGTACATACATCACGCAAAGAAACACGTCTTTCTTGTAAAGAGAATTATATGTACTTGTTTTCAATTGTCCTTATTCGTGAATTAGCGGTTCATTTTTCAACAATTTTATTGCCTTCTTCAGGAAAAATAATTTATTTCATACTGTGCAGTATATTTTTGTTTACATTATCAATTTTAGTCCAGTAAATGAGTTATTACAGTATCAGAGCCGGTGAGTGCTGCTTAGCGACAGCCTCGTTAGGCAGCACTTACCGAACTGTTTCAATATAAATATATACAATAGGTTACTATAGGAAGAAAAGTGACGTGATTTTCAAAAGGTGATGTCATTTTTTTTTGCTTTTAATATAAATGTTGTAGTAATTTACTTTTAGCCATAGTTTGCAGTATGAAATAAAATTTAATACGATACACGTCCGGTGATGCTTGTAACAGTACTCGTTTAGATATTTTGGACTTAATTCCTTCGTCGCCTGGTCCATAATATCTTACTCGTACTGTTACAAGTCACCTACCGGACTTCTAATGTAAATAACTATTATTAGCAATTAAAAAAAATGTGTTTTTATTTTATATTTAAAGTTAAAATAATACACATACATTCTATTTTATATTAAAAAAAAACTTTATGTTTATATGATGTAATATGTTTAGGAATTTCACCGCCAAGAAAGCTATTATTTAATGAAGAACTATTGTGGTATGATTGAAAGCATGATTTAGATATCTTTGATCCTTAAAGCAACTAATGCATATCGTCATCAAGACGTCACCGTTAAAACCCTTTCTGCCTTAACGTCGACGAAGAACAAATCAATAGCATGTATACGTAAATATACTAACTGTTATTTTCTTTTATTTTCAGGTAATTTACAACTAATTTCTTGGGTGTTAAACTGATAGGATAGTAAGTTTTTTATATATTAATAGCATTATTTTTTAGTTCGGCCAAATGTGTAATACACTATGCTGATGCCTTTTTAATAAGGTATAATAAATTTACAAGATATCTAAGTTATTACACGTTAGCAGATGTGAATTTTTATTTGTAAAACTAGTATGAAGTTTAGTACATTAGTATTATAACAAGAGGACGTCCGTATTTCAATTTTAAAAATAAATATTCAATCAAGTTCTTGAATCAATTGAATATGAAATAGATGAAGTTTATGTTTTCGCAAAGTTCTCGATACTGAAGTTTGGCTGATGCCTAGATCATTTTGCACCACGCTTAATAGTATAGCAAAGTCATTTTCTTCATGGGTAACATGCTTCTCGCGTTCCTTTTTTTTCGTATTTAATTTCTCCTGTACCTTCAAACCTTTATCGAAGTCTTTCAAACGCTAGAGCGGTGGGATATCTGCGATTAGGAAATCGTTGACCGTAAATTCGCGAAGCAAGCATAAAATTTCGTTCTCCTTCACCCAAAACATATACCATATCAACAAGCTCCACCTGATTGAAATTCATTTTAATTAACACTAAATAAAGAAAATTTTACTAACACAGCGTGTTTGACAGTTTGGTAATGTCATAAAAAATAACTTCACCGCCAACTTTTATGAATAAATGTTATTTGTGGAACAATTTTTGAAAATGTCAAATAATCTCAGAAAGTATAAGTTTTAGATATACCCTACTCCTAACAAAAATGGAAGATCATAAAAAAGTGCATATGATGAAATAAAAAAATATAAGGTGTTCAATTTAAAATAACAAAGTAAAAGCTGTTTAAATATTACAGAAATTGATTGCTTCTGGAGACCATAACAATAAATTATGAAATAACATTTCAATTCATAAAAAAGACCTAAGCTACACAGCAAATTTTAGAGTTCAATTGTTAATGATAATGCCGGAAAATTTTTAAATGGACACGTGCATTTTGAAAATTTTATGTAAAAAGTCAAATAACTTGGCAACCTTGCATTCGAAATTTGAAACGAACATATGTATTTGTAACAGTCATTACAACAAATAACCATGCCTAAAAAATAAGTATGGACTCATTTAAAAAAATTAAGTTGAGTACGGTCCTGGGAAACTGATACACCCCGTGAACGTGAAAATATTTTTAGAAGGTGCACTTCTTTCCGTCATATAGGATGCCACATTGAAAAAACTTTTATCGGAGGTATTAAAGTCAATATCGACCGATATCGGACTACAGACTCACGCTGTATATAGGTAGTGTGTCTACGGATGGAGTCGACAATAGGTATGTTGGACGAACAATTTTTGAATTGGAATTTAATGTTTGGGAAAAAAAAGTCCTATTTGGTCTGAAACTTTTTTATCGTTTGCTTTCGATTTTTCAAAATCCAATAGGCCTTTGCAGCTGAGTCAAAATCGTTTTTGTTTGGGGTAAAGTACTTTTTCCGTTGGCATTATGCCAAAATCTTCCTAAGAAATATTGTTCAGAATGTTGAATGAAAAGTTATGACGATATGTAAATTTTCAATCATCGGCCTACTTTGATAACATCCATCGTTTGTCAATTTCATTTCAAGTAAAATACTATTTGCCTTCACAGTATGCCAATATGTTACTAAACTTACTCGAAAGCAAACGATAAATAAGTTTCATACCAAACTTATTTCCCAAATATTAAATTCTAATTTGTCTATTATACCTATTGTCAATTCCATCCGTGGACTCACTGTATATACATACATACACAGTTTTTTTACGGGAGTGGCTAGTTTTCGGGCCATTTATACTTCTCCAAGTAATTGATTAATTTTCACTTGCTTTAAGTGTACAAGTTTTTGGGTATTTAAATGTGTGAATCAGTAAAACAAGTAATTTAAAAGAAAAGTATTGAAGAGGGGTATATGTAAATGTTACGGCAAATCAGTGTAGAATTTAATCCTACACCCAACAATATAAAAATATACAGAGTGTTCTATTTAAAAAATAAGAGTTTTATATCATTTAAAATTCTTTGATATATTAATTTTTGACACCCTGTGTGTTACGACGGCAACTCCTTACTATACGTTTTTGTGAAACAATGTTAGTATGTACTTGGTAGTTTTAAAATTGGAGACCTCTGGCACTTAAACCAACCAGAAATTAATCTACGTACAACAGTGTAATGTCCAAATTTTCACAAACATCGTAATGTTTTAGAAACAGTTGAAGATAGGTATAATGATTACGTTACAGCATTTTATGCTGAATTCAAAAATGTAATAATGTGGTCGTTCTATTTAAACTAACAAAGTTCATGGGACTTTCCGATTAACTGGCAGTGTATAAAATTTTAAAAAACAGTAATGCAAATTCTAGGACATAAAATTACATTTAAGTTGCTAATGAATCCTCTGGTTGGAATATGTAATTCAAATAAGAAAGACGTTAGTTAATTTCTTCTTCAAATTATAGTCTTTATTATATGAATAAAAGAATATGCCTGAACAAAAAGTTTAGGATTTTTATAAACAGAAAGAGAGAAAACCAATTTACTGAATGATGAGATGAGTAATCCCGTATGCAATGTCTCTCTCTGGTTATAAAACGTTGTTTTGGGATTGACATTGATATTGTTTTATTTGTTTTATTGTTTGTTATCTGTTATTATTATATTAAAAATAATTTTGATCATCATTTTCTAATTCACAATATATTGGAATGACATTTAGACGTTAATTGATACTTATTGTTAGAACTACCGCTTTGAGGCGAGAATATTATTGAATAGAAATGCTTTGTTGTTAGATGCAAGGCAATTAATTCTTGGCTATATGGGCGGCATTCAGCTAGACATAACTACTGAGATGTAATTTAGGTAACATCAATGCTTTATGTGTAAGGTATGGCATTGGGGTTTCGACCTGCTTAGAGCATCTGCTAGAAAAAAAATATTACATAGACTGGAAAACTGTACCCAGTACGCATACACCTGCGTTTGTAAATAAATATTCCTAATTTTTCCAACATAAGTTTTATGTGTTTTGCGTAAAAACTGCGTATATATACATGTGAGGAGCATGTGTTTGAATGGTCGTAAATGGAATTATCAGTCAATTACTTTCGCACAACTCATGCATACGAAATAATCCTGGTGGCGATAAAAACAAAGTGGTAATATAAAACTACGTAGGAGATGATGTCTAATTCGCTGCTTGGTTAATTATGACAGTTAACACCTTGTCTAAATGGAAAAATAGGGAAATTGAAATAATGAAGGCGTCCTTGCAATTATATCGCCCATAGAAATTTAGTATTTAATGCGCATTTCTTGCGAGAAGGTAGCGTCAACTAGCAACATTTTATACACTTACATCATCGTCCACAAATTTTCATCCTATTTATATGTGTTCCAGTGCCGATTGTAAGAAGTGTCCTCAAAACTATATTTTTAGCGATACTCTGGTTCTACTTGCGGTGTCTTTATTTCCTATAAATTCCGTGACTCACTTCTTTACTTGAGTAACACTGATTATAGAAAGTATGGCATTAATTTGTTCCCCGTTATTTTATTGTAATGTGTTACCTAATTATACACAGAGATCGGCGTAAAATTGATCAAAAAAAAAATTATAATTGAAATGTGATTTTTTTTAAGTGATCGATTCAGCATTTAGCCGCATACACCTTAATGATTCATTTAAAAATTGTATATATCCCGGAGTTGTAAAGATATGTACAGAGAAAACATCTGCATCCGCAAGTGAGTAACACTGCGGAGAGAAAAAGTAAAAAATAAAAACTGCATTACTCATTCTTATTATTAGGTTATTTACGACTATAATTCTGTAATAATAACTTCTCTATACTTTACTGGAACAAACGGTACATTACAAACTAATAGCACTTCTTTGGCATCAATTGTTCGATGGCACAGACAAACGAAACACCTTGACTTTCATAGAATCGCAATATCTTACTTAATAAACATGATTTGAGCTATTTTTTATGTTTTCGTCATACTAAGACATATTATTCATCTAAAGATACCTCTTAGTTTTTTTTTTTTTGACGCCTTCTAATATAGGTACATTTTTTTTTGTACTGATTAAGTTTGGAGTTATTAATGATGATGATTTAATTTGTATAGGTAAATAAAAAATGATGAAATTCTAAAATAATTTGATACATAATTGGAATTATAGAGAAATATTAATGCAAATGCTTTTAATTTACGTCAACATGACAGATTTTGTACCAAAAAAAAAATGGCACGGTTGGGGATGAGAACAAACATGGTTGCCTCGTAACACTTATAAGAATCGTCCTGGATACTTACATGTTACATCAGAAAATGTAATCAAGGTTTTTGGAATTTTAAAATAAATCAATATCTGCCACTTTAATGAAGTTGTTTCTTATGTTCTGATCATTTGTGAAATAATGAATGAAATAATAATAATAACTTGATGTTTTTTTCTTAAGGTGTACGCATGTAAGCTGCCGAAATGTTTATGCTAGCATTTCGACATTTAAGTAAATGTAACTGTCAAATAGAAAAGTATAGGAGCTGCGATTAAAAAATAATACGGTATCACTCTTATACATACAACATAAAAATTGACTTGTTTTACGTTCGAAAGGACTGGCATGTCTGTATATCAAATGCCTTGAAAAAAGCGACCATTCTATAATATTGAAAAACGAATCTAAAAATAAGGGACTTCGCATGATCGACAGAGTAAAACCTATATACGGACTCCATATTCTCGCCATGCAATATACGCGTGCACAGCGCCACTATCTCTTAGCGCGGCAAGTCTGAATTAAATTATTCAAAAAAAGGAAAAATCCGAATTTGTGTTCCTCTGAAACTTATTAACGTTTATATTCGTCACAATGATAGCGATCTTTTCAGATTATTATATATATCCCTCTTAATTAGGCGTATCATCCTTGAAACCATCTTCTTTGTGTAGCTGCTACACTGTTGAAAATATTACGGTGTTGGCTTTAATTTTGCGCTAGTCAAATATTTTAGTGTTGATTTTTACAAACTTTGCCAGACGAATTGACTACATGTGTTTAGTAGAACAGAAATGACTAGAATTTGGTGTGAATTCTTTGTTCAGATATGAGGATTTACTATTTTCTCTAGACATTCAGAAGCATCAACCAATCAGAATTTTTCCCTCGGATAGAAATATAGAAACCCCACCTAATCTAATACAGTATTGCATTATATGTACCACCTGCATTGCACGTGTACCTGTTTTCGAGTTTGTTTCTGCGTATTAACATATCCACACAAACCACCAAATGTGACTGACCTGCAAAGTGTAACCTTGTGTTATTAAACGTTAATTCCAGTGGGCATAAAAAATTTCAACATCTTAAAGATGTATTTGGAACAACTATTTACGTAATTAGTTCAGATTTGAATCAAATAGCATAAACATTCACTTAATTTTATAATGGTTCTCAAAAAATCATTTTAAAATTAGTACGTTTAGTTGAAGCCAAAACTTTTGAATGGATGGTTCTGTATATTTATAATTGAGAAAACGTCTTAAAGAGAGAATATTATAGCACTAAGAAATAGGAGTTGCATATTAAAAAAACGTTGTGTTTAGAAAACGGTGTTAAATCATCCAATAGATCGCATTCATTTAGTTAAACAGCTAGTAAATTTGTCTAGTCTAGATCAAATAAAATGTGACTAGAAGTATGTAGTATATAACAGTGTAGCTGTGGAGTTCTCCACGCGTATTACTAGAAACCTTGTCCTTGTCAGGCCGTCGCATTGGCACAACTGGTATTTCTTCCTCTTCTTGGCAGAATCTGCAAGTAGCACCATCTACCAGACCTATGTTGTACATATGCCTATTTAGTCTACAATAACCCGTCAACAGATCTACTATCATTTTGACAGTCTTCCTGTTTTTACTCAGTATATCTTCAAATTCAGGCCTCTGTTTCTTTAGAAACTTTTTTGTCAGAGTCTGTCCCGGTGACTTTTGCCACCACTCTCTAGACTCATTATGTATGCATTCATTGATATTTTTTTAATTTGCGATTTGGTAATGCCAAAATTGTCAATTTGGCGAACCTGGTCTGGCCAGATCTTCCGACGCCCCATTTTTCCTTACGTTGGAGTGGCTAGGAATTCAGAACAATGTTAATTTCTTTTGGGTACCCACCTCATTTAGGGCGCCTACACAGGCACAGTTCCAAATCAGCTTTGTGTCCACACTTATGGAACTAATCGCTTGTGTGTGGACTGGCTGTCAGAAGATTGCAACGCTTTTACCTTACTAGTAGTAGTGATTAATTGAATAAATTGCATACAGTCATCCATGATTGTTAGTGGACTGACATAAATTTGACTTTTTCTAGTTCCTCAAACAAATAGATCTAACACTACTAAATCCGGTGAACGTGGTGGCCACAAGAACGGGTCCCGTTATTAAGCAATCCATTGATTTTCAAATGTTTCTTGCAAAAAAAATGTGAATTAAGTATGCGTTATGTGCCGAAGCTCCATCATGTTGATAAAAAGTTTATTATATTGCCCTAAAGGCAAATTTTGTAAATATTCATTGTACAACATTTCTAAAATATTCAAATATTTTAGAAATCTTTTCCTACAAGAAAATTTAATTGGTTTGTACTATAACAGACAAAAAAATCGCTTTATCGTGTAAATTGTTTTGATAAAGATCCAGTGTTACCACCCTATCATTTCTTATTGCCGCGTATACATTAAAATACCAATTTTCTTGAAAATTTCGGTTCTTTGCGGACATATAGTTTATGTCATTCCAGTAATGAGAATTGTGGCGATTAGAAAATTCATTCTTTATAAATTTAGCTTCGTCCGTCCATATATTTCTTTCTAAAAAGCTATACTCACCATGGGGCCTCAAAATATATTTAACTGTTTTCTCTTCTGGTGGTTTTGATCTTTCAGTTTATTCAATTCCGAAATTCTTGATTCCAAAGAAGCTTGTCCCAACAAGACCATTGGAAAAGTTATAATGGCAATTATTGTATTATAAATTATCGACAATAGGGTTCCTTTTACGGATTGTAGCTCTGACTGAGCGGTTGTTTTTAAAAAAAATTGTACGATATGTTTTAAAGCAGTTACGGACGATTTCTGTTTTCCTGGGAACTGTAGAGCGAAAGCGTCATACATTCTTGATATTACTTCGTTAAATTCTCTAGATAATCGGGTGTATTCCGTATCACATACTAAACATTTTAACGATCATTGTTAGTTTTTTAAAGTCTTCTAGTAAGCAATCTACTAAGTCTTTTTTAACGTAGGTATTTTATTTATACATTTTAACGTATATATTAAAAGTATGTAAAAAAGACTAGATCACTTACAAGAGGGCTTAAAAGAAAATTAACACTGACTGCTAAAATGTTTAGGATATAATAGGGAATAGACCCGAATAAATAAATTTAAATAGTGTGCGATTGTGTAGTTAAGACTCGCTGCTATTTTGGTTTACACAGTACATATTGACAGTTCTATTGCAATTGTTTTTGCGTCATCTCGGGCATGGCTAACTTGCCGCATTTTTAAAAATGTAAGGAAGTACCTTTTTGAAATAACTCGAAAACAAAAATCATAAATTGCTCTTATTTTTCGCCTTAAGTAATAGCATGAGTATAGTATGAGGCAGAAAAAATAGAGTATTCTATTTGAAATTTTTGACTTTTCTGCATTTTTCGGGACTACTGTTTTAACAATTTTTATGCACGCTCTGTATAAGATACACTAATTTTTATGCTCCATTTTGAGCCGCTTACCTTCAGTCTATAAGTATCCACTTTCCGATTGAAGAAAACCGGAAGCGCACATGAAATACTAACGTTTTTTTAAGGGATTGCAAATGTGTAGTACTTAAATTTTAACAGGAATTTTAGGCGCAATTCAAAAATATACAAGGTTATTTGTCAACGTGTATACCGCATAAAGCGCAAGAGATTTTTGCATATTCTGCTTGATCCATATTAGTATATACTCAAATTTTTTGATATTTTTTTCGTGAATAGTTTTCCACATATAGATCGCTGACATTCGTCGTGACGCCCTGGTTATATACGACTGCAACGCAGTAATAGACACATAAAATATCTGATCACTCAGACATTGGGACAACTGCTTAGGAAACACGTGGACTCCTTTATACAATACATACCCATATGAAAATCGGAATTAAAATACTTATTTCATCAAAAGTAAACATAACTATTCTTATAATTGACTAAATAGATAAACGAGGTTCTTTTTTAAATTAATTAAATATCTATAGCATTCTGCCCTAACAACTACCATCATTTATTACATGAACAACATGATCATAAATATGTCAAGAATAGGAACTAGATTAGAGGGAATATACTAGCAAACGATAAAGCGGGCATACTTATATTAAAAAGCATTTCTACAGCTACGATTAAATTAAATTTTCAATATAATGCTGGAGTCAAAATATTAAGGTGAGCACATAAAATAAAACTTTATCGTATTTTTCACTTTGGTATCGTCCAGAAAAAAAAAAATTAGTAAGGAAATAAAAGAACATTTAGAAAAATTTTGGTAAATACCAAAATAGATGTTTGGTCAAAAATCAAAACACTTGTTGAAATAAAAACTATACTGAAAACTATGCCATAATGAGCTCCACTATAGCGCTGTTTCCGATTATGAAATTGCTTCATTACAGTACGGAAATAAAAAAACTGCATTATAATTATATTTGCCAAATTTCTCATTCCATGAATAGCAAGCACTCGTTACTAACCCAGAATAAATTCTAATGCAAATATATCTGCATCTATTTGTTAGAAAGTTACTAAAAAGTTTTTTTTTTATTGACATAACAGCTAAAAGCGTATTACTAGAGAGAGTCAGGTTAATTAGTAATCCCTAGTTAGTTAGTTAGTAATTCTCATAGTCAGGGATTATTATGAAATACAAAAATCAATGTGCTAATATTACTACAATAAAGGATCAAAGGGCTATAGAGTATGAAACAAGCTATGTTGTTACCTGTATTCTGTAGTGCTTTCCCTAATTAATGCTTTGTGACTGATGTTTCTCCAAGTGCAAAGCGATTGCGGACACAACAAATTATTTGGTATTGTTTGATTCATTACATACATTTCCTATGATTAACAAATGTATAAATATAAAATATTTATTAATCGATTGACATTGATCCAACGACATTAGTATCTGATATAAGTTTTACTCCGAGAGCCAAATAAAACAATATCATTTTTATGGGATTGTTAATAATAAATCTACTGATTAATATTGGAGCTTAAATGATTTAATGATAAGAACAAAATGTAAATGCTCTAAGATTAGAACATAATGGGATGTTAGCTAGATAATCATTTTGGAAACAAACAAAGTTAGCTCATAAAATGATACCTACCAGGACCATTTTAATGCAACAGGTACTGTTATAGATTCAAGAATTATAATGATTAAATGCATTACCGTATATGACTAAACATGTTTTATGGGAAAATTTATCTTGCTTGCGAAAGACAATTAACACTGTGTGACATTTACGATGGAACAAAGTATGGAAATTAAGCTATATTGTACACAAATATATCATTCCCAATTGATCTTCTGTGTCTATAAAAGTGTGCCATCTCAGCGAGTTGATTTGAAAATAAGTATATTTTGTTTCGAAAAACCAAAGAAATTGTGTTACATGAATGCTGACAAAGGAGGATTAAAGAAGTTGAACGGATGTCACTGATTTCAACCAACATTGACTGGAAACTAATATGACGTGTAAATCTAGTGGACCTTATGCCTATTGTTATAGTAAAGATTGGCTTATATGTAGATTTCTACCACCTGACGTCTAGATATGTGTTGTGTCAGGAAATTTATAAATTATTATTGCTACTATAAGTTTTTAGGTGAACTTAACAGTATTGTTACGTACCCTCGTATATTATTAGTTTATTGAACTTCACCTACCTGTATCATGACATAATTATTCACCATATTTGGAAGAAACATAATATGTAACATGTGTAATCTTATCTGCCTCATATATTTTCATAAATTTTATAAGCACAAACTCACGTGCACTTTTGATATATGATCTTGTAGGATCGTAGAGAACGTTGGCACGTGTTATGCGCAATTTTCGGTTGTGGTATAAAATTTATGGATAACTTATCTATGGATAAAAAAATATAATTTTTTTTGTTAATTTATTATTTTAAAATGTTTGGAGGTAAAATTTCTGTAGGTAATAGGTTAGGTTATAGTGGTTCTAAATCATAACTAACTAACTAACTAAATCATTTTAAAATTGGCACGTTTAGTTGAAACCAAAACCTTTGAATGAGTGGTTCTGCATATTTATAATTGAGAAAACGTCTTAAAGAGAGAATATTATAGCACTAAGAAATAAGAGTTGCATATTAAAAAGACGTCGTGTTTAGAAAACGGTGTTAAATCACCCAATAGACCGCATACATTTAGTCAAACAGCTAGTAAATTTGTCTAGTCTAGATCAAATAAAATGTGACTAGAAGTATTTTGTAATTCCACGTGTCAGTTAAACAAAATAACCCCTTAGCAATAGACAATACTTGACTATCTTTGCTCGTCAAATTTAAACTCTTATAGTTCTCGACAAAATAACACGAAAAGAGTGTGGACCTCTCCTGACTATTAAATTAGTTAAAACGGTGTTAAAATTTTCAACAGTGCAGTTAATTTCCTCTGTAATGTAAAAACGATAATTAAAGGAATTTATTAAACCATATTATGTAGCATAGCTTTGTCGTAGAGCTGGTGGTTAAGTTATATAGTTCACTATTATATTTAATGCATATTCACGTCAGTGTGCTGCACAAGCATATTTGCAACACCTATACATAGGTGAACAAGTGCATCTAAATGATGTCGCCATATTTACTCCCAAAGCTTACCGTGTATAAATCATCCATTACATTTATGAATTGTAGCCTTGACTATATAAGCAGTATTTATGCTGCCTGATAAAAGTCTCCAATTGATTTCTAAATCACTTGTAAGCCTACAACTTATTCGAATGAGTTACTAACCGACAAGTGTTTTTATTTGATTTAAATCGAGGTAAGATTGTTCGTTGCCAAATACTGCTGTCTGGATGAAGGCTGGCTAGGTGGACGATCTATTGTCCACCTATTTAGCCAACATTCATTTTAATTAAAGGAAAGCATGACGTATTTTTGTGTCAACATTCGAAATGAGTAGTTTATAAAAAAAGTGTTTCTGTGTTGAAGTATTAAAGTTTATGCAATAATGAGAATACAAGTAAGAATGTCTATTTCATATTGGCGCGAAATCGTAAGAAATATTAATTTGATTTTCTATTTTAATAATTTAATGCCTAATACCCTAAGACACTAAATCATCAAAATAATAAAGACCATTTTCAAAGAACAATAGCAACAATGGCTTAATTAAAGCGTGGTTAACACCGCATTTATGTTTTTGATTGTATGACGGCAGTCACTCACACAGCAAAACAAACAGCCATCATCTTTATTTTTTGTAGTTTACTATGAACGTTTGAAATAGAATTGGTATACATTAAGTTCAATCAAATAAACTTTTTATGTTTTGATAATATAAGAATAAAAGTATAAAACCCTGTAAGTAAATGAAATTACTATTCAACAATACCATATTGCATAAAATTTTAATTCCCTGTAAAATAAATTATATCAAATAATAATGCATAGATTAGAAAATGATTGAAAGAAATTAGTACTCAGAATCCTACCAATAATTTAGATAAATATTATTCTAAAATAGAATATCATTTATTAGTGGTGGGCATTATCGACAGTCGGACCAACTATCGACAGTTATGGATAGTTAACTATCGATAACTATCGATAGTTGACTATCGATAACTATCGATAGTTGAATATCGGATATTTACGTGAATATATTGTACTGTATAGATACTTTTCAAATAATGTATTGTTACATCAAAGTATGTATTCGCCGGTATCTAATATAGAAACGGCTTTCTCTTTCTACATTATACTGTTACAGTTACTGTGTAACGTCAAACAGTTAGTATCCTAAAATATTACTTTTATTTTATGTGAGAGATGACTTTTAAGATTTGTTTCTTTTTTGTGGGGTTTGGCCATAAATGGAACAGCTGTAGTGTAGTTTTTATTGTCACAGAAAGGAAGCAATAAACCAACCAGCTTTACTTTAGTTTCGCGAATTCTATAACAATGTCCCTTTAGCGTTGACCGTCTTCAACAAAGAAATACCTTAACTCTGTCGTCGCTTTAGTTAAGTTCGTTTATGCATTTCATTGTTCTTAATTCGATTTTAGTACCTCTTATATTAAATATATAGACTAGTCAGGTATCATTTTACCCATCATTCACTTACTATTCCAAATATCTCACGATTTTGTATTCTAATTCACTGGCTGGTTTTGTTCATCTCACCTAGTAATTGTTTTTTGCTAGTACTGGTACTTTAAATAGTTTTTGCGGTCTTTTTCGAGAAATAATTTAAAATAACGAGTTCCTGCGTTTATGCATAACAGAAAACAGGAGCTTCAAACTTCTGCAGAGACCATGAGGAGTCCAGCTTAGTGTGTTTATTCACGCGCATCTCGTGTGCAAGTTCTATATTTTCTGAATTCTGCTCGAAGAACTTCCTTCAAGCCCCCAGATCTTCCGCCAAGGATTTACGTGCTCACACAGTTATCTAGTTTGTCTAGTATAATCAAATATACGTTTTCTATTTTTTAATTGGCTGTACTATCCACTTTCGAACTGTCGATTATAACCTAATTTGATGAAGAAAATGTGGTAAAATTACCCTAAAAATAGAAGGCAACTGGGCTACCTCCTATTTTTGGGGTAAATTTACACCTATAGGGGATATTTCACATACTTGTTTCACTTGAAAGTGTGGTAATTTTCCCTGGTAAATTTACACCTCTAAAGTAATATTCCCTACCACACAGATTTACCACACCTTCAAGGAATATTCCAGCAGTATGTGAAAAATCCCCTATAGGTTAAAATTTAACCCAAAAATACGAGGTAGCCCAGTTGCCTCCTATTTTTGGGGTAATTTTACCACATTTTTTTTTTTAATGTGTAGATTAGAGTAACAACAAAGAAATTAGAAATAATTGATTATTAGGTTGTTTTATTATTCAGAAATATTAAGTTTCAGTTATCTAATAACATGTTTATGTTTAATAACTGTCTTTCTACCATTAAAGAATGCGACTTCACGTTTCCTAGAAAAGAAAAATAAATGTAAAAAAACATACGAAATAAATATATTTTTATAATACGTTCTTCCAAGCATATTATTAACGGTGTATTCACCTCAATTTCTTCAAGTTTAGATTTATCCTGAAAAAATTTATTAAATTTAGCATTTAAAAATATATTGTATGTATATATTAGTGCTGCAATACCCCTTTATGTGAAACCGGGGTTTGGATGCAGTGATTAATCGTCTTCAAAACAAAAAACTGGTTTTCAAAATCAAAACCGGTTTTTAAAATCAGATTATTGCGCCTTAAATAGGTTTTTCGAATTTAAAATACATAACACCTTTAAAAAAGTAACACGTATTTTTTTAGTTTAAAATTGGTTTGGAAATCCATTTTAAAAACTGAATTTTAAAAATCGGTTAACCGGTATATTTTAAAATGAAAGAAAAAAAATAATTTACTCCTTCAAAACGAAGATTTTCTGTTGTTTAAATTGAAAGGTTTGATATGGTAGTTTTCCCTCGAGTCACTTGCTCGTTGAAAATTTCAAATAAATGTACTATAACTTATAGCAATAATATTGCCAAATGCTATTGAGGTTAAGTTGCCAGTATATCATATTACATATCCATACGCAGGTATATGTCTATTATTTATATGTGCTGTCATAGCTAAGTACATGGTAATCATCTCAATACATAATTAATGTAAAATGAACTCACCTCAATGTTTATTTGCAAAACAAAATCAAAAACACACCATTCACATTTATGCGTTGCAGCCATCAGTCTAGATGCCGCACTTGTATTCAAACTGCGTACCTCAAACGCTTGCGCGTTGTATAGTCGTACGTCGTAGTTCTCGTAACGGTTTTAATTTTTGATCAAGCGACATAAATGTAATGCAATGTTAAAAAAAACATTTTTAAACATTTTGTATTCCAACCAAATAACAGATAATAATATACA
Organism: Protaetia brevitarsis; assembly: GCA_004143645.1. Classification (NCBI taxonomy): domain Eukaryota; kingdom Metazoa; phylum Arthropoda; class Insecta; order Coleoptera; family Scarabaeidae; genus Protaetia; species Protaetia brevitarsis. Next base: position 435,205 of record RXPK01000295.1, read on the forward strand.
AATAAATAACAATAACTTACAAATCAGAATTTCACGTCACTTGTGTTGTCCATATTGTATTTTTACCAACATAAAGGGTTAATATTCCACGAAATATGTTATTTTCCTTGCTACTAAGCAAATTTCCCCAAGTGGGGGAAAATTACTTCATTTGTTGAAGTATTTTTTCATCAAAATCGGTTTACCAGGCAAAATTATTGGTGTAATTTATTTACCTTATATTTCATATGTTTTTTCACACACTAGTGAGGTAAATTTACCATCATTTTTTAGAGTGTGTACACACCTTTTCAAAAATAACATAATTTCAATTACTTCGCGAGTATTTTACTTTATGGTCTAGTTATTGAGTATACCTATAATTAAGTGTATTTTATTGTATAGATCGTAAAAGTCATAAAATATCAATAGGATCACGTCATCAATACGAAAGTGACCCATAAAAAATATATATGAAACTTAATAACCAACGCATCCGGATAAGATTGCAAAATAGGTTGTATTAAATTCGTCCATCTCCCGCTTATAGATCACTGACAAGTATCGACTAATAAATTTATAACGGGCACACCTGTACGTTCGCATTTACCACGCATATACGTCCTCAGTCCTTACGAATAGACACAAGTCGTATTAAATGGCAATCAACAAACCGCGAGCGATTTTAGTTGGCCAGTGTTCATATTGCCGTGACAGTAGTATGTACCCGGGTTCGTAGTCGCCATCGACGTAGTTTTATTTGTCGTCGACCGGGATTACGAACTCCGAAACACTTTCATCGACTAATGCAGCTCGTACGGTGTGTGTAGTCATCCTTCTTTGTTCTTACCTCTAAGCGTTCGCGTATTGTGGTGTGTCACGCGTATGGCGTAACTGTGCGAAAGCTGACAGCTGAAGAGTGTATTTCATTATGTGGTTTGATAATATTGACCCTATATAGTGTTGTTTACTTTAGTGTTAATATTTATTTGGGTACCGATAGTATAGTTACCTTTTGATGTGTTCACCAGAATTGTCTGGATCCCCGCAATTTACAGTGCTAAATAACAAAATTTAAATTCGGTGTATGTTTTTCGATGTGTTTTGTAAATTTTCGCTTAAGAAGATGTGGTATCCGTGTAAGTTCTTTCTACAGACTGTAACTCAAAAGGATACAGGTAAATAATCTAAAAATATTTAAGTGAAAATTTAAATGCAAGGCAATGCAGTGTGCAAATGCATGTGTCACGATGACTCGGTTAAATTTTTATATGTGTAAGCGTTTACCATCCATAGGACACATAAATGTAGTTTTTCTATCGTCAATACTTCCAAAGTAGTGCCCCATCCTGACATTTCAATCAGAACCTATTATTTTTGTAAAGGCGATTTGAAGTTAATGATATTTGGTGGTTCTAACACCAAAATCACAAATACATACATAAAAATTGAATAGAATTTAAATACGTACCGGCTGTGCGAGAACTATGTTACTAACTTTAGGATAGAGACCCAACTTAATTCTAAAGATATTTCCATGAATTTCAGTTTGCAAATGAATCGAGATATAAGTTAATTTCGTCTTGCATGTTATACCGTTTACCAACTAGAAACGATATTCTCTCTAATTTACCCCGCCGTGTGTATATTATATTTTTTGGGAACGATGTGTACCGGGTCTTTTAGGAAACAATTGGGTTTTCATATTTTTTTAGGTTTTCAAACAATATCGAAATCCAGGATACTTCTCGAAGTTTCCAATGCTGTCTCAGGAATTATTAAAGTTGAGACTTTTAACCGTTGTTAATAGAAATTGTAAAATAGACAAACGTGCGGAAAAAATTGATATGTTCTTGAAAACATTGTAACTTTAATCAACAAACATATAGAAAAACGGTTTAGGAGTTTTGCGTAGCCCATACGAAAGCTTTCAAAAAACTGTGGTATGCTAGTGTGAACTCCAAAAACTCGAATTATTTCAACACGCGAATATCGAAAGATTTGCATTGCATCCCTTGATGTTTCGGCTTGTTATATTTTTTTATAGACATTCATCAAAGTTGGCAGTTCCATCATTTGTTACACCTTCAAAAACTTAGTTAAACTTACAAAAACAAAAATCTAAAGATCTTCAAATTGCCTCAAAAAATAACCTTAACAAGGTTAAAAATATACAATAAAAAATAAACAACTACATGCACTTATTTCTGAAAATCCCGACGCCTTGTATTATCATTGAGGCTTCATACTGACCCTTTTAGAGAACGCAGGCAACTTAAATCGGTAAACTGGCAAACCCGCTGCCCCACAAAATTTTAGTTAATGCTAGTATATCTATATTTTTTTAGGAGAGGCAGCCAAAGCCTACACTCCATTATCTGATAGGGATTTTTTAGTTATGTTGCATTATTTAAGTATGTTTAATTTTCTTATAGAATTTTGTATTAATATATCAATTTATATTCAATATTTATCTTACCAAAGATGAATATTTTTTGGTTCATATTTGATATCGACAAAATTATATCATAATTTGTTTAAATGTTTATAAAAATATTTTGTGTAGGGCAAAAGAGTTTGCAGATTGGTTTTTTTTTTTAATGATGTTTTTTTCTTTTTTTCAAAATATCGGGCGAGAAGGGATGCGTTAGAAATGTTTCAAATCATAAAAATTATCATGTTCCGAAAAAAAGAAAAAAAATATTATTTAAAAGTATCACTTCCCTCCCCCTCCCGCCCTTTCCAATACTAAAAACAAAATATGATGACATTTTGAATGTGTCCTTTCTCCCGCTGTTCAAAGAAAAAAGAAAAAAAATCTGTATCATATGCTTAAATCAAATTCAACTGGTATTGCATGTGGCGTCAAAACGTCCCGGCGTCGAAACATCCTCGCGTAGAAACGTCCTAGACTGGAAATAGGAACATGATACCTACTCATTTTGAACATTGAGAAAGGTGATGGAATAAGGATTACACATGTTTAATGCAAAAATCTGTTTAAATATTAGGGTCATCAAGAAATTGATAACAGAGACTAGCCTTTTCACCTAGCTTCACTTTATTTATTTTACAAAATTTCATGAAGTTCTTACAAAATATGTCTACATGAGAATGAGATAAGTTTTACATCACCCTTAGAACTAAGTAAATATGGAATATAATCGTTTAGATCTTTCAAAGCCATAACACAACAAAATGTCTTGTTGTAAAACATTTTTGTCATGTACTATCTCTTTTAAATTTAGCGAGAAAATTAGTGATAGTTATCGTATAAGAGATGTACATAAAACTGTAACAACATTTAGAAATGGTTATGTATGAAAATAATGAAATAATACGATACAGCCATAATACAATACATTCTAACAATAAATAGTATGTAAATGGTTTAAGCTAGGTAGAAATGAAAATTTAAATACAATATAAAGAAGAACTGGAGCCTGTAGGGTCTGAGTTCGTGTCTCATCATGCTTTTTTTTTCTTTTTTTTTTTTGTTTTATTTTCAAATTATTATTAATAATACTGAAGCTACAAAAGAACATTTTGTTTACGCAAAATTTCTGTAGTATCGTTCTTTATTTAGGTGTATGTGTAAGCACAAAAAACATCAACTAAATATAAGAACAATATTCGCATATTAACAGAGATGCTCTTAGGCCATTGCAAACTAAAAGGAAAGGTTTTGTGGGGAGCCAGGATGAAATACCCGTCAATTTCCTCTCTCTTCTCATAATTTTATAAAGAAGTAATCTAAAAATTGATTATTTCGGAAGAGGTAACTGTATTCTAATTACATTGTAACTTAATAGACCACTTCGCAGTTCGAAACATTTTTACTAGTGCTGGGGCTCGACATTACATCTAATTACAGCATCGTTGAATGGAGAGCATCCTAAATATATCCAAACGTGTGTTAAGAAATAGAAACAAACGCATCTGATTCTAACATTTTCACATATTTTGCTAAAATCCACGTAGATAACACATGTATATCTTTGTTACCTTGAACATGATAAATGTATGCTCAAGTATCTGTTTAACTTTCTAACTATTGATTTTGTGACACGATATCTAATCATGCTTACTTAATCATTGCATATAGTATAGGCTGATCGTTAAATTAACCTATAAGTACGCCGTAGTTCAATAAATGTTTCACTCAAAATGATTTTATATAGGCAGATTGGATGGATGTACAATATCAAACAAAAATAGTCTGATATTAATAATGCAAGGAATATGGAATTGATTACTAATTGCCTATGGAAGATACTTCTCAGTGCCCTTGTAATCACAAACTGCTTCAGGTTTATGTTTATTAACAACCTTATTCATAGTCGGATTTAATTACTACACAGGAAAAAAACTATGGTAAAATTTATCAGCTCTTGAAGTTATTAATTCTTGCGAATTACAGCTCTTAACTAATTCCTCTTTATGGAAACTCAAAAATCTGTTGATGTAATGAAGAATCGACCATGCAGATGCAAGGCTTCGGATAGCGAGTCCAAATAGCATCGAATTCGGAGAGTAAATTATCTGGACTCGAATAGTAACTCTAGTACGCACAGTTTCTAGTTAGCTTATAATAATAATAATAATCATAGTATTTATTGATTATTACATCAAAAATTATTGCAATACGATGTTTATAATACATAATAAGGCTCATCTGCAAATTGAACGGTAACATATTTTGAAATTAGAGCATGGATATTGAAAGAATAAATTAAAGAAACAATTTAGAAGAAATATTACAATCTTGTGCTTTACCACGATTTTCTTTGTATTTTTGTATTATTTCAATAGTAATGATAACACGTTATAACATAATCTTTACGGCTTTTATATTGGATAGAAACAATTATCCTTATCAATCACTAGAAGCAGGTCGAGCTTTATGGTTTCCAGTATGAGTAGCTAGCAAGAAACATGTACAAATTGATGTCTTTGACATTACTTTTATATGGGATTACATTTTTATGAGTTAGCCACACGCAACATCCTTGTAATAAAAATGTTTCTTGTTATATTTTGATGGAACCGTACTTTATTAATCTATAAGAACAAATTTATTTTTGGAATAATCAAATACTTCTTTTCGGTATTTCTGAAAGAAATTAATAGTTGCTTCCAAATAATAATTTGTATGTACAGTCACCGACATTAATATTTAGCATAATCAAAGCGCCGAGGCATTCGTTCGAGTGCTAAATAATAATATCGGTGACTGTACATATATTATGCTCTAGGTTTTGACGTTGAAATGTAACAGTGGCGGCCCGTGACAATATTGAGTGGTGGGGCCAATCACGGACCAACTCCCCTCTCCTCCTTCCTCACCCCTTCCATTTTATCAATTCCTAGCTCAGCTTGTAGTAATTTATTACCTTATTTATTGCTATTTCCTTTAGAAATACGGAATACAGAAATACTCATACAAAAAAAAATAATAACAAATATGTATTAAACTTGTTTAATGTTATGTGGAGATAATTATTTCTTAAGAAAACATATGGTGATGGATTTTAAAATTATGTTACTTGTTAGTGCTGCTTTGATATTACTAGTTACTTAGTTCGATTTATGCTCGCGAGTATTATTTTAGCAATGGACAATATGTCAATCAGCCTGCTGAGTTTTGGAACAATGTGATTTTCATATTTATTGATTACACTATTATTCATGTATTAATTACTATTGTTGTTTAAAATATTGTTTTCCTGCATATTATTATTAAAAAATTACCAAAAGCAATTTAAGATTATTTATAAAATTCTTAAAAGCAATTAAGTTCGCAAAGAAGTTATGTATTTTATTAATCCTCCGTTTATTGTATTTTCAAGAAATATATTTTAGCTATCGCGTGTGTAATCCAATGTCATTGTTCTATCTGCTTGAAATATGGCCAATATTTGGTCTGTTTACAAACTATCTTTATGTAGCACAGCTTCAGGCAATAGAAATGAGAAAGTATTAAACGTAAAGTCGCAATGGTTATAGAAAACACTAATTTTAATTATCACGCCTAAAATAATTCTTTTACTTTTACTGATAACATAATTTTAGAATTCTGTATTCCCTGCAGGCAGCAATAATAGTTTGTGGCATATTTTATAATCCTTTTAGATTAGAAGAGTAGAAACATTTTCTCCAAATAATATTCCTAAAATTCTACCATACGTTCTAATAACCATGAAATAAGCTAAATATATATTTTAAATAAAGCCGTCGATTCAATAATTCTTGGTATTGCTACAATTATTTTGCCAGGATACTTCTCTGTTTATCTTATTGCATGTATTTTCTTATCATCTAAAGAACACGCCGAGCCGTTATCGAAACTTCTATGTATAAAGCTTTTTTCTCTCTATTTATGTTTCTGTTTAAACCTTGAATCAATTCATCCTGTTGAAATGTAAATACGTTCCCTGAAAGCTTTATTTACACCCAAAAAAAAGTAAAATTCCCAATCGCTGGTGTCCCGATTTTTCCTGCGAGAAGTGTACATCAGTCATTTGTTTAGTTCAGGTGTTTTTATATCGACGAAAACATATAACACAGAGCACATGAGTTATTTAAGCGAAAATCGTCAAGTAAAATATATGGATATTTTATATGCATAAGCCGACGTATATTTCTTACAAAGAAAGGAAAGGATTGCTATACAGAAAAACTGCTGCGTTCAATCAAATGTCGCACCTTTATTTAAAGGACAATGGAGTTTTATTTAAGTCCCTAATTTTTTGTAATTATTTTTTAAAAAAATGTAGAAAGATTGCATTCGATAACCAACACAAATATCAGAAAATAAAATAGTATTGCGCTTAATCAAGTGACGCGGAGTGTAGATTACTTATAAAAAAAAATAATTTGATGAAGTTGAAATTACACATTCATTCATTCATTCATTCATTCAAGTTAGGGTGGGCACTTGATGTCCGGGCACTTGAGCTTGGTGCTCATTGTACCATCCCTATTGATTCTCCTATTTCCACTCGAGCAGCTTGGTGTGCTCTATAAAGCCCAGTATGTTGCCCAGTGGAAACTTGAGAACTTTCGAGGGCTCCAATAGATCTCTCCCGAAATATTTCTGCCTGAGTACCTTTAGTTCCTCACATGTGCAGATTACATGTAAACTCGTTTCCTCCTGTAGTTCGCATCTTCTACACCACGGTTCGCTTACACGGCCTGTGTTGTATAGATGCTTTCTCAGAGGACAGTGTCCAGTTACCAACCCAGTAATGGTTTTAACTTCTTTCTTACTGCGCTTGAGTAGGTTATCAGAGAAACTACCATCCCCATCCCCTATCAGCGTTTTGGTATGGAGTTGACCTTCAGTCGACCTCCATTTCTTTATACTTTCTTTATCTAACCAGGTCCAGATCTCCCTTCTTGCGGAATCTTTAGTAATCCCACATACGGGCTCTGGACCCATGAAGTGTCTCTTAGAGCCCTCCTTGGCTAGTTCATCGGCTATTACGTTGCCCTTTATATCCTCATGTCCCGGCACCCAAATCAGAGACACCGTGTTGTCTCGTGCCAGTGCATTGAGGGATTGTTTGCAGTCCCTAACTAGTTTTGACCTAGTTAAAGGGTTTGAGACTGCCTTAATGACAGCCTGGCTGTCAGTCATTATATTAATTTTCCTCCTCATGTAGCCCCCTTTTGCAATCATTTCTGCACAGGCTGCAAGGGCGAATACCTCTGCCTGGAAGACCGTTGTATGTTTCCCCAGGCTTATGAATATCCTTTGATTAGGACTGGGCCCACAAATACCGGCTCCTGTCCCTTGACTGGATTTGGATCCATCCGTGTACCAGTTTTCGTTAGCAGTGATTTCACTACGTACCTGGTCTCTGTTCGGTATGGAGATTTTCACCTTTTCAGTGAAGATAATTTCGGGTACCATGCTGTCCGTGGGCATTTGTAGCAGTGGCCCGTCCAGCAACGTGCCCGTAGTATAAGTGTGTCCTCCCACCCTGAAGTTGGGATCCACAGGTTGTTGGATTTCAGTCTAAGGATCGCATTCATTGCCTCCGCTCTCACATAGAGGTTCCAGCGGGGGGAGGCCCACAATGGTCTCCAAAGAGGCGGTCCCTGTACTGTTAGTTGCGCCAGTGATACCCAGCAATGCCTGTCTCTGGACAGCGGTCAGCAGCCTCGCTGCGGAGGACACTTCTGTCCTCCTCCACCAGACTACGCCCCGTATGTTATCGCTGGTCTTATCACGGCAGTATATCAGCCAATGGATCACCTTCGGCTTTTATCCCAGGTTTTGCCAGCAACTCTCCTGCAGCGCCAGAATAGTTGCGTGGCCCTGGTCGTTGTTTTAACTAAGTGATTTTTCCAGCTCAGTTTCGCATCAAGGGTAACACCCAGATACTTTACTTCCTTGGTTAATTGTAACTCCTGCCCAAACAGTCTAATGCCGCCTAGGTCATTGAGTTTCTCATGTTGGTAAAGGCAACCAACTTTGTTTTTTGTGGATTAACTGAGAGTCCTTGTGAAAGGCACCATTCCTCCACCATTCGCAGTGCATTACGCATGATGCCCGCCACCACGCCTGGGAACTTCCCCCAGCTACGATGACAATGTCATCAGCGTACCCCTGCGTCCATATTCCTTTGTCGTTTAATGATCTGACGAGATCATCCACGACCAAGCTCCACAGCAGTGGTGACAGTACTCCCCCTTGAGGACACCCTCTAGTGGTCCTCATGGCGATATTTTTATCTAGCATATTGGCATGGACTACTCTGCCTCTTAGCATGCAGTCAACCCATCTGCTAGTCGTGTGGTCAATGTTCCGTTCCATTAGTGATCGGTTGATCGAGGGCGTTGACGTGTTATCAAAGGCGCCCTCGATGTCTAAAAATACTGCAAGGGCAACTTCCTTTTGATGTAGGCTCCTTTCGAGTCCTTCCACCAAACTATGCAGGGCAGCCTCTCCTGATTTTCCCCTTTGGTATGCCCATTGCAGAGGATGCAGAGGATATCTCGCAAGTGCTCCTTCTGTAATTACACATTAATAAAGTTGAAATTGAAATTATAATTTAAAAATTGAAAAAGGGCGAAAAACATTAAAAAGTAGGTCGAAAGAGGTTGCATTAAATTTTGAAGGTGATTAATTAAGCAGAATAGGAGAGGGAAAGGAAAAGGAAAACTAATTTACTAATTTAACACTAAACTACATTACATTAATGTTTACTAGGAAAGCACTTTTAAAACTAACATGTTACCGATTGGAGTGATATAAATCTAATGCAAAGATCAATGTTAGCAATTCAATATTTATATTTTATTTTAATTCAATAGATTGGTAATAATGATTGGAGAGATTTTATCAATACGGGCAGGGCTTAAGAAATACAGATTTTTTAGTAGATTCAAGGCACATTTCAGTAGATACTTGAAAACAGTAGTGGATCTACTGAAAAATCAATTGACCTGGCGACACCGGTAATGTAGGCGTAAAAGGAATTATGTTGAAAGATGACTTGATAAGAGGTCGCTGTTACAAAATATGTAAATCTGTATAGGTAATATATTAATCACATAATCACAAAATATATAACAATTCCTGTTTCCAAAACTTTTATCTAAAAACTTGTATCTCAAATTAAAATAATAATACAAAATCAAATTTACACAAAATTAAAATAAAAAAATATTACAAAAAAGATAGCACATGTATATATATAAAATTAGCTATCAAAATGGTAATAGTGAAATATATTGCTGAAACTATGCAATATATAGAAAACAGGGGTTAATATAACAAAAATCTTACATCTTTAAAAAAAATACGAAATACCAGATAATCAAACATTTGATTTCAGTAATATATGCGTTTTAAATCGAGAACAAAATTTTAGAACAAGTAATACATGTACAGTGCAAATATTTGTAAATCAAAATGTAGAGGATATTCAAGCAACATAAAAATGTTTAGTTTAATGTACATTACGAATGATTAATTAAACGAAAGATGACGTTTTTATTTTATGTAACAAACATAATTTCTATACAATAGTATATACAAAACATAATGTGCAGCAAACTAAATTAAAATATGTCATTATTGAAAGAAGAAATAGGGCAATTAAAAATATATTAAATTTGTGTCTTTGCTCTCATTCATAATTAACCGTCAGAACACAGTTTTCTACGATTGCTTCACGTTAGTACCACTCTTCAATTATTTTCTCCAATGTGTGGTTTATGCAATTTTGCCAGATGTCTGGTGCACAGCTGCTTTCTTGCCACATTTCTAATACTTGTCTATCGCCATAACCATCTCGACCAATATGCTTAGTACAATATCCTTTCGCATGTGCCCATATCAACTCGATAGCATTGAAATCGCAGTGATACGAAGGAATTTTTAAAATTTCATGTTCATGTGCTCGAAGTAATTTCATCAATAACATAAACCTTCTCTTTCTTATGTCTTTTGGTTATTTTCAGAAGTTCACTCTTATTCATCGTATTGTTATTATTATTAAGCCACGCAATAATGTTCCCTTTGATCCAACTTTGATTTGGCGACTTCTCAATTAGAACACTATGACACGGAGCATTGTGCCATTAAAATTATTGGTTCTTCTAAATTAGCGATTAGTTGTGTGTCAACCCACTTTGTAAATAAATCACTATTCATATCCCCGTGGTAGTTACCTATATTTGATTTTGACGTAAATGTCAAGCTTGCATTTTGTATAAAAGCACTTCTAGTACATACGTGTATGTAAGACAATAAATTGTTTACCCTCATAAAGTTTGAGTTTTCTGACACTCTTTATGTCGTCATCCTGCCATGATTTTGTTTGATTTCCCATTGAAAATATCCAGGTTCCATCTAGGAATACGATATCTCTCTTTAGAGGTGATGTCAACGTTTCGTTGTAATGCCTTAAAAAGGAAAATCGTAATGCAGAAATAGCATTCTTCTCCATAAGAGCTCTGCGGTTATTGCCTTTTTTTAAATTTAAACCCTAAAAGATGAAGTAAATGTTGCAATGAGGAAATCCTGGTATGTAAAATATTTCTGCGTTCCAACACTTCTTGTAACGCATTTACGATTACATGTTTTTCTATAGAAATATATTAAATTAGAACTGAAATTTAATTGTATAAATGAACTTACTGTTATTGCACATTTCATAAAAAACTTTGCGCACATCAATTTTATTTCTCTTTGACACACCACGTGTTATGAGCATCAATCCTGACTTGTACAAGGCTGTTGAAGTACTCGATGAAAGAACAGCAGATGTAGTTTCTTTTTTGCGCTTTATGTTGTAAACGGTAAGTTTTAATTTAATACTAACCAATTATAAATGACCTCATGGACCGCATCAACGGATATTAAAGGACTTTCATTCGCTTTTTTTCCTAGAAATACACTAGCAAACGACAAACCAACTGTTGGCAACAAGAACTAAGTAATCTACCGGGCTTGAACTGTAACCTAAAAAAAAATGTTTTAGGTAAGTCTTTATATGCTTCTTTAACACCTCTACACTTATTACAAACAATTTACTTCGCTATAGCTCTGAAAAGAACTTTTGGCAAAAGAAATAATAGAAGTAAATACAAATTTAAAACTAAAAATATGGGCAAATAAACAGTAAACAGCAGATGTCAAATGTCAACGAAGCGGTAAATGAATAACTGGTTAAAATTGCGTGGTTGCATGCACTGTAGTAAACATTGTGAAAGATCTTATTTACGCATTCGACCGTATTCTATCTCGCTTTAACTAGTTTATTGATACTTAATAAACTATGGACGTATATCTTAAGTAGCTACGACTTATGTTATATTTACTTCTATCTCGCTTGTGTATATAAATGCTTCCAATTGTTTCAAACTATGCTTGCCATAAAAAAAAAGGTCTGCTCTTTTTAGATACAAAAAAGAAGGATGAGTGTTTGTCTTTAAATGTAAAATTTTGATTTACAAGTAGGTTTCGCTGGCTCATTACCCTCTTCCCCCCCCCCCCCTCTCTTCGTGTATACGCGCGTGCCTATAGTCATGCTTCTGTAGCTCTGTACGTATTTTACTAGAGAATATGAATATACTGAAGGCATATAGCTTAAATACGCTCACAAATATGATGACCATGTAGACACCTAAGTTAGTAATACAAAAATGTTCAATTTGTAGCTCGCTGGATTTAATTATATACCTTGTCCAACAATAGGGTTTATGGTCGATTTAAAATGGGACCACATGAAATGTCCTTTATGCCGAATTGCGCTTAGTACAAATGCTCATTCGCCATATTCTACGCTAACATTACACATAGCTTAAAACTACATGTATATAGGGGCTGTAACCGACTATGCACAAATTATAGGTTAGATTCATGTTTCAAATGGAAAATTGTACTTGATTCAAAAAAGCTTATATTTATACTAAGTATAGTTTCTTATTTCAACTAAGCAATATTTTAATGATATGATTAATACTAAGAAAACGTAATTTCTTCCACGTGTATTATATTAGTATTTACAGTTTCAAGGAATTATTCACTTAATTCAAGCAAATATTTTCAAATAAATATAATTGCTTGGCATCAGAGAGTTCCTTCCTGTCTATACATACATACGTTGGCTTGCTCATCGTCCGATCCAGTAGAATACTTTCATTCGGGTAAGATAAGACCACACGCCTCATGTTTGTTTTGTTGTATGATGGGAAATGCACTACTGGTTGACCTAGTCTTTTATTCATTAAATTATTAATGTATTAATATCGATCGAACATTTATAAGCTCATCATGAAGCAATGGTTTTCAGAATTATAATTTTATATGTGGAATATATTAAATATGGTAAATATATGTTATACAAACGTATTAAAATAAGAATAAAAAAAACGTCTTGCATGTAAAGCAAAAAAATCTTAACAGTGTCTAAATGAATGTGCCAGCGGTATACAAAAATATAGGTACTGTAAGTTTCCGAGTGCAAAAAGATACTCGATTGTACTACTTGAATAAAAACTTTAACTCGATTAAGCATCATAAATGGTTTGGATTCAATGCAGTGTTCCGGGGAATATAAAAAAGTACTCGTTTGTTCCGGAACTTTTACTCGATTCTACTCTTTGCCGATGTTTTGAGAAAAAAAAAATGTTAATAAAATGTGATTAAAGCATTTGGAAGGTATCTTCCCCCCGGTGTTGCGGAAAGAATAATTTTATCATTCAATAAAAAATCAGCTCCTTACCCCTCTCATCCCTCCCGATGTCAAAAATTGATAATATAAAACATTTTTAATGCGTGCTCTGCCCACATGTTGTGACAAAAGCATAATTTTATCATTAAAAAGAGAATCATTCCCCTCCCTGTCATCCCTTCCAATGTTAAAAAAAAATATATTTCAAACATTCTTAACCCCGATTGATGTTTAAAAATTAGGAAAATCTTAACATTGATTGGTTGTTCAGAGCTACGGGAAGCTCACGGGACACATTTAAATACCTGTACATTTACGATTTCAAGCTATCGGGAATTCCGATTTCCAGAGTTCCCGATAAGCATGGGTACGGGAAATCTTGCTCCAAAATATAGTCCAATCACGCGAGATTTCCCGACCCGCCCGAATTAACAGGTTTAGTTATATTAATGCATAATTATTTAAAACTGCAAAAATCCTTGAATTCATGTTGTCATTTTTTCTTTCACATCTGTAGCGTAGGTATACGTAAATAACACTTGTTCCGTATAATCATCGTTTCGAGACGAGCCGATTAAGTGAGAGTCAGTTGTATTTAGGTACTTACTAGTTTTCCTTTGTACATATGTATATTGAATGCAAACTAATTTTAAATATATTTCTGCGTAGGTATTCTTGTTACGTGTAATGTTCCGATGAAAAGTTTACTTTTGCTTTATAAAATAATTTGCATGCGAGGACTAAAGTCTCGGTGCTTGGAAATGGGTGAAGTTAATCAATACCTTGCTATTTTCGGAATGTTCGTCCAACCAGAACGGATACGAAAAACTGGAAATAATCAAATTCTTGATGATACATGTATATATATCCTGCTACAATTCGTTTGGAAAAATGAACTAGACTTCTGGGTTGCGTCGGTGAGTAATATTTCTGTCTCGACAACGTTATTGGCGCTTCTTTGAATCGTTTTCATATACTGTAATCGTCAAAATTTAATTATAGTATAGGAAAGATAGAGTAGAAAAGAGTGCGCCGCTTGAAAATAGAAACAGACATATAGCTGTGTTCTCACCACATGCTTTAACGCCCCATATCGTTTCAATATCGGCATCGGCGCGGATTGCAAGGTCATTTTATGCATAATATAAAATCCTCCCATATTAGTGCTGTTGATATCCGATAAAATTGGGATCCGGATCCTAGAGCCGGATAGTAGATTTCCATAGTGAATCCGGATCCATTATCCCGCTATCAGATACGCATCCACTATCCGGTTCTCGGATCCGGATATGAAAAAGACATAAACTATCGACCAACTCAACGCGTACAATATCTGTACAATATCTCCTATTTTTAGGGTAACTTCACACCATTTTTTTGGTGATAGTCTTAATATATATGCGCAAAATGCACTCATTGCTGGAAAATCTATAATGGTTAGTTATCTATGTGAAAATACTATTTCGAACATATTAACATCAAAGGATTTTTTTTTTTGAAGAAAATGACACAAACGTCTTACTGGATAAGAAAAGCCAATAATTGTTGAGAATCTGTTGCATTAAATTAACAAATTAAATTTTAATTAACAAAATATTATAAATAATTTAAAAATCCTATCCCCTTCAGTTTTGACTTGCGCGCATTTTTATTTTTATTGCCTTGTTCTGGATATATTAAAAAAAATACCTTTGCAAAACGTTTAACGTATTGGGTGCTTCTTTGGCGTATTCCAAAGTAAAATTAAAATCGCTGTCATTTGTTGTAATACTGATCTAAACGAATTCGTTTGGTAACATTTTCTAGAAAAGAAAAGCAAATATAAAAAACATATGACACAAATATATTTTTATTAATACCATCTTCTAACCTATTATCAAAGGTGTATTCACTTCCGTTCTTGAAGTTTAGATTATCCGAAAATTTTGTTCAATTCTTATTTAAAACCAAAATAGTGGCTTCCTTACTGTACTTACTGCATCACTCAGGTGGTAACCAGTGTTGGGCAAGCTAGGGGAAGTGAATAAATTTTTACAGCGATTATACATACTCGTGTTTTGTCGGCTCTCAATAAATCACTGGTTAACACTGCTCCCCACTCAAGGCGCGAATAAACACGAGTGTATATCTAGTCGCTGTAGAAATTTATTCACTTCTATCTTGCCCAACACTGGTGGTAACTCATGACTGGGTCGATGCCCCCTGTAATTGGCGAAAGCTATTGGGGGATGCCAAGGCAGGAATTATTATTATCACTAACAACGAAAACAGCCTCCAACAACGGCAAGCACTAGTTTGTTTTATATTTGCAAATATCTAATAAAAGTAAAAAAAAAGAATTTACTCCTTCAAAATGAAGATTTTCTGTTTAAATTTAAAAGTTTGATATGATTCCCGCGAATCACCTGCACGTCGAAAATGAACCAGCGTAGAACGTGACACTAACACCGAATAATGTGTCGAATAAAGGTTAGTGCAATGAAATAGCGTTATGATTAGGCTGTCCAACAAACATAGTGTTGGCGCCATCTTTTTGTTCACATTTTTCGCGGTGCTGTTATTTACTTCTGCCATTCGTGTTTTTCGTAATTTTTCTTGATTTACATTGATGTTGTCTGTTTTATATCATCACAGCTCTTTTGAAAGATATTTAAGAACATTTTGTGGTATTTTGTAGTAAATATTGTTGAATTCTAATGTGTAAGAGCGCTGAATCGAGCTAAGATTCATACGGTAGGTTTAACTCCAACGAAGCCGAAAGTATTCTCAAGAAACTCGTGAAATAGTATGGAATGTTTGCAATTATTATAAAAAGCAATTTGCGCGTAAACACTGTAAGTAATGTATAATGTTAGTGTGTATATGTTTGTTTGTTTATATATTGTAGGTATGTTTACATTTAAAATTGGATGATGCAGTGGGAACTAACAAGAAAAAAAAACCCTTGGTAACATTCGAACATATGAATGATCAAATATACATATGTCTACATACCATTCCAACTGAACAGCATCTAGTGAATGACTTCTGCCAAGAATATTTTATTAATATGGGTAACGAGTCCCGTGATGATTTTTCTTTTCTTTTATATGGTAATTAATTATTATAGTTTTTATTATTTCTTTGTAATTTAAAACATGGTAGTGCTATATTTATATTCCTAATACAGTATATAATAAATATTTTTTCTTTCAGGTTCTTTTATTTTACATGTTATTTATTAAGTTCATATGAGTGCTGCGAAAATAATTAAGCCAGCAAATAGTTGTTTAGCAATTAATATTCTCTGATATTACATTCTGCAACTATTTTCAATTGCAAAGTAAAAGAAGCCTTTCTTGGCTTTTTTAATTTTTAAATCTTGCCGTTGATAATTAAGAAAAACAAATACATAGTAAAATATGTTTCGATATTACTCAATTACTATTTGATAGTTTGACAAGCAATTTTAAAAACAAGTAAAAGCCATAATTTACAAAAAAAATATCTAGACAGCACTGCAAACCGAAACGAGCTTTGTTTGACGTTTTGTTACAAGGTAAAGAGTCACAGTGTGATAAAAGTCGTGTGATAATGAACATATGATAGAAAATGTGTATTACATATTGTCGCATGTTCAAATGTCAAACGATTGCCATTATATGTTATTATATGCCATAGGTTGTTATAATTTTGATGTAGGTACAACCCTAAGATTGTATGGGTATTAAAAATTTTATTTATTTTTTCGGAAAGATTTTTAACTTAAGGTAAAGAAATTCCTTTATTTTTTATTTTACTTCAGACGCTGCTTGACTTTTATTTATATTAAATTCATTGTTTCATGCTACCTAATATTGTTGCATTTATTATTATCATTATTATTATGATTATAAATATTGTATTTCAGTATCTATTCCAGTGTCTGTGAATTTCGGGGGGCATAAATGTATCCTTATCCATTCGCCTTAATATGTTTCCGATATTTTTATTGTATCAACAAATTTGCCCATTTTTTTTTTATACTTACAAGTAGCTGAGTACAATACATGAGCACATGTGCACACAAAAAAATAATTACTCAATTTGAATACTTCCTATATAAGCAAGAAGATGTATTTATATTGAGAATGAAATTTGTTAAGTTTTCCAAACCCGTGAATACAAATTCACGAAATTTTTTTTTAGTTCAAATGTAATCAATATACTAAAATCATTTTGAACATATAATATTTTCACCACAAAAATAATTATTTTAGATTTGAGTAAATAGTTTTTCTCAACTGCAAATTATCATATTTATGCCTTAATAATTTATGTACATTTGATAGAAGTATATAAAAGTATTATTTGAAGTATTACCATTATTTGCTTCCAACATATAAGTATATTGAACTGATAATACTTACCTGCTTAATCTAAGCATTTCTACTATTCAAGGATAATAATTACCCACTAATTTTGTGCCTGTAACACCAAAAAACTTCGGTAGGGGAAAATTAATAAATAAAGAAATATTATGTAATTAAATAAATTTACTGTCATACTTTATAGTTTTACAATGTTAGAGAGAAAGTAGCGTATCAGGATATTCCAGGAGTGCGCACGGGATATTGATGCGTAGAGGTATAGATGTTATGCGTATTCGTCGTTGCGACCGATGTTCTCGGGATAGTTCCCACTTAATGCCTGGGTCTGGTATCTAGTCGGCGTTGCTTACTGATATAATTTCTACCAGTATAATAATTTGCTGGTATTACCTACTGAAAACTAATAATTAGTAAATACCTACATATGTTTGTTAATGTACACACCTACCATGTTCATATATCATCGACACAATGGCGCTGACTTTAAGTATTATTTCAAAGTTTTTTAAACAATCCGTACATAATGCTTTAATATTAGATAACACGTAGGTACTTACCTTCGAATATTTTAATGGTAGCATCTGTGCATCAGCCCCATTCCACCCCATTCTCTAAGTAGCTGTGAAACGGCTGGGGTATCCATTTAGATTTACTTACACTCACAACCAACAACACTGTTCGCTGGCCAATCAAAAAGTGGCGCCAAGTAAAGCGTATGTATATGCAAAACCCCTAAACCCTCCTAAAAAAGAAGGAACCAATGACAGATAAGTTTTAATGCAATAAATGGTTTGATAAAGTTCGTTTCAAATGTTTCAACATTATGGTAATTTCAATTTGATATTTCATGTTTTCAGTACAAAACATTTAATAATTTTATATAGTAATTCATTATACCATACCTATAAGGGATTTTATTTTGAATCTACAGACTTTCTCCCTATGATTGCATAGATTTATTCCTTACAACAATAGCAATGTTCATTTGGAGGAAGTATACTTCAATGCAAATATTTATACTATTCGTTCTAAGAGTATATTGTGTTTTCAGAGAATTTACTCTTATGTTCTAACGAACAAGATTTAGTTCATTTAAATATATAAGTTTCGATTTCTGAGTAAATAAAAATATTCGGATTGATAATAGATTTTTTTTGGTGTGTGGAGTCGTGAAAACATGTGGTTTGCGTTATTTGTTTTAAAGTATCTAATTGGAACTCTATAGGATATTTATTACACCAGAATGTTCAGGAATAACCAGTTATTACATCATCAGCTATCGAAACTTAACATGCTTTGATAATTTGATAAAATCTATGTCACATACGTGGTCATACGGTTACCTAGTTTAGCGTATATACGTCCATTGAACTTTAACGTAGGTTAAATGACGTTCATGCGCAGTAGCATCAAATTTAGCGCTCGCGTTTATCGTAAAGTTTTCTTAAACTCTCTCTATTAACCATACATTTTACTAAGACTTATTCAAATTTAACTATTAAAAAATGCAGCAAGCAAGGATTTGTTCGCTAACCTATTAGAAGATAGTAATCTAAAATTTTAGTAATACATCATTGGAAATATGGTTGGTGCAGAATATTTTTCCCGTATCTCTCACCTTACTGCAACGGTCTCTTAACATCACGTAAACGAACTCTCCACAGTATCAGTTCAATGGCGCGATACGTCTCATTTCATAAATCAATTTTTAGGATGTAGGTCAAGATTAAATCCCAGTGGCACCGTTCCCGACGCGACCCAGTCCATTCCCCCGTTTTAACATTACCGAATCGGGCTATGCGACAAAGTTACCGAGAACTGCGTCTCTCCCATCCTTCGTTCCACTCGCGGTTATTAATAGCGGGCGTACAATCCAGCGTGGCGTGTTTACATTGGACTGGCAACCTTCAAAGCTAAACTCGCGTAATACGACAAGGTCTTCTTTCCATCGTTCCGAACTTGTTTTTGCCGAAACGTCCATGACACAGCATGCGACACTACGTTGAAAGTTGAAAGTACCTGTCTATTATGTATGTGCGAGTAAAATACAAGTTTCAAACAAACAGGGAACACAGAAATCAGCCTAACATCGTAAATAATGTGTGTTTGCGGACACCTATTCACCGAAGATCTAATTCCCGCAACTGCCTTGAAATTGTCAAAACAATAGTAGAATCCACTTAATATCACCATATCGGGACGTAACGAAAGCTGTAATGCTTAGGCAATATATTTTTCATTTCTTATATATTATATATTATATTTTTATTATTCCTATATTCCATATATTATATTTTTATTATTTTTCTGTCATTATATATCAAGTTTTTAAGAGCAAGTATAGTAGGATTTGTTGAGCTAAGCATATGGCAACAGAATAAAATTATTAAAAGTGATTTAATGGGCATAGTTCCTGAAGTGATTTATTATGTCCTTTTAATCTAAATTTCAACCTAAGGGACATTATAGGATCGAGTACAGGCTGTTTCCAAAGTAATCTGTAATATTGCTATGATACTATGGAATTCGTCATTCAACTTTATGACGGGATATATTCCTGTATCTATACAGTTGAGTTTTTTTCCGATGTTTAATATGAGCATCTCGGAAACCAGCGGGTATAAAGAGGCGATCAAAAGGGCGAAGAATTGCAGTTTTATGAGCTCTAAATGGGCCTTTCACTTTTTTGAGAAAGGAAAATGCATAGCTGCACTAAGTATCTAAAAAGACTCTCTTGTTATTTCTTTTGCAGCTCTATTATTACTCAACTTAGACACAAGGTGTAAAGAAAAAAGTTGTAGGACATTACGTATTTAATAAGATACTCTAACGGAACTTTCTATTTAAGTTATAATTTTTGAGATATATCAAAAAAAAAAATATTTTTCTAATGAGAAGTCGGCCGATTTCGCAAAAAAAAGGCAGTTTTTCAAAGATTCCAACAATATCACACTTGACATATTTATTTTTATAAATAAAGAAATTACGGCAATTTTTTTCTTTTCAATGTCCTAACTGTTCACATAGTAAGCTGTAGAAACAGTTGTTAAATGCAAATGATAATCATTGGCAGGTGCAAATAACTTACGGTGATCGAAAGTTTCGTTAATTAGCAACATGAATTTTTCTAATCGAGAAAAGCGTGATATGGTTAAGTGTTACATTTTGTGTCTAAAACTGCTGTACAAGCTGCGTAACAATAGGTATTTTCCTTTGTTTTCAGTGCAGTTTAACCTACACTATTTAGTGTAAATCAGCTGTTGTGAGGTGCAGCACAAAAACTGAAATACAAAGGAATAGGTTTAGTGCAGGTATGGTGCAGATCAAGATGTTTGACATATACACTGTTGAAAATATTACGAAAATATATATATTCAGATATGAGGATTTACTATTTTCTCTAGACATTCAGAAGCATCAACCAATCAGAATTTTTCCCTCGGATAGAAATATAGAAACCCCACCTAATCTAATACAGTATTGTATTATACGCACCACCTGCATTGCACGTGTACTCTTTTCGGGTTTGTTTCTGCGTATTAACATATCCAACAAACCACCAAAATGTGACTGACCTGCAAAGTGTAACCTTGTGTTATTAAACGTTAATTCCAGTGGGCATAAAAAATTTCAACATCTTAAAGATGTATTGGGAACAACTATTTACGTGATTAGTTCAGATTTGAATCAAATAGCATAAACATTCACTTAATTTTATAATGGTTCTCAAAAAATCATTTTAAAAATTAGTACGTTTAGTTGAAACCAAAACTTTTGAATGAGTGGTTCTGTATATTTATAATTGAGAAAACGTCTTAAAGAGAGAATATTATAGCACTAAGAAATAGGAGTTGCATATTAAAAAGACGTTGTGTTTTGAAAACGGTGTTAAATCATCCAATAGATCGCATTCATTTAGTTAAACAGCTAGTAAATTTGTCTAGTCTAGATCAAATAAAATGTGACTAGAAGTATATCATAATTCCACGTGTTAGTTGGACAAAATAACTCCTTAGCAATAGACAATACTTGACTATCTTTGTTCGTCAAATTTAAACTTCTATAGTTCTCGACAAAATAACACGAAAACAGTGTGGACCTCTCCTGACTATTAAATTAGTCAAAAAAGTGTTAAAATTTTCAACAGTGTATGCTACGTTCGAATTTCCACTCGATTTGCTTTTTTAGCTCTGAAACGTTCTTTTATTTCCATCAGAGCGTTCTTATATTACCTTTGAGATGCTTTAGAGTAGATTTTTCTGCTCTGGATTATAATCGGGAGCCCGCTGATTTTGAATGATGGGGGAAGGTAACATAACATGAGCTAACCTTGATTTGCTACCTTTCTTTATTTTTGTAAGTTGTCTTTTGGTGATTCTTTTAAAATCGGTGAAATTTTATTATTTTAGTATTTATATACTATAAACACAAATATATACAGTAAGGATTGCATACTACCGGTTAACCGGTAAATTGACCAAAAAGCGTTCGGTAAATTTACCAGTAAATTACCGGTAATTCGGCAAAGGAAAAATCCATACCAGAAATTTTCATGTACGAAATATTGTGTTTATAGATATTTAAAAGTTTAAAGGGACATTTAAAATTAAAAAAAAAAAAACAGGTAAGTGTAAGTAGTAACAATACACCCAATTATTAATTTTATGGGAAATTTTTTTTGTTTAATTTTAATTAATATAGAAAATAAACTGACAAACTTTTTTGATTAGACACGTATAACCTCCTCCATTCCACCGAGTTAGTCAGAAAGAGAAGGAATCAAAAACTTCTCAACAAAAAAAGAAAAAGATTGAAAGTCTTGTAGAAATTAAAAGAAAATAAGTCTCAAACGAGATGGATAACGAAAAGCAACGCAAAGAAAAACGAGATTGATGTTCATTTGTTACTAGGACGGTAGCAAGCAAAACACCCAACTTTTTCCTACCTACCTTTGTCAACAAGTGCAATTTCAATTCTCTCATTTTTTGTATGGATTTTATTTATCTCTCGAAAAAAGTTGAAATAGCATATGTGATTTGTGCTCTGGAGTTTTTTAAGATTTTTAAAAATTTAAAATCTTTTTCTTAAGTAAGTAAATGTCTCATTTTTTAATATATAAAAATAATAATATATAAGAACATCATTTGACGTATTTAAATTAATAGCAATTTTGAATACACTAATTATGAGAGGACATTAATACAACATTATTGTAAAATAACATTAAAATTTGAACCTTAAATAATTGTTTTACTTCTAAGAACTGTTTAAAATAATTAAATACAAATATTTATTACAAAATTCTAATATCATGCCTTAAGATTGTGCAAAATATGTATTATTCTAGCCTAACTTCTAACTCTATTTTCTTGGGAAAGCTCCATTAATGTCACACATAAAAAAAAAATTACCGGTAAACCGGTATTTTCATTTTCAGTTTCATTTCGAATTACCGGTAGATGAAAAAATCGGTAAATTTACAATCACTAATATACATCAGTATATCAGTAGGGCCACTACAGGTTCTCCCGCTCCCTAAAATAAGTAAAAACAAACAAATTAATTATTATTTTTTGGGGCAAATACTTTGAAATTGATAATTTTACGTTTTGAGCTTCATCTTCAGTGCTTTACGAGGTTGAATCTTGAACTATACTTCAATGTGAAAATGTCTCTCTATTTATTTTGTAGTAATAAGCCATGGAAATGACAAATATAGTTTTGACAATTGTTAAAGCAACATTGTGGTTAACTCGTAGTTAAAATTGTTACTTAGAAATCAAGTTCGAAAAAAAAAGTTGTAGTTATACAACTTACTATATTAAGAAAGGAACTGGTTCGTAATTGATTATTTTTGGCCCATTGTGAGGGTACTTAATAGGCTTAGGGTAATTCGAAAGCTATAATATAAAAACTGGAACAAAGTATATGTTGGTATTGTTTCAACTATCTAAAGATACTATAATAAGCATTTTTTTATTGCAATTTCACATTTTAACTTATTCTAAACTACAAACGAACGTACATATGTAAAAGTTTCGTATAATTGCATTTGTGAAATAAGTCTGCACAATAAAAAGATACTAGTTGAGGAATTTAGTAGTTATGAAGATTATGTAAGAGTTTAATCTGAGTGTACAACATTGTAAATGATGAATATATACTTACCATAATAATACGTATTACATAAATTTGATGCTGCAATATACATTTGCGCTCCATGATATAGATTAACATGAAAACCGTAGAAATGCTAAAAGAAAAGAACTGTCTACGTCAGGTGTACGTAACTATCAATTATTTTTTCTGATGATAACACAGTCTATTATTAGAATAGAACTGTAATTGATTCGATTTTATCACTACATATGTACATAAACCGGTGTGAACTTGACGGCAAGCAACTTTATTAAAAAAAAAACGTAATATAGTTTGATTGTACTTCGTGTATACCCGTTTGTACCACCTTCAGTTTCGTTTGTACCTCAAAAGTTAAAAAAAAAAATAGAAAAGGTTAAAAGAAATTTCAGCTAGCAAATACAAGATATTCAAAAACGGACAACGTCATTTGAAAGAGCATCGTTTGGACCTCTTTTTACATCGTTTGTACTTCAACTAAACCGCATTTTGCAAGATAGAGACAATTCAAAATATATCAAAGAGAGATATTTGCCTATTTTTTGAGATATGAAAAAACGGCCAAGGCTATTCGAAAGAGCATCGTTTGTACCCGTTTTATATCGTTTGTAAATCGTTAAGATATTTTGTTCAGAATTATGTTAGATATATTTACCCTGATTTTGGAGCATCCTATATGCTTCAACATCAAGCCGCCTTCGAGAGGATTTGGTCTTGCTGTCTGCGGTAATAATGTTGAGCAGTAAAGCGGATGATTTATTAATGGCGAGTGCAAGAATAATCTTTAATTCTTTATTAAGAAAAAATATAGGGCAAGGCACTGGTAGATGACAGCACGGTTTTTATTTGCAAAGGTCCTCAATACGGGATTCTCTCGATACCGCTCTATTAATTGTAGTCATAATTCTTCGGTCCATTCCTTGTTTTTGCCGAGATATTAATCGAAATTGCAAATTTTGCTAAATAATATTAGGCTACTAGTATTTTCACACTAGTAGCCTTTATATCTGACCTTTTCGTTCGCCTGTACGCAAATGAATAAGCACAAATCCCGTCCAGACCAAATCGAACGTCCTTTGACGTACCGACAAGCAAACGCCTTCCAACGCTAAGGGTAGCGTTCGATACCGTTCGATTACGTTCGGTCGCTCAGTCCACACCAAAGCAAATCCCTTCCAAGATCTGAGCACATGTACAACGTTCATTAGGAGAGGTTTTACTGTATCTACCTAGTACTTTTCGTTAAGAAATAGAAAAATGAAGGAACACTCCATGTTTTAACTATTATAGGTTAAAGATTGTAATATTGTTATCTTTGATAACAGCGTTGGTATAAAATATAACTATGACAAACATTTTATCTACAATATTTAATTGTATCATTGAATAAGTTAATGAAAAACGACTCAAAAGAGAAGCTTGCATACCGTTGTTTATTACACCTTAAAGCGAAAGTATAGCTGCTAAAGGCTAAACCATTATTATTACTATAATCATCTGAAACTTGATGCAATATGCGATTTGGCACTAGCTGAGGAAAGCTGGGATTTGCAATTATATAAGCATTTTTCGGCTCATTTGAACTAAAACAATATTTGCATTGCACGTTGACGTAATTACACTTCAACCGTTACTAGGACTAGGCCAGATGTTTAATAGCGAAATTTTCTTTGTTAATAAGATGTTTTGAAGTACATATATCTTCTTAATGGATATCACTTCTTTTTTTAACTAACTGTATATGTGATTGTAGACAAATGTCGAACGATTTATGCATACTTACCTACTAACGGTAGAGGTCTACGGTACTTTTCTTTCCTCAATCGCTTTATAAATGCAGGAATTGTACCTCTTAAGGCTAGATTATATTTACATGCACAACATCATTGTGTGGTCCCATTTTACTTCATATTAGAGCACGCAATTGTCTGAGGTTGTCATGTTTTATACCTTCATATATGTGTGAATTTATTTTCATATTTCAATTATAGTAAATAGTTGGCTGGATGTTGTAAGCTATAGTTATTACTTATATGACTTTTATGGGTATTTTTACATTTTTAAATAAAAAGATATTGGTTGCCGGGCCCAGGCGATTTTTGGCTGAAACTTGGGGCGTATATTTGACCCCCTAGCAGTGGCTTACAGCTAAATTTTCAGCTCTGAATATTGAATGGTCTTGGAGTAAAAAAAATAAAAACCAATTTTTGTTTTTAAATTTTAATTTTGCAGTTGGGTTGTTCGATCAGAACGTAAAAAAAATAAATACGCAGTTGTTTGGGCCCTGTGATCATTTTTTTTTAGTTTATATTTTTTGAACAAAGTAGCCGTTGTGGCACAATCACCAATTTTTTTTTGTAAATCTTCTCTTACCATTCCCCTACTATCTCAATTTTTTTCTAGACGATCTAAGCGGTACGCCATAGTGAAAAAAAAAGAGTCAATTTTTGTCGATTTTTGTAGAATATCTTTCTTGCGAAAAAAAAAACAAATGGGTTATTCCTATATACTTTGTATTTGTAAATTATCAATAGCAATTGGTTTAGGATGTTTGTTAAATATTTTTTATAAACATTATTATCCGTTTAATATGTTATTCCCGTGCGGGTTAGAGATAATATTCTTCCTACAACCATAGCACCACTTCTTGCAAAAGTACTGCATGATGCTAGTAACAAGCTTTTATTAATTTGTGGTGGTACATATTCACATCATAAAAAAACTTCAAGCAACGAATTCCAAAGAAAATCATTTTCTGGACCTCTATGTAAACCATTTACCGTATGCACGACAGATATGGTTATATAGTTCATATATTAGGAACATATTCTGCGAATGTAGATAACGCAACTATCATGCAAGAAGTTACGCAAATTGATGACATTGGAAGATATTTGCGTGGTGGACCGAGGTTTTCGTGACGTAAAAACTGCTTTAGAAGGTGAAGGCTTCCAAGTGCTAATGCCAGCTTTGAAAGGTAAACAAAAACAATTAACAACTGCGGAATCAAATGAATCTCAACAAAAATCCGTTGACCTGTTGAATGAGTACATGTTATGTTAAAGCAAAAATTCTGGCTTCTCGACAAAAAATTAGATAATGAAATGCTTCCGAAGATTGGTATTTATTTCAAAATAGCTTCTTTTCGTGACAATCGGTTTGGAAAACGACTTACATCTGATCTTAGTTGCTCTGACGAAATAGTGAATAGAATGAAGGGCCAGACGGACATTGAGAATACATTTACAACAGAAATGGACACAGCCAACGGTTGGCAGCGCAAGAAACTTTATTTGAAAACATTACTTCTGACGGTTTAAGTGATTTCCCCGAAATGACAGACAAGGAGTTGAAGATTTTATTTACTGGTTCATATTAGTATAAGCATGCGATATCATATTTAGCTGAAATGATCACTGACTCGGGTTCAATTAGCATATTCAGTTTGTCAAGGATCGAACGCACATATTGAAGTTCCAAGTTTAATCTCGTCACATCAACATTGATGCAAATGTTTTATTGGCTATGTGTCTTACGGTGTTGGATATTCTCCTATTCGGAGATATGTGTGTGAGTGTGTTAACGGGCAAAGAACTGTTGGGTACTGTTCACATATAGCGGCAATAATTTACTATTTGGCATTTACAAGATACCTTTCAATAATTTCAAGAGCTGCTCAAATATTGAGTGAATTATTTAGGAACGGAAACGAAAGCATTGCAATTGCTGATAATAGCGACGAATATTAATTAGTATGTATGTATTTGTTTTTTTATATTTGTTGATTGAACAGTTTTTCTTTGACAATTTATTTTTTGCATGATCTTTAGACGATGGCTACCAACAGCTTAAAATTATATTTTAATATCTATACAAATGACTTTCTTGCAACAATTTATGGATTTACCTATCAATCAGCGCAACACTCATTCATAACTGAATGCATTTTTTTTTATTATGGCGTAGCGCTTGGATCTTCTAGAAAAAAATTGAGGTAACAGGGGAATGGTAAGAGAAGATTTACAAAAATTTTGGTTATTGTACCACAACGGCTACGTTCTCAAAAAAAAAAAAATAATTGAAAAACGAAAACTAAACAAAAAGTTGATCATGTGATCGACGGAAACCCATCTTTTTTTTCTGATAGCATCCAAATACGCAATTCGCAATCGCGAAATACAAACTTAAAAGAAATGTTTTTTTTTATACTCGAAGACCGTTCAGTATTCAGAGCTGAAAATTTTGCTGTAGGCCATATCTAGGCGGTCAAATATATGCCCCAATTTTCAGGCAGAAATTGCCTGAGGCCGGTAGCTCATACTTACCCGGCTACGGCCTTTGGCATGTAACATTTTCTGCATATTTGCCATTATTCAGCGTATATACAGAACATTTTAGCACTTTTGTTATACATTTATCGTAAATAAAAACCAAATTTTCAGTGGTAAGCATGTGATTGAGTAAATGAACATTATAGGTTTAATAATAATAATAATTCCAAATATTTATCGCATAACCCCTGTTAAACCATGGGTGTTCTATGAAGACTGGTGATATTGCGGTAATATAGGACTGCTGCAATTTCTCAAGTTCTCAACTCTATATAGTTAATACATTGGTTGATACAAATAAATGGTATAGGTAATACAAGAGAACACTGAAAATATCTATAACGCCATGTTTCGAAAAAAATCTCAAAATATTGTTATTCCAACAATGTGGTATTGTATGATACTGCGTGAATTTTGCGGCGAACGTCCAAGAACTCCTGTTCTGAGGATAAGATTGCTGCTGCTCGAGCAATATTTGAAGGAAATTGACGACCATCTTATAAATTTATTCCGACCACATTGGGCACTGGTATGGGTCAAATCCAAAATGTTTAATATCAACGTTTAGACATGAGAAAACTAAAAAGAAAGGAAAAATAATTAATTGTCATGAAAAGGCGCCGCCGCATACAGCAAAACTAACAACTGACACTTTATCTGGAAGTTCTAAACGTCGGTATTAGTATTGTGAGTATCCGAATTATCCAAATTCGTTGATTCTGATTATTGAAATATTTGGATGATTCCGATTCTTAAGGCCGCTTTAAAGTTAGCAATTTTTTATTGCGTGCAATAAAAATAGCGCATGCGCATTCAATGAATTTCGATCAGCGGAGTGCAATTTTACTTGTATTGCACGTGCAATACAAGGAATAGAGCATGCGCTATTTTTATTGCACGCAATAAAAAAAAATGCGAGCTCTAAAGTGGCTTTTAGAATCCGATTCGGAATCGGATGATTTCAAATTAGTGATGTAACGAATATTCGCATTCGCGAATATTCGCATGTTTTTAAATATTTGCATTCGTATGCGCATTCGCAATAAATATGCGAATATTGCGAATGAAAAAGTTATTTACCTGTTAAAATGGATAATAAAACAATCTTTTGAGCACAAATTTGCAGTTTACATTAGAATAACCATCAATAACCTCAAAACTAAACTTGAATTGGCAAGAATAAGACGTAAAAAGTCAAAATAATTCGGTTGTTAGCCAAGTACAACCGAATCGTTTTGACTTCGTTTTGCTGCGGTGATGGAGAAATTTAATTCTCTGCGTGTGCGCATAAGGGCTAATTGGGAGCTAATAAGTGGTGCTAGTAAAGTTAAAAAGTTAATATTCGTATTCGCATTCGCGAACACACACCGTCACATCCACACTCAGGGACACACAGTAGGCATTAGTGATTTGCAGAATTTTTTATTAAAAAAAATAGCAAACTTTTGTTGTAAATAAGTTTAATGGAAATTTAGTTACGTATAGAATAAACACGAAATATGATCCCGTATTCCACCGCGCTCCGTGTGAATTATTCCGATTATGGAAATCATCCGAATACGTGCAACTTATAGTATATCTGGTCGAATATGGAATCGGAATATTATTCCGATTCGTTTATTCGGATTATTGAAATCTTCCGTGTATGTACAACATTAAACCGACCATATTTCATGGAATATGGAATCGGAATATTATTCCGAATATCATGGCCTTCCGATTATTGAAATCATCCGGATATTTACACCTCCAGTCGGTATAATGGAACCCTCACCATACAGACCTGGCCTGGGCCCTTGCAATTTCTCTGTGTTTCCAGGAATTAAAGATTCAGTGCGTGAAATCACTAGTCGGTATAATGGAACCACTACTATACAGACCTAGCCTAGACCCTTGCAATTTCTTTGTGTTTCCAGGAATGAAAGATTCAGTACGTGAAATCAGTTTTTATTCTGTTATAGATTTTTTTGTAAGTAAAGCATTATAAATTGAAAGATATAGAAACCAAGAAACTGTAAATTGTGTCTTGAATAAATTGCATACACTAGTTTCATGACTGACAACTGTTTGAAATATTATAGCTGCATTTAGCATATATCCTTAGGAATTTGTTTCTTTTTTTTTTTGTAACTTTGTCGGTGTCATTGCTTTTTGCAGGTAAGTAGTGGACATTTGTCGTTTAATATCCAACATGTTCATTTCTTGTTCTTATACGGATGTCCATAAAGGTAATATAAATTAAAGATGCCATTTGCATGTCCAATTTTCATTCCATAATTGTTTCTCGTCGTGGTTTAAATAGGAATAATTTGCGAAAGTTTGAAAGGTCTAACCGTCTAATCTACTATATGCAGCATAAACAATATCACTTATTTATCATATACTGGTTATGCCTTACTAAAATCTAGCGTTTAATATATATTTTTAACAAGTAAATAACATTAATAATGCGGGAACTGTAACTACTTGAAGCATAAATACGAATAAGCGCGCAAATACATAGTGGATCAGCGAAAAAATTATAAGACCGAGTGTATGAAAGAAATTGTTATATTTACCCTGCTCTAATATTAATCAATGTAGAAATTTTATGCTGCATTCTGTAATAAAAGATGCATGTCTTATTCGAAAAAAAAAGCTTTGTAAGTTTTAGTGTTCATATTGAAGATGAGTTTTGGAACAGTCTGTGCAGTATTTAATTATACTTAATATAAACTTAATGCATGTATGCATATTGGTAGAAAATCTTAATGCATAATATCGTAAGAAATTTCATTGGAAAGAGTGCAAACATCAACTGTGTATTAATTATGTTTTGAAAATTATATGTTTACTTGTACTACTATGCCAATGATGCTTATTTTTAATGTTAAAGGGCGCATACTTAAATAATACTTAAATAAAGTTGAAAATACTAATAATTTTACAAAGAAGTTTCAATTTTGAATTTGAAAACTGTGGGTACGTATATTTCACATCCAAAATGGAAATTTACAAAAATACATTAGTATACTATTTACAATTTGGAATATAACGCCTGTTATAATTGCTGTAAGTGATCGACTGGATAATAAAACAACAAGGTCGATTTATTTAACGGCATTACGCTAAATTGTCAGCCAATGCCTAATCATATTCAATATACGAAAACGTTTATAATAGATATATTTTTCTACGGTAAAGACCAGCTCAACTAAAAACTTGCATACATCGTTATATGACTTATATGGTTAACCATATTCTTCTGTTCCTGCTTAAGGTAGTTGCTACTATATATATGTACATTTCTATAGTGTATATGTATACAAAATTCTTAGACCTTGAGTCTATGTTGCGTATCCGTCTCTCTTAATCATAAACTATACAAGTGTCCTCATCAATACTTAGGTATAGATCTGTTAATTTATGGCACACGTGTGTAATCATATAATTTTACGCTACTCCAACGCATAAAATTTTATAGTCCTATATTTCGTAACACTTCCATGTAAATGGTATATGTGTTTTACTCTATATATATATATTTTAGGCTAATTTGACGATACTTTGTTTCAGGTGAGTCCTCCACTTCCCCATTGGTATTATGCAACATATTTCAGGTTTGTAGATGTAAAGATTTACTAATATTCTGCACATTACACAATTAGCTATTGAGATGAAGGTTTAGTGTTTTGTAATGCTTAGGTTAGTTGTACAAGGTCTCAGTATTTTCTACAAGAGCGTTATAAAATTCGACGTTAAAAATTCTTTCTATTAAGTAACAGAGTCATTATAAATTGGCGGTGAGGTTCAAATCATCAAATCATTCATTGCATTATATGCCAACTAATATTTTTCAGATTGCTTTGTGAAATTATCAGCAAAATTATTTAATTATCAAGGCAATTTGAAGGTTAGGCTTCACTTAAACTACTAAAAAATAGAAATATGTATTTACTTTTAGAAATATAAGTTTGCATAGTATTTTATGCTTATGCCTTATTCTTTTTGTTTTACAAGAATTAAATGTTTCTTTTTGTATTGTTCTGGCTTTGAAATTAACACTTCAATTTCGGAAAGGGGCATATACACACAAATATTTTTTTTATTACCCCTTTATTCCTTAACTAACTGCTGCCGTGTCGTTTCCTCCGTTGCTTTATATCGTACGCTATCGCATTGGTTTCGTTTATCGTCGGTTGACTGTATTTGTAGCACACACAGTATAACCGTCTAATGAAAATATGTATCTTTTGTGTATTATGTAAATGTCTATTTAGAACTCAAGGTAACATAGTATACACGTACGCTCCGCAGCAGTGCCGTGTGGTCGGCATTGCTCTTTTCCGGTATTCTCCGTTTCTTCCACGATTACGCTCTAGTACAAGTACAAACAACTTTCGGATTTCCGGTAAATTAACAGAACCGCAAAATTTTGCTGATAAGCTCTTAAAACGGTTCTTCTGGCTTGTTCACTTAACATTAAGGTATTTTAGTTAATGTTGAAGAACCACAGCTGTTAAATGGCTGTGTTTACCTAACTCTGCCAAAGTTGTATTCCACTGGGAATGACCTGAGCAATCTGATCTTTAACAAAACTAGGTACCAACAATGTTCGCATATGCGTGAATATTTTTTAATAATAGTATCCTAAAGCCATAAGCTAGTGAAATCGACTCGTACATAGATTTGACTATATATTTTTTTCTGTAATGGCTTTATCCCAGAAAGTTTTCACTTTGTAATGTAATAGACGTTTACATCACTGTATAATACAAATTGTATTTATTTGGCATTTCTATTTTTTGGCTAGATGTTTACTAAGTAGTAACACGTACTCCATCAGCGCAACATACAAAAATAGTTATTTGTATCACTATAGGCCAGAAACTACTTGTAAAAGAGTTTCTGGCCGTGTAATATACACTATTTTTTGGGCCGATAAATCTTGATTTTAAATTGAAAAGAAAAGAAATTTTGACGCTAGGGCGTTTACCTACCTCGGCCGGAAAATGGTAGTATAATTACCGCGTTATTTTATTTTGATAATGAATAATTGTAAAAAAAAAATATTAATAATTTTAATTTTATAAAGGGAGGATCCAATTCCAGTTTCCTAAATTTTATTTAAGAGACAATACACCAAATGTAACATTATCTGGTTTTATTCATTAATTTAATTTTCTCGAGATTATTTTCTAATATTTTTAATGGAGTCGTGGGTGCTATCTTGGCTTATAACATAGTGAATGTTACTTCTCAGGTAATCGAACGTTGCAGGTTTGTTGGCGTAGACTCGACTCTTCAAAAACCCCTCACAATAAGAAAAAACTAATGGTGTTTAATCTCATGATCTTGGTGATCAATTGACATGACTGCTACGCGAAATAATGCTATCTCTAAACTTTTCACGCAAAATATCTAACAATGCACGCGATATGTCGCAAGTTGCACCGTCAGGTTGAAACCACATGCCCTCAACTTCTATATCTTTGATATCGGGTCAAAAACAATCGTTTAGCATTCATCTATAACGCTCATCGTTGACTGTTACTGTCTCGTTTTATTGTTTTCAAAAGAAAGACCCAATTTCGCGCTCTGATCATAATGCACCTTTTCTCTCTAGGCATGCATTAGAGTGCCGTGTAATAAGTGATGACTTTCTTCAGCACATATACGACAATTTTGTTAATTAACACACTCGGAACGTTGGAAATATGCCTCGTCAGAGAAAAAATATACTCAAAAATAACATCAATTTCTTGCTCCTCTAGTACCCAGTCTTCGCTAAACTTTGGACTCTAGTTCTTGTGTTAACTAGATTTTATAGATTTGCAAGTCTTCAAGCAAAATGGACCAGAAGGAGCCTAAATGCCCAAATCCTGCGAACGATAACGAATCAATAATTCTTTGTCTTTAGCCACACTATCATTCACAGCAGCAATATTCTCGGCTGAACGTGTGTCTGAATGATGACCCCCAATGCTTCATGTTTTTTGAAAAAAAAAAATAATAGCTAAGTAGAGAATTATTCGTTAAGTAGGATGATTAAATTAACCATATCATCCCGTAAAAGTCGATACACAATTCACACGGAATTGTTATTATTGTAGAGCAATTGAAGAATTTTAACGTTGGCAATGGTTAGGCGACCCATTTCTTAAATGAGATGTTTCACACTAACATTACTTAGATGTGTCACACACGCAGCATTAATGACTGTTATTTAATTTACAATATGGCTGATATAGGAAACTCGAAGTGGATCACCCACTACTATATCTGTATTATTACAGAAAATATATTCTTTTATTTTATTATGTTATACGAGTTGCAAATTAGGTGATAGTAAAACAGAAATTTAATACTTCCTGATTTTATTTTTTAATTAAAATTAGAAAGAACAAAACTCCAGAAAATATAGCAAAACATATTTTGTGTTGAATTAACCCAACCATTTTCTTTCATGACAAAAGTATGTGACAGATTGCCAAAATAAGTTATTGTAATTGAATTTGGTTTTCGGAATTTGCCGAAAAGTCAACTATTACGTTCATATCGAACATATTCGTTAGTTTTTGCTTATGCTGCGTCCACATTTACGAGTTTAAAAAGAAAATAATATAGTAGTTTTAAGCGAATAAATTTTGTTGTTAAACCAACAATTTAAAATAAATGTGCAGAGATCCAGAATTGTTAGTGTTGATCAGAATGCAATTACGAAAAAAAATATTCAGTGCAGTGCTTGGAGGTAATCAGTTTTCTTTTAAGTGTAAAGTCCTGTATAATTTTCAACATTTTGAAAAAAATGTGATTTATTATATAAATTTCTTGAACAAGAACGATGTCTTAAAGCTCCACAATGGATTTTAGTGACATAATTTGGAAAAAGGAAAAAGTGACATCAGTTTGTAATAAAACACTAATTTTATACATTCAACACGATAAGAAATGAACGAAATGTATTTACTACTAGTGTTATATGTATAATAAACACTTTTGTCTGATTTTTCGTTCTATATAGAATCACTTGTCATAAGATACAGAAAACGTTTCATATAAAATGGAAACGTATTCGAACTCGTTTCCATTTTGTTGGAACAGTTTTGCAATTATAAAACAGTAATTTAAAGTTCCTGAAGTATATCCCGATTACCTCTGGCTCTATGCGGAATATCCCCAAAAGAAAAAAATCAATGAGCATACATTCAGAAGCTATGCCGGCCAATAAATTGGACAGATTGGTGTCGATCCATTTGTTGCTACAAATATCATTCAATAATTCTGTTACATACGTTGGATTATGTACAAGAACTTCATCTTGTTGAAAAGAGAAAAAGGCATCCTTCCCTCCAATTTTAAATTATTTTCATCCAGAATATTTTACCAAATTCCAGTATATCGTTTTCTCAATGAGTGATTCTTAATTGGGTTAAAAAATAGTTTTCTACTTATTATTCCGAAGTTCTCAGCGAAGAACTTGCAAAATATCATTCTTCGTTCAAAATGTGCTTATAACAATAGCTGCATACATCGAAATTCGAACGGTGCATACTTTCTTCCTATAGTACAGTGTTTTACTAATTTCAAGTTCGGTAGCGACCTTCCAAATACAAGTTGTAGGATGAGCATCGACTTAAATTAAAAAATAATATCTATATCTTTACTAATGGCGCTTCTTTCTCAATTTCTGCTTTTTGCAAAATTTGACACGTATGACATATTGTTGTGTGATAATTAAATCAAATCATTATCCCAAGTGGCTTGGGAAATACGCAACATTATCGATAAGATGGAAATATTTTTTTTTGCATATTTGTCATATATCAAAAGCATTTTAATTTGGAAATAGAAAACTGCATATTGTCTTTAAAAATACGTAGAAAACAGTACGAGTTTATGTAAAATAAAGCCATTTGCAAGACTAAAATATTTTAAATTGTTCAGGTAAAATTTTGTTATGAACATGTTTATAGTAAGTGTTAGCCTAGCTTGAATAGATCGCGATAACAAACAAAATACAATGACCAGTTTTGTAACACTCTACATGTTGTAAACCTTTACACTGCAATATGAATTACAATACTACATAACGTTTCCACATGTTTTTATATTTCTATCGTAATCATCTATCAAAGAACTTTCTCTTGTATCTATGGTGCAGCGTCATTTTCCCGCTCGCACAATGAGTCATCTCCACTTAGGTGTGCTTTGCTGTTTCATGTTACGCTCTATTTACTGCACGGCTTCTGTTGAATGAAGTTAAATCGTAGGCGCGTTCTATTCGAACTTGTAATTTTCTGCTATATTCTGTCATGTAGTGCGTGCGTAATGGTAAATGGTGTCGCAGTGACTAGGGATTTTTCGTGGCCGTCAATTCTATTTGTTAATATCAGATTTGTTTATTTTCGTATATATAACCCTTGATTCCGTACATTCCGGGAAAGAAATATTAGTTGAATCATCACGATTTCGATATGTTCGAACGAACTGCAATTATTTGCACTTTGTGGTCGTCCCGGAAATTAATAGACGCCACCAGACAACAAAAAGTACGAAACGGAGTACAACGAAAGTCGTAAACAAAGAACTGGTTTCGGTTTGTTTTCAAGTAGTCGCGATCGCGTGAGCGAGTATCCATAGGAGTTTCGCTTGGTCGTTGTGCGCACAGTGCAAGTGCTGGTGCGATGCGAAGCTTACATACATAGGTCAATGTGAAGTTATCGGGGTTAGAACAGCTGTTCCGTTTTGCCGTACAGTGTTTTGTTCTGTGTTTTTCTAGGTTATGTAACTGTGCTACGTGACGGTAGCCGTGAATCTGATAAAATTCATCCTCGTAATAAAGTGGTGCTGATGTGTGCTGTCGGACATTCGAAAATATTTGGACTAACAAGTTCATAGCGCAAAAGGTATGTCTCAGCGATAGAAATCAAACCGTAACAATCGAGAATTCTTCACCGATTCAATCCTATTGTGAAAAATAAGTGAGTGGTAATTCCGGTGCAATTGTAATTTCTTCCAGCAGTGTATCTAAGATAAAAATAATAACAGACATTTCAATTTGCCCCAATTTCTTTATATAATCAAATTATATTTCACTTTCTAAACTTCTGGAC
Source organism: Protaetia brevitarsis (assembly GCA_004143645.1). Lineage (NCBI taxonomy): Eukaryota > Metazoa > Arthropoda > Insecta > Coleoptera > Scarabaeidae > Protaetia > Protaetia brevitarsis. The sequence goes on from RXPK01000295.1 coordinate 472,287, forward strand.
TAACGTATAATATTGTGTTTAATATAACATAAACATCACATGATTTCATTTATTTGATTATATATTTATCCAAACGAATAATAATCAGAATTAAAAACAGTAAAGTTTATTGAATCTAGCTGTGACCGCTTATCATACACAGTTGAAAATAACTAGGAACAAAACCTTATATCAGTGTGTATGCGATATACTACAAACGATGTACAAACTGTTCTCTTAATGTTCTTTTTTTTTTCTACGGTATATGATAATGTAAAGCTATTGATTGTGTGTAAGTGTAGTTCAAAAGAACTATTCATATAATGTTGATGTGTCGGTTGCCGGGACAAACCAAATTTTAAATTTTGTGGTAGAAGTAATTCAGACACAATATAGTATATATAATCCAAGAAATTTCTAAAACTTTGTATCCAAGTTATATTCGTATTTATAGATACGCAGAGAGTCACCTAAATAACACGGGTATCGTAAAATGCACGAACAGAAACCTTTGATATTTCGTGCGGTATGAGTAGAATCGATAATGTTACTTTGGATAGAAAACATTCAAAATAGGTAGCTGAAACGATGCAATATTTTACTCGATATTCTCAGATTCCCCAAAAACTTTTCTTTTCTTTCTTTTTCTTAAAAATCACATAGGATTTTTATTTACCTATTACAAATATAATACATTATCTAATATTCAGTATCTATTCATATATTACTATTTCTTATAATTAATATGTGAGTTATACTGCCTATAAATTGGTATAATATCACCAATTATAAAGTTGACTATGGCCATTATTATTTTATATATTTCAGTTCTGGATTGTACTATGGCAAGGCTAAACTAAATACAGTTGCTGGCCATTTAAGCATTTCTTTCATTTAAAAGGCTATAACCGAATAAGCTAGTGAAATCGTCTCGTGTATAGATTTGGCTAATTATTCTTCCTAAAATAGTTTTATATATAGTGTTTAACCTTAGAAAGTTTTAACTTTGTGATGTTTATAATATTCGAGTAAACAACTGTTAGGGAGAAAAATAAAAAAGAATCTTTTACATTGACATATTTGATATGTCATTTTAGGCTCGTATATGACTACTGACTACTATACTAGTTGTCAATGATATTATCTTTGATTATCCTACACGTCCTCCCAGTAAGCCAAAAAAATAGCTTCAAAGCATCATACTGTTGCAAAACTGTATTAATTAAAGTTTCGAGCTACTGAAAGTCGGGTCTACGTTTAAATCCGTACTGCATGTATGTATAGCAAGAGCGCATTTTCGACCTGTCGATTGCCGTAATATGATAAAAGAAGGATGAACATTATGATTTCTATCAGTTAACAAAGTGGAGAAATACGCATGCTATTCTGCTGAGCAATTGTGTTTCAGATATCCACTTTGATTTACCATCTCTAATCCGTATGCTATCGCTGTCTAACGGCAAGCTTTCACCGCTATGTTCTACCCTTGTCTAACTACTACAAAATGCTATCCCCACATCGATCTTTTGTAGCTCTCATTCCGACTACTACGGGCCGAGGAAAACGATTAGCTAGGCATGTGTAAGCACAGGCGTAAATTCACTTTCAGTTTAGCCGGCGCGGCGTTCGATTCATTTCCCTTATTTTTTAACAAGACATTGATGGATATTATAGAGTACGGGTACCGTCGTCAAATTTTAAGCTTTGATCGCGGTCAGTAATTTTATAAAAAAAAATGAATATTATACGCCCGAGGGAAAACTTTTTATTGTGAAACAATTTTACGGTAGCAATTCAGCAGAAGCTACACACGATTTATTTGCGCATACGCCTACAGTTGAAGTCCTTCCCATTTCGAGTCACCCAGAATGCAATCGACCGCTCGCAACTTTTCACCCGGTACATATTTCTAACCATTTTTTTTTTTCTAATGTATCAGGTAAAAATTTACAAGCGCGTGAAGCACTAGTGGTAAAGAATGGCATCTATCAAGAGATAAATCTCATTACAAATGAATTTGGCATATCATTTGATATGCTTTTTACTGAATTTTTATTACCCGCCATTGTATTTGCACCATCTGCTCCAAAATTTATTAAATTTTAGTAAAATAGTATTTATTGACAGATCGTTTTTTTTTTATATTTAACAAATATGACGTTTTTTTGCCCGAGGATGATCATAAGATGTAGCAAAATAAAAATTTAAATAAACAATGTTTGGTACATTCTTATCATCTTACATCTTAATTAAAAAAATACAATGAATTGGTGCTAGTTGTGTGCTGTAGTATCTGCTATGGGAATGAGTGTTAAAAATTAATCTTTAATATTTAAATTCTCACTGTAGCAAACAATAAGGACTAAGTACTTGACTTGAGAACAATCTGTAGATTCATCTACCAATAACGAAAACTTAGTTTTTAAATTAGGAGTAAATTTTCAAAACTCGTTTTTTCCGATGACTTAGTAACAAGTGAACACTTTGTTCTGCCGCACGTCAATTTTGTGACCTGTGCTAGTTCCATTCCGGATAGAATAATTGATTTTACTAATTCGGTGAGATGATCAGAAATATTAAATGCAACATTAATATGTTCAGCAATTAAACTAGCCATTCTAATTTCTTTTGCTTTATAATTTTGTTACTGGTAACTATGAATGATTATTTCGATAAAATACATAGGTTGCTTCATAATAGCAAAATTGGTAACGAAATTTTCGAAAAAAAGTGATTATATACTCAAATAGGTAGAAAAAGGTAATAAATTTGGTGTAATACTGTATCACAAAAATCACCAGATCTAGTAAAATTTCACTGTACCTGCAACTCTGGCTCACAGATACACAGATACGGCTGTCATAGAACTATGCGACGGAATCACGTTGAACTCGGTAAAAGACCCGTTCCTTCTTTTCACAGTGATTCGGATCAATTCGCTCAGTTTAGCGACCCGTCCGAAATTAGAACGGGTCGGTCGTGAACGACACATCTGTAATATTAAAGCATTTATTAGAATTTACTTTACTGGGATCACGACTAAGAGTATATCACAATAGAAAATTAAATATAATAATTATAAAAAAATGTTGATGTGAAGTTTATACTATGTCTGTATTATTATATAAAGCATATTCTTTTATTTTACGTACTTTCAATTTGTATATGTCATTTGCCTATATATATAGTAAATATATTTGGTGAAAAAATCATGAGGCCCCCAAAGCGCAAGATCTTATAAAAAAAAGTTAATGTATTTACTTATATTTTAAGATCGTCGAAAAATTACAGATAATGACTATCGACAACTATAGTACAATATACTATAAATCCAAAAAATAATAAGAAATATATGCTAATACGAGATCTATTCTGTTAGTAACTATATGAATTTAATAACAAAGAATTATAAGACGAGGATTGCCCCGCCGTAAATATACACAACAAATGCTTAGCAATTACTGTTCAAATGTTACGAAAAGTGAGGAATTTCTTTAAGAATCACTTTTACAAGAGGCAAGTGGAAGCACTTTAGAAATTGAATTTAGTACATCTTAGCCTGGTTTCTTACGTTTTTAATGGTTATTTTATATATATATATATATATATATTATATAATACAATGATCTAAAAATTTACACTTACATTATTACGTTATTATGCGTGTAACAAAATCTATTGTTATAGATTCTTAACATACTTGATAATAAAAACAAGCATCATAGAGAAAGATGAACACAATTTCTCCGACAGAATCCATATTTGAATGAAATGTGCGAAAAAGAGATAAATTAGAAATCTTAGGTCTAAGCTACTCAATCAGATGAGAATGTGGTGACTGTAACGAAAAAGTTGCAAATAAGTTGGATATTTCATTAATATACAATCATATTACTACAGTTGAGAGAATGCCTTCTGAACTTATTTCTGTTGAAAGGCCAGCAGTAGTGGAATTGAAGTTGAATAATCCAACAAAGAAAGATAAGTTTAACTAAAAAGCGAGCTGTCATCTTGAGCTGGGTTATCGTCTCTGATACTTCTGGTGGTAAGATTTCAATATTAGAGAGCCTACCATCGAAATTGAAGAAATTTCTCTGGAAAATAAAGCAAAACGCAAAAGAGCATGAGGGGAAATTTGTATTGGTGAAGAATGGCAATGTTTTCGTATTTAAATCCTAAATTTTATTATTAGATTGTGACGCTTTATAACAGATAATTTTGCCTTCATACACCAGTAATGATTTTTTGTGCAGATCGGAGTTTTGCGACAGTTGACTATTTTCTGGATAGAGGAACTATAAATCAAAATGTTACTTTTTTACATCTTACATAAGATCGCTGCGGGCAGTCTTTTGAAGAATTTCTTGTTTAGGTGGAGGGATACCTGCATACTAGTGATGTCACGAATAAGAAGAATTTTAAGAGTTCGTGCCCAGACCACATTAATATTACGGAAGATGGATGGATGCGACGGGCGCTATAATACATTAAATATCCGATCACTACATAATGCTGTGTGGTTTGAATTTTGCGGAAGTCCCTATGTAAAACTGTTATTTGAGCATTGCTAATGAACTAAAATGATATAAAGCAGATATGTCAATATATACATACGTGTGTCTGTAGTAGAAGCATGTAATACAACAGCCGTAGCATTAACAGATATTCAGAGCAGGGAAACCATGGCTCACTGAGGTAATTAAGACCAAAGTGAAGGATACAGATAAAGCATTTTGTACCCGGAAAAGGTATAGTGGAGATTTGGTTGTATCTACGAAAAAATATAATAAACTACGAAATGGTACGACTTGACTTCCCATCCAGAACTGTCTCCAACTACAATTATTTAGGGATTGTAACATATACATATATTCATTCGGAGAGCAATAGCTTGTATGGTCCAAAATATTGCTTACTAGGACTCCCACGACGGTATATTTTAGATCCGATTCTTTTTAAATTTGCATACATCCGATTTTCACGAAGAAATAATTTAAATGTCCATACAATTCAATATCCAGACTATGCTTGCATAATAGTTTTAGGAAAATCTTATACGTTTGAAGAACAAATTTCTATAGCAATACAGCAGAGTTGGAGCTTTGGCAAAATAACTTTGAATTATCGTTATAAATCAAATCTTATGTTTTTGGCAGACAATTGAATCTTCCTCGAGGTAGATTAGAATTATAGCATAAAATTCTACCTATAGTTTCGTCTGTAAAGTATCTCTAATGATAAGCGAAAATAAACTTAAATGGACAGAATATTACACCGTGTCCAAATGTGAAACACTGTTAAACGTTTTACATGTTATAAAGAAAGTGAAATGGGGAGCTGATTTTACAGTAGCCATGATTTTTTACAACGCTTGTATGGATGTTGATTATGGATGCTGATTGTATACTACATCTACTGAGAAACGATTACATCCTATAGAAGTTATTCAGAATCCGGCTCTCCGTATTTGTGTAGGAGCGATGCCTCTTAAAGCATTAATAATAGAGGCAAGCAACATCCCTTAGATTTGAGACGTAACTTCTTAGCGGTAAAATATATCTTCCATCTAAATTACACAAATAGGGTGTATTCAGTACCTTCAATCAGTAAGTTTTTAAGGCCATTTATGATCAACCGGTTTTGGAGGAAAAAGAGAGTACCTCTACAAGCAGAAGCGTTTAGTTATGTTAGTAAGTACGACAATATTTTAATACAAAAAGAAGACCCAGGTGTACTTTCTTCAAATTCATTAAGAATCCAGTCATATTCCTTTGTATACAGGTGTTCCAAGAAGTTATGTGAGTAAGCATGCTGACATTATAGCCAAGATAAATACTGTTGTTTGTGCAGATGCTTCAAAAAAATTAAAAACGGATGTGGACATGCCATTTATGACCTAAAAAATAATATTAATGTGTCATATAAACTAACGGAAAAGCTCTCCATATTCGGCAGTGGATGACATCATCATAGAGTCTAACATCAGCAGGATCTGTATTATGTCCGATTCAAGAGTGTAAAACGCATCCTATTCTGCTTAGGATTATTATGAAATTATTTGACTTGAAACATAATGGCCGCCTATTTTGTTTATTGAATAAGGGACGTGCTAGTATTAAACCGAACGAAACAGTGGATTCATTGGTCAAAGAAGCGATTACCAAAGTTCGAAGATTAATATAAGGACATTCTGGAGGGACTTGTTGAAGAAAGCAAAAGACGAATTGGTGCACTCCGTGTGGATACCTGGATGGCAATATTACGTCGGCAAACGCACTCAGGATGCACTTATATATGGTATGCATATCAGGCGGTATCGAGATACTTTTACTTCACTATTCCAAGTTTGGTAACCGTCAGTTTCCAGCACATTTGTTTGAATTAAAAATTGTAAATGTAATTGCGGCAATGATATACCGTATTGGCCCGTTCACATCTTTAGGTGGGAATGCAATGTGAATATTATCGCTTGAATGGATTGCATATATAGCAATGGAAGCTGGAGCTTATTAGTGACTGCGGCGGGTTTTTATGCATAAGTTTATGTCACTATTGAAAGACGTTCGTGTTCCAAACCAGTATGTGATTTAAACCACTTGATATTAAAATGAGAAAATTTTGTGCAACATAGGAAACTATTAACATCCCAAGTCTAAAAACCACTCAACCAACAAATATTCAAGGCAGAATCGGGTAAGTATGTAAGAATTTAAATAGTTTTTAACAAGTAGAAACAAAACAGTTTGTTGGGCAATTCTTTTATTCTTCACTTTATTTGAACCATTTTTACTTAACAGCTACGTTTTCCAGCTTTAGGCATTATTCAGCTGTTAAGTAAAAATTGTTGAAATACAGTGAAGAATAATTTGCTGTTTTGTCTCTACTTGTTAAAAAAAATACAGGGCGTTTCTAAGTTATTGGGTTTAGGTAGTTTTGAAAATATGATTTGTGGCGTATGTACTTGGTTCCTGAAACGCCGTAAAAAACACTACGTAGTGAAACAAATAGTGCAATACCCACTGCTAAGAAAAATTACTACCAAAAAAAGTTTGTTGATTATGAGGATGACATGAGGAACAAACACGTGGAAAACAATAAATGAAGTATTGCAAAGAAGAAAAGTAGATAGGAAACGAGTTGATTTTATATGAAGTTTTGGAAAGATTAAGTGTGACATTGCTGATGATTTTGGTATTGTTTTTATGAAGGCGTGGCTTCGGTTATCCATAAATGTAAGAAGGTGATTTGGGAATAGGTAGTATTGAGAGCCGAGAATCTATGAGGGTTCCTTGGTTTAACTAGTGAAGAATTGTGGAGTAAGGTTAATAGAATTAACAAGAACATACGCCCAGGAATTGATAAAATTGATTTAAAAGTAATTGTATTTTACTGGACTATATGTAGATCATGGATAGTGAAAATGGTAAACTCATCATTATGCCAGGGAAAAATAATCCGTGAACTAAAAATGTCGTTAGTATTTATATTATAAAAAAGTAAGGTGAACAATGATGTTAATTACAGACCAATTTTCATACTTCCGTCGGAGAAAAATATCGAAAAGTATATTGCTGTTCGGTTGATGGATCATTTTGCTAAGTGCAAAATATTAGAGATTAGGCAATTTGATTCCAACGAAGTAAAGGCACGGGTGATTTGTTGGATGAATTTACAGACACGGTTAAATAGAGGTGTTTTCACAGTATGTGTCTTCGTGAATTATACAAAGGCATTTGATTGCTTGGACCGTGAAAAATTATTAGCTCATTATGGAGAATTGGAATAAGAGGAATGGTATTGAAATGGTTTCGTAATTATTTACAAGCTGTAAAGTTTAGTAGAACTGTTGGTAATTGGTAATCTTGGTCCATACTTGTCACCATTATGTAATGAAATGAGAATACAAATAAATTACGGCCTACATAGTTTAAAATGGAAAAAAAATATATATAACAAGCCTTCTAATAAAAGTTTATTTTTGTAAGGTCATTAGTTTTTACTCGAAACATACACATTTAAAACCAACTAACCATACGGTTTGCAGAGTATTTTTCGGTCTGTATTTCATATAAATGTGTTATTTTTTTATTTATTACATCTTAGTAACTAAGGAGCAATGATTTGTTTCATTGTTAGTAATTAGTGCTGTAAGTATCCGATAAAAGTGAGATCCGGATAGTAAATTGTCCGAATGACAGACAGCTCTACTAATAATTCTTAATTTTTTTGACTTAGTAGATTTAAAACTTCATGGAACATAATTAACTAAATTTCAGTAGCAACATTAAAGTATACATGCCTATATTATTCTACCGACATGGGTAAGATTTGGAATACAATCTGCGTTATAATTAAGATTAATAAAAATGGAAACTAGCAGCGTTGAATTCTACTTAATTAGCTATGAAGTAATGGTGGCCCCAGTTTGTTTACATGCACTTGGGGTTGTGTTTTAAGCGAGCCTGTGGAAATATTATACGCTAGAAAGGACATATATCAGCTCACACCTGTGAAAGCCACGCAATAACGTTAAGAGTTTGTGATAAAAATAGATAAATCCATTTCTAGATAGGAGGAAAAAGTTCGTGTCATAAAAATTGATTAATGTGGTTAACTAAATGAGAGTGTGTGTATATATTATACTATACATAATATACTCATCAGCATTAGCGCTGAGCTGAATTGATTTGATATACAATTTTGAAACTTCAAAAATATCATTTTTTGTGAGTATTTTGCCATAAATAAAAGCTCTACTCCGATAAGCCATTGAAAAGTGCCCCTAAGGCCCTAAGGCTAGAGTTGAAAAAGTGAGTGGGTAACAGTCGCAAATATTGTAAATATGAAAAATTAGCTGAATGGATGCCACCCCGTTCAAGATAATCCCATAAACTATCACGTACAGATAAGGTATAAGTAAATACTGATTATGGGATTTTATAAAAAATCAGGAGCTAATTTTGTTCACATCAGTTCAAAGTTTTGATTATGTTCCCCTTTTGAGAGGAGGTTGTTTTAAGTTGGGTGTAAGCTGCCAATTTGGTTTTTGTTATATCACAGACTGCCAATAAACCGTACGCGCATCATTACGGCGCACCATCAACAGTTAGTCGGACATCTTGGAACACAGGCGTCATCATCACGCGTCATGCTTACGTTTCCTTACGTTTAGTCAGTGCCTTTCTAGGGAATATTTGCGTTGAGATGTTTGTTAGTAGGTCAAATCACAGTAGTATACTGTGACCAAATCACAAATGTGACGATATATTACCTAACCTTGCAGTTTAATTGTTTTGTTTATTTACTTTCTTTGTTTTTTGCTTTTTCGGACTATTTCTAATATGTATATTATTCATATTTCTATTATACGGGTAAGCCTTATGTAAGTATACATACTATAGCATTAATAATAGAGATACAAAGAAAATCAGTAAGAAAAGAATTAAGTATAAACTAATATTATTTAATCATCAGTAAATTGGGCAGCAAACACTTTTGTTGATTATTTACTCCTGAAGAAAACATACATTGTTAGGGGAGATTCAGATTCCACTCTCAACCAACTTTCATTAGATTTTATTCTGCGTATTTTTATATGACGTTAAAAGAATGCGTGTCTCTTTATTATTTTTTATTAAACCCCTATGGATAGTGGATACTAAGTTAAGAAATGGTTTTAGGACACTACTTGTGTGATCTTTGTTGATTCAAGAATGCGCAAAAAGTTGATTGTGGATTTAGAAATAGAAATTATCTGTAGCTCTAAATTGCCCACAACTTTAATAAAACAAAAACACGGTTTTAATATTTAAAATACACAGGTCAAAATGTTAACACGATAGATGCTTTGCTAAAGTTTTTTAATGTCTCATTAACTTGATTCATTTGAATACAATACACGCTGTATCGACGTCAGCGATGACGTTTGGGTACCAATATGGCGTATTTCAATTGATGGCGGCTTTGAGTTCAATATCAGCACTCTATTATCTCTATATCAGACTGTATGCATTTGGGTTTAGTATATATTTTCTTCTATATGGGAGAACATGTAAATTAAAAATAAAATCTCTTTAAATGATCTTAGTAGGAACAATTTGTTATTTGTTGTTTTAGGAGTAAAGTAATTATTTATCCATCGCGGTTTCAGGATTATTTATATGTACATTTCACCCCTAGCACTTATAAAAGTGCCGACATACAAAAGAATATTGTAACAATAAAATAATATTTAATTCCGTACACGCAGTTCAAAGTTATTATTTTTCCTTTTTGAATGAAATTTCTTTGAATGGTCTTAGTAACAACTTTGAACTTATAACCTGTGTACCCCTCATACAGGGGAACTAATCATAACTTTGAACTGAGACAACGCAATTAGCTTTTGATTTTTCATAGAACGGCCATAATCACTGTTTACTTACATCATTTTTTTGAACGTGATATAACTGAAGTAAGTTCTGAGAAAAAGATATTCAATTTTTCCATCCATGAGGAATGGGGTGGCATCAATTAAGCTAATCTTTTGTATTTAAAATACATGCAATAGTAGCACTCATTCGCTTTAATTTCGGTTGTTCATCATTTGCACTAGGTCGTCATCTTAGATTTTATTTAAATACCAGTTAGTAAACACTGCGTAGATTTTCAAGGCCGATATAACTATTACTAATAACTTCTTCCGGGTTTCGCCGTGAGTCAAAACTTTCGCTCGACGATTCGCTGTCAAAATGACAGCTTCTTCAGGATAACTGAACTGATTCTCCATGGTCCGACATACATCTTATATACTCCCCTGGTGCATCCAACCGTCTAGTTTCCGCTCCACCGACCGTGACGGTTTTTCGTAGTAGGCTCTTCCACGCGTTGCTTAGGTGGTACTCTTCTTCTCTGTTGACAGTTCTCTATGGTTTCCCTGATAAGCCTTTTTCCTTAGGTTATTAATACTCAACGTAAATCATTACCTGATGATGGCGTATCGCCGAAACATGTAGTGCAATGGATTTTTAAATAAAACTTTGAATAGGAAGGACTATTATCATTTATATATTTTGAAATTTTTAAATGTTTTCTGAGAGGCGGGTACATAGTTACCTAACAATTTTAAACTTTCATATTCTCTCTCGAAGTCCGGACCTGGTAAAGTCGTAGAAAAGTCGCGGAAATTAGGATCTTGCGAGTAAAAGTTATTTTAGTGGTTATTACTGTTAATTAAATTAAGTGAATATAAAGGTGTAATCTTTGAAGTGGATAACATAAATCGTAAGTGTTAGATCTCGATAAATAATCGCTGTAGAGCGAGAATTAACAAAATCAGGCGGTGAGATAGGTTAGTTCGTCTCCGAAGAGTTGATCTGGACGGGCTGTCTTGCGCTCGCGCTTGCGCTGGTAGATAAGATTGCGATAAGCGAAGGTTGTTCTGGTGTATAGAGTTTGGACAGGGCCGCACTAAAATAAAATGACGAGTAAGATGTTACCGAAACAAGGAATTGGTAGCCAGGATAGTGACAGTCAGTCGAACGAGGAGATAACAGGAAAAAGGGGAGCTACGGATGAAGGAGAAGGTATTTTTAGTAGAAGTAAAAAAATGTACAGAACTCCTGTGAAAGTAAAACATCACTCAGATGATAAACTAGACGCAATATTAAATTTAATAAAAGAAATAAAGAATGATCAAAATGAAATAAAGAACGAAGTAAAACAAATAGGAATAGAACAAGGAAACACAAATAAAGAATTATTAAAAATGCAGAAAGAAATTGAAGAACTCAGAGAAGAAAATAAACAGCTAAAGAAAGAAAATAAACATATTAAGGGAGAGATAAAGGAAATTAAACAAGAGTTTGAGCAGATCAGGAAAGAACAGAAAAAAAATAATGTAGTAATGAGCGGAGTTTCAATAGAAAATACAGATAAGGAAGTATTAAAGAACAGAATAAAGTCCATAGTAAAAGAATATGTAGGAGTTGAGGTTAAAGTAAAATCAGCTACGAAAATTGGCAACAAGACCTGTTTAATAGAGTTAGAAGATCAAAGTGACAAGGAAGAAGTTATGAGAAATAAGCATAAATTAAAAAGTGTGAGAAATGAAAGAATATACATTAATGATGATTTAACAAAGAATGAAAGGGAGCAACAAAGACAAATGAGAAAGATTGCAAAGCAAGAGAGAGAAAAGGGCAATGCAGTTAAGATGGGTTATAAAAAACTGACTATTAACGGTGAGGTATGGAGATGGAATAAGAGTAAAGAAACAATAGAAAAAGAAGAGGCAAAAAACTTATAGAATATTCTCCGATAGTACAGGAAAAACAACATAGGACAACGCGGCGAGAAAAAAGGGATAATGAGATGGAATGTGAGAATATAAATTGTGATATATTGGAAAGTGGATGGGAAAGAATGGAGATGGAACAACAGCGAAAGGAAAATAGAAATACCAAAAAACTAACAAAACAGGTTAAAATGCAAAGGGAGATGGAAGGAGTGACAGGGCAAGGAACAAAGGACAACGATATTAGTAATAAGTGTAGCAATAATGGTAGAAATAGTGTTAGATATAGTACAAGTAATAGTATGGGAAATAGGGATAGGAATCACAAGCAAAAGGCTAGAAGGAACAAGAGGAAAAACAAAGCAACCGAACAACTGCTAGTAGCAACATGGAATGTCAAAACCCTACTAAGAGTTGGAAAAATGGAAGAAGTAGCCAAAGAAGTGGAAAAATACAAAATAGACATCACAGCAGTACAAGAAATTAGATGGAAGGAATCTGGAGAAATAAGAAAAGACAATTATATATTTTTATACAGTGGAGAACAAAAAAGCGGAAATAAGGGAGTAGGATTTTATGTGAAAAAGAAATTAGAGAATAATATCTTAAATTTCCGGCCAGTAGGTGGACGAATAGCTACACTAAGAATTAGAACAAAAGGTAGAAACGTAACACTGGTTAATATATATGCGCCTACAGAAGGTGCACTAGAAAGTGAAAAAGACAACTTTTATGAGAACCTGAACCATATTTGTGAAGAGATACCACAGACGGATGAAATAATTTTACTGGGAGACGCAAATGCACAGGTGGGAAGAGAACATTATTTAAGAAATGTGGTAGGAAATGGGAAAGGCACTATTCATCAGGTAACCAACGATAATGGGCGTAGACTATGTCAAACTGCAGAAGCATTAAATTTGTCACTTTTATCAACTAAATTTGAACATCCTAAAAGGCATAAAGTTACGTGGAAACACCCAGGAGGGAACACCGAAAACCAGATCGACCATATCTTGGCTACAAAGAGGATCCAACAAAAAACCACAAACACTAGAACATTACACAGAATTAACGAAGCATTATGAAAGAAAAAAACACACAAAAAGTTGGGAAGCAGAAAACTTAAGAAATGATGAAGTAAAAAAAGAATACGAAGAAAAATACAAAAATAATACACAACATCTTCCAACAAATATAAATGAAATAGAAGAAAGCTGGAGAGAAATAAAGAGTAGTATAATAAGGACGGCAGAGGAAGTGACGGGCTTGAAAGTAATAAAAAGGAAAAACAAAGACTGGTACGACGAAGAATGCGAAGAAGTTAGAAAACAAAAAAATCTAGCGAGAATAAGGTGGATGACAGAGAAAGACGAGCAAAGCAAAAGTGACTACAAAACACAAAGGGACAAAGCAAACGCAATATATAAGAAGAAAAAGAACGGATGGCTAAATGAAAGGCTAGAAGAAATAAATCAATATGGTAACAGGAACAACCTAAGACAATTTTATAAAAAGATAAAATGTCAAAGTAGTACGACACGAAATAAAACAAGAGGTATGAAAAATAAGGATGGAAAAACCGAACACGAGCCCCAACTGATTGGTAGCATATGGAAGGAATATTACCAAAAATGCTTTATGAAGAATGTAATATTAATATAGAAAGGCAAGAAGTACTAACAGAAGAAGAAGAAAGTGAAGTTCAGTGTCCCACAGAAATAGAGATATGGGAAGAAATAAGAAAACTTCGAAATGGTAAAGCTCCGGGAGAGGATAGAATAGAGGCAGAATTACTGAAATATGGAGGACAACAACAAACTAAGCACATCTGTCAATTAATTCAAGAGGTATGGCACCAAAATAAAATTCCAAATGAGTGGAACACAGGTATAATAACACCCATATATAAAAAAGGAGACAAAGAGAAATGCGAAAAACTATAGAGCTATAACTCTACTAAATATAGCATATAAAATATTGGCAAATCTAATAAATAAAAGACTGAAATTATATGCAGAAAATGTGTTGGGAGATTACCAAAATGGTTTCAGACCAGGGCGGTCGACTATTAATGCAATACACGTACTAGATCAAATAATCGAGAAAGCACGGGAATACAACAGGGAAACCCACATAATCTTCATAGATTTTAAAAGCGCGTTTGACACTATAAAACGAGATAAAATAATGGAAGAACTAGAAAGCTTAAAAGTACCAAAGAAGCTAAAAAGTTAATAGGCATAGTGTTAAAAGCGACTAACATCAAAGTCAAATTTCAAGGAACTATAACAGATAAGACGGACACAAATAAAGGTGTGAAACAAGGGGACCCAATCTCTCCAACGCTATTTAATTTGACGCTTGAAGGATCAATGAGAAAGGCGAAATTACATGACAAAAATATCATAGAGAATCCAGTGCAAGTAGTAGCATACGCCGACGATGTGGCAATAATAGCGACCAGTCTAAAAGATCTGGTGCAAGCAGTTGACCGACTAGAAAACAGGCAAGGGACTACGGATTGGTGATTAACGAGGAAAAGACAAAATACATGAAAATAGGAAAGGAAGAGGAAATAAATTACTTAAAAACGCATCAACATACATTTGAAGCAGTTAAGACGTTTAACTATTTAGGGGTAACAATAGGGCAAGAAGCGAGAGATAGAATAAGAGAAAGAATTCAGAAAGGATATCAAACATATGGAAGGAATAAAGCACTATTGAAAAGCAAAGGTATAAATAAACAGAACAAAATAAAGATATACAAGACCCTAATAAGACCAGTCATCACATACGCCATGGAAACGACAGTGATAAATAAGAGAGAAGAGGAAGAACTAAAAGTAGCAGAAAGAAAAATAATGAGAGCGATACTGGGGCCAGATAAGACAAGGGAAGGTGAGAAAAGACTAAAGAAAAATAAAGAAATAGAACATGAATTGAAGAATGAAAATATAGTAAAATACATAAAGGCACAAAGACTTAATTGGGCAGGACACATTATGAGGAGAAGACCGACTGAAATAATTAGAAGAATAACACAATGGATCCATTATGGCCAAGAAGAAGAGGCAGGCGAGAAGGACCTGGAGAGATGAGATAGGCGAGGATGCACGTGCGCTGGCAATAAGGGACTGGAGGACGGAATGCCGGGACAGAACGAAGTGGAGAGAAATAATCAAGAGAGCAAAAACCAGCAAGAAGCTATAAAAAATCGAAAGAAAAGAAAGGAGAAACGAGGAATAATCCACCTCATTAAGCGGATTTTAAAAAACGCTCTAAGCGTTAGCCATAATCCTAAGGATTGAACGGCCTGATGATGATGATGATTCTCTCTCTCTTCATTTTTAATCTAATTTTGATTTTTTTTTTTTTCATGGAGTGTTGTTCGACTTTTTTCATTGTATTTTAATACTCAACGTAAATCCATTACCTGATGATGGCGTATCGCCGAAACATATAGTGCAATAGGTTTTTAAATAAAACTTTGAATGGAAGGACCATTATTATCATTTCTATATTTTTCAATTTTTTAAATGTTTTCTGAAAGGCGGGTACATAGTTACCTAACAATTTTAAACTTTCATATTCTTTTTTTAATAAAATCAACGTAATTATTTTTGATAGGGTATACATACATTTTGGTTAATTCAACAATTGTCTTGTTTTGCTGTACAATTCAAACATGTTCAATTAACACCTTTGGTTATACCATCACATGAAAATGGCTTCACAAAAGTGAATACTATTCAAATAACAAATCGTAGCATATTCTCTCGCAGTTTCACCACTGTTGATATAAGAACGTTAACTGCACATTAATCTAAACTACTCTAGTGATTAAATTAAGATCTTATGCTTCATAATTTTTGAATACTGAACAATTGTTTACAAATCGATCCGGCAATCACTAAAAACTCAACTCGAAATTTGTTCAATGAAAAAATTTTTTTTTCAGTGCATCTTACTAGAGTCAGATTTAACAAAATAAGGTAAAATACTACTAAATGGGACGAACTTCGCTACATTTGCGGGGTTGTAATTCGCAACAATCGTTTTTTCTTCTTCGATTCTACTTATTGCAAGTGTTATCAATAAAAAAAATGTTGGTTTTTGCCTTCTTGGAGAGAATAAACTAGTTTGCGGCGATTAGTAACATATTTATATGTAATATTAGCCCGCAACGTATTAGTCATGATAAGTTGCTCTTGCGGGGAGAAAGAAGTAAAATATTAAACTCTTTAAGTATAAGATTCCTTAACAATAAATTTAAACTTGAAATTTTATCTCCTAGAAAGGAACCATGAGTGCTTTTTTGTCGTTTTCAACTCTTTTAGTATAATTACAGTTTAACCTTATAAAATTAACAAACTATACACAGAAAAAACGATTTTGTTATTTTCAACCAAATATTTTTGTTAACTATTTATATTTGATTAGAGTTACTAAATTATTTGTTGATTTAAATAATATTAAAAATATATTTGTATTCAATCAAACAAATAATTTGGTTAGAAGGTTTATTTGAAACAACATTAACATATTGTTAATTTAACTAAGTGTTTAGATTGAAGTAAAAATAGGTATCGCATTTTATTTTGAACAGTTTTCTTCCCAAATAGTATAGCAAATACGTCTACTTATATGTAGTACAGAAATTGTCGCATAGATAGCGCCTCTCATTTCATTCAGTAAGAGAACATAATTATTTACCACAAATAGGGTGACAAATACAGATATAACATACAGTGTAGCGAACGACCGTACTTTTGTACTTTTCTAGTACATTTTGACGTCTGTGGTACAAAACCACAATTCCTAACTAACTACACTGGAAAAAAAATTCCGGTACGAATGACATGCAATCTAATTACCAGTTATTCGTACCGTAATTTTAAGTGCGGCAGGAATGGTAATGAAAACCTGAATTTTCAGGCGTAAACTTCAAATATAAAGCAGGGATTTTACATTGGAATTTTTAAAGCATTGATACTGAAAATTTATTTGTGATTTTATGCTAATATTGTAAAATTTGGGTGCCCATAACTGAAAAATTGCAGTGTAAAATATGAAAATTCAGATTTTCGGTAATTTTCATGTCGCACTTAAAATTACGGTACAAGTAACCGGTAATCAGATTGCATGTCATACGTACCTGAATTTCTTTCTGCAGTATACTTACCTAAAAATGGTGACGTAGTCATAAGTTTAAATCCTATAATCACTTTTAGTAACTTCAACAAGACTTCAATATTGATGTATGAAATCATCACGATTTTATTGCATAAAACTACACTATAATAAATTATGGTTATAAATATACCATAATGGTATAAGCATAAAAATTTTACGATCATAAAAATTGAACATGTTTATATGTTCTAATTTTATGATGAAAAAACAAATCTAACCTTGAAAATATTTTTTGTTTTACACAATCCATAATTTTTGAAGTTACTAAAAGCAATTGGGGGAAATTTAAATTTCGTTGATTGAGAGTGTAATTAACGTTTATTTTCTGATGTAACAGAGGGTGCTATTAAAAAATACATTTTGTTCAATTTTAGTACATTTTATAATCTTATAATCTGCTGACAACATATCAATCTGCTATCTTTACCAGATAAACATATAATAGAAGCTGCGACCATTGAAAGGTAACTGCCTTCATTGCGAACTATGCTGCTGGCGGGTGATCTCTGCAATCCACTTCCAATGCATGGGGCAAGCGCTTAGCGTTCTCAACATTTTAGCCACATATCACCTTCTCCATATATGATAGATATGATTTTTTTGAAATAATAAGTGAATCATTTTTATTTCAATCAAAAATAATTACGGTTTCTAGCTAGTCGCTCAAACAAATACTTGGTTAAAACAAAAGGATCGATTAAATTAAATAAATATTCATTTAAATGAAATATTTGAAATTTGATAAGTTATAATATATTTAAATTAACTGAATTTGATTAACTGAAATGATTTGGTTAATTTGAATAAAATTTTGGTTATCATAACTATTAGATATATATATTATTTCAACAAAATTATTTTGTGTTCTGAAGTAAAACTTTGTTTGCCACTATGTAAACGAATAATTTTGTTGAATAAGGTCAAATTTGGTTAACGCAACCAAACCGTTCTTTCTGTGTACAATTTTAAATTTATTTGGGGTTAAAAATTAAATCAACTTTTCCGTTCCCTACGTTTGCTGGATGTCCGGGCTGTGTATCCAAAGGTGCAAAGTGACTGTATTGCGGTCTGCTAGGCTATTCAGTTCTCAAATACTTTCCCAATAAGTTAGGCTATATCTTGGGTTCACTGCTGCGTTCAGCCTATCCCTGGTTGCTTGTTGCAATATCGATCCGCTTATTATAAGCCCTCTGGTTAATTTCTGTTGCACAATGCAATATCGCGTATGCCTCTGCTTGAAAGACCATGCCATATTTTCCTAGTGGAAGAGTGCTCATTGTGTTTCTCACTTCACTGTAGAATCCAACTCTAGCCCCGTTTTTGGTTTTTGATCAGTCTGGAAACCAAATCAATTCTCTGAACCTGTGTCGTCGGATTGATTCCAACTTATCCGATCTGTGATTTCTACCTCGAAATTTCTATTAAAAAGATATGTCGAAATCGTGTCGCCTGATCTCATTCCCAAGAGGTTGCCTTCCACATTATGGACAATATTATTGTGTCCCAATCCTGCATATCTGCCGCCTGGTAGTTCTTACATCTTAGTTTGATAATATACGTTCCTTTTAAGAATTGCAGAGTTGTTTATGAAATAAGCAAAATACACTATGTTATTGTAGCATCATTATATAGGAATATAAATATTGACTTGTATTATGGTAAGTAATTATTATGAAAATTAAAAATTGTTTGACCACGTATATATCTGATACGGCCATTAGCTTGTCGAAGTTTATTTATACCTATACTATAGTCATTAAGACACTCTTTGCGCCTAATACTCATTGTTATACTGTATCTACAACCAAATAATAACGATATAGTCATTTCAAAGGCTTAAATGTAACTCATTCTATTTTGAAGGTTGTAATTATACCTATTCCAATAAACCACTAAATAATAATTACGTACCTAGAAGATTGTCAAACCCTTACTCGTGTAGTAATATAGTACAGGTATAAATGTAAAACCACTAGTAAATTGAAGAAATATAAGTAAATCAACACTACCCATTTAGATCCTATATTTATGAATGTTGGGTGCTTCGAGTTGCTTGTACAGTGCTGTGTTATATATAATGCTTAATTGTTGTGTTTCTGTGAGTGATACTAGAAGTAAAGTAAGTTTTTACGAAGGTTAGTAGCATTTTGATGTTATACTACATATTTTTCTTCGATTAGAATATTTTAAAATCTTTGCCCTTGCTTTTATTCTATGATCTTTAGTAATAGAGAAATTTAATTTGCTAAAAAAAATATTACACATCTAACGTAGAGAAGAGGTAAATACGGAATAAAACTAAGGGACGTTGAAGTTGCCGCATGTTATTTTCAGTGAGGATTTACATGAATGGATTTAAGGTGATTAAGTACTTACTATAAAACTTTTCCAGAAGCAACAGTAGGAAAACAACTCCTATTTTAACACAACTAAAAGCTAATGAATAGTAAAAAACACGACATTGGTGGGAAGTTTCAAAATCGTCGGTTATGAGTTCTAAAAAAGATTGTTACAAAAATCTATATATTAGAAAACTCTGAAGCCAGCTGCACCTAGATTACGTAAGTCGGTTTGACCAAATACATTGTTGAAAGCATTAGATTTATGTATGAAGCAATCCTTATTGCACATAATGCCAATATCAAAATACAAACTTGAAAATTTTATATAAAAGTAATTAAACATATTTTTTTAAATAACAAACAAATGTGTGATTCCTACTCGCTTTTGGTTTGAAAATAGTGTGACAAACATTAGAGCCTTGTAATAATCTTTAAAATTAAAAGCAGCAGATATTTTGGTACAGTAGAGAACATCGAAAATGTATCGAAGTAACTTACTGACTTTTCACACCGTTTTTATTATACATTTATTTTTACAGTTTAGCTTTGTTATAAGAAATAAGAAAAACTTGAGGAACTAGCATCCTAAAAACAATTTCTTATTCTGATCATCATATATTGTATATGTAGAATTATGATTTTTCTATAAGCGAAAACTATTGGAATTTGTGTTTTTACTTACCTCCAATAGTATTACATTTTGAAAAATATCAGTAAACTGTGAACAATTAAAATATAACATATCTTAGACCTAACCTTATTACTTTCCGAGATATATGTTTGATTTTCTAAAAAGTACGTCCCTTGCATTGTTTGGGGAAGGTGGTGGCAATTTAATTACCACTTAGAATAAGTGAACCAAATCTTCGTAGATACCTAATAAATAAAACACTTTGTGTTTATACTTCAAATTTAATATACTAGGTGTTCGTCACTGATGTGAAAACTCATATTCAATTAGGAATATCTCATTTCTTTTTTTTTTATGGGAAACCCAGTATATGTTGACATCATTGAATTCCTATTTTAAATGTTTTGATTCTTGTTATGCATGTCCAAAAGAAGAAGAAAATATTTATGATGAAACTACTTTAAGAATTATCACGTTAACCATCATAATTATGAGGATTTTCTGAAAGAACAGCAGATGTATCTATTTGCGAAATGAATACTGCTTTGAGTCTAATTTCATCCAAGAAAAGCAGTTTTTCTTTGTTTCTGATAAGTAACATCGGTTTTCTCCAAGAATGCGCCAATCTTCATTACTATCATTCACAAAGAGAACCTATCAAATGTTAAGCTCAGATTTGGTCCCGGTTTAGTGAGTTGATAGTGGCGACCCTTTGGGGTAGTTTTGTAAAATATTAGCCATAGATGGCCAGACGATAATTTTTTAGAGCCTAATATAGTTTTCCATCTCGCATAAGTACCTAAATACGCAACTAGCTTACAAGTCCGTAATAGCGTAGAGATACAGCGCCTGGCGTGCAATCCGTGTACCTGGGTTAAAATCTGGCAGCATAATATATTTTTTATGCTTCAATTCTTTTCAAATTAAATATGACTTTGACAGTGAGGGTACCAAAGAACGTTTAATTTACACAGACTGTTGGTAATATTGTTTAATCAAGTATATGTGAAAGTAAATACCAGTAATTAGTAAGATTCAAATTAATTTTGGTTAATTACACTGGATAATAATAATTGGATTACCATTTAAGTAAACAATCAGGGAATTAGTATTCATCTCCTCGTGATAATTTCCAGTTTTCTTACCCTCGAAAACCAAAAATCCTACCATCAACAAAGCCATGTTCAGATCCAATATGTAAAACAATAAAAAACTCTTCTTTCCTGGCGCATTTTGTAATCCTGTAGAAAGTCCTTCAATTAATGCTTGATGTCGGTTTTCTACATCATTGTCTATTTAGATTTTTCCTTTTGTATGACCTTCATTAACCATTCATAAATTGATCGAGCTTCCCTTCTAAACCTCTTAATCGAAGTTAAATATTTTCGCCTTTGTCTAATGATGTCGTCGAGTTCTATAAGAATGCTTTTACAGTTCTTCTTCATGTGCTTAAAGTGCTTCATCAATTTGTGCAGTAAAGAATGGCATATATAATAAATCAGGACGTTTCTTTATTTCAGTCAAAATTTTGTTCAAAGTAGGTAATTCATTGCTGCAAAAGAGGACATGCACAATTATTGTACAAACTGTTCAATTGCTTTATTATATGCTTTTCGATGGAGTAACTGCGCCCGCTTCATCAAACTCCTTTCCGATCTGCTACACAGCAGAAGGCTATAGAATTGGTTACAATAATAGAACGTATACTTACATCCTTCTGACTATTTTATTTTTAAAATAACAGATTTGTTTGCGTTTGACGGAGTAATAGAATAAAGAAAACACAAAAGCAAAGACGGAAGTTAAAAACCGTTTGACATCGATACGTCAAATTTATTTTAATATTTCGCATTACGCCAATGTAAACCGATCTATATGAAACAACCAATCGCAGATACAAGTTTTAACGCAGAGAATTTAAAACGCACCGAGAACAGCCTCTTTTTTCTCTTTGCGCAGTCGCCAGCCCGCGTGCGGTCACTTGGTAAATACATGCATCGTCATATCATATTATAGATGTTTCCAACAATATAGTGTAGTAGTAATCAAAACCTAAAAAACCAAAGAGAATATAATGCTACAAATATTTTGTTATAATAATACCTATATGCTTTCCCCATACTAAATAAAAGGAAGTGTCAAATTATATTCTATAAATACGTCCTTCCTGTAGGTATAATATCATTTGATTTTGTTTTGTTGGTCTATTAAGAAATTCTTGGTTAAAGACAAAAAAAAAATATTGTTTCGATATTTTGCAACACCAAGCATACTAACTTTTTTGTTGCCGTTACTGTGTGTACGCTACACTTCAGATCTAATTTTTGCTTTGCAACCAAGTGTCTATACCACTGTATATACCCTATCGAGTAGTTTCACATCGCCGGTAACATGGGTTTCAAACATGGCGCCCCCAGGAAATTCGCGGTGTCGCATATGTGGGTGAAATTGTAACTAAAACTATTTGAATTTATTTACAAGCAAAAATCTAACCTACAAAGCTGTTCCATTCTGTCATTTTATTATAGAAGTGACAGATGTTGTGCGATTTTCTGTCAATTGTCAGTCTGTTTGAGTACATAGGTTATTTTCGTACGCACTTTGCAATTATTAGTTGGAAATATAGCCGCCAAACGCCATCGCGAATTTCCTTAAATCGATAGACAAAACATCAAAGGCGCCGACACTTAGTGAAACTACTGGATAAGGTTTATACTGTGTCTATACTTTCTATCAAAAGCTCTAAGGCGTACACTTGGGCTATTTTCGGATTGACAGGTAGTAGTTATGATTTATATACCACCCTAGTTTTAGTTTATGATTCCTAGATTCATAGATGAGTGTATCTGATTATATGGATGTTACGCTTT
This sequence comes from Protaetia brevitarsis, assembly GCA_004143645.1. Classification (NCBI taxonomy): domain Eukaryota; kingdom Metazoa; phylum Arthropoda; class Insecta; order Coleoptera; family Scarabaeidae; genus Protaetia; species Protaetia brevitarsis. The sequence goes on from RXPK01000295.1 coordinate 495,581, forward strand.
TATTACCTGTCATTTAACGGTTGTCATACCTACGTAATTACCCAATATAGTAGAAAAATAAAAGAATTAAAAATAATTTTCATTATTATAGTTTTATTTAATTTGCCAGTTTCTTTTCATTACATGACCCATAATGCAAAATAAAATATTCAAATAAATATTTTTAAGGAATTAAGTACTTAACTTATATTATATAACACATATTTTTAAGTTACATTTGGTTTTCCAAGAGCTTGTTCACCGATTATTAACAATCAAATCGATCAATTTTATTTATGTATAGTTAACAATTGTAAACAGATGTCAAAATTGAAACAAATTAGGAAAAAAAACTTGTAATCTGTAATCTTTACTTTTTTGTCTTTTATTTATTAGTTGTTTTTAGTGCTGAAGGTAAATTATTAAACTTGCAACAACTTTAATACTATGGTATTAATTACTAACAGTTCTTGTACATTTAAAGTACTCGAATGTTTTTTATTTCTCCTTTCATTATTTAAATTTAAGTAAGTAGCTAGCCCAAATCCTATTGAGTGTTAGAAATAACTGTCGCAAGAGGGAGTCAGATCTGTAGGGTACTGCACGTCTTTATCATCCAATTTTAGTTTCAAGTCGGTATAACTTTCATTGTGTCGCGGCTGTACCTACATAAAAATATGTTATGGCTCGTTAGTCGTATCGGGTATAACAATCTCTTCTGTACTAGCTGTCTGATTTTAATTGCGAAACATTTGTGCCGTGCGAACACAGCGTGGTGTCCTATGTATATTGTGGCCTCTATTTATATTAATCGCGCGTCGATATGTCGTAGGAAAGCTCGCGCTCACCGCCGACAGTGTGTAGGTAATCAAGCAAGCGTGCGTCCTTGGCTTGCCCAGCTGATCTCTTGAAACCGTAACGACATCCAGAGTGAACAAACAAGCCCTACAATGTCAGATCAGTCTGTTTCGTTTCAGGTATTCTACGCTGGCGAGATTTTTTATCAATGCGACACGCCGGCCGTCGCACTAGCGCATAAATTCGTGTTGTCTCTTTTCGCTAGAAAACATCACTGCAGTTCGTGTTGATATGAGTGCGAGTTCAGCTGTGAATCTTTTTTCCTTACTCATTGAGGACCGGAAAAATGATTTGTGGCCAGCGTCCAAAACGGAAAGCCGTCAAATTCCTGCGCGCTAAAATATTTTTAGACAAAAATGTTTAATTTTACTCCGAGAGGCAGAAGGATCGGTTAGTGCAAAAAGTTTTGTTTGTTTTTTTTTTTAAATGTATGGTAGCTCACAGCTACAGTGTTTAATTAAAGCGTGTCGTGATTTGTGCACATGTGATTTGTAACCGTATTTAGGTACATTAACTAGTAATTACAAAAATGTTCGCTAACAGAGTTTAGAAAAATACAATCGTTGGGTTAACGAACTTTTAAGTTGTAGAGTTGTTCACAGAATACCCGTGCATCATCGAGTCAGGTAGATTCCGTTTTTGTTTTGTTTTGCTTATTTATGTTCGATAACCCGTAACGTACGGAGTATGGAGGTTGCGCGACTTTTATTTCCTTTCTGACTTCTAAAATAATATTTAAATCGGTGAGTTGGGAAAGGAAACGTGTTCTATATTTATGCTTTACGTTGCCTTTTCCATTTCATCCATGCATCTGAAGATGCTTAATAATAAGAATATTAATGTTCATGTAATGGCAATAAAAAGCATACCAATATGTGTTACAGTATCGTCTAGACTTCTAATACCAGTACTCATTCTCCATAACCGGCTTAATATTAGCTACTATAGGTATATTTGTGCACTCTGTTCTGCAATATAGTGACCTGTATTAATGCCGTCTCGTACGCAGGACAAACGAGCATTTTTAGAGGCGTCAAAGTCTGCATAAACATATTACTACTCTTTGGAAGAATTATGACGCCTAAATACAAAATATTATGATCGTGGTTACACAGTAATAATACAATTTAGTGAAGAGTTTTCCCTGTTTCCAGACCAGCTACATTAATATTTTAAATAGAAATCCTGATTGGATTTATTAGGTTTTAATACATTTTTTTTGATAATCATTTAAATTTAACGTACCGCTTGATTTAATAAATTTATTACCTTTTTCAAAAGTATTGTTGTGAAAAACTACAATGTTTTGATATGAATGTAAATTATTTCTAATTATTGATCAAGACTTACCAAATTTATTGATTTCTTATTTTAAATAGTTAATGACATCTTTATTCCTGGTATTATCTTTTTTTTTTTAAATACAAGGAATAAAAAGTCATTATTGCCTATTTAAATAAATAATGCAATTATATATTTTATCTTGTTATAATGCTTAAAACGTATTCAAAATATTATAAATTATTTTAGTATTCCTTACTTCTCAATAAATGCCTGAACGGTAAGTACTACACCGTATTAATACAGATACTTCTGAGAACGCCGCCAAAAACATAGCTGCGCTCAAGTCCGTATCGAACAAGCAAGTTAAAGAATGTGTCTGCCCTCGCTGCGCATTCAAATATTCCACGTAATTTACAGCCGGATGTAATTTTTACACTCTGAGTGTTATTCCTACCTAGTGAATACCACTAGTACAGGATTTATACGGACAATCGAAGAACTTTTTATCGTCATCCATGTGCGTGTGTTCGCTCGGAACGAAAAGCTCCTTGCTTTGGTAATATGGATAAGTACTTGTGGTTAGATGCGTTGTCGTCACTAACATCGTTTATTCTATGCATTTTTTTAAAAAGCTGGATGTATGCTAAACTGTTAAAGAATGGCCCACAGTCCGAGGTATTATCGTACAAAAAAAAGAGTAAAAAACTCATTTCTGTAAATTTGTCAAAAAAAAGGCATTATAATTGAAGAACACATACATATCCCACTGAATTGGCCCGGTTTGGAATTTTTAGTGGGAATTTGATTTACAGAGTTGTCATGGTCGACTATATTCTATTTAAGGAAATATTTGCAGCTGCATAGTTCACCTAAAGAAAAAACGGCCCATTCCACAGTATTCACTGTTTAGTTTAGCAACAATCCCTAAATTAGTTAGAGGATGTTCAAAAACTCATCTCCATTATAGATCAATGGTGGCTCGAGCTTTCGAAAACAGGTGAAGAGTTGCAAAAAAACTAAATTTAAAATTAGATAGAAAATTCCTTAGAGTATGTGCCAGGGAATATGTCAGTATGAAAATTTCGAGTTAAGCTTAGGTAATAAATAAGTATTATAGGTAAAGTGCACACATATGAATAACCTTCGTACAAATAGCATACAGGTGCAAAGACTGGCCGACCTGTTACAAGCTCTTCTGGGTAGCGGGTGGGAGCGTGAGCCGTGCAAATTTGTCGCTAACGTCGCCGTTACCGTGGCAATCGACAACGTAGACAGAGATGCATCTGCCACGCGCCTACACACACAGAAGTACTTTCTTGATTCAAGTAAATCTTACTCGAATCAAGTAAACAGTTGGTTCGTATATACGCAAGAAAATAATTACTTATCTGAAACCAAATAAATTCTTGAAAATTCAACGAAATATTTTCTTGGGTCAAATATTTTATTACTTTTTATAAGTACTTCATTTAGACTACTCAAGAATTTCAATACTTCATTCAATACTTACCATTCTCGGCATAACTCTTAAAATACTGTATACAAGAAGTTTGATAATTTGAATGAAGAATGGGCATATTAGGATTCAAGAATAATCTTTCTTTGTACGGATAAGGTGAGTTACTTGGGTGTAGTTTATAGCATCTTTGAACTAAATATGCGTGTATAAGACATATTTATAACTAGTAAACGTAAACCAGGAGAAAAATGAAACCGTTCTGTGAGGAAGAGAAATTATACGCTGTACCTCCTGCTAGCGTAGCAGGAAGTATTGGGCATAAACTCTCTTTTTCACACTATACGAATCTTTTTTTCTCCTGGGATCGTATTCATATAATCTGTTTTGCTATGAGCTACTTACTAAAATAGTATATGGAGAATAGTTCAAAAAATAAAATAAAGTCTTACAAAATATTGAAGTGTATGAATAATTAAGAATAAAATTCCCTAAATCCATAGCAGATAAACATACCCTTAAAACCATATTCTAAACCGGTTTCCTGCGAGTTCAAAGATGCTATCAGATATATAGTGAAAAAGTTAAAATTTCAGTAAAAATATATATTGATATGAAAAATGTAACGTAGGCACAAGTAGAATAGATGAACTTTGTACTGCAACATGTGTACGACATTGTGAAGCAAAAGGTAATCTTAACATTATTTTCGGTCAAAAGAACAAGTTTTGGGTATTATGCCTAAGTAGACTACATAAAATAGATACTTTCAAATTCAGTTATAGTGTTAAAAACGTTTACAAAAATGGCTTAAATACGGGTCTACTTTGTCTTCCTTTGTATCTATTTTATACAAACACTTTTGTATCAAAGTCCATATGTGTTCCGCTTGAGGCGGATATTTAGCGTTCAGTGTATGGAAACATTTAAAACATATATCAAATGCCGTTTCAAATTTATATCTAACATTATCCACTACGACGTATATATTATTAATAGTTGCTAAATTTGATCCTTCTAGAAGAATATATGGTTGTACGGTGTAATTCTTGGCCGCAGCTTTTTTCTTTGCCGATATTACAGTTTCTTCAATTTCAGGAACCGTCTGAAAACGACAATTTAGTGAAACTGTAATTAAGATACCATAAAAGTGTTGTTACCTTTACGTGTACTACTATGGACTCGATACTCTCCTGTACAGAAAATTTCCAGTGGCCTTCATATGTCCGTTTCCTTCCCTTATGGGGTACCAAATGCGGCAACATTTGCAACTGAATCGCAATTTTAGAATCTGAAAAAATAGCAATATTAACATTACACAGCGAATAGTTTTACGTATGGCGTAGCAAAATGACAATGATATGTCATTTTGCTTATAAATTGTCATTATTATTTAATTGCGAATTCTGTTAAGTTTGCGTCTTTAGTTGGTTTTAAATGTAGTACTTACTTTCGTCTGAATTTTCCTGCAAAGAATTCCATAAATCGTTTATTGCATCACTTTTGCATCCGTATTGTAAAATGGTATCAAAAAAGTTATCCCATCCGGTAAGTAGTCGTAGTCCGGTATTTGGATATAATATATCAAAATCTATATTTATCTATAAAAGATGCTACATATAGCTTTTATAATAACATTAATATATTTACATACGAGACTTTCTGCTCGTGTATTGCACAGAATAGGCCAATTCCGTAAAAACTCATCTACTGTTGTCGATTTATCATTGTATCTTCGCATGGGGTGAGTTATCCTCCATTTATGTATAACTTCATCCCACGGTTCTGAACGTGTTTTCAACCAAACAGCCGCATCACTTATTTCTACTAAAATATTAAAATAAAATGAAAAACAAAATCTCAAAGAAATTAATTTATAGATACATTTATGTATGTATGTATATAGTTCATTATTGATTCCCAGTTAACCAAATTTAAATTTCGCGGGAAATTTAAATTTGGTTACTTGGGCTTTACATTTTATGAAATTGTATAGCTCTTATCCTACCATCTAAAATTTCTTCCACATTTTCTTTATTATCTACAGGATCATTGGTTTTTCCTTTTCTTTCTCCTCTAAGAAACAGCAAGAGCTATAGCTCTTCACTTGGGAAATTATCACTATATGAACACCATTTAAATAGCTATTTAAAACATTAGAAAGCAGATAAAATAGTTTATATACATTAAGATTCATCACCTACTTCACCTAAATTCACTTCAGTCGCTTCTTTTTTCCTACAAAACACTTCAACAGAATTTCAACACACGCAATAGCACAAAAATTACGGATTTGATATGTGGCAAGACTATTTTGCCAAGCTGAAGCGCTTATTATGATTACATAGTTATTTTCAAAGCTACAGAGTAATTATGTATGAAGCTGTTTTTTGTTTAATACCGGGATTGAGGTTTTTTGAACAGCTTGTGTGTTATTAATTTCTTGCTTTCCTTTGCTCTTTAAATCTGAATAAACATTTCGTTTATTTTAGTTTACATTGACGCATTCTTTGATTTATTAACACCAAGTTCGTGCATGTATTCAAATCAACTCCTTATTGCTACCAATTCCGCTAACCAATAAAATTGATGCGATCATTATTAAAAATAGCTTGTATAACAGAAATAGACTTGAGTTATTTTCCATAGTTCGCTAAGTATATGCAGTTTTGAATTACCACCTGTTCCTAATTAATGAATGTTATTCAGCAGTATAAAGTAAGGTTTATTATTAATAAAAAGCAGATGCGTTTGTGGGATATATAGGTATATACGTTTGGTTTGCAAATATTTAGGTAAATGTTGTTATTATTGTATTATCAATATTTTTTTTGGCTTTGCACAGACAAAAAGTTGTAGCAACTAAATATATTTTGCCATAGGTATTTATTTGAAGCAAATAAGAATTTGTTTAACCTAATACATTCGGTTATTTAGCCATACAATATATTTTGTCAGCAAAAATTATTTGAATCAAACAAATATTTACTTAATGTCTAATCCAACAAAGAATTTATACAAATAATTGTAATTATTTTGAATCAAGAAAGTAGATGGTTTCCAATTAAGCAATTAATTCTTAAGACCGAATTAGTATTCTTTCTATTTATGGCAGAAAAATAACTTCAAAAAACAATTAAAAAGTGTTGTGGTTTATGGTAAATTTAACAAAAGGAATACCGAATGCGTATGTATCCATGGCACAAAGGTAAACCTGAACGATCGCCGTACAGATTGGAGATGGGACATCGGTAACAAAATATTGTGTAAATTTCGAATCAATATCGATACTTGAAAATTATTAACTACAATACAATGGACTTTTTTCAAACATATTATATTTTTTGTGTAACTTATTTCTAATGAATATGTTAGCATTCCCGTTAAATATTTTTTCTAATCTCGCAAAAGTAAAAGAACTTTTGTTACAATAAATATTATGATAAATGAGAGTTTATGTATATTCTAGATTATATACAGGTGTCTCAGCGAGACCCTTCGTGAGAAGTTATGGGGTTCTAGCCAAAATAAAAATTTAAAATACAGAACTAGATATAATCGGTTGCATTCTCTTTAAGTAAGATATTTTCAAATTGCTAGCGCTTTCGATTATACCGAAAGTCACCATCTACTTTGTTATTTTACACCCTGTATATTTTCACATATTTGAATTTGCCTATTTTTAAGTTTCATAAATACTTTTACTTTTTGTAATTTAATTCGGCCGTTCTGGAAGTTATTCCATTTTGTCTAAAAAAATCTGCCCTAGCAGACATTATTCAAAAAATCAGAGAACACTTGATTTTTGGATTGTAAATCTAGGATCCAGAATATGCTTAAACATGTTGGAGTATGTTTTGGCGCCGATAACAACTGTCTACATTGTGGGGTTACTTTACTATAGCACGTGAACTTTTCGAAATTTTGAAGAACCGTATCTAAATTTTTTCAAATGGCACATCCCATATTTTATTACTTAGTCGTCTTCGTCATCTAATTTTAATTGGTAGTCTAAGAGATAATTATGATTTTTTGAAAAGTGCACCCCGCATATCTCACTTACTTAGCTAATCATGGAGTTAGTTCATGGAAAACATGCGTTCTCAACGAATTACTGTCAAACGCTATCAAAGTCCTAATTACTGATTTAGACTTATCTTAAATTTGATTCTTCATCAATTAAAGCACAATATAAAAAGTTTTTGTCAACATGTTACACATAATGGTTGAAATTAGAAAAAATAACTTTTTCTAATGTTGTCAAAATCCAATCTGGCGCCCATAAGAAATAAGAAAGTGGATGATTGCCAAAAAAACGAAACGTCGTATAAAAAATTCCAGTACACCATTAAATAGAAGAGCAAAAGTGGCCTTGAGAATATGAATTAGTCTTTCTCTACAAGGCTAAATAAAAGTGCTAGACGAAAAATAAGAGATTTTGCCGTCTTTTTTAATGAAATCCAACGTCATTTGTTCTAAGTCTACTTTCATTGCGGGCCCATAATAACCACAAAATTTGTCAACTTTGCCAAACTTAAACCTATCCATCTACCTTCAACTATCTAATCTATCGTCCACTTATTGCATTTGTCTTTATAAGTATGTGCAAGTAGGTATTCAGTATGTCCAGGGATGAAATTGACAAGAGGTATAACAGACCAAAAATTTTTTAATTGGAATTTAATATTTGAGAAATAAGTGCTACTTAGTCTAAAACATTTATCGTTTGATTTTTAGTTTTTAAAAATTTAAATCACGGATGAAGTTGACAATACAATGAACGAAAAATTTCTGGATTGGAATTTAATATTTAGGCAATATCCTACTTGATCCGAAACTTTTTTATCGTTTTGCTTTCGCTTTTTTAAAATCTAGTAGGCCTTTGCAGCTGAGTTAAAAATGTTTTCGTTTCAGGTATAGTATTTTTTCCATTGGCAGTATACCAAAATGGTGCTAAGAATTGTTGTTGAAAGAATGAAAAGTTATAACGGGATGCAAATTTTCAGAGTCATCGGCCTACTTTACTAAAATCCATTGTTTGTCAATTTCGTGTTAGGTAAAATACTATTCCATTCCAATTCCAATTCAACAATTTTGCGTCCATCATAACACCTGTCCACTCCATCCCTGGAAACCCTATATAGTGAAATGAATCATTTGCGTACGTATCCGTTGTGAGTAAATTAACTCAATTCAGCTTGGCACAACCCACCCAAGTTCATCACGCTTCACTGAATCTTCACTGGTATTCTAATGATTAAATGTGGCACGGACATACCGGTTTGACCCTTGTACATCTTCAGATAAAGACGCAATGTTAAACGGAATTACTGTACCTATATTATAGATAACAGTGGAAGGCGGGGGCTTATGCATAAGTTCATGTCTATATTGAAAGGTGTTTGCGTTCCGAACTACTATGTACACGAGGAAGCGGGGAAACGGAAAGATCATGGCGTACCTCCAAACGCGTCGGTAGTGTTATTATTATTATCTAGACTTGGTAGTTGGATATTGGACCACTTTGGAGAATTATGAATATCTACATCGATAAATGTTTATACTTTTCTTGTTTTTATTATTTATATAAAAAGAAATTGTGTCCTCCGAACTAAACAAATAATCTAGAAGATACGTTGTATCTACCGTATAAATTAATAATTTCTTGGTATCCTAGTTTTGAGTAGTAATTAAATTTCATTTTGTTGCAGGGGTCCTGGACATGGCTGCCACGAGAGAACACAATCCGTTTCAGTGTCCACACCCTAGACAAAGCTACCAAAGCGAAAGTAACATTAGAAAACTATTATTCTAATTTAATAGCTCAACATGTGGAGCGCCAACAAAGGTGAGTATCTTACTACCTACTAACGCTTACACACTGATTTTTACGCAAATACCACTGTACCAGATGCTATTAATTATATATTGACATCGACCACATTCTTCTGCAAAAATAAGAACTATATACACACACTGAATCGGGTATAATCAAAAAACAAGCGGAAGATTTTTCTTGGCGTGCAATTAAATGAAGTTCGTTCGGAAAATGGTTCGAAACTTTGTAACAGAAATCACTGCGTGATATACATATGTGCCGTCGCCGTCACTCATAATGCCGGTCGGTGGCGTATATCCAGGGACACGGTTACAGTCTATCGTTTCCAGCTTATCGGGTAGGCGCGGCAAGCAAGGGTCTTATGCAGATGGCCTCGGGTACTCGGAAATGATTCGAATCGTTTGAGATTATATCGAAAGGAGAAATACTAGGAACAAAACAAACTTTTCACTTGTTGAGTAGGATGTTTAATTTAAATCAATTAAATAGAAGGTAAATCGACCACTGACATACTGATAACTAACAGGAAATACCAATAAACTTCAGTCTCACAAATTCTTTAATCTTCAAAAACACAATGTACATTTCGTTAGCTAAGCTAACATCTTCAGGTGTACATACAAGTGTATTGTCAAATACTAGTTAATTTGTTGGGAATTTGTGTTTCTTTTTCTATCAATTTATCTGATAAAAACTCGTAGTTTTTAAATAAAGAATATTAAGTACCTGGTGAATTATTAATATTAACGTTAGTTGTTACGTTGTCTTTAATATTTCATGTTTCTTTAAACACCATAGGTATATTACTTCCATAACATGCTTGTACCATACTAGTAGCCACAAATGTAGAAGCAACTATAATAATTTGGGGAATAGAATTTATGAATCAGCCACATTTCCAGAAAAACTATTTGTAGAAGTATAATTATTGTTATTTTTGAAGCATCAGATTGCAGTATTGCACTGGCAAATTTCAGGTATTTTATCACAGTTTTATAAATAACATAAAAAAGCAACATAAATAATCAAAAATTCTAAAATTAATATTTAATAAGTATAAAATCTTCAACTTAACTAGGATAAAATTCCTAAAATTTTAAATTCCACTACAATACAATAAAACTAACTTAAAAAATCTTCAGGAACAATGAAATACATTAATTATTGATTAAATGTTCAAATAAATCTCCCTCTTGCTAAGAATAGTAACCCAACCGATTTTAAAAATTTCGATGCACTAACACATGCAGGGAGACACTGTTACTGATTTCAATAAAAAATAATAAACAATTCCTAATGGGAAATATATTTCAATAAGCATACAATTTTAAACTCGACTAGGCACAATAAAATATTATCTCTATTATTGATAGCTCCGCTCTTGTTAATTGCATATATCATGTAAAAACGAATGAAATGCGATAACGGAAAATACTAATAGTTGATTGGAACAAAACTTCGTAAACAAGGGAATTAAAAACTCTATCTAAGATTGCGCATGCACAGATTCTATAAAAAATATTTCTACGATTAATTCTTAGGCGAAAACTGCAAAAGACAAATTCTTCGAACGGAAATCTCTGCCCAAGCCGAAAAGGTTGGGGCATCTTTGTCGCATGCCGTAAAAGATATTATCTTTCGGGACGATTGTCTGATCCGTAATCACGGGTGTTTTTTTTATTTTCTTAGAATCTTAAATTAGTAGAAAAACAAAATAAAAAACTACCTATTTATTTCTATAACCATAAACTATGAAAAATATATCTATGTAAATATATAAAAATAGCCTAACTAATATTTCTCTTCTCCGAACTATGAGTTTTCCCTACCTTTATTGCTATAATATGGTGAAGCATATTATGAAAGTAATATATGGTGTTTTAAAAAAATGCCGAGAAACACGAAATATTAAAGAGAAAATAACAACTAGCCTATTAAAAGATACAGTTCCCATTTGATGGCACCGAATATAATGAACATATTAAATATTTAATTAATCAAGTACTTTAAGTAATTTTTTTTGGCAAAAAAACATAAATTTACAACTTCAGAATTAAATATACAACCCAATAACTGGAAAGTTTGTTTAATTCCTAGTATTTTTAGATATAATCTCAAACGATTTTTAATCCTTTAAATTCGCATAATTCCCGAGTACCCGAGGCCATCTGCATAAGACCCTTACTTGCCGCGCCTACCCGATAAGCTGGGAACGGTAGACTGTGACCGTGACCCGGAATATACGTTACCAACCGGACATTATGAGTGACGGCTATGGTACAGTCAAATTTAAAACTCATGTCTCCCTAAAGTATTATTTCTTTCTATTTTATGGATAGAATGTTTCTCTGTGTTTGCTTAATATGTGCTCTTGTTTCATTAAGTGCTCAAGTTTTCAGAGAGTGCTACCTCAGATATGTTTACATTTAAATTAGATATTTTATTCCCTCACGAAGAAATTTTATGGAAACGTGAATTTTGTATTTTAGTGTACGTAATATACAGTCGTGAGCAAATGTTATAGGCACCTTTGACAAAACTAATGGGTTTCATGTTTCTTGCATTTTTTTGTGACAGTTATTTCAACGTTTATACAGTGAGGTCGTAAATGGTAATATATTCGCTTTTTGGATATAGTGTACAGAAACCTGTAACTACAGTAATCTGTAACATAGACACCCACACACATGACACATACACTGACAGATAAGACACTTTTGCTAAATTTTGCAAAAACGTCATATTGTAAAATATGTCATATTTTACAGCAATCGCTTCCTAAGTCACATAAACCACAATATTTATACGAGGGCTATCGAAAAAGTAAACGTATGTACTCCAATATTAATTCTAGGATAAGTTTGGCAAAAAATTTTCGAAAATCGTAAAACTGTTTGTATTGCCATAAAAGTTAATAGAAATATCTTCCAAATGAGCTTCTAAATGAAATAACTTCCCATTTAAAATTTAATAGATACGCTACCCCTCTATTTACATCAGAAGGCCATTTGCGTATTCTATAGGCAAAAATCACCAATTATCTCTAATTCACTTGGTTTTGTTTCATTGCTCTATCTCATACCATTCAAAAATTATCGGGGGGGAGGGGGGGGGGGACCATTTACGACCGCACTTATATCGTCTTTAGTACAATAGTCTTTTATAGATACCGTTGTAAATGTATTATTTCTTTTTATATTATTTTTCAAGCCTTCGAGATTGTTATGAATTTTATAAGTGGAACTGTATTTTGTTTGTAAATGCACTTTATTTGGTTTATTTTTACATATGCTTAGACATCTCAGGAGACTTGTCTCTTACATGCTTGTTTTTTCTGTTTCTGCGCATCATAACCCCCTTCTTATATATGTAAATATCTAAACTCTCGCCAGAGGGCACCAAAGTTATAAATGAATGAAAACTAATATAATATAATACGTAACAGAGATGTCACTTCCCCCCTCCCATCTAAAAAGTATTATAGCTGTACTAAAAACACTCTAATATGCATCAAATTAATAAGTTCCCTTAAAATACTAAAATATTTATAATGTATTACCTACAAGTTTATATTTTCTCATTTCTTACTATGATATTCGCCCAAAATTTAGGGTGCCTATAACATTTGCTCGTGACTGTATACTTTATTACTTCATTAAATCAGGCATCTGTAACATACTGATATAACAAAAAGCAGCTTCGCCTACAGCAAATGTTTCTAATATTATCCGTTATGATACATTTTGTTTTTTTGGTATTACTGAAATACCGCAATGCCAAGAATACAAAAAAAAATCGTTACTAATATTGATATACATTTGGGAAAAAAAAATTCTTAGTGTACCTACGTTTGACACCAAGTATAATGTAGGTATGATGAAGGTCGCTTGCAAACTTGAAAAGCATATATGTATGTAGTATTTCGGCAGCAACTGCAGTTAACAAAAGAGAGGATAGGGAAGATAAGAAAATTATATACCGCGTGTAAGATACAAGTATACAAAAGACCCAAAACTCAATAGAATACGATACGCTTTATTATATGAAAAGCTAAATAATATATAAGTTCATCCTCCGTGCTCCACCTGAAGGTACTACACGAGGCTACTTATTCTAAGTACTATATAGATTCCATAACAATTGAAATGTTCCTACTCTAACTAAATAACTTTCACTATCATTATCGATAATAATAACAAAAATATAATAAATCTATCGGCTATCGGTTGTTACTTTGTTTGCGTCCATGGAACAACTTTAGTTAGAAAGCCCGTATTCTGGGAGCAAAGAATACGGTACAGAGAAAACATCGGAGGGGCGATCCAACAGGACTTATGAAATTTATATGCAGTTAAATAATATCTTTCCATGCGCTGTCAGCTGTATCGCATGATTCGTATGGTTTAGTACAGTAACCTACATTTTATAAATAGTCATCGATAAATCGGTTTTGTATAACTGAGCCAGTTTAGTCGCTTTGTCAACTCTCTCATCGGTACTCAAATCCGACATATTGGTAGTGTAAGAAAATTCGTTTTGAAGTTCTTTGTAGAAAACATGGCGGCGATTTAACTTAGATGATAATGTATCCATTATAATCTTTTATACATGTTTACATGCAAATATTTTCTGCTGGTCAATTCTATACCGCTATGTGAAATCTCAGCCAAATGCAGTTTCCTCTTCTTTTGTCGCTTGAATATGTCATCATAGTCAGTAATTGAAGATTTCTGGATAGCTGTGTGCTTATGTTCATAATTATTGTTCCTTGCGTTTTCAATATAATTTGTCAGAGAAATATAGGGATTTGAACACACATACCAGTCACAATGGATGGACTGCAGCTGTTTACTGATTACATTAGAGCTTTGAAGAATTTCACGCTTTACTGTCACAGGATACCTTTCTTTTACTTTTAAGTACAGAAATATTTGCCGCCCCTACAATTCTGCTACACCTATATATAATTATTGACAATTATGAGATTTATTTTACTCCTACGTAAATATTCGTGTGTGACAAAAAACTCACCTGAATATTCCAGTTACGGAAACCAAACAATATGACCACTAAATCACAAAAAAGTATAATTAGATTATTAGATTCACTTGCGAATTAATATATTTTGGTAGAAATTTGGAACAAAACTAGTCCTATGTAAATCGAACTAAAATTTTAAATTTTTAAGATTCGTATTTTGCTATCATTCCTGCAAGTGAAAATTTAAAAAAAAAACAAATAAGTTTAAATTTCTCGTAATTAATTATTCAATACGAACACATCCTAAGAGAAGATAAGACATTTATCATATAGATAAACTGAAGGATTTCCTGTAATTCAATATGTGGTGTAAAATTCGCAGAAACTGATAATGCCAAGCTAGAGAATAGTAACTGTACAGTTTCTCCATAAATTCAAAAAAGAAATTGTTATAAGGTATTAATGATGTTATAGTAGTTTGTTTGAAGATTGTAATAGAAAACTGAAGTTATAATGAGATATAGAGTTGTAGAGCGCACGCAAATATTGGCGCAGCAGTCACATTTGCACCATAATTCGCGTAACGAAAATTTGAAATGAAATATATGTTCGTTTATTTTTTCGCTTAATATGATATACTCAACGATGGGCCAGAAGAGATATCATTATTGTTAGTGAGAACATATTTCATCCGGGAGAATACATTGGTATAGCAGCATCTTATTATGTAGCTGTAGTATTGGCTGCCTGTACAATTTGCCCGACAAATACGGTAATACATACTAAGTCGTAAGTCCAACCCTTAACTACACTTGCAGATTTTTGTTCACTTTGATGAAAAGACATAGGTTTTGATCTTGGGCACTGGAATAGATTGTTTTTGTTAATTCACCTTAATGGTGGTGTAATTTAACTGTATAAGTATATGCATTTGCATATACTTATACTTGTTAACTTCGTTGTTATTCGAACTACATTTAAGGCCACTTGAATATGTATTAATCCCTATTGAAGTGATCAAGTACGCTACGATTGATTAATGGGAAAAACAAAAAGCGGATAAGCTTTTGTCAAAATTATTATTATTCTTATTATTATTAATTAAATTCCTGGTTTATAAGTTCAAGAAACTGTGTTATGATAGAAACTTACATACTTTGTAATCAAAATTTGAAACGCGGCATCAACATACATGTTCTAAAAGAAAGGTCAATTTAAGTAAAAACCATTTAATGCTTTATTATTTCAAATTTTAAAATAAGAAGAAAAAGAACGGTAATTGAAATTATTAAATTATTTAAGTAAATTTGTAAAAATCCAGCTTAGATAGAGATAGTTATTATTAAATACATAACGCAAGAATTACTAGGAATATTAAAAAATAACAATAAAAAATAAATAATAAACTTATAGCAAATGCTCGAAAATTTCTCTTTCAACTTCTATACATTTTCGTATGTGTTAGTACACACTTCTTCTGGCCTTTTGAATAATTCGGCCATCAATATTATTTATAATGTTAGTGATATTTCTTTGAAATCCGTCAAGATCTTCATACTGCATTTTATAAACCTCATTTTTTAAAAATTTCCAGAAATAAAAGGTGTAATATCTGGCGACCGAGGTGGCCAGGAAATTGGTCCCTGTGTCAAATTATTTCCAAAACATTCATGTAATAATTCATTTACGCTTCCGTAATTGTGAGGCGGTGCACCGTCCTGTTTGAAAAAAAGATTTTTACTTGACCGAAATCCTAAAAAAATACTTTGGGTCGGGCATATTTCTCTCAGGAAACAGAGCAATATACAGGGTGTTAAAAAAAGGTTGTCGGATATTTTACCCAATTATAGTACTGGTGGAAATAAACAAAAAAGTCTTAGTCAACATGTGTCCGCAATTCAACTGTTTTTGACATATAGTCGATTGCATATGTTTTAGTAGGATAAAAATTTTCAAAGAAATCTCTGATCGCATGTGAATTAAACAAATGTTTATTTAAAAGTAAAACTAAAGAATTGTTCTACATTGTCCACCGTTCATTTCTAGCACGCTCACACCTTCTTATGAAAGATCGACGCAATCTTTCGAAAATTCCTGGAGTCTCCGAATTTCCTCGCAACAATTTACGATTCGTTGCCTGAGTTCTTCCAAATTGTTTACAGATCGTGCGTACACTAATTGTTTAGATGCCCCAAACATAGAAGTCTAGAGCGTGTCAGGTCAGGGGACCTAGAGCCATGCAGTTGGTCCACCCCTCCTATCCATCTCTCGTTGTAATCTTGATTTAAGAAATTTCTAACTACGATGGAAAAATGCGCAGGAGCTCCATCGTGCATAAACCACATATTTAATCTGTTAAAAAGTGGCACGTCTTCAACAAAACGGTAATTCATTTCTTAAAAATCCAAGTATACTTGTCCCGTTAAACGATTAGGGAGAAATACTGACCAATTAAACAGTCTCCAAAAATAGCAAGCCAAACATTTAGCAAAAAACCGTTTGGTAATGCAGGTTCAACAACACATGGGGATTTTCATCTGCCCAGACGTGATGTTATGAAAATTGAATATTCCGTCTCGTAAACCCAGCTCGTCACTAAATAAAAATCTGAGTCGCAAAATTAGGATTTTCTTGCCAGCTTTCGTAAAACCCAATGACAAAAAACCCTACGTGCATCATAATCGAGAAGAGCAAAACTTGCACGGCGTTGAATGTGTAGCGGATAGCTGCTGTTCCCGCAAATTTTCCAACTGAGAGGGTGAACTGACGTTCAGTTCTGCGGCAAGTCTTCGGGTGCTAATATTGGGTTTCTTCTACCCCGTCTCAAAATATCTAATTCTACTGCGGAGAAAGAAACTGATCTAGGTCACCAGAACCACCATTATTTTAATAACCAGTTTCGGCAGCGGATATTGAAGTCAGAAAATCTTATCACTCGGTAACCAACCGATTTGGAAATTCTTCGCATACATACGCCGTCTTCAGTGCATACCATTCGCCACGACCGCTACATAAAATGCATATCGCCATTTCTGCATTTGTGTACTTATGCATAATTTGGAACAAAAAAAAATTGACGCAAATGATAAATAATCTGATGACACTGTCTGACAGAACTATATTTAAGTCACATCAGTTGTTTGACAAAGGAACTATTCCCAAAACCGAAAAATCTTTTTTTTTTATTTTTAAAATATGCAATCGACAATGTCAAAAACAGCTTGAATGCGGACCATGTGACTAAAGACTTTTGTTTATTTCCACCAGCACTATAATTGGGTAAAATATCCGACAATCTTTTTTTAACACCCTGTATAATACGTGAGATCACGTTGCGAATTTTTATCGCATGTAACTTTCCATCATTTCACACTTTTCTAGCTGTGTAAATGTCATTGTCGATTGTATTAAAAAAATAAACTAAACGACTATTTCATTTTGACTGAAGCTTCTCCGCTTTTTGTTTTTCCCATTAATCAACTGTAACATACTTGATCATAGGGTAGATCAATAGGTGGGCATTAATACATTCAAGTGCCTTTGATTCCTTCATTTTTAAATTTGGAGTAGTAGTGTATTAAACAATTCTTGATTAAAATTCTTTATTCTTCGAAAATATGCAAAAACATACAGCTGTTCTACTTAGAAAAAAATATTATTATTGTCAATATCCCCAAAATGCGGAACTCAATTCCTTTTCTGATTTCACCATGATAATCAGCAGAAAAAATACTAGTGGTTTATTAATGTGTTTGCTAATTTGACCGACTATGTAGTTTGAATAATAACGAAGTTAGCAATAGTGCCGACTTCATTTTAAACGCACTGTATAAAGACGATGAACAGTAAGAGACAATGTTGATGATACAGGAGGTAAAATGCGCACAATGTGCCACACTCTACTTTTTTTCTAAATTGTGTGATATTTATATGAGCAAATAGAGCTTCTGTCCAGGTAGTAACGTAATCATCGGAATTATTTAAAAAAGGTTAGTACATCGAAAAGAGGAAGAGCGGAAGTTTGCATAGAGTTCAGTTTCAACATTATTTTTTTGCAAATATACATTTTTGTTACGTTAGCTATGAGGAACTCGCAATACTTGGGGTAAAAGCATTATCCAAAGTATCCATCACTATAAAATAATAAAATAAATATGTTGGTATTGGATATTTACTTTCGGTGTTTAGTATAATGAAAGTAATTTTATGATGAACATATTTTAGATTTAGGTACAGCAACGGATAAAGTTGCCGGCGGTGCTTGGTAGTAGAAAAAAATATATGTAAGTACGTAATTTTTCAGGATATAATACGCCGCTCAAACTGCCTTGAGACTCGTCTAACACGTTATCGATAGGTACTTCATTTACGAGTTTATTCATGAACTACCTTAAAGTGTTTTTATACATTTTGTTGTTGTAGTAAAAAGTTGCATTACTGTTATTGTTATTATTATTAGTATCTTTATATCAGCAAAGAAAATATCTCTTATCTGTAATCATGCCTCTTATAAACATATTAAGTAGGTATAAAATTATCATTTTCATTTAGAATTCCTGCATTTAGCTATAGAATAGTTTGATAGCTTTTTGAAACTATTTTTGTACCAATAGATAATGACAAGAAGGTGTTGATTTTACAAATATTTTTACTTTTCCATTGTATTTCAATTGAAAAAAAATGCATCTATATGGTTGTTTCAAATTTAACTTTAAACTTTATCCAATTATTTAATAATCAGAAATACAAAAACACTTCCATCAGACAGCAGTAATAGATAACCTTTTTAAAACTGCCGCTTTTACATTTTTTTTACAATCTTAACTTAAAACGACAGATGAAAATTTAGGCCGGTATATTATTCTTATTTTATAATTTCTCATATTCAATAGAGCAAGGCATTTACAATATATTCAGAAAAAAAAATCGATACAAATCGTTTTTCTCTTCACCAGCACTTTGGTATTTTTGTCGCTTACTACTAAGTGATAAAAGTACTTTTATTGGCATAAATAAGTTTTAAAAAATACACTCTGCATCCATTCATTTTTGGTAGAAATTTTATTCAATGCGAGATGCGAATATGTCCACGGAAGACACAAGAACTAAAAAAATCCTTTGTATTGACTATATGTCGTATTTTATTGCGTTGGGTTCGTGTGACAAAGAGTAGTCATATTTACATTTGGCACACAGTCAAATACGGACATTACTTATGCATATAGCTGTTCTATTGTAATCGAAGAACTAATTTTGAATAGAGGGGTATTAATTTTTCTTAATTTGAATCAGTAATACAAAGTAAAAAAAATTAAAATCAAAACTTTTGGTCGCCAGGGAACCTCAAAATTTGTTCACTGGCGACCACTTTTAAAGGTGTAGAAAAGTATTTAAGTTACCCTGAAATTGACACACAGTTGTTACTTTTAGCTCTAATAAATTTTGGAAGGTATATATCAAAAAGAAAATGAAGATTTGCACTTTACTTGGGTTAGATAATACTACTCAATGATACAAACTTCGCTGGATTTCCAGTGTTGTAGTTCTCAACATCCATTTTTTTTTCTCGACTGAACATATTGGAAGTGTTCTTTCAGCCAAAAAGACTTGATTTTTGCCTTCTCGAAGAGAATAAATTTGCTGTACCTTCTAAGACATTTATATGTAATATTATTACGCAACGTGTTGGTCACGATTAGTTACTACTACACGGTGAGAAAAAAGTAAAATATTAATCATTGTAAGTGTAAGATTTCTTAACAACAAATTTAAACTTGAAACTTATCTCCTAAAAAGGATTCCCGTAACTGCTGTTTTAGTTATTTTTTAACTCCTTTAGCGTACAATTTAACTGTATAAAACTTCTCCCGTAATTTTATAAGGCTACTTTTTAAACAACGCTCACTCACATTCTGCAAGTGTACATTGTACAATTCAAGATCGTTGTCCTTATAAAATATGCTTAATTTGCTTTTGGGCTACAATATAAATTCTGTTAAATTTAGTAGGCGTTACTTTTAACTCCAGCTTAGGGGTTAACACCAACCATATACTGCCACGATCATAGCCCATATTATATATATATAGGTACATACTTCCGAGTTTTCTAGTTGAAACCGTATCTCTAAAATCCCTTTTGGTCGATATTCTTCTCTTTCTATCGCCGTTGATCTGAAACTGAAGAACTATCACACATGTAAATGTGAGTAACGGTTATGGCACAGCGGAGCCTGTAAACGTCAGGCTTCGCGGTTGGAATGTTTGGAAGGGAGAAATTTTCACACCTTATGCAGGTATCCATCATCGCAATTAAGGTTACTAGAATAAACTCAATGAATTTTCGGGTTTTGCGGTTATAGTAGTGAGCATTTCGTGATGGATTAATACGGTGTAGATTTGGATCTGGTGATCCTCTGCAGCTCTAGAGAGGACGAGCTTATAGGAGAGACGGTTTAATGCAAGCTTTCCAAATACCGCTCTAAGAGCCTCAAACACTACACCAGTGATTCCTTTATCCAAACTCCAAACAAATTTAATAAATAGACTGAGTGGACTGAGAGTAGATTTACGTGTTAGGTAATTTTAGAATCCTTATTTACCATAGTTTTTTATCCGATACTCTCCAATTAATCCGCAAAACCCTAGCTTTCAATTTTTCAACTGGAAAACTTAGTTGACCTGGTAGAAACTTTACGTCCTATTTGCAGTGAGACGTACGTCACGACTGCCAATACAAACAGGTTTCAAACAGGGCAAATGTCCTAAAAATTTTAAAAATCTCCTAATAACTTTAACCGTAATTATGGATATTTCCTAATTACTGGAAAAATATCCAAACAGTTCAACTGTAATCGCCACGCCCCACTGAACTATAACTGTTACCTATTAAACCCATCGCCATGTAGAAGTAGCAGCCCTAAAGGAGAGTGGGCAGGATGTAACATGTTAACCAACTCCATCTGCCTATTACTTTATATGAGTTGTAATATTTATCCTGTAATATCAACAAATATGCAATAAATAGTTTAGACAGTATATAGCTAGGACGCAAAAGATACTTCACTCTAAATGTAGAAAAAAAAAGTTGCTGCAGCACTACTACAAATGGCTACATATGAAAATATTGGAATGTCATTAAAATCCATTTTTTCTGCTAGTACATGCATAAACTCATGGACCTGCATTTAACTAAGAGCAATAATATAATAGACAGTAACGCGATATGCCTTTCTCTTCTTATTTCACTCTTCTATTGCTTTTTTTTTTTCATCTTTTCTTATAGCACTATTACTTCTTACCTACCCCCGTTGCTTCCATAAAGCGCTTATTTTCGAAGGAAACAATTGCTACATAAAAGTAGAATAAGACATGAAGTACTTACATGTAAACGGTAAAATTATCTTAATATTATGTAACTTGACAGAATCCATTTCGAAGATTCCCAAACTGTAACCGTTGCAAATCGATTTTCAAAAAATGTATATTGTTGACAATTTGCTCTTTAGCTATTCACGTTACACACCAATTCACTTTTGCTTTCTGTTTTCTAGGTTAGCGAAATTAGAAGAATCCCTCAAAGATGAGAGTCTTTCGGAAGAACAGAAGATAGAAAAACGCCTTCAACATGCCCAAAAAGAAACTGAATTTTTGAGGCTAAAGAGATCTCGTCTTGGCGTCGAAGACTTTGAACCTCTAAAAGTTATAGGTCGAGGGGCTTTCGGTGAAGTACGGCTTGTCCAGAAAAAGGACACTGGTCACGTGTACGCTATGAAAATCCTTCGGAAAGCTGATATGCTCGAAAAGGAACAGGTTGCGCACGTTCGCGCCGAAAGGGATATCCTCGTCGAAGCAGACCATCAGTGGGTGGTGAAAATGTATTATAGCTTTCAAGATCCAATTAATCTCTATTTAATTATGGAATTCCTACCGGGCGGCGATATGATGACCCTGCTTATGAAAAAGGATACCCTCTCGGAGGAGTGCACGCAATTCTACATCACTGAAACGGCTTTGGCGATCGATTCGATACATAAGCTCGGATTCATACACAGGGACATTAAACCAGACAATCTGTTATTGGACGCGAAGGGTCATCTTAAATTATCGGATTTTGGGCTGTGCACGGGACTTAAAAAGTCTCATCGAACGGATTTTTATAGAGATTTAAGTCAAGCGAAACCGTCAGATTTCAGTAAGTAACCAGCAATTCGATTTTTGTTCGTATCTGATCATGAATTCATTGAAAGTCGCTTGTTTCTACCTAAACCACGTTCTTTACATATATCACATATTTAATATAATTATTCTGATTATTAAGGAATGCGTGAATTCCATAACCCGAAGCTTCACCCAGTTCCAAACAAACAAACCAATTTAACTAATTGGTGGGTTACTTAAAAGATCTTGATCGCATACACATCTCTAATCAGAATTTCTAAATTGTTTTACCTAATTTACATGATCCTATATAACGTGTGCATAAGTTGTCGCAAAAGCTACACGCAGCGATATGCTTCGTTCGATTCAGAATCGAAAATCTTTATGTTAAAATGTCGTATCATGCTTAATTGTGTTAATTGTCAAATGTAGTTTTCGCAAAGGTACGTGAATGAAGAAATGTTAAAACAAATTTTAAGTCAAAAGAAAACGTTTACAAAATAATACTAGTAAAAATTCTTCCTTAAACTAATTGCCGCTATCTTCTATTTAAAAATATCCTAGGGCGAAGGCTTACTTAAGACTAAAACTCTGAACTTCAAGGACTCGGTGAAAACGAGCGTAGGAGACACGGCATTTTAACATTGAGATTTTTGATTCAGAGCCGAACGAAGAATGTCACTGCGTGTGCAACAATTTATACACATGTTGTATACGAAACTTAGACAGAGTTCACACCGGAGTGATATGACACGAATACCACAAGCGACGCAACCAGAAATACGTGCCGTGTAAATTTAATTTAATTGTCGTGTTACTGGTTGTGTGGCTTGTCATATTGCGTGTCGTATTCCTCCGGTGCGCATTCTGTCTAAATTTACACGATACGTGTCGTGTTGCTGATTGTGTCGCTTGTCGTATTGCGGTCGTATCACTTCGGTGTGAGCTCTGCCTAAAGCCTCATCATATACTTCAGTCACTCCGAATGTTAAAATCAATTTCTAATATTCTTCTCTTCAGCGCAGATCACATTTGTTATTTGCAATACATAAAATCTTATTCGTTTGCTTTCATAGAAAACTAGATTTTTAAAGCTGCGAAAAAAATCAAAAATATTTTTTTTAATCAACACACATAGGTATGCTGCCTTAATATCTTAAAAACATTTAATTTTATTACGAAGAGAGCAAAAACAATTAACATTCCAAATACGTATCACAAAAATGATTGATGGGTAATCCTATTGGAAACTGATCACTAATAATGAGACAAAATTATCTGAATTCATAAAAATTATACCGTTTAATTTAAAATAAGAATCGTGCTATCGGTGCCTGTGATATCGGGAGTGCAATGAAGTTGAATATTTTACCCTGGTAGTTAAAATAAAGTTAGGATTATTAGAGAAATTCTAATGAGCCAGTTTGATGGAATATCAGTGTAATACATTTACATACAATACAATTAGCGCGTCGATTTGTGCCAGTGCTTATAGAAGATACAATACAACAGAATAAACAGAATTTACAATAAGCGATCGCAGGATTTGTGCGCGGACTCCAAATTGCCATTTTTATAACGTTCTTGTTTATATATCTTTATAGTTGTTCAACCGATTGGAAGTACCATTGTGTGTATGTTAGATGGCGCTCTGCGCCAACCTAAAATCCCATTTACGCCGCGCGCCATCTAAGAGACACCCTAAGGTACTCCAATCGGTTGAATAACTATTCAGATATATAAACAAGGGTAACGCTAAGTTTGTTTACTTTTTTAGGTTTGTTTATATCGTATCGCTAGCAAAATTGCATCTAAATTTGTACATAATATATGGATACGTTGCAAATAGTTAAGTACACTTTTCTAGTGTGGTGCCTAACATTAAAAATTTAAAACCAAATATTACAAATTTCCATTTCGATAAACATAAAGTGAACGACCTTTCGCAACATAATACGCCGCACCCTTACTTTACACACATCATATTTCGGAAACATTCTAAAACAAAATAGCGCAAAAACATAACGGATTGTTCTCAAAACGAGACCCCTGGATAACAATAGAAAAATCAGCTGTTGTCACTTCTGTTTATTCTGTAATAAATGCATCATGTTCAAGAGTTCAAATGTGATATTTATTTACATTGTATGAGAAACACTTCGATATATAAAGTGTGATATCAACTTTCTTGTTTTAAATAGAACCGATTTTTTTTCGATTTAGTGCATTTCCTGTATCATTTGTGACTCGTTTCCGTAAGGGTTTCCTCTCTCTAAACGGAAGTTTTTTTAAGATATTTGCCATTTGCAGAATTCTTTAGGTTTGGAGTTTTTCCATTAAAATTAAATATTTCATTAAATATTAGACGTTAAGACCGTAGATGCAAGAAGAAGATAGGTATTAACTGCTGTGGCAATCACCACTAAATCCTATACAAGATGTTCGAAAACTATTATTATTATTGTCGTGCTCTCTATAACGGCATTGGATATTTGCATATTCAATTTACATAATTCTTTCCTTTTGTATTTCTGTAGTTAGGGATAATTTCAAATATAATATTTCAAAAACAAAGAATAGAAAAAAATAAGTACAATTTCAGCTTAGGTATGTTAATAATTTATACGTAATAATCGGCAATCACACAGATGGAGAAAAGCAGAAAGAAAGCGTATAAACCACAGAAATTATATAGGAATATGAATTGACAAACTTCCTGGCTATTATTCATATCAAAATATATTCAATATTTCTTTTTTACAAAATTCTCTTCGTTTGTTCTTTTTATTAATATTGTTATTACTACCATATTATTTATATATAAGATTATTTTTTATTTTAGTAATAACATCCAGTCCTATGGATAGTAAGCGGCGGGCTGAAAGTTGGAAAAAAAATAGAAGGGCGCTAGCTTATAGTACAGTTGGTACTCCTGACTATATAGCTCCCGAAGTGTTCCTCCAAACCGGATATGGACCTGCCTGTGATTGGTGGTCTCTGGGTGTAATTATGTATGAAATGTTAATCGGATACCCGCCTTTCTGTTCAGAAAACCCGCAGGACACCTATAGGAAAGTAATGAATTGGAGAGAAACGTTAACATTTCCTGCTGAAGTACCGATCTCTGAAGAAGCCAAAGACACTATAATTAGGTATGTGCATGCGTCCCTTCACTGGTAGTTCACATAATTTCCTCCATGTAACGTAACATCATGTAAAAGTTATTTATGATGGGTTGCAAAATAAATCCGTGAGTATATTAAAATTAAGAATCACATTAAAGAATGCTAGAGCACTCGATTGGAGTATGGGAATGGATTTTCTATTTTGAAATAATAAAATGTTAGCAGCAATTATTTTTAGTAACTTCAACGCTGAACTAACAAATTACTCTATGATTTCGTATTTTGTTATTTTACTTAGTTACTAAAAATAATGATTGTGGGAAATTTCAATTTGGTTATGAAGACAATCACACTTAACATAACTTGCAGACAACTGTGCAACATACAAGCCAAAACCATCTTCGATGAAACAAATGCAAAACACATCTAGAACCGTTTATCAATTGTGATATATACAGGCTATCCCACCGAACTGGGAAATTAGATTTTTTTGAACTTCTAGCAGAAATTTGATTTTGAAAGTTGCAGTGTAGACATGGCCTACTGTTATCTATTTAAGGAAAATATTTTCAACTTTATAGTACTTTCTGTATACAAGGTGTTCATATCAACTTTCTTATTTTAAATGAATGGTATATTTTTTATCGGTCTAATGAATTTGGCGAGTCATTTGCAACTAGTTTATATGAAGGTTCCCTATCCTAAACTCGACCGTTTTCAAGATTTTCATTTCCGTTGATTTTTTGACATTTGCACTCTCAAATAAAATCAAATATTTCATGAGATATTTATGAGCAGATATATAGTCGTTCTATTAAAGTCGATGCAAATACAAGGAGGTAGCTATAAGGTATTACAGCAATAATCACTGAATCACATACAGGGTGTTCAAAAACGCGTCTCCTATGTGGATACCTTTAAGCTAACAAAACTTTTTTTCTTTCAAATGGAACACAGTATTTTTTATTACAGCATTGAACAGCGCAGATATCCTAAATACACTCATAATATTTCAAATATTGTTCATTTACTAGACCAGGTATTTTCTTTGTAGGGGAGCCGTTTGACATGGAGTCTCCGACAACAATGCAGCCTCTTGACTTTTTGTATTAAACTAGGTATTAAGCGATACAGAGGGATAACATAAATCAGGAACAAACTATTAAAAGTCTTCGAAAATGTCCAATATAAATGTTCTTTCAGAATAATAGTTTCTTAGTTTTTTTTTTAATTTGACTTATTTTCGATGTATTTAATAAGCAGGCAAAAATATTAACATGTAATTTGCTGTCGCATAATAATTATGGCTTATTAATATTTTATAATTACAATTACATAAAATTTGCGAATAATTGGAAAACTTTCAATGATAAATATCTCAGGTATGGAAACCAAACAAAGCAAAAAAAAAAGATAGCGCATCGTTCTAAAAAATAATATACAGAGTGTTTTTAGGAAAAAATATATAAACTTGGAAATTAGTCATATTTTAGGCAATAAAAAATAATAAAAAGCTATCAAAAATAGGTATACCAAACCCTAATGCCAATCGATGTAGAATTTTACGCTGCATTCAATGCTGTAGTAAAAAATACCATGTTCCATTTGAAATAAAAAAGTTTTGTAGGTCTAAAGGCATCCACATTGGAGATGCGTTTTCGAATAACCCTGTATGTGATTTGGTCATTATTGCTGTAACACTTTCTACCTACGTCTTTGTACTTACATCGACATTAGTAGAACCACTAAATATCTGATACTTCATCAGCTATTTAATGTCACTTGAAACAGTGCAAATGTCAAAAAATCAACAAAATTGCAAATATCTCAAAAACGGGTGAGTTCAGGGATAGGGAACCCTCATGTAAACTAATTGCAAATGACTCGATACATTCATTGTACCGATAAAATTGTACCATTCCATTTAAAATAAGAAAGTTGATATCAACACCCTGTATACCGCAAGTGCTATAAAATATTTTCCTTAAATAGACCAGTGGGTCATGACTACACTGCAAGTTTCAAAATCAAATTCCTGCTAGAAGTTCAAAAAAATCTAATGACCCAGTTCGGTGGGACAGCCTGCATAACAAACAAATAAATTTGACATGGTTTGCTATTATTATACTCAGTGACATTAGAAGTGTTACACTTAGAAAGAATAATTTGTTTAACTTGGTTTTTTGGCAATGTGATAGTTTTACATCAAAAATGAAACGATAACATTTGCAACAAATTTTATTAACATATTATACGAACTCTAGGCATCGACAAAATGAGATAGTCGATATCTGTTTGAACTTCGTGGATTAACTGTGCCAGAAGCTGTGGAGTATGGTGCAAAGTGGACAGTCTTCTCCCCGTGATATCTCACACATGTTCAATGAGGTTTAAATCCTGTGAACGGGTTGACGGCAAAACGTTACCGCCTTCTGCTTGGAGAAAGGCCATAGTTCGACGAGCAATATGCGTCGTCTTGCTGAAAAAGGACATGTGGACGGCTATCTAGATAAGGCAGTATAGTGGTTTGTAGAATATCAACATCATGCGCAGTTATCATACTGCATCGAATAAAGAGAAGTGGTGGTCGGCTACTATAGGCAATAGCCCCCCAAACCATTACTCCTACAGTCCTGTGTGTATGCCTCTCAGCAGCAAACCCAATATCACGTCGCTCTTCACACCGGCGTCGTACTCTTTTACGGCCATCGTGCATACTTAGACAGAATCGCGATTTATCGTTGAAGACGACATTATCCATTCTGCTTCAGCGATTTGCCGCGTAGTAGTTTGAAGCGCCTATCTTGACGCTCTGTGGTACGCCTCGGTTGATCAGTTGATCTTCTTCGTGTTCCTCTACCTTCACGCATTACCGTCATTGCAGTACAATTAACACGGAGGCCAATTTCGCGATAGGACAAACCAACCTCTCGATAGGCAGCAATTCTACGCCGTCATAGTCACTAACACGGTGATGATTTTGACGTCTTCGAACTCTAGGCATTTTATTACGCTTAACACTCCTAGACGGACGCGCAATAATTCAACATTTCTGTACTAGTCAGGTCTCATAAACAGGTTTGTTTCACAAAAAAAAAAAAAACGAAGAGATAAAATTCTTTTTTTTCGCAAAAAAAAAGCAGACAACGCTCGGCAAATATTTATAACGGCGCCAGTCGTTACCTTTCTTGATGACGCACGTGGATGCGCTACGTCATGCGCAGTTGGAACCCGTTTTTACTATCATATGCCATCAAACGAGCATACCTATTATAATTATACTGTGACCCACATTATGTGGTTATAACCTAAAAATATTTTTCCGTGTGTATTGATGTGGTTTTGGCAGTAGTGTCATTCACAATCGCAGTAGCGTTTTTCTGATCAATTTTCAACGAAATTAAACAATTTCTAAACTTGTATTGCGGTCAATTGAACTATTTTAATTACAAAAGGATAATTTGGTTCATTTATTACAATAAAACCTAAAATAAGCATTGAATTATTTTATAGAAGGTTGCTTTAGATTGTATATTGCACAATTTGTCTGCAGTGCATTGACTTGTACCTTTTAAAACTGAACCTGGGAAAATGCCAATATTATATCTCCTGGGTTACAAAAAACTCACAGTATAAAGCCGTACAGTACTAATTTAAAATTTAATTAGACGTTATTTATTCTAGGTTTTGTTGTGAAGCTGAAAGGCGACTCGGATCTCAGAAAGGTATAGAGGAATTGAAATTAATACCTTTCTTTCGTGGTGTTGATTGGGAGCATATTCGCGAAAGACCTGCAGCTATACCTGTTGACGTTAGATCGATAGACGATACTTCAAATTTTGATGATTTTCCTGATGTTAAATTAGAAATTCGTAAGTACATATATATATTTTTTTTGCATTAATGCATGTCCTGGACGCGAGCCTGGTAACGTTACAAAATTACTGAGTAGAAATGACTATTTCATGGAACTATATTTATTAAATGTTGACATTATATTGGGCTGATTGGTACATGTTAAAGCAAAAGTTTCTTGACAGACAAATATTTAATAATACCAAATACAATATAATTATCTTGATGGTACGTGTAAAGAATAGTTCCATTGGCGTAATATAGATATTATAGATATATTTAATAAAATGATAATAAGAAAATCACCGAATTACCATTTTCTTTTTTTTGTTTGGTATACTCTTTTCAATAAAGTATAACGCATATTGTAATTTTTTCGGTATGGTGTTGTGGATGTTTTTATTTATAATAAAACTTCTAATAAAAGTTGTAAGCATTTCGACATTTCAAATATAAAATTTAATTTTAATTTTAAAAGTTTTTATAAAATATGTGTATATAGGGCATAACAAACAAACAATAAAAAAACATTTTTTTTGCAAACATTAGTTGCTGAGAAAATAAATTTCAGCCTCTTTTTCTTTTTATATTACCGATGATTAAAATTAGCGGTTAGGTTTATTTCACTATGCGCATTAGTGATTGGTAAAATTGCTATTTACATGACCAGCAATCTATAAAAGCGGGCGCTTTTTGTAGCACTTCTTACATCCCAGGTAGCACCAAATATTAATAAAATATTTTTTTCAAATATATATTTCATATAGGAAGTGACAGATTTTTTTTTTATTTCGTAAATATCGTAATTAATATATCGAGCATATTGAGAAATACTGGTTTTCTTATGTTGCTTTAATATTGCTAATCCATATACATGTGGATGGTCTCGTGAAAGTATCAGCTATATTTTTCATTTGCAACAATAATAATAAAGCATTGATATAAATATCATATTTCAGTTCGGATATTGATGCTAATAAACACTTTCTAATTATTGCAGTAAAACTTAGAAAATTACATAGGAGATTTTGTTATAACACCATCCACCATCCATATGTAGAACCTCCAGTATCCGGACTAATTGAAGATTAACATGGTCTGGATAACGAAAAATCCGGATAATCGAGAAGAGATAAAATATTACATATGAACTTTTTTGTCAATATAATTCCGGTAATGAGAGGTTCTACTGCAAAATAAAAAATATGGTTTAGCAATATTTAAGCAACACAAGATAACCAGTAATTCTCAACATACTCTACATATCAACAACATACATATACAAAAAAGGGTTAATGCTGGACGGCATACTTCTACAAGATAAAAAAGCGTGCTAAATTTTTTTATTTCAAAGATTAAATAATTCAAATGGACATTACTTAGATATACAAGATTTTGATTGCGCTAGATACACTGATACTGTCTTTTTAATGATTCATCTGGTACCCTCGTATGTCGATTTCATCCTTGTGGCAACTGAAATAAATTTTATATAACAGTTGGACATTGTTTATCAGCAAATATTCCATACCAACAACCGCTTCAAGACATTTGAAACACAAAACATGCATATAATTATTGTACTACTTTTAAAAAGCCTTGCCTCCCTGTATCATCGTTGTCATAACAGCATTCGTCTCACTCTCGTTGTTTCATCCTTCTCTCATCTTTACTACAAAAAAATTCTTGTTAATGTACTGCATCCTGTAACTATTCCTCTTATCATCAATTTACTGTTTTTGCTATATATTGCAATATCCCCAGTATTTTACCTATATTTTGATATTTATTATGCATATCTCCATTGTAAGCTGCTAATTTCATATTTTTTAAGTGTGTGTTTGACTAAATGATCTTATGACAATTTCGAGTTGGACGACATATCTCTAACCTGCAATATTATTTTTGTAAACATGCAGTAACACGTGCATTGTAACAGTTCTTAACCTATTCATTTTATAATTACGACACTTACCAGTTGCCGATATAACCAGTGCAATGTTCATTGCATTCATGTTCACGATTTCTTTTCTTATAAACCATAATCATGGACCACAAAACAGTGCAAAACTACACAAACCTTTTGAATTTCAACATTCCTTCGTTTTTTTTCACGCTTCTTATCTACCGCGGCCATCACTCTACACACGTGATGCACGCCATGCACGCGTACTGTCGCTTGTTTACGATACGATATACACGTGACTCAAAATAGCAAGTAGGATTGGACAACCGCAGATGAAAAATTTGTAAAGCCTAAAGCCAGTAGTTTAATAATTCAAATTCAAACTAAAATAATAGAGAAAGATATTAATTTTTGTTAAAATAGAGTATATTTTATACATGCGTTATTCTACTTAAAAATATATTATTATTTCTTTCAGTATTACGAACACGAATATATACATAATATGTTTTAATACATCTAATTGTGCGTTTTACTTTGTTAATTCAGGATAAAATTAACGTTTATTTTTATAACCACATTTAGATTATGTTTAAGATATTCGATTAAAAATGTTGTTTTTAGAAGGCATGAATTTACATTTTCAATAGATAACCGAAATTATGACCAACCCAATCAAACACAACTTTTGTTGGTTAAGTAAAACTTGATAATATTTCTCATGTATGTAGATATAGTAGTTGTTAAATATTAAATTCATGTTGTATAAATATTGTGTGCTATACATCGGAATATTTCCCATATTATTTGAAAACTTAATATGTGCTTAATATACATAAAATATTCATTTAATAAATATAGGTGTTAGACTCATAAAATAATATTAAATAAACATTTTCGTAAAACCAATATAAGATATTGGAAAACGATTATAAAATAAATATTCAAAAAATATTTTGCAATCAATGTTAAACTCGCAATATTTTATAAGTATTGCTTATATGTTGAATGTTAATTTTGGGTTTGGAGTATATGATATAAATATTCTTTCTATGTATAATATGATTTTTAAATATATGTGCATAGTTATAAACAAATATTATATAAAGGTGTTATTTATGTTGGAAATATTTCTCATACATATAATATTTGTAAAACATGAAATACATATTTTATAAATATTCTGTGCTACCTGGGATATAACGTTATATAAATCTAAAAACATCTATCATAGCTGCGAATGTATACTTGTACACACACACACACACATACACACACCTATGTGGATGTACTTTTTATATATTTAGATATATTGCGAAATAATAATTAATATATATACTCCTATATTTTGGCAACAATTAAAGATCTGATAATATAAGCAATCGATTAATAAATAAAGGGAAGTTGTTTTTTTTAACAATAATAAATTATTTAACGTTGAATAATCGGCCTCTATTATTTAGACATTTTCTTTATCGGGACTTTTCTATTCACATTACAAGTTATTGCGAAATGCGTCAAACATTGCTTAAAAGACGCAATGTAAATAAGAAGTACGCCAACTATAACCTTGGCAACTCATAAAAATCACATTTATTTTTTTCTCCCACAACTTTCAATGTCTTTTAAATGGCATGTAATTTCAACATAAAAATAATCCACTTAAAGTGCATCGATGTGACGTATTACAGTATGTAATAATTATATCCTACGACATCTACGACATTCCTCAAGATTTGCGTATTCGTTACTGAAACCAATAAACAAGCCTTCAAACTTATAAAACTCGCATTTATTTTCGCTCCCAAACTCCCAATCTCCTGAAAAAAACTAGTATAAAAATATCCGCTAATGCTTGGAAATGCATGTGTATGTCGAAATTTGAATGTTCAACTTCTGTTAAGATTTAAGTACTATCGGTACACGTATTCCTAGAGCGACTGTTTTGCTATTCGGTTGTCTCTATCTAATACCTAATGCAAGGAAACTGTTTTCGAAGCAAGATATTTACGAAAGATAAATTACAGTGCATGTATGTATATGTAAATCTCGCTTTATATTTCGCAACGTGATACAAGGCAAAATTATTTTTGATACTCGACGACTGTATGGTTGTCTAGTACATCAGAAAACTACTACATGAAGCAGCAAATTAGCTGATTAGCTGGTACAAAATAACAGATGGCTTCGTAGCAATTCATCACAAATGCGCATGCCCTGCTGCTTTCTAAAAAATTGCCTGCAAGTGGCATTAAAGTCTGATTTCGGTGGTGCGTCTGGCGACTGCGTTTGCGACTACGATTGCAATCGCATGACTGCTTTTATGTACTTTATATACGAACGGTTTCGGTGAAGCGTTTCAGCAGCGAGCGCTTGCGATCGGGCTGCAACGACTGCGATTCTACTGCTCTTAATTGGGTCGTTGTGTCCAAAACGCACCACTGAAAATACATAGAATTGCGCGACGGCGACTGCAGTCGCAAACGCAGTCGTCAGACGCACCACCGAAATCAGACCTTTAGTATATTTGAACACAACAAAAATATCTTAAACAAAATATGTTCCTTTCATATTTGATTTAGTAATGATACCACTTTGTAAAAGCATTACTATGTTGCTGAGGGGATTACTATTTATGATTTACTGTGATTTTATAAAATGCAAATTATTTCAATTAACAGTTATGTGACGTCAATAACATGATCACGTCGATTCGTAACAAGAGATTATGCATGCTACGGTCACTGGGCTATATTACTAAAATTTTAATGGAGACAACCATAAATCAAAATAGTTGTAGCACTCTTTTTGGATTGTTCGGGCGTTTCAAACTTTCTTATTTATTTTTTTTGTTACTTCGTTAGTGTTGTTAAATAAAGTACATACTTCCATTGCATATGTGTATATATATATATATACATAGTATTATTTCATAAACAAATGAAAATATGTATTGAAAACACGTGAAGCAGGTTACCTTCCCAAAAATGTTTATTGTAAAAAATATTTTATTGCTCTCCAAAATAGAATAAAAAATAATTGGCTAAATGAAGTATTCACTGACCACAAAAACTATAACTAAATGGTGCACACGAAAACCAAACAAATATATGCAAAAAGATGTGTCAACTAGTGATTGTAAATTTACCGATTTTTTCATTTACCGGTAATTCGGTAAATGAAAATTAAAATACCGGTTTACCGGTAAATTTTTTTCTTCATGTGCGACATTAATGGGGATTCCCCAAGAAAATAGCGTTAGAAGTTAGGCTAGAATAATACATATTTTGCACAATCTTAAGACATAATATTAGAATTTTGTAACAAATATTTGTGTTTAATTACATATGTAAAGAAGGAAAAAAAACATATTTAAGGTTCAATGTTATTAATGTTGTATTCATGTCCTCTCATAATGTGGTGTATTCAAAATTGCTATTAATTTAAATACGTGAGATGTTCTTATATATTATTATTTTTAAATATTAAAAAAATTACTTACTCTTTAAGAAAAACGATTTTAAAAATCTTCTCAGATCTCAAAGCACAAACCACAGATGCTAACTCAACTTTTGTCGAGAGATAAATAAAACCCATACAAAAAAAACCATAAAATAAGAGAATTGAAATTGTACTTGTTGACAAAGGCAGGTTGGAAAAGTGGGATGTTTTGCTTCCTACCGTCCTAGCAACCAATGAACATTAAGAGACTTATTTTCTTTTAATTTCTACACGACTTTTTTTTCAATTTTTTGGTTTTTTTTGAGAATTTTTTTATTCCTTCTCTTCCTGACTAACTCGGTGGAATGGAGGTTATACGTTTCTAATCAAAATTTTTTGTGAGTTTCTTTTCGATATTCTCGGTTCTAGGACATTACAGCGGCTCTCAAATTCAAGAAAGTTGAAATTAAAATTAATCAAAAACAGCTCCCATAAAATTAATAATTGAGTATATTGTTACTTACACTTACCTGTTTTTTTTATATTTTCAATGTCCTTATAGCCCTTAAAATATCTATAATTACAATATTTCGTACATAAGAATTTCTAGTATGGATTTTTCATTTACCGAATTACCGGTAAATTTACGCTTTTTGGCCAATTTACCGGTAAACCGGTATACAATCCTTAGTACCAACAGTAAGATTGTCAAGTACTTATTAGCTAGTTACGCGTGGTAATGATAGAAACTGATTCAAATTCCTTTTCCATAAACATTTAATAAGGAAATATGTAAAGACATGCAACCCAATGGTAAATTTCGTGGACTGTAACTGTCCTTTTGGCATGTTTTCTAGTGTACATCCTCGTACAAATGCCCATATTTTACAAGACTGCACGGTAACACCTCCTAAAAACGCTTTTAAAACTATGAATTGCACGAAATTAAAAAAAAATACAAAAGTATTTCTGGTTTTTGTTTACCCAGGGATTTCAAAATTGTAGAAGCAAGCAGTTCGTATAATATTTCAATAATCTCATTTAATATATTATTCTGTTTGTAATATAGTGGTCTTAGTTACTTTGCGTGTTATAGGCGATTTTTTTTTCTAAAAAATAAACAGAATGAACGACTCATATATAAAATATGTAGGTAATTAAGATGAAAATCTTGTTTATTTAATTATTAGAACATACCAATGTAGCTAGTAAGGTATTGATCCCGCAAACTCTCACAATTTTTTTAATGTATTATCTAAAGATTTGAACATGTGAATTCCAGCCAAAACTGCAATGATTCCCTTAAAAAAAAATATCGGCAGTTTTTAGTTAACACTGAAAAAAATGTTCAAATTTCCCAAAATCTTAGTAAAGTAGTGTATACTTTATTTCTTTACGGACCTCGTAGTGGGCAAACGTTCCTACAAAAACAACTTCAATTATTTACAAAATATCCTAGTTTTTGACTTAAAATCGTCCTAAATTTAATTTTTGTCATTTCAAATCGCACTGAAATAATCCCTGCTAGGTAGGTAATAGGTATGTATCTGCCTAAAAAAAAACATTTAATTTTCCCGCAATTTTCAGTATTTAGTAACTTTAATTTTAAGTTATGACGTTATCTATAATTTTATATTACGTTTGTGGGTACTATCACTTTTATGTTGAAGTAACCAGCAATAATTACGAAAAAAACAAATTTGATTGATTTGACTTTAGTTAAACCCAGATAATCGCTTTGAATCACCGATAGTTAAAAATGTAATCACTGTAAGTTACATAGAAAATGCACTAAATACCCTATAAATCTGGTGAAAAAAAACTTTAGATGCCCTGTAATATGTCGGTGTCTACCGTGTAATAGGCACTCTTCTCTTTTAAAGCCGTGGTACGCATGTAAATTACGTGCAAAAATCACTAAAACTGAACCACTTCAAAAATAGTAAAATAATATTTTCCTACAAACGGGAGATTTTATAATACACTAAATAAAACCACAGTAAACGTTTTAACAGATATAATTCCATTATTTCTTTAAAAAAAATAGCACAAAATAACAACAGTATGCTTCTTTAACGCTTGTTTTTTTTTTTTTCTTCTTTTTTAGGTTAGGCAATTTCTTGCACAACCCTATTATTTAAAGTATGCAAAATCACTAAAAATAGACTTCCTAAACACACGGCAAACGGAAAGTGTATTTGCGGCAGCAAAAGACGGTAGAATAATAACTGTACTGTTACCTACTGTACCTACTGCTACCGCAAGTGAAGTTGTCTGCCAATTAAACCAACTTGATTCGTTTCATGACACTCTAAAAACTAGGAGAAAATTAATATACTGCCGTTTCTCCTTCTTCATCATATTCCGTTCTATGTCCATTGTCGCAATTTTAATACCCCAATTTTCGTCTACTCATGTCCCTGTTTTTACAATGTCTTTCCCAAGTGGGTTTATTTCTTAGTTATTTATCGTTAAATTGTAAAATTTTAAGTACTCGTCTTATTTTAGTAGTAATGCTTATCAGAATGATTTAAATATTTAAGGTAAATATTTGAAACTTCTAAATTATTTTCATTGTTTCAGCATCAGCACCGCTCTCTCAAGATGGCGAGGTAACATATAAAGACTGGGTGTTCATTAATTACACGTTCAAGAGATTCGAAGGTCTGACAAAAAAAGGAACGCCGACCAAAAAATAGTGGAGCACCATCATTACAAGTGTAGCTTATTTATACATAATTAGTTTTTGGCCAATCTTCATTCTTATTTTTAGAAAATAAATCACTTTCCTAAGATACACAGGATTAATACATATATAATTCATATAAAAATATATATTATTATATATTGATAACTGTAAGTATTATGTAAATTTGCTCTCCAATTACGTTCGTGTTTTTTGTGCATTTTGCCTCGTTCCTTTCCGTAGTAGATTGTTTTCTAAAAATAAGTGGAAATCACCTGTGTATAGGTCTGAAAACAGTTTTTGTACTGTGTACCTCTTCTTTATTTGCATATACATATAAATATATAATATATATATGGAGCTGTGAACTGTGTTGCAGTTATCTTTTGCTTTTGTAGTGATTTCATGTTCCATCATTGTATTTTATGCCGATTAATCGTGTAATTATTTTCCTTCTTTTGACAATTACTATACCAATAAAAAAAATCTATCTAATATTGTATTTATCTGTGTCACTGTGATAATTTCATAAGCTGTCACGAGGCATTACTGCAAAAGCAAAACCGGCATTATGTGAATATACGTATGATTAATTTTATTGTTACAAAGTGATAAATATTAGGTTCGATTTATTTTTTAACTTGTAAATCACGAGCATGGCGGACAAATAATGTGCCCGTTTGTTACTTACTAAAAGAAAAACTATGAATATATTTATAGCACGCGTTTGCTTTGATTCTGTAAGTGAGATCGTTTTAATTAATTCTTTATTTTGTTATACAAAATACTTTTTTCTTTTTATTTTACTGCCTTGAAACTGTCTTTACTGGTAATGATACTTAAAAACTCTCACGGTTGAAATGCCTAAAAAAACATTATAATTATTGTTTTAATTTTTTTTTCATGCTTAATTCAGCATTTTTTTTTAGTTTTAAAGTACAAATAAAAATAAAATATTTAAAACTATTATTACATTTGAAATATTTTCTAACTACCAATGTATCATTAAATATCGGAGAAAACATAAAATTGAATACTAATTAAAAATACCAACAAAATAAAAATGTCGGTTTTTAAGTGTTTTTACTTTTTGAAAACTATTTTTATTTTCATGTTGTTGCAAACATAAGAACATTATTATCATACTTACATAAATTAATTTATTAGGCACAACATTACATTATTTAATGGTGTAAATCCAAAATTGCTATTACTACAAGTTCTACTATTCTCTGTTCCTTTTCTTAGTTATTGTTTACCAAATAAAAAAAGTGCATATAAATAGATTAAATTATAAAATAGGTATTAAAAAGAAGAGTTTAAAACATGACTTAATAATAAAATAGATTCTGCAAATTTAATTAAGAATATCTCATTTTATCATGTCATATAAATACTGATTTATTGTGCAAGTGAATGTGAATTGTTGTTGCTAAGACATATCATGTGAAAGAAGTTGTCATTCTAAATGTGCATGCGCGATGTTCATTTGTAGGAAATTGGTAATTCTATTGACCGCATTAGTTAAAGAGCAAGGCAAAATAGATAAAAAAAATAGGTGTTAATCAGCTCTCTACTCCACAACAGCACCTAAATATTTCACGATGATTTGTTTTCTATTAGTTTGGTGCAAATGTTTTAAATAGATTAATTTAACATTATAATTTGTTATTTATTATAATTTTATTTATAGTTGGTCTCGCTAACAGGACTTGTACATATTTCAAACAAAAAAAAAAAACAAAATGTGTATAACAATGAAAAGTTATTAAACTATGTGCTTTATTCGGTGGTTTCATTTACTTTCAAACCCATTCACAACTGTCAACCACAACTCCATAGTAGGATTGAATTTATCTGTCGCAACATGACGACATTTCCAGTTAAGTGATTAATTATTCTACATTAATGATACATTTAAGCTGCATTCATACTGCTGTGAACTGATTGTACAAGCATATATGTTTAAAGAAATGAAAAATGACAAAATTAAATTAATTTAGCTAGCTCAGCGTATAAAAATTTAAAAGGGCGCAAAAGATTCTTTGATCTCAGAGTAACTTTCATGAAAAGCAATAGTGGGCGTTTGTAAAATTTGACTTTCTTTAAAATCCCCACAGATTGAAATGGTTGATTCAAAAATAAAAAAAACTATTATTTTAAAATGATATTTACAATCATTAAATTTATTGTTTAAAAAGAAAAAAGAAAAAAAAAACATTTAATTACAAACAACAGGGGAAAAAACCTTAAGACAGAATGTCTTGGATTAAAATAACCCCTTCGTGAAATTACAATTAAAAAGGACAATGCACATCCTTTAGCAAACAAAATGGTAGATTCGTTCTAGAAGGAATTTCTTAAACCACAAAAAATCCACGTGGTCTCAAAAATTCAAAGCAAACCAAAATTTAAATTAAATTACACGTGGAGAAACAAGCAAAATTAAAAATGAAATTTAAATCAAGCTCAAAGCTTCTTTTGACCTACCCCGAGGTGATTAAACTACAATTTACTTGAAAACTACAAAAAAAAACGGAAAATTTAAACTCTAAACGCGATCACTTCTAAAACGAAAATTATTAACGAGCCTTACATATAAATTGTGCACAACGATATAACACCTATTAATAACTAGTGAGTTGCTAGATGGACGATTTTAAAACTTCAAAACAAACGAACTACATCTTAAAATAAAAATACTAGCATACAAACTATATACAATACTGGTACACGCAAAATGTACAAATAAATGAAATTAACTTTACACAACTGAACAAATAAAATAATACTAACAATTAAATCAATTAACAAAATAAACAAATATTAGAATAGCGGAAACTCTATCCTTGCTCTGACAAAACCAATCCGGACTGAACAAAAATACAAATTTAAATTTCCGAAACCCGGGGTGCCATTCCACAGCAATAACGCAATACAAAAACATAACGTATCGGAAATAAGAAAAGTTGACAATAAAGATTTTCAATTAATGTGTTGATAATCACTTAAAACATAGTTGACGTAACATTGTAATATAGCATACGTAATGTGCGAAGAAGGTGGGACTTCATATATTACGTCTACTACGCTCTGAATGCAAAGCCAAAGCATTTCGCCACAAACATTTGAAATGTCAAAATCGATTGATAGTCAGTCACGCATGCATTAACATTAAGTACACTTTAATTGGCAACTAGAAATAACTTAATTATTGGTCTCTATATGATTATGAATGAAGCTTTACTTTGTGCACACTAATAATCTCACAATCGTTACTTTTATAGGTATTTACGTATTAAAGGCCACTTGTTATAGAGTTTTGCGATATTCAACTGGTATTTGTATCTTTTAGACTATTTTGATTTGGGATATTATCCTGAATATAACTATCTGCCATTTTATCTTGTTTTTTGTCTAGACATCATATATATTTTCATTCTATGGTCTATGCCAGTTTTGTGCGCTAAGTCCTACCCAATTTAAATTTCAAGTTTCACAAATAGGGACAATCTGGCACGCCCAGATTTTAAATAACTAATTTTATTTTCGTGTTGGACGTGAGATATGTAAGTATTAACATGGGCACTACAATACATTCTTTGTACTACCGGTGTGCCACTGAAGAAAAGGTCTTAAAGTGGTATTATGCAGGTACTTTATGAGCAATCGTTGGACAATTTGCTTTGCCCTTCCATTCAATTCTCGAAGGAAAATCGTTCAATTCCTACTGAAAACACTTTAAATGATTCATAAATTTTAGACCTGTGGGTTTATAAAAAATTATCGAAACTGCAACTCTCGTGCAAAATAGAGAAACGGCGATTTTTGCCGAAGCAAGTGACTGCGACACAAATATCCGAAGAAAATGAAAAATTAAAAAAAATGGATACAAGCGGTGAAAATTTAGTCCTACTCAGGAAATATTTCCCCATTACGAAGATAATCGGTTAGAATTTTGTCATATAATAATGCGCAAAGTAAACGAAAATGAAAATTTCATAAAATAATATTTCGTTTACTGCTAAATAAAGCATCATTTCCATTGCGGGGATCTAACAATTCTCGAATTCTCAAACAACCAGTTATTGGCTTAACAAAAATAAACACCGAAGTACATAAACGCATACACAATATCCCAAAAAATTAATGCCATGGACTGGCTTTCGAATAAGTTTGTTAGCCATTTTCTTATCGACGGTATGTTTAATTACAAACATTAGATATAACTAAATAATTATATCAACCCTGCCAGGCACCTGAATCCAAATAAAATAGCGATTCTGGTCTAGCGAAAATGAAACATTTCGGTTCTGGTCCGATTCCGGTATAAAAATTATTATTTCAGTTCGGTTTAGATCATGAAAAATCTAAAACTTCAATATAATGGTGAAACATTTATTTTTTTCAAGTTATTTTAAGTATAAAAAATAGTTAATAACAACTATTTATTATACTAATTCAAAAATAAAAGTGGTAAATTTAAAAAAAAAAACCTTGAAACCATAAATACTGAAATAGAGCCCTTCTTGTAGGTAATAGTTATATTTTATAGTTTTTTTTATTGTAAAGAGAATAAAAAAGAAAAAAAGTAATTCAGTGCAGCAGAAAGTTTTAATTTATATAAGAAGTACAAGACAGAGTATCAAGATAATGTAGACAACTTGGAATGTGAGGGAATAAACAATTTCCAAAACAAAAGTGTGAATAAACAGGTCGATAACTGGAATACTGTAAAACTTTCAAAGTTTTCACAAAACAAAACAACACAACAAACAAAAGAATTTGGTCTTCTAGCTGAAAATTTGAATATATATTTTGTGAACATTGGCGATTCTATCTCTGAAAAAATAAATAGACCAACACAAGCCCCAGAATATGTAGGTCGCAATTTTCATGTTAGCAGCTTTTTCATGTTTCTAAGATACGTAGATGAAGAAGAAATAAGTACAGTAATTCGAAACTTGAAAGCGAAAAAAACGTGTGTGCTTTCTCGGTGTCTACTGAAGAAAGTATGCCATGTATTGAGACCAACGATTATGCATTTGTCAACACATGTTTTACGTTTGTTATATTTCCAGAAGAATTGCAGATAGCGAAAGTCGTCTTAATTTTTAAGACTAAGGCTATAGAGATGTGATGGATAACTAAAGACCGGTTTCGATGTCACCTATTCCGTCAAAAATTAAGATTCATCAAAACAGGCCCATTAGCTACTTTGAAAAAAAAAAACACTTAGCAGCATCAGGCAGTATGCAGTATGGTTTCCATGCTGAGAAATCAACCACAACGGCGCTT
Organism: Protaetia brevitarsis; assembly: GCA_004143645.1. Taxonomy (NCBI): domain Eukaryota; kingdom Metazoa; phylum Arthropoda; class Insecta; order Coleoptera; family Scarabaeidae; genus Protaetia; species Protaetia brevitarsis. Next base: position 538,445 of record RXPK01000295.1, read on the forward strand.
GTTGAACCAGTGGAGAAGATTGTCAAGTAACAGACAGCGGTAAATAACATCTGATGACCTCAATAATGAAAACATTTGATTCTATAAACCATGAATCCTTCAGAAACTATATCATTATGAAGTTCGTGGTCAACCGTTGCATTTAATAATGTCTTATCTCAGTGATAAGAAACAATTGGTCGGTTGGAATGTGGAGAAGTCGAAACCGAAATTTCTTTTCATCATCTGCTTGAACGATTTACCTGCTAATATATCGTGTTTTGTGTGGTGACATAACCTAAAAATCGCATCTTTTTTTGAGAAAAAAGTGTAGAAAACATGGTCAGCGACAAAAAAAAAACACCCAATCGTGATTATGGAGTCACTTTACACCCATCCAGCACAACATTTCGATTCTCCGAGCACTAGGACTATTCTTGATAAATTCCTATTCGCATATTTATTGCGAATGCGAATATTAAAAAACATGCGAATATTCGTTACATCACTAGTACATATCAATAACCTTCAAACTAAACTGGCTAGTACGGTTTATGTGATAGGAGTTAGGAAAGATTAGTGCACTCTCTAATCTATGGGAAATTACGTGCGTGATACCATCAATACAAGAATATAAGGTATGCCTCTTGCGCATCTAGATGTGACGTATTTGAGGCCATAACGGTCCTACCAATCCAAGAATTTAATAGATATTACCAACGTAAAGAAAATTAAACTCCCATTTTTTTTAAATCTATCCTCTTAAAATCAATTAAAACTGTTTTTTTGCATTCTCAATCAAATTTGCATTGAAAGAAAATTTTTAGATAATTCACATTTTTAAATGTAATTTTCAATTGAATGTAAAATCGTTATTGCTTTGTGATGAGCGATTCTGTTGATGTAATGTATTTTTTGCCTTTTGTATAACATTTTATGTTTGCTTATTTTAGTGCAATGAAGCAAATAAAGCATTAATAAGTTACAAGCTTTACTTTAATTGAGACATACACTTCTTCAGCTCTTATCCTTCATACTTTGTTTGTACTTATCACGTACTAACATTTCACAAATTGTAAGTGGTTCATATTTTTTTAAATGGCAAATGAAATATCTATTAGTCTGTACAAACATTAATGCAGACAGTGTTGGAATAAAAAAAATGCCAAATAAAAAAAAAGATAATTAATGTGTGAGTGCAGTGTTTTTATTTTTCTTTTTTTACAAATTCATTTTCAATTCTTTTATTCTACTCCCTCAAACGAATGAAAGTCACTCAAGATTTCCACTACAACGTTTATTACACAGTTTATCCACACAAACCTAAAACGAATTTATAACACGTAACTAAAATCACTATACACGTAATCAAAACTACTACAAGCATAAGAGGACAACAAAACATTAAATAAAACTAAATAAAGTGTTCTATCGATGTAAAAATAAACTGAAACTTGTTAAAATAAATATAGTAATTTGGTAAATACATCAACAACAATGGCGACAGCCGAGTGATGACGTATCTGAGGGCCAATGCGCGAAAAAGACGAGTTTTGGTTTTCAGATGAGCATACCTTATTTTCTTGTATCATGGGTATAGCCAGGTATAGCCTTGAGGTATAAACTACTAAAAAGTGCCGCGGATATTATAGGTAATCTGTGCAAAATTTTAGCCCCCTACAACTGATGGGAGGTGCACGCTTAGACGAAGTGAACACATCGCCTAAAAAGATCGGCGGTAAAAACAAACAGCTTTACTGTCAAACTTAACTGAGATAATTCATTATTATTATTATTTTCATCAAAAGTACCACGGAATGAGTGATCATTATTCTAATGATGAAAAAATGGATATGTTAATTTTGTACATCAGATGTAATGGCAAGCGAAGCAAACGCGATATATCAAATTATGTATCCAGAAAGAAGACATCCATATCCTCGCACATTTACAAGACTGGAAAATAATTTACGTAGAAATGAATGTTTTAATGCTCAGGTATCAAGGGCTAGAAATACACGTGCCACAAATGATGATGATGATATTTTAGTAAGATTATCTGGATGATATACAGCGGTATACGTCGCGATTGGTGGTTCCAACAGAACAACAGTACTTCACCACAAGCACGTAATGTCTGAAATATTTTAAATGAAAAGTTTGGTGAAAAATAGATAGGAAATAGTACGCCCATCAATATATATATATATATATAATCTTCGCCTGTGGCGAAATAACAATACATGCTACAAAAGGCGATAAGAAACTTAATACGCAGGACTCGAGAATGTATTGCAAACAACGGAGGTCATGTTGAACAGAAGCTATAAATTTATTAACTGAAATTTTAAACTTAATTTAAATATTAATTTATTGTTATTATGTTTATGTTGTTATCTTGTACCTATACTTACGTGGAATAGCATATATGTTGTCAAGACAGTATTAAGGATCATTGTTCAACTAGAAACTGAGAAAAAAATTAATTTATTTCACCACCTATTTTTTCGATTAGAAGTTTACCAAAATGTGTATTTGTAACAAACTTCACAATTTATGTTTTTAAATGATTAGGTAACTATGACATATGATATATCATTGAAAAGAGAATCATTAAGAGTTTTAAAATACGTATTAAAATTAGATACATTCCATTTAAAATTTTGTAGGACTAGATGTACAACTTTTCTTCTTTAACATTTTGTTGTATCTCTAACAACAATCGAGATATCTGGTGTAACAGCTAAAATCAAACAGTATACAGTCTGTTTAATTTTAGTAAATTGATGTAGTACAATAAAGAAATCCGTACGGCAAAAAGGGACTCATGGAGGAAGTTCTGCAAGGAGCTGAACGAAGTGCTCGCTTGTTCACGAATCCATAAAGTTCTAGCCAAAGATGGTACCGTGCTGCGACCGAAGTGATCTTCATCAAAAGAAACTGATGGAACTTACACAAGCACTCATAGAGAGAGCATTGGAGAACTGCTAAAGGTTCATTTTCCGTTCGCGAAAATCCTGATGGGTGCTCGTAGGCCAGCCGTAACAGATCGAGGGCCAGACAGACCAAAACGAAAAGACTAGAGGCTGGCAACAGAAATCATGAGACCCAGAGAGTTAACTGGGCGTTAAGGAGGTGGGGGAGGAGAGAGAGGAGAGGTTATTGCCCCAATTGCTTCCCTCCCCTCCTGTATATGCGCATGGCTTCTGCAGTGGGTAAGAGCCAGCTTGGAAAAAAGGATAATTACATCCACAATTGGTGTGGCTACCATCAAAACGGAGGCGGGAGAGGATGCTCGCAGGGTGTAGTTCTATCTTCTTTGCTGTGGGCCGCCCTAGTGGACGATCTAATCCGGAAGCTGCCCAGATAACATTTAAGTAATACAAGCCTTTTAAACGTTGTTCCGACAAGGGAAAAGGTTGTCAGCAAGCTTGTTATGGCAAGGTGTTAAGCTTACTGCAAGGTTATGACAAGCTTGCTAGTTGACACAGGACAAGGTTTTTCCCAAGTAAGTTACAGGTTAAGCTGTCTGTAAAAGCATGTGATAAGGTTACCATGGCAAGTTCCATAAGCTTGTCTTGTAAAACACATATGAACAAGGTTGGAAGGACAATTTGAGCCAAGCTTTAGAGAAAGCCTGTACAAACTTGATAAAAGTTTGTAACAATCAAAAACAAAATAGGAATGGATATTAATTTCTTCTTTCCTTGTTTCTAGTGTCATAAAAATATAGAAAATGTACATTAAGGAGGTTTCGTTTTAATTTCAAGAGCTTTTTCAAGATATATGTAAAATATAAATTATAAATGGTATACATTTTTTTTATTTAATAAACAAAACATTGTTTACTATGAATTTTGAATTATGATTTTACATTTATTAAACAATTTACTTATAATTACACCATTTACAATTTATATTTATACTTGAAAAAGCTTTTGAAATCAAAGTGAAACGTCCTTATTAATGTACATTTCCATATTTTTGACCTAAAAACCAAGAAAATGAAGAAATTAATACCCAATTCCTATTTTGTTTTGATTGTTGTAGCTTTTATCAAGGTTTGTATAAGCTTTCTCTAAAGTTGGCTATAGTCAGGAAAGAGTTGGGTAATGACCTCTTCTTCATGTGACTTTGAAAATTACTAAAATATTTTAAGGAAAGATATAACCAGCAAGCTGAAACCAAAAAAATTTCGTACAAATAAACTTTATGTAACTTCCAAGTGTTTCCAAAAATGTTTTTTACAAAATTATTGCTAAACAAAACTCAGAGAGAATTTTAGTAAATTAGATATAATTTGCGTTCTTTTTATTATTTTCGGATGCCGTCCATCGTCTCCTAAAATATTTTATTGTTTTCAAAATCATATCTGTTTGCATCAAGTAAAATTCATTCAAATAAAATTAGAATTTCAGTATTAATATAATAAAAAAAAAACTTCTACATATTTATATATACATATTTAGATTGCGTTTTTATATTTATATAGAAACAACACTATAATCTATTTTCCGTTGCCATCGTGTTGCCGCGATTCTCTGTAATAAAAAAACGACAACTATTAAAAAATTAAACAATACCAGAGATGGAAGACAGGGAAACGGCTATCAGTTTTCCAAGAGTCGACAAGTCGTCGTGGATATATGAAAAGTAACTGTTTCCCTCGTTACTACAAATAACAAACTATCTTATTTTTACTATACTTAGTGGTTATTAAATAAAATACTCACCAAATAATTTTAAGCATTTCAGTCTTCTGGAAGGGTTTTTTTAAGCTTTTCCCTGTTAGAGAATGATTGCCGCATATTGTCCTCTAGTGGCTTTTAGGATGTTTGATGTCAAACTCTTAACGTTCCTTCCTGGGTTGATATCAAATATCGAATCTGTAAATTTTGTTGAAATTAATTCAATAAATGAACATGGTTTCGACTAAAAAAACAGGTAATAATTTAAATAATATCAATTACTCACCAAACTTTTTTTTCTCCAAGAAGAGTTTTCAACTATTTGATGGTTTACTAATGTCCATAGAAGCTTCTATATTCGCTGAAAAAGAATTTCATAAGTTATGAAATTGATTCTCCTCTTAATCCTTATTAGTTACCATATAATGCCTGTTGTATTGTGGCAGTCTGTTGGGCCAAACCTTAAACCATATCCATTTTAGTTTCTAAACACTCTGCTATGAAAGAAAAAACTCCTAAGACCTTCCACATTACGCCTGGGTTTAATTTAATTTGGTGATGCTCATTACTGTAATCGGTTCCTAAAAAATATTTGATAACATTAGAATGATTTCTTGAAATAAGAGATACAAATACATATATATATAATATTCTTATTAATTATAACACTAAATTTATATGTGTATTTTTGAATTTATTTAAAATTCTATTACACTGTCATTAAAACTGAAAAAACCTCAAACATTAATTATTCATAATTTCTGAATTATATAAAATCAAATTATACTACAAGCTATCTAGTTAGCAAATATAAACTATAACTTTTTAAACTAAGTGCATTGGCTTATGCGCTTATGGTGTAGAAAATTAGGTTAGAATTATATGCAATAGTTGGGGCAATTGGGGCAGACACAGTTCAATTCATCGGTTAGAATTATAAACTATTGATATTCTTGAAGCAACAACGCATATCTAGTAAATATATATAAAATTAGGTAATACTTACTTTGCATGAATGATTTTTAAACTATTATTACACTGAAACAGCTCAAACGCGTACAACACAACTGGACACAACAAATAATGGCGGTCGATGACAGAATAGCGGAATGGCGGTTAAACCAAAAAAAAATCAATACTCGATAAACGATTGACGCCGAATCACTCCGGAAATACACGAAGTCACCGTACCTTGATATAATAACTTTGTCGCAACCTTGCATTAACCCCAGCATTAACCTTTTACTGTTAAGTTTGTCTGGACAAGCTAAAGTTAAGCAAGTGGCAAGCTTATCGTAAGCTTACGTGTTATCTGGGTGACCGGAAAGGGGTTTCATCGCCTGTGATATGCTGATTCCCAGAGTAAGGTTTTTGCCATGGTTTTCCCTTACTCCGTAGCCATTGATTTTATATAAGATGTTATATATAATCAATGTCCTTGGCGAATGCTGGGAGATACCGAAAGTCGTTCCAGGAGGGCATTTAATAATACATAACTGATAGCTGACCGATTTACAGTAGACTCGCGATTATGTGAACTAATCACATTTCACATATTTCATCATTTCACAAAAGTAGTATTCATATGGTCGCGAGGCTACTGTATTATATTTTTGTTATTAAGAATCATAGGGAAATTAATTAGTTAGAGTAGCAACATTTCAATTGTTATGGAACCCATATAGTACTTAGAATAGGTAGCCTCGTGTAGTATCTTTTTTAAGTGGAGCACGGGGTTGGGATGATTTGTAATAATTTAGTTTTCATAAATAAAGTGTGATATGCTGATGACCTTACAAGGTTCTGGCAGAACATACAAAAATCGCGCCACATACGGTTGACAAATGTTGTAAGCAAGAGCGGCTATCAGTCAATGCTCAGAAAACACAAGTTGCCACATTCACAAGAAAAAGAACGCTAAAAGCGTTACAACCATTAGTAACAGGAGGTGAAAGGATTCCGTATGTCAAAGAGGTAAAATACCTTGGGGTATGGTTTGATCAAAGAGATACATAGAGCCTACATATCCAACACACAACTAACAAACCCACTCTCGCCCTAGGTAGGTGCTAGAGACTGTTTGGAAGAAATTGGGGACTTAGCCTCAAAATGACTCTGTGGTTATACACAAAGGTAATTAGACCCATGATAACGTACGGGGCGACAGTATAGTGGCTACAGGTGCGGCAGGTGGAGGCGGCCTAAACACTGACTGGCGTACAAAGACTGGCGTGTCTGTGCTCCACGGCTGCGATGAGATCGACCTCCACCACCGCAATGGAAGTAATTCTAAACCTGCCACCGTTACATATTTATATGCAAGAAACTGCCAGGTCTACCGCACATAAACTTATGCATAGTCAAGTACTGGTAACTAAATCGCACGGTGCTGACTACCAAACTATTAAATTGACTTAGGGAGTAAGGAGGTCCCTTTTGATGCCATGGCTCAAAAATTCTATCTAGACAGGAAATATTGGATTATAATACCAGATGAGAAGGATTGGGAGACAGATACTGCAGTAAGAGCAGACTCAAATTGATTACAGACGGTTTCAAAACGGACCACGGCGCCGGCGTCGGAGCTGAAATATAAGCTTCAGCAAAGACACAAGGGTGTTTCAAGCTGAGGTTGCTGCAATACACCGTTGTATCAGGGAAGTAGAAAGATAGACCGAGCTAGGTAAAAGCGTGGCTATCTTCTCTGACTACTCTACACTTAAATGGATTAGTTCCATAGGTGTGGACTCTAAGCTGATTTGGGACTGTGTAAGCGCTTTAAATGAGATGGGCATCTCAAGCAAATTAACATTGGCCTGGGTTCCTAGATACATGGGCGTGAGAGGAAATGCGGCGGCGTAGGAGCTGTCCAGGCGAGGTTCGTCAGAATCCTTCACTGAAGCTGGCCTTTCTTCTGGCACTGCGAAATCGCAAATTAAAAAATTCAGCAACGAATGGGTACACAAAATAAGTCCCGAGAGAGGTGATAAAAATCATCGGAACTGAGACAGGCAAGAGTTTCTAAAGGAACAGAGCCCTGAATTGACTATAGATCTACTAATAAAGATAGGAAAACTGTCAAAATGATAGTAGGTCTGCTGATTGGTCACTGTGGACTAAATAGGCATATGTAGAACATAGGCCTGGTAGATGACGGTATTTGCAGATTCTGCCTAGAGGAAGAAATACCAGTTCATGTGCTGTACCAATGTGACGGCCTTGCAAGGACGAGGTTTTGTGCTAATGGGCGTGGAGAACCCAACAGCTAGCAGCTACACAAAGAAGCCGCTCTCAAAGGTGATGGTCCTTATTAAGGAGCAAAATTAGAGAGCGTTTTCTAGGAAAAAAAGGATCACAATAGAACTGAAAAGATCGCGGTGAAACAGGTCCGTAGGCCACCCCAATTTTAATCTAATCTAATCCAGTTAAAAAATTAATTTAGACATAAACGTTACATTGGCAAACATTCCGTCACACTTGATGAGTAGTCAGAAGATGAAGATAGATGTTTGGAACGGTCGTTTGGCGTGGTAAATCGATTAAGGTCTGAAGAACGGATAAAATACATGGAAGAAATTTGGAAACCGTTTTATACTAATACCCTAATACATAGGAACAAAGTTTATACAGACAGCATTACGAATCATTTCTAGTTATATGCAGTTCAACAACTCAGATTTCACAGCCAAAGAAATGTCTTTTTCGGAAGGAAAACGTTCTGTACACATTCTGTTTAAACGTAAGATTCGTCTGTTGGATACCACAACATAAACAAAGGGAGATAGAGTGGTTGGAGAGAAATCATTTAAATATTAAATATAAGAATGGATATGTAGAGATAGAATCTATTGGAAAAATTTTAAATGTGAAAAATATGAAGAAAAAAAATATGTAAAAGGTTATCAGAAAGCTAACTTCCTACGTAGATAACATATATGTAGACTGTGCTGTTAATTTAGAGGTTATGAATGATTATATTCCAAATATTTGTAAATATTAATTCGGCCTGTTTTTATTATCGAAAAGATAAACTAAGTATATGTAGGTACAAAGCGCAATATGGAATGCTTGTTAAATTATTTAATTGGTAATTACTAATTAGATGTTAATTTTTATTTATAATAAATCTATTTACAAAATATATACCTACATAAGAAATACATATATATTTTTGTTTTTCCTCCTCTATTTAAACATAGTTCTATAAATTTTAAGGAAAATTGATGCATCCAATACAGTTTTTGTATGGCTGGCGATGGACCATCTAAATAGTCGATCGCTATCCCAGATACCAGAGGATATTCTTTATACATGCTTTCAGATATTTATATATGTATTTCACTTATTATCAGAATATTTTAGGAATATTTATATACACATACAATTATTTCTAGAATAATCTAAAAATATCTCAAAGAATCTATTCTAAAAGAAGGATCTTGAAATGGTTTGATGTCCGGCTAGCTTATTAGTCCAAGTTATAACGTCATGTATTCTTTTCAAATGACAATATACCATTTTTGCTTTATTTTTGGGTAGACGCTGCATTTTCTAAATGACACTTAAAAAATACTTACAGCTTAAATTTGAAAAAAACTCAAAATTTAAAAAAAATATTCATGAAAAAATAGATTAAATGTTGAATAGTTGACCTTGAGCGTCTTGACAAAAAATCCTACACGATAGTAAAATTCAGTTTGAATGATACGTATTAATTCCGTAGTGACACTTCGTATTGTTACAATTCGTTCATATTGTGACCTTTAGTAACGTATGCTTTACTTTTTAAATAATACGAAATAATTAAGTGGGGTTTGAGTCGGAAGATCTCACTGGCCACTCGATTGAGCAACTCATCCGAATCCATCGGTTTGAAAACATATCAGAATATCAACGCATCCATATCAGAGTCCATATTCTGTTTCGGACGTACTGTCCCCACCATGCTCCCACTACAAGACAAGTACACAATACGCCTACCTACAACATATTGTATACATAACAATAGTACATACGTATTTGTTTATTTGCTTATCATTTGGAATTTACACCAAAGTTATAAACAGTTGTCAAGATTTTATATAACTGTGCGCGCGTGTTAGTTTATTAGTTGCACAGACGATGTCTACGTATGTATTTACATTAGACGATGCAGCTAGAATTTACGCCCGACAATTTTTAAACGAAATCGACGAAAATAGGAATGGTTCAATAGATAATATTAAGGTATGGTTAATGGAAAATAAAGATATAGGCGCCGAAATCAACGATATAACGATTTTGGCGTTTCTTCGAGGATGTAAATTTAATTTAGACAGAACAAAAGAGAAAATAAAAAACTACTACCGAATGAGAAGCGAAATACCGGAGTGGTTTGCAAATAGGGATCCATTGCTGCCGGAGATACAAGAGCTAGCAAGAATCGGCGTGTTTATTCCGTTGCGAAAATTGCATGACAACCAACACGTTGTAATTATACGAACAGCTGCACACGATCCTAAAAAGCATAACCAAGACAATGTATTTAAAACGGGAAAGATGATTTTAGATGTACTCGCACACACTAATGAACGGCTACAAATATATGGCATAATAGCGATTTTCGATATGGAAAATATTTCTCTAGCGCATGCAAAACAACTGCCACCTAGCAAAATAAAGAAAGCGGTTCACGCTTGGCAAAATTATCATTGCAGACCAAAACAACTGGAATTTATAAATGCACCTACTTACATAAATTTGATGTTAAATATTTTTAAAAGTTTTATGAGTGATAAATTAAAAGGGCGAGTACGTGTGCATTTCTCTGGAACGAAGTCACTACATGAAATTATCTCTAAAAATATTTTACCTGCGGAATATGGCGGCGATGATGGTACTATTGATGAGCATATACAGTTCTGGTGTAAGAGTCTTGTAGAACATCGAAATTGGTTTAAAGAAAACGAAATATTAAAAGTAAACTATTGTAGAATAACTTACATAAAAATTACAGAAGAACAAAATAAGTTTTATTTCCATTTATATCCATTATACCTACACTTATAGGCCTATAATCCTTTAAAATAAAGCCAATAATTCAAACTGATAGAATACCGCTGATTTTGCAGTTAACGAAATTCCTACAAAGTATATATAAGTAAATTTATTTAAATTGCCCTTATTTTTACACAAATTATAAGTTCAGAGCACTCTTGTGATATTCAATATTAGGCGAGGCAGTAACAACTCACACAGCACAGAATGTCTATCATAATCCGTAGACATAGAGTCGGTTGCAATAGAGAATGGTATATGACATCACATGTGCAGTGAAAGAATATTAGTAGCGGTTGCCTCGTTGCTAGGTATAACAGACAGTGGTAGCCGGCAGCGGAGCGTAATTGACGTCAGGCTTTGCGCAGGTTTTGGTGACGACATGTACCATTTTCTATTGCAGCGGAGCCTACTTTATAGATATCCAAATAGTACTTCTAATGGATATGCTATGTAACACATCTCGTTGATATCCCACGGAACACAAAATGTCTACCATACATCTAATGGATATGTTATGTACAATTAGCTCAAAAAATTATGACTAGGATCCTAAAATGAATTCATAGACGTAACTCTAACATATCTACTTTAAATGCAATGCCATCGTAATATCCGACGGAGACGGCTATCGTCTCGAAAGTGCGCGACAAGATGCCGCAATCTTTTCGGCTTGTCCAGAATTAAACCTTTGTAGTTGTCGCCAAAGGATTTTATACAAAATTCTGATTTCTAATTCTCTTGTTTACGTCGAAATTGTATTTCAATCAATGTTCGTTTTTTTTCTTAATATTTCATTACCATTAACTTTAATTCTCCTTAGTTACCTGGGTGCGTTATATTAGTATTTAATAAAACTATTTAAACAATAATTTATTTTTGTAGGTAGTTTTAGTTTAAGCTGTTTTATTTCAGTTATAATAGGGTGTATATAACTTACTATTACATCAATAAATAAATGTCCAATCTTTATATGTTTTCTTTACCTTTACAAATATATCGGTGCCAGTTTACTCGTTTGCTTATTTACAATAGATATACTACATGAAAAGTAAGAATATTGAAAAAGAAGCGGTTTACTTGCTTATTTCTCATCCATTTGAAGGGAGAGAGCTTTCTATGGAAAAATCTCTAAAAGAACAAAATAAAATCATAACTATTACATACTTTTTGTAATAATAGGTTTACTAAAACAATATATGTTATACACATGTCTTTTCATGTTCATATTTTTGACATTGCTATTAAGTCGAAACATCGATCATCATAATTCTTAAAGTTTAAAACTCCAATCAACATTTTATGCAGAAATTCCAATAAATATAATTCGATTTGTGCCATCATAAAAAGCAACAGATAAAACATTAAAAAGGTCGAATAACTATTTTTTTTTTAAAATAAGGTTAACAATTTATTTTCCAAAACGTATAAGATTTTTTCTTCTCTTTCTAGACTTCTAGACTTTTTAAATATAATTTGCCATTTGGCATTTATGACTGATAGACAATTTTATACATCCATATTAAGAAATTTTTATAAAACTAAACATAAACAGTTTCTTGTAATTGAATGGTTTCAGTAAATTTATTTCTTCAAGTAATTATACGAGAACACTTTTTAAATATTTGTACAAATATCATAGAAGTAATCGATGGCTAAAATAAACAAAAATGAAAAGGTAAATATGCCGACAATTGTTCCGAAAGATAATCCCCTGAAGGTTATACGACAAAGAAGCCGCAACCTTTTCGGCTAGATTTGCATTCGCAGTGTTTTACTTTCAATAACAAAATAATTCTTAGAATCTACACATGCACAATCGCTGGTAGATTAAAGGAGATGTGTCTTTCTTTATGTTTCCTTATGGTTTATTTTCCCTATGTCATCTTTTTTTAAGTCGATAGTACATATTCATTAGTTATGCTGTACAATACGTCTAGTGAATATGCTATCTACGATACTGGTCCCCTTGAATTCGGGAGAAATATGCTCACCAATAGCGACAGTATTAGAAATAATATCTGTTATTTCCAGCACTGTGCCTACTGCTCAGCATACCACTCGTGAGTTCAAACTTTGAACTGATGAGTGGTATCTACGTTACAGGTCCCTTTGAAGTTCAAAGGAACCACAAAACAGCAATAAGGAGAAACGCAAGTCCTGTACAATTCGTTGGAAACACGTGACGTCATGACGGGGCGGCTGTGCCGGGCGGCTAGCGGAGCCATGCTTACGAAATATGGCGCCAGATTTTAAAAATTAGATATGTTTCGATTTTCCTTCTCATCGTGTAATATGTCTGCTAAGAGGTCGTAGCTTACATTTAATTTAACAATGTCGTGATTATAGTTTTAATTCATTTTTGAGATTGTAATTTTTTTCGCAAATAATCGTAACGTGTTTCTTATCATTCTTCTGATATGAATAATCACATTTTAAGAACTTAGAACTTAAGAAACTTAATTACAGCATTGTTCAATTAAATATTAGGCGTGAATATTGACCAAGATGCTTGCAGAAATCACAGACATATCTAATTTAAACAAATAACTTCGCCTAAAAGTTAGGTTAGAAACAAAATCACTAATAAACATTTAAATTCTCTTTTAAACATGTTGCTTCTGTTATAAAAACGTAATGAAAATTTAGATAGCAAATGAAGATCTCTTTGAAAGCAGGAAAACTTAACATCTGAAAATTTTAAAACAAAAATAAACCATCTAATAACATGCAATCAATAAAGTCTCAAAAGAATGTCCTCTGTGCCTATATTAAATTTGGTTTACTGAGTTTTGAATACTGTTTAAAAAAGGAAATTTTGTTGAAATAACCCTTGGATTGTGATTTGTTTAAGGAAACTGCCTTTTGTTATACGTATTTCTAAATACAAAGCCAAAGACATTTCTTAATAAAACTAACCTAAGACGAATACAAACTTGAAATAGATTAATGAATAGCTCTTTATTTTGTGTGAGTGACAGGAAAAGGGTGGGGGTAGTTCATTGTTTAGAGATGAAACTGTACACGATAATCATGATAAATTGGTAAACGACATGAATTTGAAATTGAATTATTACTATCTTGTTTTAAAAAAAGCAAATCACCTGATTAATTCCCACAAGTAAGTGGTAATGGAGATAATTCATCATTAACAATATTTAAAAGAGGTTGCATGAAGAATAGCATTGTACTTAAAATAGTAGTCTGAAGTATCACAATGCCTTGAACATATTCGAAATTTTTCTACCTCTGCGGTATCATGTAATATCATTCCAAGTTTTCAGCGCTAGTTTATGAATTAGGAATCTACCAAAACGAATACTTTGACACCCAGGAAATTTGCAATTTCTGTAATCTTAGGCATATCTATAATTACACAATGAAAATTTTGAATTAAATCGAGTAAATTAATTTGAAAATCGAAATTAATAATTTACGTTTTGAAGAGCACAGATCATGGCGTTTTAACATTATTGGTGGGTAACTGCAACTGCGGAATATTAGCGGGAAAAGTGGCAAAATCGTCATGATAGTGGAGAGAACGTGGGAATTTATAAGAAACATATTAAAAATAATGGGAAATATTCGTAAAATTCCTACCTGCATCATATTTAGCATTGCATTCAAGTGTTTAGGTTAGAGGTTAGACATGTGTTAGTAGACACATATTGCTTCTTGGTTTATGAATAATAATTGCCAACATTCATTCAACGAATTGAAATTGAATTTCTTTCGTAACAATGATTGGTGACTATAAAATTGGGCGACCGCCACATAGCTATGTTCGTTTGTTTCCAACACGTATTGCCCACATATTACCACGTATTACCTTTTCATTTTCATACCCATGAAAAGGATTAGTAACGATAACGAAGCTCATTGTTGTTCAATTAACAGCTGACGAGGAACATGTCAACCTGAAAGTAACAAACTTTGAATGTGCGCGCAGAATGGCCACTTTTTGAGTTATTTTTTAGCATTTAGCGAATAGAAGTAAATTAGCGGACAAGGTCATGAATTTTTCCTCGCTATACTTCCGTAAAGGACCGCTGATTTTTCCGGCTATACTTCGTAAGAGGACCGCTATTTTTCCCCAGGAGATCAAGGTGCCGACCTGGTGTCGTTCTTGTTGTGATGTTCTCTGCAGTGGTGAATACGTGCAACGGCTATACTTCCGTAAGAGGACCGCGATTTGGTGTTTATATGCATATTAACGGAAACAGCATGTGTTCCTGAGTGTAAAATAACTATTCATTTTTTGAGCAAATGAAAACAAATGCCTGTTAGTGCCGCCGAAATAAAAAATAAATGAAAAAGGTTTCTGTTATCTTTTAACGTGAAGACTAATTGAACTATACAACATCCGTCCAGGAAATATTGATGGAGAAGAGCATGATGTAATGCATCAATGGCACTACTTGGGTAAGTGTACACAAAAGATAGTCCATATTTGATTTAATGATCCCATTTCAATGTCTACTCAAGTTTCGATGTACACACATTATTGCAAGGAAAGAAACCTTCGAGTAGAAATGGGAATCTTCCTTTTATGGAAAATTGAATTGGAATAGAAGTTGTATGGTGATTGTTATTGCGATATTCAAGTGGAGGTTTGCTGAAGGAAGCGAAATGTGATTCGTCAGAGTCACAACAAAAATCACTGGATACATACCGCTCATAGAAAACGATTCGGAGTACTTCAGGATGTATATAACACCAGTTATATCATGGGATCTTAAAATACATAAAAATTAATATAATAATGTGACCAATAACAAAGTCTTTTTTATGATATGTATAGTGTAAACAATTGTAGTATTAAAAATAAACAAATACTTTAAAACAAACAAATTTCAGGCTATTGTATCGAAACACTGCTTAGTTATTACTTTAATTTACAATTGATTCCCATTAACTTAACAAATAAGTTTGTATTTGGCGCCTGTTTTATCTAAAATTTGGGCACTTTAGTAACTTTTCCTACCATTCTATGGTACTACTTATGTTAAATCCGTCAAAAACGCCCATGGATGTATTATACTACTGTATATTATAGATCCATGAAAACGCCTCGCACATAACCTCGAAATAGCACTTTTCGAACACTGTTTTTAATACTTTCTTTCCATTTGCTCAAAAAATGAATAGCTATTTTACACTCAGCAGCACATGCTGTTTCCGTTAATATGCATATAAATCACCAAATCAGCGGTCCTCTTACGGAAGGCTTACCATTCGGAAAGATATTGTGTTTAATATACAAATTTGTACCCATTGCTAACTTTGCAAGGCAGAAATATACTGTGGTTGTACCACAGGTTGTACTGAGCTACTGAAGGGCAGTGTTCGTATATACCACGGTACAAATAATACGGTATGCTCGTTTTGAATCTCAAATTCGTCAAGTCCGGTCAGATGACGTAATTAAGGAGCGTATCGAAAACAATAAAATACATGTATGGTAAATAGCAAAATGTTAAAATCCAAATTATTCACAACTACCAATTAATGTAATTCAAATGCAGCTTTGCTTTAAAGAATCCCGTTTTAAGTTGAAATTTACTTTATCTATCTTGTCGCCATCTAGTAGCGCTGTGTTTATTTCTACAATTGTAGCGAATTTCGTGTGTGTTTATAAAGTGTTTTCGTGGTTTTTCTAGAAAATTAAATCGTGAAAACACCTTAACGTTTTTAAAATATGTTCCGAAACCTTATCCGGATTTTTTAAACTTACCTTTCGCATTAACAAAACCCTCACGGTCGAAATCGATTTTAATATAATAATATTTATATATGTGGCGCCATTTATGCTCCTATCTGACGTAACTTTCGTATGTGCGTAAGCATACCGTATTATTTGTACCATGGTATATACCTTGATCGGCAATTCCCGGCGCCGACACGAAAAATTCCCGTTTTGACACTGCAATTCCCTTTTTTTGGCGGCAAATACAAACTTATTAACTTTTTTTAATAAATTACTTACGAAATTCAA
The DNA here is from genome assembly GCA_004143645.1 of Protaetia brevitarsis. Taxonomy (NCBI): domain Eukaryota; kingdom Metazoa; phylum Arthropoda; class Insecta; order Coleoptera; family Scarabaeidae; genus Protaetia; species Protaetia brevitarsis. Next base: position 555,143 of record RXPK01000295.1, read on the forward strand.
ATAAATGTACCGATACAATGACAGATTCATTTTAACTAAAGCAAATGAATAACAAAATACAAAAATAATAAAAATTTAAATTTATTTTTATCGATGCAATAGTAATATTTTATCCAATAATTCCCTCTAAAACAAAACTTTTTCCCTCTAACGTTCAAAATTCCCTCTAAAAAGGGAATTTCCCTCCCATATACGAACACTGCTGAAGGGCGCAACGGGCGCAACGGTCAGTTAGGGTTTTTCTATTTGTAATTGTAGCATCGTTGGATTGGTAGTCCTGAAAAATCACAGATGAATCACAGTTACTTGTTATTAATTCGGTGACAAACATGCTTCCTGCTAAGGCGTATGGTCACGTATGGTATTGATGTATTTGGTTTTGGTAAGTGGTGTTTTGGTAGATGATCTGTTCAGTGACCTTCACACACATGAAAATGTCAATTATCAGAAATATCTGCTTTATGTGAACTCGCAAACGTTGATTTACAAATACATTTGATGCATCTGTTATTTTAGTTAAACGGATAAAAAAAATTAAAGTGAGTCAAATATTTATTTCTTGTCATAGTAAATAATCATAAAAAACTCCAATTGGTAATTCTAATTCACGCCCATTTTTTTTGTTTACAGGTAGTTTTCTAAGTTATTTTTCTTATCAATGGAGGATATATTTCACTGGTGCAGAGAGGGAAATGCCCTTCAAGTAAGAGTATGGCTAGATGATACTGAACATGACATGAATCAGGGGTAAGAAGTTGATTAAATTGTGTTAAATATAGAAATACACTGTTTGTCACAAAAGATTTTTGTCAAACAAACCCTGTTGTTTTAGTGACGATCATGGATTTAGTCCTTTGCATTGGGCATCGAAAAGAGGAAACGTTAAAATTGTGGAAATGTTGCTGAGTAGAGGTGCTCGTGTAAAGCGACAACCAGAGGTGATGATACGCCATTGCATTTGGCCGCAGCTCCTGGACACGTTGAATTGTGCATATGGTAGGTTTGCTAATTAATATTAAATATTCATGACAGTAAAGATATAAATGGCTGGCTTCATAAAAGAAGCTGTATGCTTTGAATTATATAAAGTTGGTGTATAGAGATATAATAGTAAAGACACTATGTGTCCCATATTTGTGAATGAAATTCTTCATCCTATAAATTAATGACCTTAACACTACTGAGCGGATTACTTCAGTCAGAAATTGTTGAACATGTGCAGAATCACTCTGATAACTAGCACCCATTGCCTCAACTGGCTTCAATGTTAACTACTTACTGATAACTTAACGAGTAGTGATGAGTACAACTAACAGTGACTAGATACCAGGCCCAATACATTGAGTGGGGTAATATCCCGGGAATTAGAAGTTGGTGGGGACATAACAGCTAATAGACATGAGACCTGCCATCTACACTTCTCGTGTATGATGTCTAGGTGTCTCAGAACAAATAAATAAATGAAAATAATCAAGACGACTTAAATTTGTGTACTAATTATTTAGTGCTTCCTCTTTGCATTGAAAGAATTTGAAACTATCATCCTTTGCCAGACCTATGGTGTATGTATGCCTATTCATTTTCAATTCATTCAAACACTGTTATTTTAGTCTCTATAAGCATCTTACTGGTAGTAGGGTTGAAAAGGAAATGCCCATCATTACCAATCATGTGAGTGAAGCAGCAGTATGCCTGGCCAGTTGTTGGATGGGTGACAATACCTCTCAACGACTATGTACTTTGGTTACTTTTATTAGGTTATATTGTATTTCAAAAGCGTAAAAGGACACTATAATGACATTTTTTTGTTGAGGGGAGGTTTGAATTAGAGATCAAAAGTAAATGCCGTACTTCTTTATAATTACCTATCCCATAAAATACTATTACGATAAGTCGTACGTCAAATAATAAGTCATTAGATGAGGCGGCTACTAATTCACTTTTTTTTTTACTAACCTTGCTTTAGCGGAAATTTGATATTTGGTTTATTTTTTTGGCTAATTACGTGACCTAAGATTACCTTTTTTTATTCCTAAACAGTCTCTCCTACATACTACATATCTCTCTGAATAAAAATTAAAGTTAGTTGATGTTTTTAGCTGCTACGCAGAAAGCTGATGTCAACTTCACTAATGAACATGGAAATGCTCCATTACATTATGCCGTGTTTTGGGGCTATAACGATATAGCTGAAGATTGGTTAGTCATGGCGCTATCGTAAGCATGCGAATAAATTTGGCGATACACCATTGGATAAAGCAAAAGGAAACCTTGCCAAAGTCCTCCATGACATAGCAGTGGAAGCTGGACAAGATCTGAAAAAGATAAAATTCAAAGATCAAAGTTGGTTGGGATTGAAAACAAGATCTAGAGACGCAACCTTGTCAAGGTTTAAAGGGATTAATATTAAAGATCTGAAGCTTTTAGAAAAAATTGCATCCAAACCGAGTGGCGATTCTTAGAGCTATATGGCAGAAGAACAATGTGTAGCCAATTTTTGAACATAACGTAATTGTACGAATAGATCTCGCGTGATTTTAATGAAGGAATTTCTAAACTGAGAATTTTTTCACACCCCAACATTTTGCCGGTCATTGGATGTTGCAATTCGCCTCCGCAATTAATAGTTATTAATCAGTACATGCAAATAGGATCATTATTCAGAGTTCTACATGAAGTAGCAATGTTGTTGTTGATAATGCCAAGCCCTTAAGTTTGCGTTGGACATTGCACGTGGTATGGCATTTCTTCATAGTTTGAAAGGATTATACCCGAATATTATTTGAATAGTCTCACGTTATGTATAGATGAAGATTTAACGCTCGTATTAATATGGCAGATGCCAAGTTTTCTTTCCAAGAAAAGGGCAGAGTTTATTATCCAGCTTGGATGTCACCAGAAGCATTGCAAAAGAAAATAAGTGATCGAAATTGGGAAGCTTCTGATATGTGGAGTTTTGCTATATTACTTTGGGAATTAGCCACAGAGAATTGCCATTTTTACGATCAGTCACCGATGGAAACAGGTATGAAAATAGCATTGGAAGGACTACGAATTACATAAAACCTGGTATTTCTTCGCATTTATCCAAGTTGATAAAGATATGTATGAACGAAGATCCTGGAAAGAGACCAACTTTTGACATGGTAATACCGATATTGGACAAGATGCAACGCTAATGTGTTCCGTATAGCTTTAAGATTCCTAATTTGTGTATTTCAATATTTATTAATTTTTGAGTGCCTTTAATATTGCCTTGTAATACAACTTAATCTTTTATCCTTCTGAAAATGAAAAAAAAAAAGGAAAGACATGGAAAGTAGAATTTTTAATGAATTTTACACTTAACAAAAACATTTACTAGGTGCTAATATTTTTATTAACTGTACTGTATTAGATTTGTGAATATATTTATATAAACTTATTTTACTGTTTTTTGTATGGTTGTAGAGTTCTAGGCATATTTGCTCCTATAGAGGGTGGCGCTAAAGCTGCGTTTACTGGAGTAACTGAAAAAAAATTGTATTTTGTTTTATTTTCGGATAGGCTTCATAAAATTCTTTGAAAGCGTTTTTCATGGTTCTGCGTAACTCTGACTGGTCTCTGTGTTATCGATTTCTATTTATGCGATAAATTTCAACAAAAATTGGCAACAGGAGAATTTGGAACAGAAAATTTTAATATTATGGTAAGTTGGTAGCGCCCAAGTACCTACAATGTATAAAACTTGTGGACTAACGTATTGATTAATCATTAATGGATAATAAGTTGTATGATTTGTCAGAACTTGAGGCACATAAAATAAACATTTAGAACATTAATGTAATGGTATACAATTGGTTGGAGACGCATTTTTGCCAGAAAAGAGAGGAAGGTAGTAGTCGCATTCTAGCGGGATATTTTCATTTGGTGTGGCGAATCACCTTGTTTCTTCATTAGATTAGTTTTTTGCAATTCTTGCTCCTCACTTCAAATCGTGGATGTACTTGATCTTCCATCTTAGCATTGAGTGTATTTCACCGATTTTCCTCAACTTTGTTGACTCCAACGTCTATTGTTATTTTCGATAGCTAAAGTTTTCTCATGAATTTTCTTTTTGTTGGAATATCTTTTCTCAATGTTATTTGTTTTGCTCTTGGTTTATGTTGGCGTAGATTGCGATTGTACTCATGCGCATGCTTGTACACCTTGATTTTTGTGGGTTCTTAGTTCTTGGTAAGTAGTGGTTTCCAAATGATATACAATTGGCCTTTTTTGTGCTAAGCATAGTGTTGCTGAGACGTTTTCAGTTTGTTCGTTTGTTCCATTCAGTATCACTCTCAAATATTTTCATTCAGTACTGACATAGTACAGTATAGTATACACATTTTGTTACCTGATTTTCATGTCATCTTAGTCGAGGAGATAAGTACGGAACCCGCTAGCTAAAACTAAGGAGAGGGGAAAACACCTACTAGCCGCACAACTTCCCAGCAACTCTGCTACCGGTAGCGAGATTCATTTAATTGTTTTTAAAAACCGCAGAGGTAATTTAAACCTTATAAAATGTGTAAAATAAATAAAACAAATAACGTTATATGGTATAAGGGCGTTTACTCCAGCTATTTATTGCCCAATTGTTAAATTTTATGTGTATAACACGTAATTTAATCCGGTGTTTACACGTACAGCATTTTAACTTGGCCAATATACAGCTAGGTGTAAACGGCTTAACGGAATGAGTAAACTAATTTATGTAGGTAGAATGTAAACAATAACAAACTGCCATATTGGGAGGCTGTTTTTGAAGTGAAGTTAGGCTTAGAATTGAGATCCCGATGACTTCATCTTTTGTGCTTAAAGCTGCAAAGATTTAAGAGTTTCTATAAGACACCGTTTCTGACGCTGCGATTCTTAATAATCTTTTGGCCTATTTGTGTTCTGTGCTTTCTATTTTTTATAGGAGACAACTTTAGATTAACTACTTACTATAAGATAGGTATGTTGCATATACCGGTTTTGAGGCAGTAATGAGCCATCTGTAGGTGTGTTATCAAAGCTATTAAAAACCGCGCGCTTATTTAAAGGTATACTAAAGCATACTGTTGTTAAAAAATTTTAATGAATCAGGCCGGGAGTCTTATGTTGAGCGCAGTTTCTCATACTATATGAGAAATTGCATTCAACACTAGACTCGCTGGTGATGATGGCGAATATCATATACACTATCGTGAAAAGTTGTTTTTCTGTATACTTTTTAGCCTACTAACCATGTATTCATGGCTGTTTGCAACCGACACGTTAAGCTTGGTTTAATTTTTAAAGTGCCGCTTTTAGATATAAATTTTATGACGTTCACTATATGCATGAGACATGAACTATCAACCTTAAAGTACCGCTTAAAATTAAAACCAGGCTTAAACATGGTGCAACTGGGGCTAAGACAAATGACAAGTAAGACGCCACCGACGCCACCCAAGGTCCGTATACATAAGGTTACCTCGTAAGTTGTGAGGTGAGGCCCGGGGAAAGGAGCGGGGTGGGTACACGATGACGTTTGTGATGACGCGCTTTGCGATCATTCTCGTGTTTGTTTACATTAAAGGTTTAGTATTGGGGTATTCTGTTATAATATAAAGAAACTTGAAAGTATATTGGCAAGAACGTTCTGTTATAAAACATGATTGAAAATTTTTTAAAATTACGATTTTTTTTTAAAATAAATATTTTAAACTTAAACAAACAAAAATTTACTGAAAAGCGGAGAAGTTTAAATCTGAAGGACGCAATTTGCCCAGAAAAAAAAAAGACATTTACATAAATGCTATATTTTTGAATTTTAGTTTTAGTTTTTTACTTATGTTATTTGTTAGCTTAATTTACTTATGATTATATAATAATGAATGCTGAACTACATCTTTAGTGTGGTATCAATATCGTTATCTTTCAACCATTTTATTTACTTTTTTCTTAGTTTCTAATTTAATGTCTGCCTATGTTTGTAGTTCTAAGTTTTGTGTTATAATTTATATAATTTTTACTTGATTTACATATGTTACTATTACTAATGTCAGAAATTTCGTTTTTTTATTATAAATAATATTTAGTTTGGGAGTACAAATCGCCATTATTTATCTATATATACTGCACCCCTTTATTTTTAAACAGCATACATGATGACCGCGTCGCGCTCTTTCTCTTGATTGGTGAAAAAGTTACGAGGTAACCTTGTATATAGGACCTTGGACGCCGACGACAATCAACACGTTTAAATATTGGGCCACTCGGAGATTGGGCCTTCTTGCTTATCCAGATGCACGCGTCATGTGGTCATTCGCCATCTATTGGTGTTATACCATCCATAGGGAGCACGGTCATGGGTTACGCCGCGTCCCGGAGGTAACGTCATTTAGGGCAAAATTGCGGGCCATATATTTATTCTTATACTTAAATCGATTAGAACCCGTGAGGGTTTTTTGTTAAGGCAAAAGGTAAGTTTTAGAAATCCGGCCAGGGTTTTAGGAATATATTTTAAAAGCTTAAGGTGTTTTCACGATTTCCATTTTCTAAAAAAACTACGAAATACTTTGTAACACATAGCGGTATTCGCTAAAATTGTAGAAATAAACACGAGCGATACTGATGGGACAAGATAGCTGCATTTGAATCCTTAATTGTAGTTGGTGGAATAGAGTTTGATTTTAACATTTTTGCTATTTACCATACATGTATTTTATTGTTTTTCAGGTGCTCCCTAATGAGTTTACCTGACCGACCCTGGACGAATTGAGATTCAAACGAAGATCATACCTTGTTATTGTACCACTTGCGATTTTGCATAATAGTGTTGCACTTGCGATTCGCGGTGGATGCGTGCGTTTGAAATGCAAGTATAGATTTGAACACGCTACTAAAGTTAACAATCATACATTTAAATTTAACCTTTAAATGTGCACTATTTTTACGTGATCATCGATTCATGGCAAAAGTAATCAAAGAAAAAATCAGCCTGAATGCTTTCTTTGCATTTTAGTGTTTCGGTCTTCCTCTCAGTTTAAATCTGTGTAAATAGTCATCTACTTTGACTGGAATTCATATGCCTAGATTTTTTTTGATGTTTACTTTCCAGATGGTTGAAATTTGTTTCTATCAGATTTATGTGTAATTACATACGGTAAACCAGATGTGGGCGTATTTAACTAATTTTTTGGGCCTAAATTTTTGTATTTAGCCATTACATGTATACTTTTACCCCTTTTTTATTTGTACTAATCAATAATCCCTGTATTTTGAAGGCGCATCACCAAGATCATAGCCTACTGTTGGGCTTACTATATTTCAATCAAGTTCTCGCTGATCACAGTGACACATAGCGATTTCCGATTGTTTTTTATACGGCAGACATTTTCTATAGATTACGTTTTATTTTATTATTTCAAATCTATTGTTCTTTTCTTGAGTAGCTCGTTTTCTATTACCAGACCAGTCGAACATAGCATTGCCATTCATAGTACATCGAACATTTCTGTCTTTTAGTATTTTTGATCTGGCCGAAACATTGAGTCCTATTTTTAATCCTTTGTTTTTTAAAGGAATTTGTATGACGCCGAAGCTAGGAAGATTGTTGTTTATTGCTTTTGACTTTGAGTCCTCGCGAAAGCGCAGTGCCAAGTCCATCTTTTTCATTACCCTTTTGTGCTTTCGCAGCACTACAAATTATCAGTCTTTTTCTGTGTTTTCTTGCTCTCAACTGTTTCAGTCCGAAGAAGCCGTTCGATACTTTAAAACCTCCAAACTTTTTACTTCTAAAAATGATTTCTCAGAATTCTGGTGGGATGTAGCTGTATGCAATCAACTGTCTGCATTTTTCACGCTTGAATCATTATTAAGGGCTTGTTATTTTTTTGCTGAGGCCGTGATTGTATTCATCATCGACGTCTGATCTTCGAAACCGAAGGGTAATTATCCAGGCTAAATTCTACTTCCCACATTTTTATTTGAGATGACTTTTGAAGTTGATTTCGATCTAGGAATGTGCATTGTATGGATTTTCAGTTGCTTTCATCTCTGAATTTCTGATCAGCAATCCCCGTTTCCGGATCTCGTCATCTTATCTATTTTGTCAATCTATGCGCTATACAACACTGTGTCAAGCGTGCATCGTCGTAAATATTATGTTAACGTTTAGTATTTTGTAAGACGAAATATAATTAAATTTTCGTCATTTCGTCCTTAGTTTGGCAATTCTATGGCATATTGTGCAATTTTTTAATGATAATATTTATATGTTCGTACTTGCACGCTTGATCGAGTAGCTCATTTGTTTTTCGTAAGAAAACTGGAATTTAAGATCAGCTATTAAAATTTAATCAATATTTCAAATATAATAAAACTAGTAGTATCCATAATTTAGTTTAACCATTGCATTCGATCAATTTAATAATTGAAATCGAATGTGAAAGTTGGTAGTTTTTGTCTGACTGAAAATAGGAAGCCCGAAACCATTGTCCTCAATTAATAAACAACAGCCTAGAGGAGAGTCTCTACTACAATTATTATGCCCACACATTTAGACATACTAAATTTAGGCAGTGAACCTACTTTTCAATTCAAAAAGGAAAGAGGTAGTAGATATAACGTTAGCAATATCCACAATTGGCACGTGTCCGATGAAAGCTACTCAGATCACAGGCCATCAATTTTAATATGGGGGTATAAGCAGAACTAGGATTACAGTCTGCAAATATTTCAACGAAAGATAAGCAACACAATAGACCTGGAATTCGTTGCAGGGCAAATTGAAGACGCCATTATATCAGCGTTGAATAATAACTGCCCCATAGTGAACAAGGGGGTCTCCAGGAATGTACCCTGGTGGAACAGCAACATTGAAAACATGAAAAGGGAAGTCAGAAAAAAGTTCAATAGAGCTAAGAACATATCGGTCTGGGATAAATATAGAAAGGCCTTACTGCTTATACAAAGCTTGGAGAAATTTACAGAGAGAATCCTGAGGAGCACTGTGTGGACATTGAACAATGTCTTTGAATTTGTCAGACTCGCTAAATTATTGTCTAAAACCCCCAACTCAATACTTGCTCTGTGACACAGAAGGCGAAGGCTGACTAAAGCAGGAAGTGTGATAAGTGTGATAAGAGAACTCTTTTGGGTACACTTTCCGCGATCTAGACTTACCCATTCATCACTACAAGATTGCAATAAGGCAGAACTGGAAACTGCGAGACAGGCATCTGGCAGGTAGCAAAGAAAGTGGTTGATTCTTAAGTTGAATTAACTCATTCAAACCATATAAATCGCCAGGATCGGAAGACATTTATCCAATTATGCTGCAAAAGGGTTCGGAACTTTTGCTGCAAAAACTTAATATGGTACTCAGGGGAAGTCTGGCACTGGGATACATACCAATGCTCTGCAGGCTGACCAGAGTTACCTTTATTCCAGAACATTGAAAAACCGGACAGGATGGAGCAAAGTCTCTGAGACCAATAAATCTGATGTCATTTTTGCTGAAGACTTTTGAAAAACTGCTAGGTAGCCACATAAGAGATGATGTATTACCGTATTGACCATTACATAAAGACCAGTATGCGTATCAAGCAGGAAAATCTACAGAGACACTTGCATGAGCTAGTGCAGAGAGCTGAGCATGCCCTGCAAACTAAGGAAGTGGTTTTATGCACTTTCCTAGATGTAGAGGGAACAGTTGAATAATACTTCCGCGGCATCAATTTCCAAGGCATCAAGGAATAACGGGGTCGACGAAACAAGATGCAGGTAGGCGTAGACGCATGCTTAAAGGAGATCAGTTTTACACACTGGGGAGACCTGGGGCTGCGTCAAAGGGATCTCCGCGAGCGCAGGGTTTATACCTCCTGCTGTGGAACGGGCTATTAGTAGACTGAACAATTGAAGGGCCGAGAGCTTTGGGGTATGCAGATGATCTTGTCATTCTGGCCCGGGCAAATCAATAATATAAGCGGCAACAAGATAAGCTGGAATCAATGTAGCTACAGAGGACAGTTTTGAGAATTGATCTGGTTTTGCAGGCGGATTAAAAATCGAGACGAAACTGAAGTTTGGAATCTATATGAACATAAGAACACAATGATCACCCTCCTCTAGAAAAAGTATGCAACGGTATTTCAGGCAGAGGCATATGCAATTGTCGTCTGACTTCTTTACTTTCATGACCTCTCAGACCGATTTGTCGATGTTTACTACTTGTTTCACCAATTTTAATATTTTAGTGCATGTTTTATTTTTGCGTCTACGACAATGTTCTCTTCCGCGGAATTGTGTTTCCTGCCCGCTCTAATTTACGTGTATCGTCGCGCTTTGGTGAGAATTAGTATGTCACATTCCTATTGCTATTGGATAACGCCTTCTCTGTATTTCTTCATAATCTCTCCAAGCCCCTGGTGTTATCAGCCATTGTTTGTGTGTCTGCGCCAGTTCCACGCATCTATCCTGTCATACAGACATTTTATATCGTTTATACCATTGAGGGTATGATATTAATTGTATGCATCATCCTTTTCTGCTACTTCTTCCTTACTCGTACAAGTCTTTATAATTTCGCGTACGAATTCCATTTGGGGTGATTTCAGCCCCCCCTTCCAGATATTGTAATTTTCTTGAGTATCCGTTTATTAGAGATTTAATTTGCCTTGCGAATTGTTTCCGTTCCTTGTCAACTACTAACGGATAACTCCATCTCCCCTTGCCTGATGCTAATTGATCGCCCATTTTGATAGCTTGTACGGCTGCATTTATACTTCTTGAGACCCACCATTCCTTTTCTGTTTTCCATTTATAGTTCCTAACCATCTGGAACAGGTAAATACGATACTACTACTACTGAAGTTACTAACATATTTTGCTGGACGGTTGAAATGATATGGTGTCTATGTAACCGCTTTTATACTAGGAATGTACAAATAAATTACGATATGTTGGGAGGATAATTGAATATAAACTAAAATTTAATTTTATGATGTTATTCTGTTAATGTAAACAATATCATATTTTTTCTTTGGATCTGGATGTTTTCTGTATTTGGAATTTAACAAGTGAATATACTTAATTTAACTTACAGTTGATATTAGTTATTACTTCTGTTCGGACATAAGTAGGTCTAATTTTATATTTATTCGAAATAAATAGTTTGCTGTTCCATATGTACTCATAAAATTACTATATTTTATTGTAACATAATTATTACAATGGTCGGACGTGTCTGCTTACACGGGCCACATTCGCCTCTCGCTATGCGGAACGTTTAGCCATATATCCGATTCATGTGTCTGTATCTAGTATCAATGTTAGTCGAGTCTTTGATGCAAGATAGTACAATTCTCCGTTAACGTTTTACTGCATTGTAATGTATATAAATGTCGGGCGTAGAAAATCCCAGGCAACCACATTGTTTCATAACGTAGGAAGTGTATCGGTGAATTCCAGCATTTACATTATGGTGGTGCCAAAATAGTTTGTACAGTGTGCGTTAAGCTGTTATTGTGCTGGCACAAATCGAACTACACGTTGTGGTGATATATCTGATTCTTAATCTACCTATAAAGACTATTTTAGTTATGCGTGTGTTACATCCGTAGATGTTGAACGGTCTTTTTTCCAAACTCCAAGCATTGTTCATTATCGCGATGAAAGCGGTTTAGCAAAACACTTAATGCTACAAACTTTTCAGCAATCCTATACCATGTCTGCTACTTAAATAAGACTACTTAGGGGCTTATATATAATATTTATGGTTAAATAAATAAATAATTTTGCTCTTTCCCAACACTGTAGTGTATACTTGTGTTAAACGTTGGTGTCACATATATGAAACTTAGTATTTACCTGGCGCGCAGACAACAGTTGACATATTTCAAACTACTAATTGAAAGTATACTTTTTCTAGGCTTAATAATGGTGTAAATTGCCAAAAAAAAAAAACGAAAATTGTGGTTTGTGTGTTCAATGTGTGGTTTTGTCAAAACGGAAATCGGCGATTTTGCAATCTTTGATGAGTTTTTACAAAGTGCGTCAAGTTCAATTGTTAGGGATTATATTCTCATGTTAAATAGTTCAGAAACAGCTGTATTAATTTTATATGTTTTATTGTGCTTTTAAGAGAATATAACAGTAATGAAAATTGAGTAACCCAAATGTTTTAGTAATAAAACCTGCAAACAATTCGTTCATTCTTAGATTATATTGGTTATTGTTACATTTATTTCTCTCTAGACCTAGTCTCTTTTCTTATTTACGTCCTTTTGCAAATATTTTAAGTTCTATGAAATGTAATATAAATGTTTTTCAAATGGACTTCCTCATAAAAACAATTCACATGGAATATTTTGGCGTTTCCACAATGTTTTTTTTTGTTGGATCATAATTTTATTGCGTATATAAATTTTAGATTACCTATTCTGTTTTATTTGCTCTCTGCTCTTTCGTATCAACCCTAGAGTGGGCTGGATATTCATTTATCTCATTAATTTTACCGATGGGCTAACAATGAAAAAACATCTCCCTTGTCCTTGTATTCGAGTGTATTACTCATACTTAATTTGAGGAGAATGAAACTTTCAATATAGTGCTATATAAACACAATAAAAACAAAACGCTTCCTATAGTCATGCGGCAACCGCATCGCACCGAGAGTACTGGTACTATTGAATATAGGAACCACCCTTAAAAATGTAGCGAGGCGGTACCGGTGGGTAGTAAGGTGTGCGTTCTAGCGATCGCCCACCTAACAAAGAGTGTGTGTGCGTGTGTGCGAGTGCCTTATATGGTGGCGGTGGCGGCGGCTTTGGCGATTGTACTATTGTTATGGAAACGCGCTAGTAGTCTGAGATGTGGACTGGGGTGTGCCTCCAAGCGCAATATTGAGCCTTCCAGCTCTACCCCAAGTCTCCGGCGATTGCGGATTCCACATTTACCAGGTAAAAGAATAGAGGAAAGAAAAATGCTCTAATCGACGGCAGCACTAGATATTAAGGTCCACCAATCTACGTACAGCGATGTATACAATAAATGCGCGTTAGGGTAGAGTGAGATGGAGAATATTTGTTGTAGAATGTGCAGTGCTTCATCGATTGGTTTTGGTGTGTTTGAGCTTGACACAAAATACGATCTGTGCAACATTGTTTTGTGCTTTGTTGAACTTGTATTACTTGAGCTTCAATTATCCCCCTTGTTTGGCCGGTTAAACACTAAAGCTACTATAAAAACAATCGAACTTCGACATGTAAAGAACATGTTGCTTTAATAACATACTGACCTACTTTTATCCACTTATGCAATATGTATAGTTGCGCGCATAATAAAAAGCAGGCGTAGTAATGTTTAACTTAAATGCAATTCATTTACATACAAATTAATTCGTTTGTATACTTACCATGGTAGGTCTATAAAAGACAAAAATATATGTGCGTTATAGATATATATTTCGAACTTTGTTTTTGATTGCACTCTATTGAATAAAATCCACTCACGGAAATATATTATTGCCTTTGTACCTACGCTTAATTAACCCATTGCCACCAACCTTTAAGATTTATTCACAATGCCGACATACAAAATACAAGTTATAAAATATAAATATAAAAATAATGATTCTTTAAAAACATTACAATACGCTACAATAACACATTAGTGCCTGTCAATTGACGTTCTTTTATGGTTACTACTATGTTACGTTACTACTTATGCTTACTATTAATGTTGGGAACCCAGATTAATAATCCAAAAATAAATAAAAAACGGCTTATTTGAGCAAATTGTACTAATCACTGTTTATCATTTTGCTTAAAGCCACGTTTCGACAAACATATGTCTTTTTCAAGCTTCGTAAGAAATTTTATAAGTGAACGTCAATATCAATTAAAATCGCAACTATCATTATTGTTGTAGATTAAATTTAACATTTGAATTAAAATTATAAACTTATTAAATGTAGTTGAAAGGATGGATAAAAATTGTGTGTGTTGATCTGTGGTTAAATAGACGGAAACTGAGCCTATATGTATATAGAATACCACCACCAAGATTAATAATGTTCACCAGCCGGAGAGAAAAAAAAGAGGCAGACCAAGAGCAAATAAGAGGAACACACGAGGAAAAGTCTGGAAATTTTGAAGATATCTGAAGATACGGAAGTAAGGGATAGAAAGCTGTGGACGAAGATAGGCTGGCAGACCTAAATCTAGTCTCAACATTAGAGGGAGTAATTTAAATCAGTGGCGTCAAAAAGAAGTTTTTTGATTGACCACCTAAAAATTTGGTGATGAGTTTGGTTAGTTCAGTTTGGTCACTTTACTAAAAAAAAAAAAGCACAACCGAGCAAGTTTTATTAAAAACTGATGACTTTTCGGCATGGAAAACTTAGTAATCCTTGACCAGAGGTAATTAAGAGCTCTTTGACAGTGTGATTAAGTATAAACATGTTTTTTTTTTCATTTTTAATTAAATATTTTTTAATATGGCTTTTCCTCAAAAGATTGTCAAGAGATGGCCTTAAACAATTATATTATTGTGTGTATGTGTATATGAAACGAACTAAGAAATAAAAATTCAAACCGCAAAAATAACACTTCTCACAACACATTGAATGTATTTGTTTGGTTATGTGATCGAAAAGTAACAATTTCCACCTTAGAGAAAAAAACACTAGCTGCAACAATAACTTTTTTGAGGCTATAGTTGTATAAACTTTGCTTAAAATTGTATTGTACCTTCCTAAAGAAAATCATTCTTGTCTTATTATAGAAAACTCTATAAAAGAATCTCTTGATTTTAAGAATGCTATTTTATTTTTTTAAATATCTTGCTTAATTTAAAATGAAATTACCACCTGCAACTTTTGGCAGTTACATACCTGATTCTTGTAGCAGCAAGGCACCGGCAGAAAACTCAACTGTCTCCTCGTCTTCTAAACGCTGTCGGCATTTAGTCTCATTGGAGAGTCCGATTCTGTGTAAGTGCTTTCTGAATTTCCAGTGATCTGCAAAGACAAAGCAGTTCCTTGGTTTTGACAAATTAGGTGAGATAGATTCCATCTCATGCACCAAACTAGAACAGTTGTTCCAATATCGCAGCAAGTTTTGATTTGCTCGGAATTTGATTTACTGTTTAGTTTTACCAATGGCAGATTCTGCTCCCTGAAATTGCTTCACAACATTGGTTTTTTTAGCATTTAGAGTATGTTTACAACTCCAGATCAGTTTCGGGTTGCATTTATGCATCTCTAGCGCTTTCAGAACCACCTGTGACTGACCTGAAAATTTTTGTTGATTTGTATTTGTGGTTTTTATCCAAAATATTTCTGGTACACATCTCCATGGCGCAGATTTCAGCAATGAAAGAAGAAGACCAAAGATCGTTGTATGTTGTTTAAGGTTGTCATATCTTCGAATTCTTGGACTGCGACAAAATATTCCTGCACCCACACATTGCTCGGTTTTCCAACCGTCCGTAAACCAGCAGGTGTCTGCCTGCGGTAATGTATTTTCGTTGCATTTCCATTCTTTTCTATTTGGAAACGAGGTAGCATAAGTAGTAGTAAGTATGAATCGATCATTGATCGAATGCACAAGTAGCAGCTTGTTGGTCACACACACATGAGTATGTGGCGATTGATTCCCTATGTGCCATAGGCTAAATGCTGTTAGTCTGGCCTCCCTTTCCACAATAATGTGCAAGGGCGGTAGGTCCAGAAGGACTTCTAATGCCAATGACGGGGACTAAGATATTGCTTCCGTGATTGTCATATTTGCGATCCTTTGAGTGGATGCAAATTTTGTTATAGTTCTGGGTTGTTGCGCCTTTTGCCACCAAGATATTGCTCCATAGGTAATGGGTGAACGTACTACCGTTACATAGAGTGGAAGTAGTTTCGGAGATAACCCCAAGATATCCCACATATTCTTCGACATATCCATAAGAATAGCCTGGCCTTGTAAATGGTCTTTTCCAAATGTAAATTCCAGGATAGTGTCTTATCAAATAATACTCCTAGATATTTTATATTATCTGCCAATGTGAGCTTAGTGGGCGGTATCAGGTGTTCCACTCTCTTCTTCCTGGTGGTTTTATTCGAGTTAATGTTCAGGTTTTCCCTGCTATCACCAACTTCAAATGGCATTAATTACCTGTTAGAGATTTGAAATAATTTACTGCTCCCTCAATCCTCTCAATAGTATTTTCCTGTATAAATCTGTATTTTTGGTATCCTGGTCGTTTGAACAAATGTACGTTATTACTATTACCTACTTGCTAAACAAAAAAAAAAACATAAATATAAGAAAACATTACAAACGACTTAGCCAATTATATTGAACAATGACAATATGAGTAATAAATATGTTATTACGCCAGTTGTTGTTGTTTAATTCCTTGGAACTGTGATCCAACCAGATTCACACAGTCACTGGCCACTTGAGAGCTGAGCTGTGGACGTGTCTGGAGAAAGTCCATACCCCCAATTTGATGTAAATGGTCACAGATAAAATAAATAAGGAAACCAACAAACCTGCATTATATACAATAACAATCAAATCATGGATTAACGGATCACTCTAATTTTTCCTCAATTTACACCTAAAAAGAAATAATTGGCATTTTCAAGCTTCCCGCATTTGTAATTCGGGCTGTCTGTTATCTTGGTTTTAAAAAGGTGAGCTTTCAAGAGGTTGTGATTGGTCGAAAGATGACATAACGTAAACTCTCTACTCAAGTTTTTGTTTTTTGCTGAACCAGGGTTTTGATCCTATTTTGTCCATTATCATTTTGTAGCTCCTCCCCAACATCAAGGCTTTAAATTCTTCTTTCCATTTCTCTTTAAGAGAGAGAAAACAGTATTAAATTGCCTGCGGTCAAGGGGAAAATCATTGGTACAGGAACCAATGTGGGATCTTATGTTAACGTAATAGACTTCTAAAAGCACTTTAAGATCCGCACTCCATTTTACTCTTGCTAAACTCTTCAGAGCGCTCAACCAACTTTGCAACCCCTTCCTGATTTACCGTTGAAACTCAAACCGGCGCGGCGTCCAAACGCAAACCGAGAATTTTTTGGTAACTACGCCTACCTTTGAAGCCGATAGCGTAAGCCTGTAGATAAACATCCAGCTGTCAATTGAATGGAGCATTTGTAGCAAGGTTGCCTTCATATTCCTTAAATTGTGTCTCTCAATGAAGACAGTCAAGTGATTAGAATATATAATAGCGTTACTTTCTTCCAAAACGAAGGGTGCTCAATAGAGATAGGAGATGGCCCACTATGAAAATCTCGGCCCTAGAGATTTAATAAAATAATCTTCTGTTATTTAAAATATCAAAGGATACTCTAATCAAATTGCAGGACACATTAACCTCAATTAACGCATCAGTCAGAATTCCAACTTCCACATTATCGTAGGCCGTGGAAATATCCACAAATAATATCGACACTAAGTAGGCAATCGATTCAGCCGTACTCTACCCTTTTCTAAAACCACACTGTAACTTATGTAGGATGTGGTGTGACTCAACAAACCACTCTAGTCGGTTACCTATAGTTCTCTCAAATAACTTCCCAATTACAGGTGCAATTAGATTGATCTTCAGCTAGCGACAGTTAGTGGATCTTTATCAGGTTGGGGTTTTCCAAGAACCTGGAAATCTGTCCTGTCAACATTCTGTTGAAGAAGTTCTTGAGCCGTTTTAATGCAAATCGCGTAGTCTTTATAGAAACACCACTACTCCTCGTGATGTAGTTGGAGATTACAAAATTACTATCACAGCTAGGTGATAAGGTAGCCACAAGATCATTTGAGTGGTTTTCCTGACACCTTATATAACAATCATAACTTATTTTACTTTTTTTCCAGTTTTTTTTTGATATAATTCCAAATGGTTGTTGCATTTGTTTGTATAATTAAAGATTCGCAAAAGTTAATTAAAGAGCTTTAAAGAAAATAAAAAGGAAGAACTTCTTTTATTTTAATTTTCTTTAAATCTTTTTTTATTTTAGCGTTGATTCTTTTCACTTTCAAATAGTTTTCAGCTGTTGGACATAGTTTGTAATGTAAGCGTTGTACCAACTCATTACATGTAGCATTCCACCGGGATTTGCTTTTTGCCCCATTACGTGGTTCAGCAGACTTGGTTATGCGTTCAAGCAACCTGTTAAAAGAACCGACTTTAAGCTTTTTCATAACCATCCACAAATTTTGAGAGTTCAGGTGCAACACATCTACAGAGGGAACAGCCTGTATTAAATTTTCTGGCGCTTACCAACTTTAGAGTCTCTTTGAATGATTCATCATCCATCATGGAAAGGAGGATGGAGAACTTCTTTTATTTTAATTTTCTTTAAATCTTTTTTTATTTTAGCGTTGATTCTTTTCACTTCCAAATAGTTTTCAACTGTTGGACATAGTTTGTAATGTAAGCGTTGTACCAACTCATTACATGTAGCATTCCACCGGGATTTGCTTTTTGCCCCATTACGTGGTTCAGCAGACTTCTTGGTTATGCGTTCAACAACTGTTAAAAGCAACGACTTTAAGCTTTTCATAACCATCCACAAATTTTGAGAGTTCAGGTGCAACACATCTACAGAGGGAACAGCCTGTATTAAATTTTCTGGCGCTTACCAACTTTAGAGTCTCTTTGAATGATTCATCATCCATCATGGAAAGGAGGATGGAATGGTCATCTCTCAGCGTATCATTCGGTAGCTCCCAAAAATGCTCAGGTGGATGTCCGCATAGTCCGCACTGCACTATTATTTTCCGGTAAAGCAGTCGTGTAATTTCCCCATTGTTTAACAGACAATTGGAATTGAAACAAAAATATTCAATGGTAATTTTCTGTCCATAATTGGGTAGTCAGTTTTGGAAAAAAAAGGTGTAGAAAAAGTAACTTCCCAATTACTATTTTATTTTATTTACTGTATTTGATAATAAAACCTTTTTTGCACTACCGGTAAAAAAAAAATAAAAAAAAATTATCTTAGTTTGTAAATTCAGTTCATGTCAAAACAATTGATGCACCTGAAAAAGACGGAGAAGCCGAAATTGGTAGTGCAGAACAGGTTTTATTTTCAAATGCAGTAAATAAAATAAAATACAGTAATTGGGAAGTACTTTTTCTACACCTTTTTTCCAGAAAAAAAAATAGCTTTTGCAACCCTGATGTTTTTGTAACAATAATATTGTGTTAATAATATCCTCTAAATAAATACGTTTCTGAACCAATATTCGTTTTTCTTTTTTATATTAAATATAGGTCCAAGAGACAAAATCATCGACTTTCTTATTTTGCAGTTTCTCAAAAAGGAACTAAGTGCCAAATGGGTTGTTTTCAAGCCTTACACTAAAGTTCTTTTTGTTCATATGGAAACAGTAGATTAACCTTATTTATATGCAATTTTTAGATATAATTGATTTAAAAGATGTGTCGATTTGCCATAAACATCAAAACAAAATCGATTTTTCAAAACTCCCAAAAAGTCAGTTGGCTCCTTTTAGATGAATGGTATCCATAAGATACTCGTTCATCTAATAGTAAAATCGGTCCTATCCTATTATAAGTAAACTCGAAACTTTGACATAGTTTTTAAAGAATACCAAGGTATCTGGTCAAGAAATGAAAGAGAAGCTGAAGCTCATTCAAATATGAGATCTCAAGTTATTTGCTATACGATTTTGTTATGAAAATTTTACAGTGGATTGCCAGAACTTTAGTTTCTAACGAAGAAAGTTTTATTATGTCCTTATCAAATCCAAAAATCGGCATTGCGTATGTGAAGAAAACTTGGTTGGCGGATGATAATCAATTTAAAGTCGCTGGCTACAATATTATTTTGGAAAATCTTTGAAGAAATTTTCTTAAATAGAGATATCGACCCAAGAGTACAGATATTAGTTAACAATTGATATTTGTTTCTACTTTCTCAGTTTATGTACTTCCAGACATTCCAAGTCTGAGAGAATACCTGGGTGGGTGTTATTAGCTATTTTTACTGCCTCTTTTCTTATTTGTGGTGACTTTAATGCCAATTATCCCATGTGAAGAAGCCAAATCGTCCTCAAAATTAGCAGCCTGGTTCAAATTTGTGGTAAAAGAACTTTTAAATTTATCCGGAACCAGTAGCATTAATTCGATCATGTCATAGACTCCTCAATGAGTATGCACCGGCCACGCTGGTGTGCGCTAAATATCGCTTTAGAAGCAATAGAATTTTTATGTGCGGGCTCTGTCCCCCACAGGAGTCAGACCACAAAATCAGTTCATTTACATTAGGATCTCAGTTTTAAGCAACTTTCTGTGCCCCTCAACCACAGACACCCTCAGATGAAGCGGTATGGCGGCCGAATGAGGAAAGACTCCGTAAGGCAGTCTTTATGAGCAGGGACAGATTGAGATTACTCACAGGAATCTTAACTGGGCACTGCGTACTAAATAAACACATGTACTGCATGGGGCTAGTGAACCCTTCTTTATGCAGGAAGGGTGGGAGTGCGGAGGAAACTTCTGCTCACCTTCTTGTCAAATGCCCGGCAGTGGACAGGGAGAGACAGACGCACTTTGCGGTCCATCGGTTGGACGAACCCAGAGTCGACGAGTTAATTCTCAGCCAGATTGCGAACTTTTATAATGGGGTGCAACCTGAGTAAGAGGGCTAAAATGGACATGGGGGTACAATAGGTCTTTCTCGCCGAGTTGCTTTCTTCGGGTTTACACCCGCCCATGGAAAAAAAAACCCTCCTCAATTTAAATATAAAAGTGACATAACTTTTAAGCACTCGGAATAGAAATGGCAATCATCTATGAGGAGGCATGCACAAGTAAACTGCAAAAAGTATAGCATTCCATTTAAAAAATATAAGTTAGTTTGGCACGACGTTATTGAAACATCACTGCATATGCGTACTTAAATTTAAAATATGAAGCTTAAAAATACCTATACTTTTTCTTAATATTTTTTGGGATAACTTTTGTCATGTCGGATATATCCAGTTCCACACATAATGCACCACTCTATATGTATATGTAAATTATTTTTTAAATAAGTACGATGTTCTGAAATGTTCTCAGCGATATTCCTTGTATATTCTTATGGATGTTCTATAAATATTTTTCTGATTCAACTAAGGGTATTCCTTGGACGGGCATTTTCTCATTCTACAAATTTTTCAAAATTATTTCGAAAATTCTAAGATCCGTTTATAAAAGAATATTTTTAGAATGATTTAGGAATATTATTTTGCTATCTGGGAAGCAATACTGCTATAATATAAACTTGGTACACCAAAAACTTCGATAAAATTTAAAAAATCACTTGCCTTATTTAAAACGGCGCGTTTAATCACTACGAAAGCTAAGACAGAAGTCGCGGTTATCGAGTCTGGGATAAGTTCGACATCTTTATAAAAACTAACGTTATAAGTTTATGATTTTTACAGAAGTATTTTAATCGTTTACAGACATAATCATACACCGACAGATGAAATCAAATAAATAAACCGGATTTATGTAAGTTTTATCTAAAAAAAATCACTTTTGAACCACTATGCGGCGTTAATGTTCCTTAATTAACAACAGAAAATATTAAGTGTACGATTTTTTTATGAATACTAGTATATATTTATGAAAAGATTTTTTAGGCTAAAGAAAAAAATTCTTTTACGCAGTTAAGATTTATATTTTTTCTTTAAAAAATATTTGAGTATTGAAAATTATTGTTTATTTGATGGAAAACATGTTGCTTGGGATCAAAAAATGTATTAGTATAGCATATGTAATCAAATATTCTTTCTGTAAAGCAATTCACCTAGTTTATAATTAATCTTTTTTGCAGTGTAAAACAAGAACCAACCTCGAATCCAGCTAGGCCCCTTGAGGCCAACAGTCCAGGATCCATAACACTCAGAAATAGAGGTATTTTAATTAATTATTTTTAAAGGTCTATAACCATAAAACCGGTCGTCAAAGATTGTTTTTTTTTTTCTGTACAGTTATTTATCTCGTTGCATGTGAACAAATACATTAGAAATAAATTCATACAACTCGAGAGAAAATCGTAATTTCATGAAGATAAGAACAGGCTTATGCTTCCGTGTGAGTTTATATTGCTGAAAATTTTATTCCATGTGGAGGTACCTAGAATTCACCATCACATCCTGTGTAAATCGTTTCTATTTTTCATTTAGCGGATACATTTATATTACATACAGCAGTACGGCGGCGGGAGATATTAATCTAGCAATGGAGTGTTGCGTTCCATTCTCAGATTTAATGTCTCGACTTTTTCTGATGGCGTGCTGCTTAAGAAATTTCTCGCAGATGTCCCGTCCGTATCTCACTTAATGGCTCGATTAACGCTCTTATCTCTACTATTTTGCTTGTATAGATCGTTTAAGTCTAGTTGATAGTACAGAGTTTACTTAATGCACATATAGGCACGCATGCATGGGCGCAATGCTAGCTCGAAGTTGAACTATCTATAAAAGCTATTCAGAGATTGGCCGTTCAATGCAATAACCGTATGGTTTCATAGCACTCGAAATTCAACATAACTAAGCAGGTTTGTGTCTAGTGAAATAATTTCCTAGAACAGGTGAATACGAACAAAATAGTGAAAGTAAATGTTGACAGTCTACCCTTTTTCAACAAAAACAAGGGTCTTTATGGAAGAACTATTCAAGATATTTTTTATTCGTTTCGTATCCTTGTTAATATTTTTTCTCCCTCTGTTCCCTTTAAATTGTCAAACATGTATACATTATGCTAGCAGCAAAATATAGACGAATTGTCAAAATTTCCGCGTTGATTTGCATATTTCAGACACATATTGCACCATTTCGTGACTACTAAATACCCGGATACAGTCTGAGAATTTTCTTTATATTGGCACAATGTTTGAGAGTATTTTGACATTTGATGTTGGAAACTGCGTTGTTTATGCTACTACGTTGTAATAATAAATCATGGAACAAATACATTACACTGTTGAAAATTTTAACACTTTTTTGACTAATTTAATAGTCAGGAGAGGTCCACACTCTTTTCGTGTTATTTTGTCGAGAATATAGAAGTTTAAATTGACGAGCAAAGATAATCAAGTATTGTCTATTGCTAAGGGGTTATTTGTCCAACTGACACGTGGAATATATAAATACTTCTAGTCACATTTTATTTGATCTAGACTAGAAAAATTTACTAGCTGTTTAAACTAAATGAATGCGATCTATTGGGTGTTTTAACACCATTTTCTAAACACAACGTCTTTCTAATATGCAACTCCTATTTCTTAGTGCTATAATATTCCCTCTTTAAGACGTATTCTCAATTATAAATATGCAAAACCACTCATTCACAAGTTTTGGTTTCAACTAAACGTACCAATTTTAAAATGATTTTTTGAGAACCATTATAAAATTAAGTGAATGTTTATGCTATTTGATTCAAGTCTAAACTAATTGCGTAAATAGATGTTCCCAATACATCTTTAAGATGTTGAAATTTTTTATGCCCACTGAATTAACGTTTAATAACACGAGTTACACCTTTGCAAGTCAGTCATATTTGGTGGTTGGTTTGGATATGTTAATATGGAGAATCAAACACGAAAACAGATACACGTGCAATGCAGGTGGTGCGTATAATGCAATACTGTATTAGAATAGGTGGGGTTTCTATATATACATATATATATATATATATATTTGTACCATGATAACAATATTGTCTTCACAGTCTTGGGTGATAGATAAGAGCTTTATGCATAATGATTTTGTAAAAGCCTCTACATGCTATTACCATGGTGGATATTATTTCATTGAGTTACAATTTCATTTTGTTACATTCCTAGAAATGTTTCTAAACACTTTCTTCTTTACATAAAACATAATATATCGGATGTGCCTGGTAGATAGATTAGATTAGCTAAAATTGCCATACGGTCCTATTACCAGGTGCCACCTTTTCAGATTTATAACTTTCTAACTTTGTCTTCTTAATTAGACCTATTACCTTTGGGATCGGCTCCTTTATGTAGCTATAAGCTGTGTGGTTCATTACGCCTAGTGCTAGAAACATTGTCCTCGTCAGGTTATCACAGTCGCACAGCACATACTCTGCAGTTTTTTCATGCACTCGACAGAATGTGCAAATACCGTCATACGCCAGGCCTATGTTATATACATATGCCTATTTGGTCTACAATAATCGGTCAATGGACCTACATTATTTTGACAGTCTTATTTCTATCTTTACTCAGTAGGTTCTTAAATGCCAAAGGAAGGGTGAATAAAAATAGCGGCGATTTTATCTAACGCCGTCCATCCTTTTACCTTTTTGACACAGTGATGAATTGTAGCTACCCCAAGGACACGACGGTGCTTCAGAAACTTATCGAAAGGGTTGTTTTTTTTTCGATATATTCCAGCTTCTATGCCATAGTCACTTTTTGAGCCATCTATATACCAGTTCGAGTTCGCTCTTAATGCAATGCCTTTCTTCCAATTGTTCTTACCTGGTACTTTCTATCTGGGCTGAATTTCTGAACCATGGCATCACTTGGCACCCCCATAAGGAAAGCTCCTTTAAGTTCATCAATTAGTTTTTGATGGGTAACAGCGTGCGATTTACTTCTCGGTGTTTAACTGTGTATAAGTCTGTATACTGCAAACCTAGCAGTTTTTTTTTTTGGATATAAATATGTTATATGTTACTTGGTAGGTAACTCGCTCTATAATTTCTAAAGTATTTGTAACGGGAAACAAAATTTTTAAAAATGAAGTAGTCATTCGATATAAGTTTATATTTTTCGACATAATCAATAAATTTTTGTCACTCTCTGCTTAACCAGAAATGACTTTTTAGATTCCTCAGTAAACCCTTAAACGATTCAGGATAACATTTTACCAAAACAAAATTATATCAAAAGGTTTAAGAAAGTGGGGCTATTGCCATCTGTTAGACATTGGATCCGTTATAAACTAATTTTTTTAGTACTAATAGTAAGTTCACATTTTGTTGTCTATATTTTGAGGTACCTCAGGATCGTAGTTACTTAGAAAGAAGTATGCTTAATTATATTTAACTTAACTTTCACAAGCTTAGCTAAAACTAATGGGTGTGACATTTCAGTAGAATATATCTACTATAGCATCTTATCCTGAAGGAACCAATTATCGTAATTGACCAGAGTGAGATTTGAACACCGGACTCCGCACTGATAGCCAACGTGCAAGCCATTCGAATATCAGCCAGACATTTAGTATTCCTAGTATAATTATTTCTACTAATAATAAAGTTGTATGTTGTTGCTTGCGTTTCAAGACAATGTATTTAAGGCGACTCACCACCAAGTAGCAGAGTAAGTCATTGACTATATCTACTATAACTTTCATTGGGTTAATTGGAAGGTAATAGAGACAAGGTATTAAAAAAGTATTTTGTACATAACGATTATCAAAAATATACAAAGTCTGCTAACTGTAGTACTGTTATTTTTATAAGTTTCATAAATCAATTTAATTTATAACCATATGTGTTTATTATTTTTTTTTTTAATTTTAGTGATTTTATTTATTTTTATTAATTTTATGTACAGGGTGACAAATTAACGATCATATAACCGTAATGGTTCATCCTAGAGCTTAGACAAAATGAATGCTAGTGAATATCGTTATATATATAATATATGATTATAATATTATATATATAATATTTCTTAAGCTTCTGAAGTTTTCGCAAGATGGCGTAATTTGTTTTCTTTTCATATTTATTATTTTTGCTAATAATTTTTCAGTATTAAGGTTTGTGAAAACAAATGCGGAATACACACAAAAATAATTACTGAGTAAATTTTGTATTAAAACATTTAAAAAATAACAAGAACAGTAGTTAGGGGAACCCTTGTTAGAAGATAAGTTTAAAGTTTAAATTTGTTCTTAAAGAATCTTACACTTAGAGGGATTAATATGTTACTCTTTTTCATTGTAGGAGTAACCTATCGTGATTAACACAATGTGGAGCAATATGACATATAAATATATTACTATGTCTTAAGTAACTAAGACTAGTCTTTGTAAAGAAAGTTTATCTGAGTGAATAGTATTTCACTTTATTTTTAAATCTGATTCTAGTAACATTTACATTGGATACATACATCCCAAAGTACCCAACACTAAAAAAATATTTCTCAATTTTAGAGTGACTTAAATACTTTTCTACACCTTCAGTAGTTGATAAATTCACATTTCGTTTTGTTTGTGTTTGCGTTTGTGATAATTATCTATAAGCTTGGTTCATAATATTTAGGAATTGCGTCTATTATGAAGTGGTGAGAGAAGCATACTTTTCAACACACAAAAATCCCTATAGTTAGTGAATTTTCAAGATATTGGGCTCATAATGAAGTATGTGAAGAGCCTAAATAATGCTAATAGATGGCATTATCTACTAGTCTGTACAATTTATGTGGTTTTATATAAAAAATCGAATGGAATGATATCACTATAATCGATTCAAAAAAATTGAGAACGCAATCACAGTTTAACCTGTCAAAACCTGTAGAATGATGTCTGCTGTCGTTCTAAAGATAATTGGATTTGTGTAAATTTTCTAAACTTTTGGCACATCCTGAAAGTAATAAATGCTATAACTATGCGCTTTCAGAAAAGAAGTAAGAGCACACAAAAAAAGTCCACGATCTGCCAGTATTAGGTATGTTAAACCGTAACATTTCTTATAGCCACTAGGTTGCTCAGTTTCATTTGGGATTTATAACTGATGTAGCATTTCGCATTGTTTTATAAGGTTATTCTAAACTAAGTTGCCGATTCAAAATGGCATAATGTATAAAAATAAAAGCACTAATTTGTTCATAAAGAAATGAGATTTTATTTTAACGAGAAGAAATAGCAAAAAGTTATATATAACCACTACCGTGTTGTTCAATAAGTATTAGTCGTTTGTCTGTGGTGTAAGCACAATTAGAAAGTGCATTTCTAGGAATGTTTTCAATAATATCTGATATCGATTCTTTAAGTTCCTGAGGAGTAGTAGCCCTACTAGCAAATACCTTTTGTTTGAGGTAACTCCATAACCAGTAGTCAGCCGGATTTATGTCCGGAGATCCAGCAGGCCAACTGTTTGGAAAATGATTGCTAATTACTTCATCCTCAAATGTGTTAGTTATTGTTTTTGCGGAATTGTGTATGTGAGGTTGAGCTCCGTCTTGCATATAAATAATCTTTTTAATATCATCACTCTGTAATACTGGTATTACAAAGTCTTGTCACATTCGAAAATATCGTTGTCAATTTACCATTATTGCTTTCGTTTGTCCGTTTTCAGTTCTTCATAGAAATATGACTCTATTAAAAAAATTAACGTAAAATCACACAATGACAGTAACCTTGACATCAAGTAATTCTTGTTGAACAATTGCTTGACCATATTCTGCAATTGTGTGCATTAAAACCTCTATTTAACTCAAGATATGCCTCATCTATCCAGAAGATTTCGTCCAATCATTCAGGGTTACTTGAATTTCTGCTAACATTTGCAGAGCGAAAGTTTTGCGAATCAGCTTATCTCGTTCTGTGAATTCGAATACTATTTTCAATTTATAAGGATAGAGCTAGGGCTGTTCTCTCGTAATCCGCTACATTGTAGATTTTGCAGATTGTATGCTAAATTTTCACTAATTTCTCTCATTTCTTATAGAGCTACAGCTGCATTCATCTCGGTATTAATTTCGGTCTACTCTATCAGTTTTTCTGGGCAACTGAATCTGAAATGAGCTCCCAAGCCTACCAAATAAAAGCTATTGCGTGCGACAAATAAAATTGACAGTTACCGTACAAAAAAAAGCACCTGTTTGAACACTAAAGCATAACGACGAATATGAACTATGTGTGTACAGAAGATATAGGTATTTTGAAAAGGGAAATTGCTATAGAACAACCTTCTTATTTAATTACCTAATTGCACTTATTGTTGTAGTATTACTTATGGTATTTATAAATAAACTTTGTTTACGAAATATTATAGGTATACTAAACCAGTTAATTGAACACTGAAAGAGGTAAATCAATCAAAATTATTGCAGTGAAAAATTAGGTATATGGGGTTAGATATACATTGCGTAACATATTTAGAAGCATAAAATTTCACTGGTTACAAATTCCATGTAGCATGTGGTTAGACTATAACATATATAAATCTTCCAAATTAATCGTCTAATGTGTGTTTGTAATTCCATTGTAACTATATGAACGGATGTGTGTAACAATAGTATAGCCTAATATGAATATTAATTCATTCTCACAGTGTAATCCTCAAACAGATAGATTCACTTTTTAGATGCACCACACAAAATGAAGGTCGGCATTCCTCTGTATTCATTCATAAATTCAATGGTCACGTACAGTAAAATAAATTTTGTGGCGGTATTATATAAGTATAACAACACTAATATTTTTTGAAGTTATACTAATTGTACACATATTATAGTAGTGCTAACTGGCTAATTATCGTATTTTTGTAATAGATTTTCTGCGATCTTTGACTAGAGCGAGCCAAGACTGTCTATTATCAATAAAGTTTGAGAATTTTTATCGGAATACTAAAAGTGCGTCAGGCTTACTGTTTGATACTAATTGAAGCAAAATACTATAATTAAAAATTGTAAACATTTTCAGTGATTTTAGTACCCTAAACCGTTGTCACAACGTTTTTTTTATGTATTTATGTAAACGTTCTTGAGGCCGTTGTGCAACTAAAGGCTTTACTAATGCCATTCCCAAGCCTGCAAGAAATAATCGCCTTTTGAATGTTTTATCTTTCTCATAATCTTGATATTTGCTCGTGGAGGGAGTGAATGCATTGAAGGCTGTCCAATTTATTATAGTCAAGTATGTGAGATTTAAAATCGTTAGTTTCAACGGATATATCTAATTGTAAGTTAAAATATTGCATAGATAGCAAGACCACACTTCTATTTTTTTTTTGGACTTAGGAAATCGTCATAACATTCCGTAAAAATAGCATCGGCTGAACATTGTGCACGATTTCTATTAGATAGGAACTCTGAGGGAACTTCCTTCCGGTTTTGGCATATTATTCCGGTGAAAGCTTGTCTTTGTTTCAAAATTTTTTCTGTAAGATGTAGCGATGTAAAGAAAGTGTCCGTAGTAACTCCATGACCCGGAGGCAAATCTTCTATCAAAAAAACAACTCTTTTGCCCTGTTCTTTTTCTGGTATGTTGTGTAGATACAACATGAATTTTCTAATCACACAATGTTCATATTTTTACTTCACATCCAGCTGGTTTGGACTTCATGTATACCTACTCTAAATGGACATGAGTGATGGAATGAAACAAGCTGTTCGTCAACATAAACGTTTCCACTAGGTTTGTGAGCTTTTTTGCATATCTAGATTGTCAAATTTAATAAACCTAAGGAATTCTATTATTCTGTTTCTCGACATCGTTGCGGCAAGAAACATACCTTGTAATAATTCAAATGCTTCCGTGAGTGTTGTAATGTTTTCAGTATAATTTGTAAGTGCTGGCTCCTTGGCCAAAATATTTCTTGCAGGACGCCCACTTACAGACGGTTTGTTTACTGACCATCTAGTACCATCTTTTGTCAATACAATGTTCACGCTGTCGTCGCATTCTGAAGATGATTCACTATCAGCATCCTCGGATATCTATCCAAGAGGGTCATCGTCATTTCTACTTTCATTATTTTCCAGTACATTGCCTTCAATCTTTGATATTTCTTCATTAGAAATATCATCAAAAAGTTTGTTTGCCAAATTTTCTAATTCACTTGGGGACAAATATTTTCTCGCTATCGTGTTAGTGCAACGGACGCGGGTTATTTATCTGCTAATTTTGGGGTAGTCAGCCTAAATACTCGCCCGTAACTCTTTTACCCTGATGCTAACGGAACCACCCCCGTTTTATAGATAACCCAACTTGATCTTTTGACCGACGAGCCACCGCTGAAAAAAATTGAACTTAAAATTTAGTGAAATAAAAGGTAATAAAGATGGTAATTTTAACAAATATATTGAGGAAAAATGAAACAAAAGATAACAAAATTAATAAAATGTGTAAAAATTTTACCAAAAAGAAAACTTTAGATTTATGATAACATTTAACATAAACACAGTGAAATTTTTCTATACAAAACTATAAAACAAGAGAGAGAGAGAGACGGGGAGAGAGAGAGAGAGAACGAGATACGGTATCTGAGTTTTTCGCAAAGGTTATTTCTAAAGCGAAATTTTGATTCGACTTACCAACCGGAGTGTAAGTTCATTCTTCTCGTTATCCGAAATATTAAGGCACAATAATTTTATGCAACACAAAAATGATTTGTTCGAACGGTTTTAGCACATAAACAGAATCATTTGCTTCAGCAATAATTAAACGCACTATACTTTAAGTAAAGTCCTAAAACTTAGCTAACAAAAAAATGTAAAGGTCTAAGATTAAAAATTGAAAAAATATAGCAATAATGTCATTAAAAAAAAATGTAAAGTATTTCTTCGTATAGTAACGATCACCTATTTCGCTAATTTAATAACTGTATACTGACGGCACAGCAGCTGTTAAATTAATAAAATCGATTTCGTTAGCAGAATATTGCTGAATTAACAAAAATTTTAGTTAATCTAACAAGAAAAACTTATAGTGAAGGCAATTATATTGTTTTATTAATTTGACAAACCCATTGTGCGCACGTGAACAAGAGTTTTCCTCCATACAGTCGCAGATACGTATTTAACGTATTATATTTAATATTACAGGCATCGCCGTGAAGATTTTTATTTCACACCAGTAATGACGTATATTGATCATAAAAAGCACAGCAGTTAGAGTTATAAAATACTAATCTAGTGTATTCACCAGGTAAATATCCAATTGCGGCTGTAACCATTAAAACAGCAACTGGTGGTGGCATGCAATAGCACAGCACAATTGGTCTGTTCGATACCTGCGCTTCTACTTTGTCGCGCAAACGGTTCGTTAGTCCGTTACCATATCTTTTATAGATATTTGATTTTGTTCATTTATTTTTCATTTATTTTTTCATATAGGTACCTACAATACGGAATAAGCATGTAAGTTGAATTATAGAAATAAATCTATTGTTTTTGTATTGATTCAATATTCCTTTAGCTTTATCTAACGGATGTATGCAAATTTCTGTTCGTATTATGTACGAGGTGCATTGGTTTCACGAAGTGATAGTAATAACTATATCTGTCGACATTATCAAGGTTTATATATTGTTCTTGCTGAAGCCAATAAAAACTAAAACTATTCTACAACAGATACTGTTGGAGTTTCAGACGACGATGCCTCGTCGTTCTGCTACATGCTGGATTGCTAAGAGCAGAAAACGAGCCGAAGGCGAGTTTTTTTATGGCCAAGTGCAACAAAACGTCTTTGGAAATGAGTAAAATACTACGTTAGTTGTTTGGCGATTGTCTGGTAATAGATATCTACTAAAGATATCAATATTGATTTAGATAGATGCGCACTGGTTATCATAAAACGGTATACATGGTGCGTATACCCCGCATCGAGACTCGAAGGCCAGTAACAGGTATTGGTAACAGGCATTAATAAAAGGTATGACCTAAGAACAAGAACAGTTCGTACCTGTTATCGTAAAATGCTGATATTTACCATCTCTAGTTGGCTAGCGATTTCCCGAAAGCCGACAAAACACGTGTGTCATGTTTCGTTTAAATAAACATTAAGGTCACAGCGAGGAAGTTCTTCATCTTGTTGGAACCAAACATTTACAGGTAATGTAAAATAATAACCCCATCTTCCTCAGTATAACAACCTAATCACGTAAAAAATATAAATATCTCTGTCCAGCTACAGCCAATAATACAGTTTCTAAAAATACCAGCCCAAACGTTTTTTTTTTGCGGTTGTTGTATATGCGTTTCTAGTATCCAATACGGTTTATCTATTCACCAATATCGACCAATTATGAGGATTAACGCTACCATTTAAACAAAAAAATATTGGTTATTATTGCAAATCTCGGTCACTCTTTCGCAAAATTCCATTCTACGGTCAGAATTCCCGTCCAATAATCCTTGCACTAATTGTGATTTATATGAATGACATCTTTCTCGCTTCAATATTCTGGCTATCATATCATAATTCAGTGGGAGGGATGTAACACAAGTTTGTGGAAATTCCTTTTTTAAGTACTTACATATATTTGGCATCGCTGGGACGATCTCCATAATGGTAACACTTTCTTTAACATCTGAACTGGACTATAGTGCTATAACTGTTCGAAACATTTAGTGGTTCTAATAATAAGTTGGCTATATGGGGTAAACAATCATTAAGATGATAATTTGAGGTTATTTTTACATTTAATTTATAGACGTTACTCATTACTACATATTTAAACATACATAGCCGTAAATATTTCGAGCGTTATCGGTTATTGGGTTGCGATAGGCAGCTAACCGTACGAATGCAAAGAACCTTAAATTGCAAAATAGTATGAAGTCGTATCGTGTATAATTCACCGATAATTCATAATGCGGTAAGTGTTTGTGCACCTTTTATTATTATTTTTTCTTGTAATTAAATTAAATGCAAAAATGTATGGGTACGTCGCTGGCATATATGTCGAATTTGCCATGTTTAATGATAATACATGATCAACTTTCTTTTCTCTTATTCAAAAAAGTAGTGTCAAAAAAGCGTTTAATAAAACTCAAAGCATTCATTCATAAAAAAAAAAACTCGTGGCCACGATACTCGTTTGTTAAACTTGACTTCGTACTTCAAAACGTGTCGTATGATACTTGTTTTTTGATAATATTAATTTATGTCTTAATATTTACGGAATCCATAACTCATAAGCAACAAAAGTCGATATGGAATTGGAATTATCACACACAATACGTTTATTAATTATTGATCTACTATTTTTCGTCAATATATTCGCAGTCAGTGCAAGATATTCATAGAGTGGAAAGAAGAAAAATATCTCGACCATTTCTGGTCTTTGTGGGAGAAAACAGTCAGCTTTTCTCACGACTTATAATTACCGCGTGCGCGCGTTAATAATGTGCTTCCTGGTGATGCTGTTGCCGATTCGATAGCCGATGAGAATGATAGTAGTGGTGCGGCGAATGAGCGATTTTTTTTTTCATGAATGCTCTAACATCGCCATCGGTGTACACTCGCTTCGCGATCGTTGTTTCGCAAAAGGTGAATGGCCTCGGTTATTCCTCTCCTGCGAGCCTGCGGCACCCTGTTGCCTACCAGCTATTACTGGTCCATCGGATCACGTAGCACTAGGTCCTGTATGTGTATGGATTCGTTGTTGTTTCTTCGACTATACCTTACATTCGGCTTCCACAATTTTATGTGCCGTTTTATCTCCGTTACCCAATTGATTTGTGTTAAATACACTAGCGACTGGTGCTATTGGATAATTTGATTAATTTTCATTCAAATTGTTGCCAGAGTAAACTTATTAATTGTCGAGAGTGCGTGAACGTTACTTTTAAATCGTTTTAGTTTCTTTAGTGGCTACATAGACGGCGTAATCCTCTTTCAGCATCTAAAGAAAAAGGAATGAAGCCCCATTAAAAAAAATTAATCACTATAGCAACTAAGTTGTCTTTGTTTATTTTTAGTGCTATTATTTGTGTTATCATTACTTTTAGTATAGATACTCGCTTTTATCTCAAATAGTGGTATGTAGTCATGCTATGAAAAATTAAAATGGAAATAAATATATATATGTAAATAAATAGATTTGATAACCGTTTTTTTTTCTGGCACCGTAATGATTTTTATAATGTTTTTTCGTAGTCAGTTTTTTTTTTTTGTAGTATGTAACTGGCTTTCAGAAGAGAACCGTACATTTCATATTTTCTATCGTAAATTGAAGAATGTTATGTGCTTTTTATGGCAGATGTTGTCGTAGAAATCAATAAATGCTGTAACAGTATGTCAATAATTTAAAAAAAAAAATAATGTTGTGACAATATAATACTCAATTACATAGTTGTAGATAAGGTTATGAAGCAGGTTTTAAATGTTTAAAGTAGGTTGTACAATGTCAAAATATTTTCAAATTTATTCTGTATGATAGTTGTCGATTCTTTTTTTATGAATACTTCTTTTTTTGACATTAGCGGCTAGTTTTTTAAATTTTCGCACAGACGCAATAAAAATATGTTGTTCAAGGTTCTGACATACAGGGTGGTCAAAAGCACCGCACCATCTTCTAGAAAGCGCTAAAGAATCATTATTTGACGACAAAAATTCCATCGGAATTTCTGTAGAAGTTTTAATTGTTTAAAGAAAATGTGTTTGAAAATGAAACAATCTGGTAACATTATGTAATTCACGCTAAGGTAAAAGTATACGTTAATGAACAATAAAATTCTAGCAACTAAAAACCCAAAAATGTTTGTCCATTCATTCTTAAACAGTTTTCCAATCTTGTACCAAAGAACATCTCAACGAGAACGGACAAATAGCGTCGCCACCTTTGATCTCAGGGGAAAAAAATCGTGGCCTTCAGTCTGCTTATTAACTGCTATTGGCTATAACGCAAAAATAATGACGATTGCGCGTGCTCAGTTAAAATTTGCTACCTGTCAGGTTGACATATTCCTTTATCACAGGTGTTATTTGCTTGAATATATGTTCATAGGTTATAAAACCTGTCAAAAACGATTGTGACAAGAGCCGAGCTTGGGAGAGCTTAACTTCCTATTTGCTAAGAATAACTCAAAAAAGATGACGATTTCACGCTAAGAAAATTTTTTGTGTGTCCGTAACTGAACGTTTGTAACATTTCGGGAGTTACCGTTTCGGTGGCAACAATAATTCGCTGTCTTAACTAGCGACCCTATAAAAAGAAATGTAGCGGAGTAAGATCTGACGTTAGTGGAGGAGCAGGAGAGAAATACCGCATTCAGTGAATGTTACTATTAAATCTAAGCACAATGGGTTTCAACGCACGATTAACTGCTTGGTATTGGATAAAATATCTGAAAAGCTACCACTTGTGCATATTCCGCGAGATCACATCAGAATTCCTAGAAATGTGAGACTAGCGGATCCAAGATTCAATGTACCGAAAGACATCGATATGATAATAGGGATAGAACTATTCGATCAACTGCTGTGTGTGGAAAATTGGACAAATAAAACTATACGGATACGGGCATTTTCTACAGAAAAATCTGTTTGGATGGATAATTGTTGGCAAACTCTTGGCACCTGAGACATCAAC
Organism: Protaetia brevitarsis; assembly: GCA_004143645.1. Classification (NCBI taxonomy): domain Eukaryota; kingdom Metazoa; phylum Arthropoda; class Insecta; order Coleoptera; family Scarabaeidae; genus Protaetia; species Protaetia brevitarsis. The sequence continues at coordinate 590,467 of RXPK01000295.1, forward strand.
GCACGTATCGATGTGTAATACGTGGACATTACAATTAAACAACAATATAAAGAAATTTTGGGAAATAGAAACCGTTGCAGAAAGACAAGTACATTCACAAGAGGAGAGTTGTTGTGAACAACATTTTACTGAAACGACACAGAGACAAGGTGACGGGAGATTCGTGGGTGTCACTCCCATTCAAGGAAAACGTGAATGCACTAGGAGGCTCATACGGACAAGCATTAAAGCGACTTCATTCGCTAGAGAGAAAGTTTAAAAGAAATCCTGTTCTAAAACAAGAATATGTTTCATTCATGAACGAATACCTAGAATTGGGACATATGAGACTTGTGAACAACGCAGACAGAGATAAACTGCATTTTTATCTCCCACATCATGCAGTTGTGAAAGAAAATAGCCTTACGACAAAGGTTCGAATAGTGTTTGATGGTTCGGCGAGAACGAGTGGACTGCCATTAAATGACACTTTGATGGTGGGACCAAAGTTACAACAGGACCTGTTTGATATTATTTGTTCCTTTGCACAAATATGTGTTAACAGCTGATGTTGCGAAAATGCATCGGCAGGTTGGCATACACGAAAAGTGTACCCCGTTTCAGAGAATTCTTTGGAGGAATTCTGAGAAGGAGAATATGCAATCGTTTGAGTTGATGACAGTGACACATGGAACAGCATCCGCATCTTACCTAGCTATCAAAGCCTACTTAGCAAATAGTGAAATAAATTGGAATTTCATACCAGCAAAGTTACCATATTTTGGAGGACTATGGGAAGCTGCTGTAAGGTCTCAAATTTCACATTCATCGAATAGTTGGACAAACGACATTAACCTAGCAAGACATGTATACTCTTCTAGTCCAAATAGAAGGTATCCTCAATTCCAGACCCATTACGCCTTTGTCAAATGATCCGAACGATTTCCATTTCCTCACTCCTTCACATCTTGTAATGAGATACAGTCCAGAAATAATACCAGAACCGACACTAACCCATCTTAAAGTAAATTCCCTATCACGTCGGCAACATATGCGGTTCATGCGAGACTGGACTAATAAGTGGCAACGAACTAATGGAAGCGGTCTTGTTCCTGACCAACTTGTGATCGTGAAGGAAGATCAAGCTCCACCTAGCAAATGGTTAGAGGGAAGAATCGTCGAGATGTTCCCAGGACCTGATGGCATCGTGCGAGCCGCTACCGTGTCAACTCCCCAAGGCGTGATGAAGAGACCTTCGGTGAAATTTTGCGCGTTACCCATAGACAATCAATGCGTGTGCGGACAACGGTGTCGCAGAAAACCCCCTAAAACGTTAGAGATTTTTCCCTTGTATATAATTCCGTGTTATAGTGTATTTGTTCAGCGTGTAAAAGACAAACTTTTTCCGTGATCGAAGCTCGTCGTGTTGAAGGCGGTACCTTCAAGGGGGGCGGTTATGTTAAGTCATTTTTAGAATTATTTTTAGTTTTAATAATTCATGTGCGGCGCCAAATCAATTCAGAGCATAAATACTGACGTGTATCGCGCGTCAGAAACTTCCGTGGAGCGCGCGGCATCATGCAGCGTACGGCAGTGCAGTAGAAACTATCACGGAGCGTGCGCCACTACTAGGGCGGCAGTATACTTCTACGGACGGATGGATCGTCGCCAGTCATCGAGGGATGGCCGCCAGGATCGTTGGATATCGGGGAGCGAGGCAGCGGGCACTAGTGGAGGGTGGCCGCCGTCGAGGCCAGGCGTAGAGGGTGCACGAAACGCACTCCCGGGAAGGAGCGCTTGTATAAGGGGCTAGGTATACAAAGAATAGTGTCCGGCGGCTGTTGGGCACTCTTCATAGCGTTGTTATCAACGGTCGTGCTTAGCCGACGACGGATACACGAGTTCCAACACTTCACAGCGCGTGAACGGTGAAAATACTTCATCTGCATGCACACAAGTGATGAACCCTACTGAGACATTATAGAGACATTCAGTTGCGAGAATTTGATGTGTAAATATTTGTATATCTGTATATTATATGAAAATATACGTATTGAACGAAATAAACGTCTTAAAAGATTGACTAGCCTCTTCAGTGTCTCCCACCCGGTGCATCGGTCTACAAACTAGTAGTACCCTACCAATATACATATATTATCAAAAAAAGGCGGACCCATAGGTATAGCGCTTTTACAATGCCCAGAGATCTGTGAACTACTAATAAATATTTATTCAGAGGCATTCATTGTAAACTGCTCGTGTTTGCGAAACATTTCTTATGTCTTAATTTTTTTCATAAATTATTTAAAACCAAATGTGAAAATAATGTTAAATGTTGTAATTAAACCATGAATGTTTTTTTGAACCAACAAACATTACTTACTATTATAGTGTGATCCAGGTATGCAGTGAACGAATTTAACTTAGCCATGCCTTAATGGGTTAGCGAATGATTACGGTGACGCAGCAGAATGTGTTCGGTTAATAAGAAAGTTTGCACTCAATCCCGGGAAATTGTATAATATTTACAAATACTTTTGTGAATATAAAATCTAAAGATAGAAATTAGCAGCTGTAAAAAGAGGTTTCTCAAGCAACGAGAGTGTCCGTGAGAATTTTAATTGATATTGGTACAGGAAAAATAATTTTCCTCATTAATTGGGATAATAACAGTAATGATTCTAATGAATTGTGAGATAAAGAAGAACGATAGTTCGATTATCTAGAGCTTACTATTGATACTTTTTAGATAATATTTTAATTATAGATTTGTCATTTGAATTATGTGTTTCTGCCAGAAACAATTACATATCACTTATAAAAACAGTAATTAAGTTCTCCCTTTGTTTGCGTAAAAATACACAGGGTGTTCAATTGAAAAAAAAATGAATTGGTAAGTATTTCTGAAATTGAACAAATGAATTTTGAATATTTCGTATATTGCTACTATTTAAACTTTTGTCTGTAGCATCTTCCGTTCTTCATGAAAGAATCTTATATTATTTAATCTTGAATCATTTCTGGGCGCTATTGGTTTAGAAACGGTACCTATCAGTGAAATAAAACAAATCAACCCAGTATGTGTTTTAACCACAATTAAATTGAAATATGGTATTAGAAAAAAAAGGAAATTAGTTCTATCCAATCTTTTAATGTAAAATCATTAGCAACCGGCCCTCCGCAGGCGTAATACGTCAAATTAGAAATTAAAGCTACGTTATTAAATTTTCAAATGTTCTTACATTTTAAAAACATGAATAAAGTAGAATAAAGAAGTGGACAATGCACCCATGAAAATTGGAAAACACGTTAAAATTTAGGTATACTGGTTTGCACTTTAAATGTGAAAACGGTCTCAAACTCGGACAATTAAATCGTTAGCTTGTACTGTACTATTTACTGTTTTTCTTTTTAATTTGAATAAGTGGTTCCAGTAAAAACATTGGTACTAAAATAAGCATACCTTCCGTGTAATTTAAATAAATAAAAAAAAAAATTCCTTGATTTCCAGAAATTATGAATTTGTAAATGCTGCATAAATTTTAAAACACATTTAACAGGAAACATTCAAAGAGATTACTATAGAATTTTTACAGCCATAACGTATTGCATAATTATTATTTGTACATGTTTTCCAAGCAGTCACGCGTATTGTGGCAAATGTGTAGATATTGCGAATTTTTAAGCGCCCACAATTCGTTTGCCATTAAAGTTTTACATAATTTGGAGATATACCGTTTTTACGCGTAATAATATTCCAACCGCGAATTGGTGTTGGAATGTCGGGTCGTAAGCAGCTAGAGTATGAGTATTCCCCACTTTTAGCTTTATTTTTCGAAGGCATTGTACTCTGCTGATGATCGTGCTTTCAACTGTGATAATATATGTTTTCACTTTTTCTTTTTATTAATGTGAGTATAATAATGTAAACGAACTATAGCTCTAATAAAATAATTTGTTTGAGGACATATTTTGCAACAGACAAATGTGTAGGTAGTGTATTCCTACACTCTCACGTCAAACGGTTTAAATATTTAAAACAGATGTACCACTGCGAACCAATTGATATCATCATAACATTAAAATTTAAAGGAACATTATTTTGCTGCATAAGATTTAATTAGCGTTCTGTGAAAGTTTTAAGGATTAATATTACTGGAAATACTTTTTTATTTTCTTATCTTATCTATCTACTCTTATCTTAATTATGACTATTGTCATATTATTTGCTAATACTAAATACATACTGCTGTGAACTGATGGTACCAGCATATATGAAAAGTGAAATTAAAAAAAAAATTAAATCAACTAGCTCAGAGGATAAAAATTTAAGGGGGGGGCGCAAAAGATTTTCAGATCTCAGGTTTACTAATCTAGTCAAGAAAAGTACAATGTGGGTGAAAGTAATCAAAATTTATTATTTAAAAAAAAAAAAAACATTTAATTACAATTTCGCAGGGTAAATGAAAACCATGAATATAAGATTCTGGCCGAAAACAAAACCTGCATGAATCTACAATTAAAAAAGGACGATGCAAGTCCTTCAAACAAAATGGTAGATTTGTTCTAGAAGAAAGTTCAAATCGCACAAAAAATCCACGTGGTTTCAAAATTTTAAGCCAACAAAATTAAATTTACACAATTGAATTTAAATTACAAGCACAATGCTTCTTCTCACCTTACACGAGGTGATTAATTACTCAAAACTAAATTAAAAACTACGAAACAGAAAAATTAAACTCTTTAAACAAAAAAAAACAATTTCTTCTAAAACAAATTACAATAATTACTGATCTTATATCCAACATGTGTACACAATTAAAACAACAGCAATAATTAATGAAAAGAGTTCCTTGAAAGCTGATAAAATTCAAATAAACCGAACTACATTTTAAATAAAAATGAATTTACCAAATATGGCATCAAAGAAAATAAACAACATCTACTTACAATAACTTTCAGAGAACTACCTTTTGAGAGGCCCTACATCGCATACATATAACAAAATAGATGCGTGCACTCGCAGCGCATAAAATGCAAAGAGAATTCTCTTGAATAATACAAAATATACAAAATATATATACAATACTGACGAAAGCAATCAGTACAAATGACTGAAATAACTTTAAACAGCTGTACAATAAAATACTTAAATTCATCAAACAAATCTATTAACAAAATCTTACTTAAAAACAAAATATTAACTTTTGAGAGAATTTGCCCGACGCATCGACAAAGATTGATCTCTAATAAAAACATAACACCGAATTTATAACCCCCGGGGCGCCAATCCATAGCAATACGTTGCGCCCTGTTGAGCAATAGATTAATACGATTTTTTATTAATATTTAGATTTTATTTGTAACTATGCATTTCTTGTTCAACATTTTTGTTAGCGTTTCAATTCGCTTTTTTACTATTTCCATCTTTACTTAAAGATATATTGATTTTGGCTTTCACATGGTTGGGACAACATCGGTACTTTGATAACTCAAACAAATTTGTTACTTCGGGGAAATAACTATATATTTGGGCATATGCAGTTGGTTGGGGGTCAAACATTTATTTCTAGCCAATGAAATTGCGAGTAGCCACCTGTGTCTTAGGTCACCCCATCACATGATTCTAACACTGGCATTATTTTATTTTATTTATCGTAAATTGAGTGTATGCGTTTAGTGTCTTTTGCAGTGATGTCTAATATTTCTGAATTATTGAAGATTTAGGATCAACTAATTTATACAAATCAACATATATAAGAAGGTAATAAATAAGAAAATATAGTTGAAAGACAGTTGTGACAAGTGTGAATGTTTAAATTTGTGAAATAAGAATATGTGGAGACCGTGGACTATTGATGAACATTCAATATGTAGTATGAGACAATGTTGATGGTGCAAGAAATCATTGGAGCAGTGAAACACAGCAGATAAGCAGCAGAAGGGTGGGAAATATGGGGCTAAAACAGACAATTGTTAGAACATCGAAATTAACGGGAATGTCTTACGGAACAGTGCAAAAAATCGTTAAGAATGGTGTATTTAAAACAAAAACAAGGAATGAGAAGGTCAATCAAAGAAAATTTAGTTTGGTTTTCTTTGCTTATGCAATTCTTTAATTTTTAAAGTAATTTTGTAGTAGTTTTTTTCATTCATTCATCACCTGTTGGAAAATAAAATACTATTACTATAATATATACAAGACGAGTAGGTACTTTTAGTCGATAAGATACAATTACAATTAGGAATCATAGAATTTAAGTTAATTAAAACTTGGAATTTAAGATATTTAAAAAATATTTTTGGAATAAATTAAAATAAAATGTTGAATATTTAATGTATTGTGAAAGACTTTAAAATAGGTACTTGGTGCTCAGCCAAATTATATTCACAATACTTACATAATAATATAAATGTTATCAGAATACACAAGACTAGACATGTAAGACGTAGCATTTCAACATTCTGTCTGTGATACGGTTTAATTTACATGGAAATTATTTTAGCAAACAACTTTTATTATTTCCTATAATTTACGTTGAAATGCATTCAAATGATTTTTTTGTTTAAATTTATCACCTCACCCATATAGATTTAGTAGTAGACATGCTATGGACGTTCATTTCTTCTCCAGCATCTATATTTGTACCTACATATAACAAGATAACCGCAGATTTCGTTTTCTTGTTTATTAAATTTGGTATCCATCGCTGATTACATCAAGTATCTACATAGTTGGTTTGAAAATCGTTATCGTACATATATGTAGGTATATTCAATTTCATACAAGTGCTCAAAAACTATGGCAGTAACACTAAGTACTTCAAAACATCTTACTACATGATTTACTCTTTATACTTTTACCACAAAACTTCACTATTCAGTATTGTAGTAACACTTTATTGAATAGTGAAATGTTGCTATAAGAGTTGATATTAAATTTGATTAAGGAATAAACAAGCTGCCGTAACAGATATAAGGTAAGTAATTCTGACAAAATTATTGTTTGAAATAATAAAGAAACGGAGCAGCCTCAATTAAATATTTAGTAAAGGGAAGCACAATATATATCTTACTTAAAACAAAAATATTGTTACTATAAAAAATATATATTTCAAATAAGCAAATAAATCTAATTGTTTCAACAAAATGCTTTGTTCTTCTGTGTGTTATTTTTATTTGAGTCAATAAAATTTGTTGTTTGAACTGAATATTACATTTGATCAATTTTACAAAATTTTATTTGAACGAAACATATATATCTCATTATTTCAATGAAATAATTAGTATCACATGCATTTGGTCCAATAAAACTTCTTATTTGAGCAAAATATTTATTTGTTTAATTCTATTACAGATATTGTTGAAACAAAAAAAAAATTTAATAACAAATTATTTGCTTCGAACAATATATTTTGTTTGGCCATATTAAACAAATATTTTATTCAATACAACTAGAATGTGGTTGAGTCAACCAAATGGGTTTTTCAGTGTACTGCTCAACAACAAATGTTTTATTTCTTTAGTCGTTAAAAACTGTTTTTATACTAAATTAATCAATATGAATTAATTTTAAAGGATTAGGATATAATAGCATCAATATTGTTTTTTTTTTAATCTGGCCGAACTTTGTACTATTTACAATTATATTTCATGGGTACTTCACTTTCTTTTTAAACATGCTCCACTATTTTCAAAAAATACATTGTTGTTACAAAAAATGGAGTATAAACAGTATCTCGTTTTTGCTGAAAATAATCAACGTCATTTTTGGCTGTACAAGATATTTTAATAAAAAAAAATACTTGTTATAGTACCCAATAGTTTCTGAGATATTTACAAATTGCAAAATCGTGTAAATCTTTGAAAGAACCCCTAAATCAAGCGAATGAGCTGCTAAAAAATGCATTGCTCTTATATTACGATTCGATGTCTAGAGTTTCATCGAAATCTGAATTTTCGGGTTGCCGATGTTCTCTTGCTAGTATATGTTTGTCAGACACATCAGGTAATGAAAGCATTTCCACTAATTATGATTCCGGTAGCATCATTTACTACACACATGTGCAGATTACATATAAACTCGTTTCCTGCTGTAGTTCGCATCATCTGCACCACGGTTCGCTTACTCGGCCTGTATAGTATAGATGCTTTTTTAGAGGACAGTGTCCAGTTACATGGCTTTAGCTTCTTTCTTGCTGCGCCTGAGTTGACCTTCAGTCGACCTTCATTTCTTTGTACTTTCTTTATCTAACCAGGTCCAGATCTCCCTTCTTGCGGAATCCTTAGTAATCCCACATACGGGCTCTGGACTCATGAAGTATCTTTTAGAGCCCTCCTTGGCTAGTTCGTCGGCTATTACATTGCCATTATATCTTCATGTCCCGGCACCCAAATCAGAGACACCGTGTAGTCTCGGGCCAGTGTATTGAGGGATTGTTCCAAAAAAAATCAATCCTAAAATACTTGTCTTTAATGTGAGTAACGATGATCTAAGTGATAAAGAAATATTACCTTCAAACATACTAAAACAAAACAGCATACCAAACACGCCAAATACTACTTTTAAATTGGTTCGTACAATTAATAAAGAAGTTGGCGCTAATATTGTTATGGAATGCGATCCCGAGACATTTAGATTTATTATAAATCGCAAAAAGCTGTACATCGGTTGGAGGAGGTGTGGAGTCGTCGAGTCCTTCCACATACTGAGATGCTACAATTGCTGTCGCTATGGACATATCGCTAAGGATTGTCGTTCCCCCACTGCCTGTCCGAAATGCTCCGGAGACCATCCATCGAAAGATTGTTCAGCTACAATACATAAGTGTATCAACTGTGAACGCACCAATAAAAGATACAACAGCAATTTCCCTACTGATCATGATGTATTTAGTAAATATTGTACTGTTTATAAAAATAAAGTTCAACATTTACAGAACATTACAGAATACGAAAAGATATAGCAACTACACCCATCTTATGTTGCCACCACAAATTTAACATTTCTATTGAATATTCAAAGCTTGAATAATACAAATTAACTACTAGAACAACTTCTAGACACCAATCCGCCCCACTTCGTTTGTATAAATGAAACTTGGATGAATAACAATCAAATAGCTCTAGTTAATATGTTAGATTATAAGTTAGCAAGTAGCTGTTGTCGTATTAATAGTAGAGGTGGTGGAATTTGTATAATAATCTTAAACCATTTAAATATTAAACCAATTAATGTAGATCGATTTATAATCGAAAAAGTATTTGAGGTCTGCGGAATAGAGTGGACTCACGATCTTAAAAATTATATTATAGTCAATCTATACCGAGCACCCTCTTCTAACTACGATTTATTCTATACAAAGCTACATGAGTGCTTACACCATATTGTTAATCCGCATTGTGTTTTCTTCATATGTGGTGATTTCAATATTGATTTTAACAAGGTTACAAATGAAAGCGTACAAATTATTAACTTGTTCCTGAGCTTTGGTTTGCGGAGGATAGTCCATGATAGCACACGTGTTACTACAACTACTAACTCTCTAATTGACAATATATTTACAAATTGTGCATTATGTTATGGTTCCACAGTGACGGATACTTACCTATCTGATCATAGATTCATAACTAGAGTTGGGCAATTGTCCGGCGGAGCAGAATACGTATTGCGACGCGGGCCTCAAATAACGTAATATAAATAAAGCAGATCAATCGCATTATTGTAATTTAGTATGTATTAACAAAACATGTCATATTAATAGAGTTGTGCAAATTTTCCTTGGGGACAAAATCGGACAAAGCGGGCGAGCAAACGGACCAACTTGCGATGCATTTACATTTTATATCACTGCATAGTTAAATAGAATAAAAAAAAATCATTTTATAAGAAGAACAGCCACTGTTGTTACTGACTTGCAACTCTGCGGTTCATCTGCTTTATTGGAGTACATGAATTGGAGCGCACGTGCTGAATACGCACCTGCCGCGCCGGAAAATTTGCCCAACTCTATTCATAACGGTAGCCCTAGAAGGTGAACCAGTCTGCCCTACTACGTATGTGGAAAAGCGGATATTCTCCAACCACGGAAAAGAAAAGTTTAAATATCTCTTAGAGCATGAGGACTGGTTTAAAATGTATGCTTCAGTATGCTTTGATGAAAAGGTTAACGACTATTTAAACATCTTCACTTATTACGACAATATTGCTTTTCCTAAAAGGTTACTTAGAGTTACACCTACAAATAATAAGAAAAAGTGAATTACTGATGAAATAAGAGTCTCTAGTAGCAGGTTGAAGGACCTTTTTATCTTACAAAAGCAATATCCTGCTCTTCAAAACAATTACAAAGATCAACGCCAAATACACAAAAATCTAGTCAATAGAACTAAAATAACATACAATAGTCAATGTATTGAAACTTCGGAGAATAAGACAAAGGAAATGTGGCGTCTTGTGCGCGAAATTACATCTTCTGACAAAGGACACAAGAACATAGAAATAAAAATGCACGATGATATAATTGTCGACGATCCCCTAGTGTTAGCTAACGCATTCAACAATTTCTTCCAACGAATTCCAGAACAAGTGTTAAACAGCATTCCAAATATGACCGCACCGAGCACCACATTCAGAATGAACACACCATGTATCTGTTTCCCTATACAACCGCTGAAATGAACAATGTTATATGTAAGTTAAAAAATAAGCATTCTTATGGCCCTGATGAAATATCTGTCCAAATATTGAAGGAATTACGAGATGTCTTGTTAATACCTTTGACTTACTTAGTTAATCTTTCTTTTTCCTTAGGTGTTTTTCCAGCTAGCTTGAAGATCGCTGCAGTTATCCCTGTATATAAGAAAAATAATAGAGCAGACATAGAAAATTATAGACAGATTTCAATGACATCTAACATTGCCAAAATATTCGAATATTGTATGTATGTACGACCGCTTAAACTTTTTTTTTGAAAAATTTAACATACTGCATGACAACCATAATGGCTTTCAGAAAAATAAATCCACTACCACGGCTATATTATCATTTTACAATGTCATTTTGTAACAGATCGACAAGCGAAACTTTCTGTTGTCTATATTTTGTGACTTCAGTAAAGCATTTGACTGTGTGCAGCACTCTATTTTGTTAGATAAGCTGTATCAATATGGTATTAGAGGAAACGCAGCTAGATGGATATGTTCTTATCTCAGCGGTCGATTTCAATATGCCCAACTGAATTATTTCTCCAACTCAGCTATTAAAAGTTTCCGGTCTCGACGTCTGCCGATATTTCATGGAGTAATACAGGGAACAGTCTTAGGCCCAGTGCTTTTTAACCTGTATACAAACGACATCTACAATTTCGTTAGTGATGTGCTAGCCTTTACTTATGCAGATGATACTACGTTATTAGTGACGGGCACTAGCCTTCAGCAAGTGGAACTTATGGCCAATAATGCAATTGAGAAACTTTATCACTGAGCTTGTGCTAACAAATTATGTATAAATGAAGGTAAAACCAGCACCATGCTATTTCACACCTACCAACGTACACTAAGTACAACCTGCAACGTTCAAATTAATGGTACCGAGATTAATCATACTAATACTTTTAAATTCCTTGGGGTGCACGTACAGGAAAATTTACTGTGGGACCATCACTGTATCAATTTGATAAAACTTTACACTCCAAAGCTTACCTTTTCCGCTGTTTACGTAGCCAACTGGCGCTAGCTACTTTATTATCTGTGTATTACGCTCAGGTTCAATCTCGTTTATGCTACGGTTTATTGCTCTGGGGTGCATCTCCTCCAGCCAAGAAAGTTTTCATAGCCCAGAAATAGTTTATTAGAATTCTTGGAGGAGTTGGACCATTAACCCCCTGTAAACCATTGTTCCGGCGGTTTGGAATTTTACCCCTTCCTTGTCTTTATATATATGAAGCTGTATGCTATCACCACAAAAACAGATATAGGTACACGACAATAAAAGACATCCATGACCACTCCACTCGCCATAGAGATGATCACTTTATTCCCAGATGCGAGTTAAACGTTACCAGCAGAGGAGTGACACATATTGGCAAGCAATTATATAACAAACTACCTAACAACTTAAAAACCAATGTAGGCTTTAAACAAAACCTGAAAGTATATTTACAGAAAGGTTGCTATTACAGCATTGAGGACTTTTTCTCCAACAATATATAAGGAATTCTACACTTATCACTTTATATTATTATTAGTTAGTTTTATTTTTCCTTATGCTATTATGTTAACATTGTTTTATAGGGTGGTTTGGTATACCTGGCCTAGATTAGTTTGTTTATTTTGTTTAGCATATTGCTATTTTTTACACTTTTTTATTTTGTAATTTCTTTTGACTGATTCTTTTATCTATACGATACTTTTAATCAAGAATTATTATTATTAATATTATTATTTGATCCTCCTCCCCAACTCCATTCCCATCCGGAGATGTTCGCCTCTGCGCGAACGCAAACACGACCACCCCCGAGACGACCAACATTATTGTTGTTAATGGTTTTATTGCAACTTAATTATTACATCACTTGTTACAAATTATTATTTATTAATTATTATTATTAATTCTATAATTTTTTTTTTTTTTTTTTTTTTTGTAAACTAATTCTATCTAGCTAACTAACTATCTACCTAACTTATTATTATTATTATTATTATTATTATTACTCTACTCCGATAAGCCATTGAAAACTGCACCTAAAGTTATAGAACTGAATTTAACGCGAAAGGGTACTAACTATGGCATTTATTGTGTAATCTTACACATACTACAAGTACGAAACATCAGCTCAATCGAGGTCACCCCATTCAAGACATCGCTACAGAGTGGAAAAATCTAATTATCTACATCGCTATCATGTTCAAAATTCAATTCACGTTCTATAAAAAGTCCGTAAGTAATTCCGTCTACTCAGTTGAAAGTTAATATTATTTTTCTCTTTCGACAGTTGTTTTTTGTTTTAGATTGGTTTAAAGTGTCAACTTGGCTCTTTGTTATATCAGACTGTAAATATATAGATTTACTATATATTTTTAATTTTTTTTTTCTATTGTAGAACATGTAAATAAAAAATAAATTCTCTTTGAACGTAGTTCGTCTTAGTAGGAGCAATTTGTTATTGGCTATTTCAGGCTATTTTTGGATGTCGAATTAAATTTTACACCGATTTGCTGTAACATTCCCTATACCCATCTTCAGTAGTTTTCTTTTAAATTACTCGTTTTGTTTATTACCGCTTTCAAATGGCCGAATAATTTCTATCTGGTGGGCCATGACTTTAATATCATAACAATTTATTATTATTAGTAAATATTACTGTTATAATCATTGTTTGTTACACATCGCGTGTTCAGATGGATGCATATTATTGTGGAACTTATGAATTAGATAATGAAAAATATGGGAGGAGCTTATTTTAACCTGGATACTTTAAATTTATTTTACATTCACTGAGAATGCAGGAAGAACTTATAGAGAATTTACTGTAATTATAGGAATTTATTTTCCGCTAATATATCTAATAAAATTTGGAAAACTTTGAAATAATACATTACACAGATTACATACTATACACAACTTCCGGTACTACCAAGCAAGATTTAATGATACGTGTGACGAGAACGTTTGATGAATTAGACCCAGTTGCCGTGGGCTAAAGTTAAGCAACTGGTCAGGATTATAGTGGACACCTGTGTATAATTATATTGGTTTTAGTTTCATTGTTGCATCAAGCTCAGTATGTGTGTATGGTATTTAAAATATGAATATCTAAAACAAATGCATGTACAAACTACGCCGCTTTAACCGAAAGCTTGCAGCTGTCATTTTGTACAAAAGCGTAAATAATAATGTTATTATATATAGACATATAGTAGCTTATAAAAGTGATATTATTTTTCTTCGCAGGATTTAAAAATGGTATAATATATAGGATAGTCCATTTAAAATAACGGAGTAAGGATGTTTTTCTACTTTTGGAACAGCCTGTATAGTCAAAAATATTTTTTTTAGGTTATGCAGCATTGAATTCTGTAAAACTTTTGTATAAAACACTTTTTCTTAAAATCAAAAATAGAGCTGATATCAAAGAACCAGTCTTCTGTGGGACACCTGTACAGTTAAGGAAATAAGTATGTGGACAATTTTCTAATACGTAAGCGACACAAATTACAGTTTATATGGGGAATACTACCCCTTCTCTTTCACGCTCGCCTAATCTTATGTGAGATTATTTTTATTTCCGAAACAAGTTCGTATCGGTTTATTACAATCAGCAGTATAGTAGATATATTGTTTTTGACCGTGCTCTCATCGCACTGTAAGGTGAAACTTAATTAAAATAAACACGTTTTCTGTTTCTATGAGCTATGATGTTAAGTGATAAAAGAATATTTATATCAGTAGAATACACAAATATATTTCAATTCAATATTCAAAATCGAATTAATAAACTTCAACTGGAATTACGAAAGTCATTCATTTAATTTGAAACAAACGCGTAGTTCATAAATTTATGCCTAAATGAGTGTATATCGTAACCGTCAAAAGTTAACTATAGTATAGGAAAGCAGAAGGAAGGAAAGATCGCGCCGCTTTAAAATAGAAACAGACATATAGCCGTGTCTCCCACCACATGCCTAACGCCCAATATCGTTTCGACATCGGCATCAGCGCATATTGGAAGGCCATTTTATGCATAGTATAAGTTCCTTATACTATAATTAAAGTTTATTGACTGCGGTATAAGACTTCAAAGAATAAAATTTTCCTAATATAAGAAAACAGAAACTAGCGAAAATAGCGTAAAAAATGTATATTTAATATGTATATGTATGTAATTCAAACAAATTGTTAGAGTGATAACCTAGATGGTAATACACATATAAAGTACCTTTGGACGATAAATACGTATTCAAATGCATTTTTTTCTTTTACTGGAGATACCATAAACTTCAAAGCATTGACGCATAGATGGCCCTCGATCAGCATTTTGTGTATTCATATAATGAGAAAATTGGTTATTTTACTTATTATGTATATGTATACGAAAACGGTAAATTAATAGTTAGAATATTTTAGGTTCCGAAATCTTTTCCTAAAGTAAGTTCTACCGTTCGAAACAGGCCTATAAAATTACATGTATGCATGTACGAGGATCGAGTGAATCAATAGGATCATTGTTGATTAAATCTTTTATTTAAGGTAATGTCAGGTAAGTGTGTAACCGGGGCAAGTGTGTAGTTTGTTTATATTTATTTTTAAAATTGAAATACGAACGTCCTTTTGTTATAATACTAATGTACTAAACTTCATACTAGTTTTACAAACAAAAGTTCGCATCTTCTAACGTGTAATAACTTGAATATCTGGTGAACATATCATACCTTATTAAACAGGCATCAGTTTAATATTACACTCTTGGCCGAACTAAAGGATAATGCTATTAATATATAAAATGCGGAACGATTACACACTTGCCCCATTTTGCTGGGTAAGTGTGTAGTATTGGCAGTGTTTAAAATTTCTTTTTTTTCTAGTAAACCGTTGATAATTATAAAAGGTGTATCTATTGAAGGCTTTCAACTGAGCATATATTACGTACTGCTATGTGTAAAATTTATCAAAATGTCTTATTATGTGAACAGTGTTACATTTTCTTCGCACTATGCAATTTTTACTACACACTTACCTGACTTTACCTTACTTGCGTTTTGAAAATCCAGCAAAGGTGTCCAATTTGAAGCAGATTTAAAAGATGATATCTTCATTTTTGCAAGTTATAACAAGTATCTTCATAATTCCAAATTTCTACTTAAATGAAACACAGTTGTTTCATATGTTCAGTACCGTTAGGGTAATGAAGTGGATATTGTACTTAAGGGTGCTTTTGAGTACTGGAGCCACTTTGTGTTTTGTTTGACTTTACTTGTATTTGGAACATTCTATGCACATATGTATTCAAACGGCAAATAATTTTAAATTAAAACTTTTTTCCCATATCATCAAAAATAGCCCATCACACAAGAGTTGCGCTTAAAGTATAACGCCTTGTATTTCGCAGTTTCGTTTTATGAAAGAACTTTCAATATGTGGTAACTTTTGCAGTTAAACATTACCTTTATCTCTTACCGTCTTAGGATTATATAGGAGAGATACAAAAATTACTAAATTTTCGACGGGGTCTTTCACCCCTTAAAGTGAATTTTCGACAATGAAAAAATTCTGATGTATATGTGAACATACATTCGCTTTAGGTTCCATCAAAATCTATATTTAACATCTGCATGGCTATCTCTGTAAATATTATTTAATAATTATTATAAAGTTTGTTAAACGTGTTCTTAAGTGGTTAATATTTCTACGGTTAAATATCCAGGGGCACTTTTGAAACGTTTATCTAGTACGTAATGGGGTACGCATATATATGTAGATATTACTCTTCATGTACACAATAAATAGGAATTGAAGATAATTGTTGCGCTTACAAAGCGGTAGTGAGCAAGAAGCGAGTGAACGGGAACAGCAGCAGCAGCAGCAGTAACAACAGCACCGAGTTGGATCCTGATCGCATCCGAGTGTGAATGAACTTTCGACTGGAACCGGTTTCATTTTTCAGTGGTACACACGTGTATACTAACACATACAGATTCAACACATCCAAAAGCGGAAAAGGAAAGACGGAGAGAGCGAGAAAGAGAGGGAAAGACCGGCGAGAACAGTAGAAACGGCGCGTGTTAATCTATTCAATTGGTAAATTCAACGGCATTTACCCTTCTTTACCAGCATTACAATAATTTACCATTCATTTCATTGGGTGCTGTCGTTTTTCCCCGTGATTTTGAGGGTTGTCTTTTGTATCGGTTTCCGATGTGTGAATGCAGTTTATTTCTATAACTAATTGCATCTTAAAGTGAATGTCACTCCCGGAGAGTGTCCATGTTTTACTTTGTTTGTTTACTTAGAGAAAATAAGAACCAATAAATGAATAGATTATCAATAGGCTTTTACTTCGTTTTCTTAAGGTATGCGCATATTTAGGTTTAGATTTTCTTATTGAGGAAATAAACAAATTAATATTTATACTGCAGGGTGATAATCAAGTATAATACTTCGATGTTTTCTAATAAGTTATTTTTTATTATTTTTTTCTCTTTTTGTTTCTTAGACGAATCTATAATTTTATTAAGACTTAGAATATACATATATTGTTTTTTATTGTGTCGCTGAAAGTGTAGTACCGTAGTACACCCATTCTTTGTCAACTCTTGCTTTTGAATGCAATTTTGAACAGTTAAAAAAATCTAAGTCATGTTATTCGATTGCATTAAAAATGTATGCATTTTTTTTCCAAACCAATCTAATTAATATTATTTACGGATCGTGCCGCTAAATTATCGTGTAAACCTTCATTTTTCAAGAAAACCGGGTAATGTACTCGCGTGTTCTGAAATATACATATAAATAATATATTGATGAAACTAATGCGGCTACACTACTATTAATCAATTTTTAAAGAGCTGTTTTATTCTCTAAGAAGTGAATTTCTGTCGATAAAAATAATCCACTTATTCACGCATATCCGAAGTTGCTCCACATTCCTATCAAATTTCATTCAAGTCTGAATTTGACACTTCAGAGCTTTTTAGTTATAACACTGTATTTATTCTTTTTTCTTTGTATTTAATTTCAGAGTACTATGTAAACAACCTCAACAATACCTATTGTAAATTTGGTCGATGCAAGCTTTCACGTCTGCATGATAGAATCTGCGCCTGCGACAATCTACAGCAATTTGTTTGGCCATTGCAGCTGTATTCATTTTACACCTTTGGTTAATTTACTAATTTTCGGGTGGTTACTAGAGGGTTAAAGAGAGATAGGTTTGGTTAATTTAGTTTGATCATTAAATAAAAAAACACAACCAATCAGTTTTTATAAAAACTGAACAAACAAAGTGATCAAACGTAAATTAACATATATGATAAATGAAAATGAGAATCATGTGGATGATTAAATTTTTTTTTAAAACGTTTTTAGATGTGATTTGAATAGAATGATTGGTTCCTTTAATGCTAACCCTTAGTTTTCGATAATTTAGTGTCCGCTCTAGTTGTCAAAGCAGTAGCATCTACATATATCTAAATATTTCGACAGTACATGAGGAATTTTTTATTAAAATAGTGCATCGCGAGCAACTTGTTTGTCGTCTGTTATAAAATTATTTCGAAGGGTTAAACACATACTTTTTCTTCGACTTCGAAAGACCTTGACCTTATTACGACGGATATCCATGAATTTTGCATAGATTTCTTCATATCTCTTTTTATTTTTTTCTGGTAATTAGTCCGCAGAGGTTTTCTCAGTTTGATTTGCTATTGCTGTAGAGTATTTGGAAGATTGAAATCTTTCTCTGAGATAGAAATCGTGAAAAACTACTGCTGTGTATATAAAATGTTTTTAAAGACACAATTAGCTTTATCAATGCAACGAGAAATCTTCACAAATTCTAAATATGGGATCTTAATTCTACTAATTACAATTACAACAACGTCGAGCTTCACGTTGGGATTGCCAAATAAATATGCTGTGTACTGAATGTACCAAAGAAAATGCAAAAATTAAATTAAAAATGAAAAATTAAATTAACTAGCTCAACGGATATAAATTTAAAAGGGCGCAAAAGAACAATTAAACTCATAAACTAACTCTTATTCAAAATAAAATATCTGTGAAAATTTTTTCGCAACATTGACAAAGGCTTATCGGAGTAAACATGAAAACATTTGTACAACTTAAAAAAAAAACTCTCGCGAAAACAAGGTGTCCACAGCACTATGTACAGCAAAAATCAAAAGTTTTATAACAATTTAGTGTTGCGGAGGAGAGTTAAAAGTGCGATCCATTATTCTATTTTTCTAAATTCCACACGACACATTTATCTTGAAAAAATATTGACCATGAGTTTTTAATGAAAAATTACTGCCATTCTACAACGACAATTTAAAGATTATAAAATATTAATCTCTTACTAAAAAAGGAGTCATTTTCTGCTAAGATAATAGAACAAAAATCAAACCACCTATCATGTTGCTTTTAATGTGTGAGCGAACTCTGCTTGCGTAAACTCATGTCAATGTTTTGACGTTCTTTGTCAGATACTTTATTGTCAATGCATCCTAGATTTAGTATCAGTATGTTTTTTATTTGAATTTTATTTGAAATGTGATTATAGAGGAAAGTTTGTGATAAATACCAAAACTTAATTTTTTGGGATTGCATATTATAATACGGTTTTTAGGTCTAATTAACTTTTTTTTATAACAATTTTTGAAATATTCGTCTAAAATAATATTATATAATAATTTTTGAAGAAACCTCGTTACTGATATTTAATTGTTGAACTTCAAGTTTTAGATCATTCAGACTTTTTTAGGATTCCTCCTAAGAAGAGGAAGAAGAGTTTTTCATGTGGTTCCAACTTAAGCAGGCACGCTGTATAATCTAATTTAAAGAAACTCAGAAAGTTCTATTCCGTTCCAAAATTTTATTCTTTTTAATTTCTTTTCTTTTTATTTTCATATTACGATTAGATGTTTCCGGGGTGCTATCATCAGGTCTACGCATTTTTGAAAATTTGTCAACATAACCTATATATGTCCAACACATAGTTGATGAAATACATATTTGAAATTAAGCGTATAGTTTAAATTATTTTAAAATCTTTTAATATTAAAACGCAAATAATTTAAACTTAAAATTTCAAATATGTCGTTAATTGTGTGATGGATATATATATATAATTAATACTGAATGAGTGTGAGATGTTACGAACTCATTATTTTTTAAAGATATTTTGCTAATTTTCCAATATAATATGTACAAATATGTTCTGATTAGAACACAAATTCGTAATATTATTTGGAGTGAGCACTAAATTTTGCGCTATGCGCTAATAAATGAATTAAACGTAGAAAAATACATACAAATGTCGCTATTGACAGACATCAATGTTTCGCCTTTTGAAGGCTCGTCAGTGCCAATTCTGCGACATTTGTATGCACCGCACAAGGCGTATATATAGCTACTAGATGTAATTAATACTGAATGAGTGTGAGATGTTACGAACTCATTATTTTTTAAAGATATTTTGCTAATTTTCCAATATAATATGTACAAATATGTTCTGATTAGAACACAATTCGTAAATTTATTTGGAGTAGCACTAAATTTTGCGCTATGCGCTAATAAATGAATTAAACGTAGAAAAATACATACAAATGTCGCTATTGACAGACATCAATGTTTCGCCTTTTGAAGGCTCGTCAGTGCCAATTCTGCGACATTTGTATGCACCGCACAAGGCGTATATATAGCTACTAGATGTAATTAATACTGAATGAGTGTGAGATGTTACGAACTCATTATTTTTTAAAGATATTTTGCTAATTTTCCAATATAATATGTACAAATATGTTCTGATTAGAACACAAATTCGTAATATTATTTGGAGTAAGCACTAAATTTTGCGCTATGCGCTAATAAATGAATTAAACGTAGAAAAATACATACAAATGTCGCTATTGACAGACATCAATGTTTCGCCTTTTTGAAGGCTCGTCAGTGCCAATTCTTGCGACATTTGTATGCACCGCACAAGGCGTATATATAAGCTACTAGATGTAATTAATACTGAATGAGTGTGAGATGTTACGAACTCATTATTTTTTAAAGATATTTTGCTAATTTTCCAATATAATATGTACAAATATGTTCTGATTAGAACACAAATTCGTAATATTATTTGGAGTAAGCACTAAATTTTGCGCTATGCGCTAATAAATGAATTAAACGTAGAAAAATACATACAAATGTCGCTATTGACAGACATCAATGTTTCGCCTTTTGAAGGCTCGTCAGTGCCAATTCTGCGACATTTGTATGCACCGCACAAGGCGTATATATAGCTACTAGATGTAATTAATACTGAATGAGTGTGAGATGTTACGAACTCATTATTTTTTAAAGATATTTTGCTAATTTTCCAATATAATATGTACAAATATGTTCTGATTAGAACACAAATTCGTATATTATTTGGAGTAAGCACTAAATTTTGCGCTATGCGCTAATAATGAATTAAACGTAAAAAAATACATACAAATGTCGCTATTGACAGACATCAATGTTTCGCCTTTTGAAGGCTCGTCAGTGCCAATTCTGCGACATTTGTATGCACCGCACAAGGCTATATATAGCTACTAGATGTAATTAATACTGAATGAGTGTGAGATGTTACGAAACTCATTATTTTTTAAAGATATTTTGCTAATTTTCCAATATAATATGTACAAATATGTTCTGATTAGAACACAAATTCGTAATATTATTTGGAGTAAGCACTAAATTTTGCGCTATGCGCTAATAAATGAATTAAACGTAGAAAAATATAATATCTTTAAAAAATAATGAGTTCGTAACATCTCACACTCATTCAGTATTAATTACATCTAGTAGCTATATATACGCCTTGTGCGGTGCATACAAATGTCGCAGAATTGGCACTGACGAGCCTTCAAAAGGCGAAACATTGATGTCTGTCAATAGCGACATTTGTATGTATTTTTCTACGTTTAATTCATTTATTAGCGCATAGCGCAAAATTTAGTGCTTACTCCAAATAATATTACGAATTTGTGTTCTAATCAGAACATATTTGTACATATTATATTGGAAAATTAGCAAAATATCTTTAAAAAATAATGAGTTCGTAACATCTCACACTCATTCAGTATTAATTACATCTAGTAGCTATATATACGCCTTGTGCGGTGCATACAAATGTCGCAGAATTGGCACTGACGAGCCTTCAAAAGGCGAAACATTGATGTCTGTCAATAGCGACATTTGTATGTATTTTTCTACGTATATATATATATATATATATATTATCTTTCTCAAATTAAATGCGAATCTAAGCCCAACAAATTCTTAATTGTATATGCAACTGAAAATAGAGGTACACTTAAGTGTTAATTAAAAATGATTGGGGAACAATTCTGAATCACATATCGCTATGTATAGCGTACTTATAGTTTCGGTTGCATAACCAATCGAAGATTTGTATAGCTTAGGTTCGCATTTAATGTGAAAAAGATGGTACACTACATATATATGTTATGTTGACAAATTCTTCAAGATTGATGTATATCTGACGATGACGAAACTTGTAATCAAAAAATAAAAAAAAAATTGTGGATATTTAGATACCATTTTGGTTGTGTTATAGCGTTGTGGTACTATAAATATTTTGACAGTTTGTTACAGAAAGGAACAAGGCTGCCATTAAAAGAAGGTAATGATGTCATCACACTCATGTGAATGCATGCTGCAAGTGTTTAATTAAATCGAAAAATAAAAAATGTTATCTAAAACAAATGGGGACGTATTCTTGGAATCTTCAAAAAAAACAACCCTAATATCTGCCGAATTAATTCCTCATTTTTTGGTTCACTCTATGTCCACAAATTGAAATAAAATCTCCTGCAATATAATTGTTTAAAAATATCCAGAAATGAACTGATATTAATAGGCAATAAACTTAAAATAAATTTAATTGGATACACTCATAGAATATACTTCAAAATTTATATCCCACTAAATATTAATTTATTTCGATTTATATCAGATCAGAGAGAGAGAGAGAGAAATATGTAGTATTTTCTACTGAAATTTTTCATATACTTCATATGTCACGTGAAATCGAAGAGGAAAATTTACTTAACTTAGAGCCATCCTCTAATTTGCACTTTTTAAAAGGAATAGGATTGGATCTCGCGCCGCGCCGGCCGTAAAACAGCAAGAATAGGAGACACAAAGGATCTTTTAAGTGGCAGTAGCAATGTACTATCACCCTTCATTTACACATATATATCATGTCTTTTCGAACTCAGAATAGTGTGTAGAATTTGATTGTATTTCCGATAAAAACGAAAATGATAAAGAATAAGAGCATAGGTTGAATACAGTAATTGTGAATAAAATATTCTGTAGCGCTAAAAATAGAAAAGAAACTTTATTTGAATTAATTATAATCACTTAAACCTGGCATTACGGTTTTCTTAATGCGATCAAAATATTTCTTTAAAAACAATCTTTTATCTAAGTAAATTATCTTGACCGCAAAAGATATTTGAATAAATGTTATCAAAAGTAAATTATCGGAAGAAAACTATTCTTTCACATAAACGTGACAGACAAAGAAACACTAGTTTTATGTCCAAATTGTATTATTTAAATGATCGGCTTTAATCGCTACGGATTTGCCCTTAAGTAATTTACCACCAAATGTATATTGTGTAGGTTTCATGGCCTTGAAATACGCACGCAGAAATTAAATCCTATTTCCATCATCTTTTGCCTGGGGGTCGTTGAGAATAACATATGGTGATGCAACTTTTACTGTTTTTATGAAAATCGCGAAAACGTGTAATTACAATGACTAATTTGATAGAAGATGTTAACAGCGTGGGGCAGGAAAAGAATTGAGAAAAATTAATATAATGTTAAAATTACCGTTTTTCAATGCTTAATTTTACTCAATTCGCGCTCTTCTCCAAACATTATTATAGCAAGGTTTTCTACGCATATAGCAGAAAATACGTTATATATATTGTACGAGAACAGAAATTGCTGAAAAGATGGCAGTTTCCCTATTTCATTATGGTAACAATGCATATTCGGTTAAAATTTTCCACATGGCAGACACAACCATAAAATATTTATCTGTTTACCATGTAAATATCTCTTGGGAACTGTAGGTAATTGTTAAAACGACGAATCTCTTCACGAATTTATGTCCCTGAATCAACCCAAATGCGGGAAATAACTGGCGTGCTTAATGACCTTAACATTATTTAACCTCATAAATGTATATAGTATATAAATAAAAATATTTTAATTTGGTTAATTTTTTAACATCCGTAATTTCACGTTCACAAAAACTTATGCGCGCAAAGTTGTGAACAACAGAAGTAGTCTTATATATACTATACTCTTGCTTGACTTCGGTACTGGAACCGCGTCCTGAATCTTCTTCGGGCCGACGTTTTATTCATAATCCCAAGGGACATCTTCAGGTCAATAGCAGTAGCAGCTATTATGGAGATGTCCCTCGCGATTGTAGCGAAACGTCGGTCAGAAGAAGAGTCAGGACGCGGTTTCAGCTTGGAAACCAATCAAAGTATATTATGAATAATAACCGCGGTAGTCTACGTGTTAGTTTAGTGTAATATATGCTTGATGAAATAATTTATTTTGGACAAATAAATAAATTTCTGATGGTATGCTTTATTATTAATTTCAAAAATTTTCGTTTCTTGTCAACTCAATATTTATTTTAATAATAATTGCACCTACACAGAGAAAAAATGATAATGTTAGCACAGCAAAAATAATTATTTTCACTTTTTTTGTATTCATTCAACCACTGTTAGTTTAAATTAGCAAATTTTAATTTTTGCTGGAAATCAGTGAACTCATTGAAGGGAAATACATATTTTTATTGAATTCTATTTGTTATTCAAACAATTATTTGCTTTAAACGTCAGTGGAATTATAACATTAGGTAACTCAATGTATACAGTCGATTTGTAACGAATATTTGTTTCTGTTTTCTAACAACCTTTGATGTTGTTTCACACAAAATTATAAATGTGAAAAGAAATATACTGGTTATCAACTCAAACATTAGTATAGTGTTTAGCGAAAAAACTATTTACATTTTCGTTGAATGGTTAACAAATTAAAAGGTTTCAGGGATTCTCATCTGTGTGTGGGTAAGCGCGATTATGTGTAATTTAAACTGAAGCAGGGAAGATGTAAACAAGAACGGACAGCTAGCAAATTTTAACCGCGTGGAATCGCCTTGTTTTTCGAGTTCTTCCTAGCCAACAGGAAGCCACGCCCGGCTTTTAACAGTTTTTACAATCATTTAACAGTTTGTGAGATTTTTATAACCTATATCAACGCATATTCAAGAGATTAACAACTGTGATAAAGAACATGTGAACCTGATAGCTACTAAATTTTAAACGTGCAATAACGAACGCCATCTTTTCTAAGTTTGTTCTAGCCAATAGCAGTCAATAAGCGGATTGATGGTCACGAATTCTTGCTCGCTAAGATCAAAGGTGCCAATACTGTTTGTCCATTTTTGTAGAGATGTTTTTAATTGAGGAAACGGCAGATATTCAATTTAAAAAAAAAATGAGCATTATGAAGAAATAAGAATTAAGCGAATCAACATTATAGTTAATTTACCGTAATTATGAAGTTGAAATCGCGTTGTGCCAAATATAGTTTTCAGCGCTTACCCTATTTCACTTCAGTAGCCTTGCATATTTGGCACGAATAGCATCACAAACACGATTATAAAATATTAATCTGATATATTCACCAGGTAAACAACTAATGGGATTCGTGATCATTAAACAGCCACGGGTGACATCTTATGTGATTGCAGTAATGTCGTGCAGATAAGCGCTGTTGCTTTTTATCAGAGTTGGACAAAACCCGAGTATATGTACTCGAATTAAGAATCCCAGTGCATAATGTATTCGGAAACACGTACTCATGAGTACATATATATCTCCGTCTACTCGGGTATCTGTACTCGAAATGTACTTGATATGTAGGTACTCGTATTAATGTTTCTTAAGATACAAGTATAAACTGGTTGCGGTGTAATTCAAATATTTATCACATGTGCAGATTTTGACAGTACAAATTGGAACTACCTTTTGTTTCAAAAATTTGCGCAAAAGAAAGAAATAATCAAATATTAACAAAGAAAGATTAATTTATGCTATTACAAAATAAAATAGTATTGTGTATCTGTACAATACATATTATTAAATAGATCAATAGATGTAACCCCCATTATTAGCAACAACCTGCACAGATTTATTTGATTGATACTTTGTTGCAATTATCAAATTATTTATTTGCCTACACATTAGGGCTCTACATTTCTGTTTATAGTATTTTTGAGACTAAGCAATGTAAAATTGAGTAAGATTTATATTACCAAGTTATATACGCTTTATATAAAAATATATTAACTGTACTCGTATACTCGTAATACGGGTACATAAATACTCAAAAATTTCGAGTACTCTTGAACCGAGATACTCGTACAAAATGTACTCAAGTTGTTTTGATAACGTACTCGCATCGGAAAATTTACGAGTACAATTTCTGTCTATTCGGACTAGCTCTGCTTTTTAGTAAGGTAAAGTCAGGTAAGTGTGTAGTAAAAATTGCATAGTGTGAAGAAAATGTAACACTGTTCACGTAATAAGACATTTTGATAAATTTTATACATAGAAGTACGTAATGTATGCCCAGTTGTAAGCTTTCAATAGATAGGCTTTTTATAATTATCAACGGTTTACTAGAAAAAAAAGGAATTTTAAACAGTGTCAATACTACACACTTACCCAGCAAAATGGGGTAAGTGTGTAATCGTTCCGCATTTTATATATTAATAGCTTTATTCTTTAGTTCGGCCAAGTGTGTAATACTATACTGATGCCTTTTTAATAAGGTATGATAAATTTACAAGATATCTAAGTTATTACAGGTTAGCAGATGTGAATATTTATTTGTAAAACTAGTATGAAGTTTAGTACATTTGTAATATAACAGAGGACATCCTTATTTTAATTAAAAAAAAAAATATAGCCAATCTACACACTTGCCCCGGTTACACACTTACCTGACTTTACCTTATATCAATATTCCGTCTTGCAGTTCCTATTATTAATATGAAGTGAAGAATGGGTAATATCACAGTACATGAAACACCCACTTACAAAGCGAATAAATGCTCGTATAGTTTACTCTAGAAATGTGACATTATTGACTGAAAAACAGTTTAAGCTTTGCTCAACGTATATAATTTTGCTATTTAAGATAATAACTAAATCATTATTTTGAAATGACACTTATCCCAATACTAATCATTCTTTGAGTGCATTGGTTGAAGATACTTAAATTTTGACTTACATGTGTTAATTCACACAACATGTAGAATAGACTATCATTACAGTTTGAGTCAACAACATTCAACAACCAATTCTTAAATATATCTTTCAATATTTAAATACAAAAATAAGTTGAGTGAACCAATTATTGGTTGAATCAGCGAACCTTTTTTCTCTCTCTAGAGTTGTTCCAACAATGAAATTTTACTTTGCAACTAATATCCATTGTTTTCAAGCCAAAAGTGTATTTTTTTTTTCATAAAGATGAAATGTGCTTATTAAACCACTATTTATTTCAAATATTTTTTTTATACCTAGTAGGTAGTATTTCTTCATGGTCATAAAATAATAATATATTTGTGTTAGTGTATATTTATTAACGATTATTTCTCTTGTTGCTGTTACATTTTAGCGATTTTTTAACCAATCACATCATTGGTTTGATATTACTATTCAAAATAGAATAAAGCGATTATTGATCACTGTGGTAAATAGTCCGCTATATAGCACGGTAGTTATTTACTTTGATTGACACGTAAATGTTAAATTAAATGTGACATATATTGTATGCTCCGGAATTGAATATAACGACCTTGATAAATTAGCTACTATTTTCATTGCTACTAACTTTCTCGTGTGCTTCACAATTTGTTCCGACGTCGTTTTGAGATTGATAATCAAAGATTCATGTCAAAACGATGCGACGCGACGTCTCGACAAATTAACACTAAAACCAAGAAACATGTAAGCAGGAACGGACAGCTAATAAATTTTAACTCGGCGGAATCGCCACCTTTTCAAGTTTGTTCTAACCAATAGGATGCCAACCTCGTATCTTGTCAAAACAGTTGTTGACAGTCATTTGACAGTTTTCGAGGTTTTTATAACCCATAAACGCACTTTCAAGCGAATAGCGGTTATGAGAAAGGAACTTCTCAACTTGACAGCTAGCAAATTTTGAATGTGCGCGCGGAATTACATCTTTTTTGGGTTCGTTCTAATCAAATGCCTTTAATAAGCGAACTAAGCAGGACGGCATTGGATCGGCCTTGGCTCGGAACAACAATCTACCGGAACACCTAAAAAATTTGATGTTTTGCACCCTTTTTATATTTTAAATTTGAAATACAAAAATATTCGCGAAAAAAAATTTGCAAAATCAATAAATAATCGCAGAAGTCATGTTGTTATGCATAAATTAAAGGAGTAAAACAAAAATATATATTAATGAATTCTAAAGTTCAAATTACACATTTTCATTTAATAGTGCCTAAATTAGATTGTAATTTATTATGACCCCGCTTTTCTCCTTTTAAGTAAAATAATGTTTTTTTACTTTATGTTTACCGTAATTTTTTTTTTTTTGTAAAATATATCCTTTAAATTATGTTCTACAAGATTAGAATATTTGAAAATGGGGAACCTACAGTGCAGTACGTTACATTATGCTGTGTTACAATGTAACGTAGAGTAGGTACTGTATGAGTCTTTTTTTATAGAATACCTATAGGTTCTCCATTTTCAAATAGTTCTATTCTTGCAAAACATAGTTTAAAGAATATTACGCAATTTTTAAAAAAAATAATTTCGCGGTAAACATAAAGTAGAAAAACATTATTTTATTTAACAGGAGAAAAAGAGGATCATAATAAATTACAATCTAATTTAAGCACTATTAAATGAAAATGTATAACTTAGAATAAACCATGATTAAATGTATTTTAATTTCTTTTAATTTATGCATAACTAAACAACATGTCTGCGATTATTTTATTGATTTTGCAAAATTTGTTCGCGAATTTCTCTGTAAATAGATACCATAGAGCTTTAGAAAAATATACGGATCTTCTAATTTTGGACAAATTTAAAATAAAAAAGAATCCAAAATATCCAATTTTTTAGGTGTTCCAGTTGATATGGAATGACATACGTGAAATTAAATGAAGGCATTTTCGGCATTTTCTAATGCGATCCGACGTATAGCAGAAACTGGCTATTGCTCCTTTTCGAGTCAAGTCGATCCAGTGTGCGTTCTGCTTAAACGTCACGAATTTTTCCCCTAAGATCAACGGTACCGACGCTGTTTGTCCGTTTTTATTGGAATGTTCCTTGCTAAAAAGCACACAAAATTTAAATGCAATAAAGATAATCGACTATTTATCAAGTTCTTGTTATATTAGGTACTACTGACAAAGAAAATTTTTTTCCAGTGTAATTGAAAATTTACAATTTTATTAAAAGAATTATATACATTTTTATAAATAAAAAAGTTGGGACATCGTGAAACACCCGGTATAAGTCGTTGTATTTCTTTATCATAATTAATATTCCGTTATTTATATATAAATATAAAGCAGTTTCGTTATTTTATTTTACATTTCATTTAGTCATGGAGAATAGATAATTTCACATTTTGTCAAAGGTGTTTTTTTTTTTTTTTATAAATAAATATCAATTTTCGCCAGTAATTGAATTTTGTTTCAGAATTATTCAATTTGGGCGACATATAAAGTGAACGGATACTGATTTCTTTTTGTATTTCTCGCACTAGTATTAGCGTAGTATTCTTGTCACGAGTACTTAAGGTACGACCTTGGCAGTGAGAGTTTTCGTAGCCCTCTCTCGCGCTTTGTACATATTGTTGTCATCGCAACCAATCGGGTAGTAAAGTAAGAGTGTCCAGACCCGCGATGGTAATGATGATGATGATTGTCATGACGACGATGACGATAATAAAATTTGCATTCTTATCGTGATTATTTGGATGTGCGGTGTTCTCTCTCTCTTGAACGGGGTTCGGTGTGCCCGCCTCCTCTTCGTTGCACGGGTTGGCGGTCAATGAACCACTGCCGGTAGCATGGCCACTCTATAGTCCCTTCTCCTCTCTTCTACGTGTTGCTGGCTTGCTTGCTTGTTTGCTCTCTTACCTGGCGAGGAACCCAGCAGCGAGCATTAGTAGTACGCCGGGATTATACAACCAACACGAGAGAGTTGTGCCGCCGTCGAGATGACGATGATGATGATGAGGAGGACCTGCTGATGCGTTCCTGGTCGGTCTCGGTGTATCGGTGAGAGTAAATCACGTGCGTGTCGTGCCGCTAAAACGAACGACCGCGACTAGGACCACGAAATCGACGGAACGATGACGATGTCGTTGACGCGTGCCGACGTTCCCGTCCGAGCGACGTCGGTGCAAGACGCGAACGAGTTCCGACGTCACTACAACCACCTGTCGCCGTTTATGCGTGCGTAACGCGTACACGAAGGAATGAACGGGCGAAAGCGAAAGACTGCAACGATAACTACGTTCAACAATAACAGAAACATCAGCAATCTCGCACGAGTGTATATAAACACTCTGTTCCTCTTCGTCTTCTGCCTGCATCATGGACGTTTTTAAAATAGACCAGTCTCTGAGTGGTAATCTTGGCAGTGCTCCGTCCCCCGATAAGATCACGCCGGAAGTGGTCTTCGACGCCGGTTCCGAGTTTAATCTCAGTTTCTTCGACACGCCAGAGGACAGCAGCACGCAAGGTTTCAGTGACCCTGGATCGGTCGGCTCGACATCGGCTAGCTCGCCGCCGCCGCCACCACCACCGGCCGCGTCACAATCGCAGTTGCCTCAGCAACCGCAATTAACCCCTTTACATTTGCCGGTACCCGGAACAAGCACGCCTGGACCATTACTGCTATCTCCACCAGGAAGTACATCTACGACTCCCATCTCCGTTAAACAAGGTAGCATATTTTGCAATCTATTCTCTTCCGTGTATCTGCGCATATACGTAATCATACGTTCGCGCTACCATACACAGGTGACGACATCGACCGAGACATACGGGACACAAGGTAGTGGCTAGCGCCGATGAAGTAATACTACTATACCACTCACAATAAATTATACAAACATATATTTAGTTTGTGATTGATACCGTTAATTTAAAAACAGAAACGCATGATACTTTAATACTACTTACTAAAAGCTCTATAAATCCGATAAAGCATTAAAGAGTGCGCCTAAAACTATAGAGCTGATATTAAGGCGAATGAGTACTAACGTCACTCATACTGTAAATACGTAAAATTAGCTTAATTAAAAGCTATTTTGGAACAAGTATATTATGCAGAATTTCATTCTCACCTGCTCTACGGACTTCTACTTTGGAGATCTTGTCCCTCTGTGAAAAAGGTATTTCTTAAACAAAAAGCGGCGGTCAGATGTCTAGCGGATGTTACTCAATTGACATCATGTAGGTCTTATTTCGTTTCCTTGAAAATATTAATACTGTGTGAATTATATATATATATATTGAAAAGTAACTGCTATGAATGTACATAAAAACAGAAGCACTTTTATTAACAAAACAAATAACGAACATAAATTTAAATTAAGAAATCCGCGAATTCATTTTGCCAGGCATCGTCTGAAGTCAACAGCGGAAAGTATAGATGTGTTAGGAATTCAAATTTATAACCATCTGTCTAACAGTTGGAAAACTTTTACCTCTAAAAGATTTAAACAAACTGTTAAATTATGGCAGCATACTGAATGTTTCTATACAGTCGCAGAATTTTTTCAATTCACTAGCTTTTAGGTTTTTTTTTAACTTCTAAGCGTATCACAGTGGAGTTTGTAATCTATGAATTTTTTGTAAGTTTTCGTGACGCATTTCATACCCTGTCTTGGAAATAAAGTTTGAATTATTATTATTATAACCATAAAGCTGAAATTAAGACGAATGTGTACTAACGTCACTCATACTATAAATACGTAAAATTAGCTTAATTGATGCCATCCCATTCGAGATAAGGGTGGAAAAATTGAATATTTTTTTTCACAGAAATTACTTAAGCAATCACATTAAAAATAAAGTACCTGCGCAGTTCACATTGAGTTCAAAGTTATCATTATGTTTCCCTTTTGAGGAGTGGTGTTTGTGAGTTTGATTTAAGGTATCAACTAAGCTTTCTGTTATGTCAGCCTGTATACATTTAAGTTTATTATGTTTTTTTTTTTTCTCTATGGTAGAACATGCAAATAAAAAATAAAATTTCTTCGAGTAATCTGAGTAGGAATAATTTGTTATTGGTTATTTTAGGGTTAAAAAAATTATTCAGCTATATATATTTCCAAATTATTTGTATGTATTTTCAGCCCTAGTAGTTATATAAGCACCGAAATAAAAAGCGCATATCGTAACAGTAAAATGATATTTAGTTTGTCACACGCAGTTGACAGTTTTGTTTTTTTTCCCTTTTTGGGGGTGGTTTTTTTGAGTTGAGTTTGAGGTGCTAACTTGACTTTTGTTATATAATAATGTATATATTTGGGTTTATTATATATTTCTTTAAGTTCTTTCAGTGTGGTAAAAGATTCAAATTAAAAATAAAATCTCCAAAAATCATTTGATATTAAAAAATACTTAATTTTTCTGCCCTGATACGAATATCTTCGAATGGACTGGCCTCGACGAAGCTAATTTTTCGTATTTACAATATAACATATACATATATAGTAGTACGCATGATGCTCTTTAATTTCATTTATACTGCATTAGAAGCATTCTCAATGGCTTATCGGAGTAGAGCCTTTGATAAGGATAATGATTTGAAAATGACACCACTATGTACATATTGTCAAGTGAAAAAAATCTTACACTTACTAAAAAGAATAACTTTAATGAACTCTTAAAAATTAACATTCACAAGCGCTATAGTGCAATGTTGAATGTTTTAGGTTCTGTAATAAACTTAATTACTTGTGCTGCAACGTATGACTAAAATAATGAACATTTATAGCCTGCTCAAATTAGTAGACGACCGCCATGACACCGACATCTTACGTGACGTCAAATTTATAACAAATATTTTTGCTTTAAAATGTTTCGAAATGTAAAGGAAATGCCTATGCTGCGCGAGATGGCCTTTTGTCATCTGCATATGTACCTAGCATTGTGACAACACTGTCACAATTAACTTTTGAAATTGACAGAAAGAATATTTTGCAATCACATTTTAGTCACCTTTTCTCAAAAACATAAGTATGGAAGGTTTTATCTATCGTTCTCACCTATTTCTTAAATAATGTAATTCCCAATATTTATTTTTCTGTATTTCTGATCACCGGAGAGATGGAAATCAAAAACAGTTTGGTAGTCGGGCAGACATACATGGGACCAAATCATTCCATTCGAATGATACAATAAAGCTATAACCTGGCTATAACCTTAATAAAATGAATAACGGATATATGTAAAAAATATTCGATATTTCGTATATATTCACAACCCGCTGTAAAAAAAAAAAACAGAATTACAATTTTTGCTTTCACCTTAAGTCGTGCTGCAAATATAGTAAACGAAATCATACATACTTACATGTTACTATATTGACAGCAGCTGCAAAGCATTTGAATTGTTTTGGAATTTGTTAAAATATTGTCTTACGTAATGCAATAATAACTCAAAATGTAATCAAAATTGTCATTATTATGATGCAGTATTAACCCCTTAAGCCATTATTCCGTATAAATACAGGCCAACTGCAATGAACTGTTGGTAGTAATCCCGTAAATATATGGGCTCAAAACGTAAAATTGTAATTTTGAGGCATTTACCCCAAAAAATAAGGGGGATACGACATTGGTTCATTAGTACAACAATAATAACAGAAGATGGTGGAGAAAACCCTTAAAGAAACCCATAATATATGTCGGGATGAGCTATTCTTGGGTAAAGATTGGAATTATGCTGTACTAACTCCCCATAGTTGGGAGAGAGTAGAGTAGATTATTCACTACAGCAAAACTTTAATTAATGTTTAACAGCAATTGAATGTACATACTACTAAAAATGTTTGAATATATTTTTGAAAATGGTGATCCACTGATGCATATTCCCAGATGTAAAATGGTCCAACCAGTAAAGAGATGAGACAAGAGTCACACTTGTTGCCGGTACCTTTGATGTTTCCAGAAAAATGACGGTACTTCATTCTTCTAGCATCAGATGTCTCTTTCATTTACACACATGAAAAGAGTGTGTCAGAGAGGGAAGTAAACTTTCGACTCAAAAGGGCCCTTATTTATTCTCTGCTCTCATTTGCTACGCTAAACGTACTGTTGTGTATTAATTGAAATAAATAAAAATGCTAAACTGATTTTAAAATGAAAAGAAAAAAAATATTAGTTAGCTCAACGGAAAAGATTTTAAATAAAACAAAAATTATTAAACTTAGAGTTACCCTCGCGAATTAAAACTTTAATCTAACCACGAAAAGTAAATTGTGAGTAAATGAAATCAGACTTTCTTAATTACACGAAAAATTGAAAAGGTTTAAATATAAAATAAAAGAACAGAATTTTTAACCCAGTGACGCTAATTAAACAATCAATTTACTTTAAAAAGGGCTTAAATTACAAATTGTGCAGAAAAAAACCCTGAACTTGAAGATTCTGGCCTAAAATAAAAACTGCACTAGACTCTAATTTAAAATAGGACAATGCTATTTCCTATGCAAAGCAAAAAAAAAGGGTTTTATTTGTTCAGGCAGATTATTTAATATGCAAAACCTCAGAATTTCTATTTACGTGGTTTCACAATTTAAAATAAACTAAGCGTGGATAAATGCTAGACACTTACTAAAAATGAAAAAGCTAAATGAAAGAAAAATGCTTCTACTCACCCAAACGAGGTGATAGAAAAAATAAAATGATCTTATATCTACCAAGTGTACACTTCAATACATTAACAATTATTACAATAAAAATTTCTTGATTAACTATATTAAAGAGGAAAGTTAAATTTTTCAATACAAAATGAATAACAAATAATTATTTAAGAAATACGTCTACTTACATCAATAGTCGAACAAGGAAGTCCTTAACCAAACTCAACAATTCTTTTTCCTACAAAAATCCGTCTCTTAAGATTCGTACAACGCAGACGTAGAACATTACAATGACAATATTTAATAGAATACGCATAAAATCAGCCCAAGCGAACAATAGACATTATTAATTAAAAAATATCTTAACACTACATAATTAAAATCATACAATAAACTCTTAAACTAAACTTATACAAAACAAAACAAAATTGTGAAAATTCTCGATAAATTGAAAATCAGCTGTACGGACAAAGAAATCAGAACAACCAAAATATGCAACTTAAAATACATCTCAACGATAACAGGGTAGTATGGTTCACGGAGTCCAAAACCACAGCAGTACGTTAGTACGTTTTGTGGGGAATTTAAATGATAATAAAGAAATTATTACTCCTATGACTAAATAGCAATACAGCAAGAAACAGACAAAAAAAGAATTTGTTGAAGTTGAATTAAACACGCGATAGAATTACTCCAAGGATAATTTTTAATTATTATCGATTACTTCCAACGATCATCAAGACCAACAACAGAGTAATTAAAGCAGTGGCGTCCTCTCTGTAAATTGAAGTGTTGTCAGAACGCTAAAGTCCTGAATGCGAACCCGCTAAAAATGTCAAATGTCGGTTCCTGTCTTATCTCTTCTCTAGTTCAACTTTCTGTGTTAATCGGATAGTCTATAACATAAAATTGGGCCTTTCTTATGTAAGATTAATATACCAATTTGTCATTAGACTTTATCAGTCATTAGAAATTATCACTAATAATCAGTACGGATTTTGTTTCCAATATAGGTTGTACGATTTCATTTTTTTGTCTAAATCATATTGTTTCAAAATTATTGTAGAATAAGTTCATATTTCTAGAACTAGTAATATTATAATTAATACAATTAATTGGTTGTTTTTATTTGTTTTGATGTGTCTAAGTAAAACGAGAAACACACAATTAGTGAAGATATTCTTAATTAAACATCGGTCACTGCAAAGTGTTAATAATAATAATTAATTCAAAGTTTTGCAGTCATATAACGTTGCAAAGATTGCAAGCTTTTACAGTTTTAATTCGTTATTCATATGACGTTGATATTTTAAAAGAATTCAGAATACAGATTAAGCCAATTTTTGTTTACTGTTTCTTCCTAAAAAGAAGTTAATCCCTACGGAAAAGTTAACATGTGTATTACGTATATTGATATATAATATAATCACCAAGTCAAGTTTTTGTTCTTGACTTTTATTCTGATTAAAGAAAAATGCAAATATTATCTCCTATTATTGAATTTGCTACCATAAAACTGCATCTGTCATACGTATTTGTGAGATTTTTGTCTATATGACGTCAGTAAGGAAACATTGTGTTTTACACTATTGTTCACAACGTGTAAATGTTGTTTTTTATTTAGTCTTAAGCAAAAGAAAGTAAAGCTTTTACTATAGCAAAATGTTCAATTGAATGCTCCTTAAAAAAAGGTGAGAATGCTCTTGTCAAGAATGAAAAATATTGAGGACATGCGGTAATGATCGTTATTCGGAAGTGGGTACGGATAAGCTATGGCAGTGCATGTTTGCAGGAGCAGCGAGATATTGTAGTGCCGGGTATTCATATGCATTGTTTGCAAAAGCGGGACATGTGCACGTTGAGTAAAAAGGTTAGCTAAATTAAATAATAGTATGGCAGTATGGTGAAGACTTCATAAGTACTTTTTGCAATTTCTTATTTCATAAATTGAGAGATAAACAGTGGTTAGCTTCCATAAAGAAAATATTCTTTACTGAGCAATTGTTCCCGAAAAAAAAACTGTATTTCTATTAATGAGAACATTCACCACTACTTTGAAGTTATTTTTATATTTATTATCAACCCACTAATGCCTCTATACATCTCGCCAATACCTGTTGTTCTCTTGAAAGTACCGATTATTTTTTTAATAGCAGTTTATATCTAATATAATAGACGATAAAGTGTAACGCTAAAATATAGTTTATCATAGATCAACTAATCTGGAAAACCGAATACCGGATAAACGGATATTTCCATCCAATTGTTTTTAACCTATCAATAAAGGTCTTTTCTTCGTGACTATTTCATCACAACAGCTTTTGATCCTTCCAAAACCAGTGGAAAACTCCAGATTCGAATACATGTTGTATTTCAACACCGACATTTCAAATATTTGCCTGCAGTAGCTCAAGACAATATTCTTTTAAGTAATAAGAATAAAATTAGTACTTCCTAATTTTGTTTATTATTTTACTATGAAATCACCCTAGCTACTAGTTTCGCAATTGTTTGTCTTCATTAGGCTGTAGCGTGATCCCATCATAGTCAGTGTTAGAACTTACAAGAAATCTAACACTGACTATTATGGGATCATGCTACAGCCTGATGAAGACAAACAATTGTCGAAACTACTAGCTGGGATCATCTCATAGTAAATTAATAAAGAAAAATAGGGCGTACTACTTTTATTTTTATTACCTATTCGTATTATCTAATTATGGACAATCAAACATAATATTATTCTACTTTTGCGTTTGGGATATAGGCACGACTCGAATATTAAAGGCTTTCTGTAATCAAATCGCTGTTTGTAAGTCTCTAATCATATGTCCACGCTACTGCCCAATTGTTCCCATTGTCGGGTATTGAACAAATGCAGTACTCTGATTTCTCATCCTATTATAAAAAACGGCTACTTTCGAAAAGTATAAATTGAGGACAATTAACATTGAAGGTTGATTAACCATATTAATCTAAAAATAAGCCATGAAAGATCTTGAAAAAAAGTAAAACACACAAAGTATCCCAATTCACCCCTGTCTTCCCAATTTGATGTATTTAAACGGAAAGTTAAAATTTTATTATGGTATTTTAAATCAACATTCAATGTTTACTTAACTATTTTGTTCTGTTGGTAAGCTGGAGTAAATTAATTTATAAGAAACTGAAAATAACAAAAATGGGCCAGGAGGATTGGGGTAAAAAGTATATATTCATACGTATTCCACTGTTTTTTTTATTTGTAGAGAGATTAAAGTGTGGTTGCATTATCTTAGGTATACCAGCCTATTGTTTCTTTAGGTTATTTTACTTCAGCACATCGATAGATCTTTAGTATGTTCGTTTTATTATCACTGGTCACTCATACCAAGATGTATTGTACCACTGCCTTCTTCTATTTCTAATCACCTCAATGTAAATTATGTCTAGTAAATTACAAATAAAGTGTATGAGAAGCATGAAATATATACTGAGGAGAAAATATTGTTTACACCAAAGAAATAAATGTTTTGGGAAAGTTTATTTTGAATAAAGAAACTTTATTTGAACTGAGTATGGTAACTTACGATTGATATGTTTCTTTTTTGAAGTTTTCCAAACATTTCTTAAAAAAAATATTTATTCGGATAAATTACCTTGAGAGCAAAAAAAATGTTGATCAAATGTAAATTGCTTAAAGCAAATTATGTCTTTCATATAAGCTAGTGCAGCTATAAAAAAATCGTGTCCAAATTGTGCTGCTTCAAATTTTAAATGGTCGGTTTTGATCATTATGCATTTGATCTTAGATAACTGACTACCAAAGGCATACAGTGTAGGTCCTTTGGTCTTGAAATAACCAATCTTATTTCCCTTATTTTTTGCTGGATGCTGGAGATCGTTTGGAATAACATGCGGTATTACAATTGTTACTGTTTTTATCAGATTGTGAGAGTGTGTGATTATAGTGACTATTATTATAAAGGATATGTAATAGCATGGGTATTCTCAAAAAAAAAAAACATGTTAAGTATTTTGTTATTTCTATTTGGTTGATTTATCAAACCAGACAAGTTAACTTAAATAATAAGTATTATTAATTTAACAACATGAGCATTAAGAAATTTAGAATTACAAAAATGCAATTATAATGTTAAAATTTTTGGTTTCCGAAGCCCCCCTGAACTAAATATTATAGCAAAATTTTATAGCCATGTAGTAGCAAACACGCTAGGTAGTTATATTTTATGAGTGCAGAAATTACCGTAAGGTTGGCAGTTTTCCTATTTCATTGCAGTAACAATGTATATTTGGCTTAAATTTTCTCCGTGGTAGACACGGTCATAAAATATTTATCCAATTATCTTGAATATATCTTATAAGATGGCGCACGTATTGTATTTGACTGTATTTAACCTCTTTATTCAACTGATTGAAATTTGGTTAATTTTAACAACCGTAATTTCACATTGATGAAAATTCATTAGAGTGAAGCCGTGGACTAAGATAATCGTATATCGCTTTGTGATATAATTTATATCAGTCAGCTAAACAAATTATTATACGCTTAAAAATATGCTTCATTAACATAAATATTTTTTTGCGTCTCCGTCCAGAAACACTCATTTTTCAGAAACTTTAAAAGCGCAGGAACCAGTGGAAAACGTAGGAACGATGGCCTACTCAGGTAACTACGTTTTCCTGCCTTAGGCAGGCAAAAATGTCACTAAAAGGTTGGACCCACACTAGATTCCACATGACAGACGTGTAATAAATTGTACAAGTATCACACTGTATCCATTAGACCAACATGCTTTATTATTCCAACAAAGGAATGTTTGTTGGCACCTAATAAATATTTCTTTTCCACTATTTAAAAGAATAATTGAAGACACGAGTGGATGAAGGTGTTATGTTTACAATCATTTTTTTCAGAAATTAAGTTTTTTTATGTATTTTTCTCAAAGTGTGTC
Source organism: Protaetia brevitarsis (assembly GCA_004143645.1). Lineage (NCBI taxonomy): Eukaryota > Metazoa > Arthropoda > Insecta > Coleoptera > Scarabaeidae > Protaetia > Protaetia brevitarsis. The sequence goes on from RXPK01000295.1 coordinate 630,159, forward strand.
ATAACCCTTCATACAATTCACAGAAGAACTCGAGTGTTCTTGAACTTTCTGGAACTGTTTCGATGGTAACTATGTGGGTATAAAACACCTTGATTCATGCAAAAAAGACAGTTTTTAAAATGCGACATAGCACCTTCATCCACTCGTATCTTCAATTTCTTTGGATTAATGTATACTTATTAAAGATAAATCAAGATGATTTCTCAGCAAGCATTTTTCGGCATATTTTATGGTAGGAACAACATTTAACAAACTATTACTTCAGAGTTCAGTCATTCTTCCCCGAATTGAACACGTATTGTGAATAATAATTGCTATAGGCTAACGAAGAACTCCACAATGCGTTTGCATAGTGTTGATATTGGACATACTACATGTAAGTACACGTTTGTACGTTACGTGCACACGCAGCTATGTATGTGTTTATTTACATAACAAACACGTAATGTATACATAATATATGTGGGTGTTGTGTTGATCAATTTCTAACATTCGTTATACCTTACAAAGTTAAAAAAGTTTAAAATATTTTTGGTGCATTCTTAACCGCGTGGGAGTACCTATTGCTTGTACGGATAACAGTGTCCCACGGTTTCATTCCCCATATTACTGCGTGATTTTGGTATTAGATACAGGTGTTTTATAAAGATGTTAATATAGAACAAAATCTTTCAGAAATAGATATTCAATAGTAGATACATTAAGAGACTATGGTGTAACAATGACGTTTGTTGTAATACGAGTAATTCAATGTACGAGTATTACAACAGGCAGTGCAACACGTATTTTTGTAGTATTTTTCTTTTTTTGCATTAATTTGCTTTTATTTATTATTAGAAATGGGATTTCTTATGGAACCAAGTAATCTCAATGTTTTCATGTTTGTGATACTATTGTGTCATGCGCAATAGTTTTATGCAAAAATCTATACAAAAATATCAAATGTTAATATCAAAGCACGAATTGCATTACCAATTTCGCGTAAAACAACACCAATTTGATTGCACAAAGTGGAATTTTGTGACAATGTTTTTTTTTTTTTGGAAAAAAGTTGTGTGTAAATGCTTCATTTATTGCTAATAACTAATAAAGATAGAATTTTCATCCAAGCGAACAAAAAGTGTATAGACAAGTCAATAATACAAAATATGTAAAATACATATATAAACAATTATTAAAAGATGCAGACAAACTCTCCACGAGTAGAGCAGCGCCAACAACAAGGAGCGCACCCCTCTCTTAAAGATTTTTCATATTCAAGGACACTATTTCGGTGCTAGTAAAGAAAAGTGTCAACCCAGCTGAGGTGGGGATTCTTTTACGTGAGCCTATTAAGGTATACTATATTTCTTTTATGTCTCGTATCATATGAATTATGTCACCATCCTGACAAAACCTCCTTATTTGTGAAAATGTGCATCAAAGTTGCTAGTATAGACACACTAGGCAAGCAAAAGATTTAAATTTGAGAAGTATGGCCGACAAGAGTCTGTACTTTAATGTTGCCATGCATCGAATAACACGCTTCTGAGCCAGAAAGACTTCGTTGATGAAACCCCGCCCCCAGAATACAATCCCACTGATAACACTGTGTACCCGACCTATAATAAAAAGCTAAGTAAGTCAATAAGTCTATTAGATGTTTTAATGTCTAATTTGGAAACATGACCGAATTGATTCTTAACTTAAAGCGAGACAATGATTTTTCCAACTCAAATTTTCATCAATATTTAGCCAAAAATTTACGGTAGTTTTCGTTCCAATCAAAACCATTAACCTGTACATTATCACTAGAAAATGGTCTATTTTAGAGTTAGCAAGACGGAAACGCTATTAATGGTTTTAGATAGATTCATGCATAGTTTATTGGTGTTAAACCACCGACCCAGGTTCATCCAGAAGTCTCTCAGCCTTTTACATACATCCTTGGTATCCGCACCGGTTACCACAGCAGAGGTGTATCTGCATAAATGATCAAAGTATAATGCACAAAGTAACAATATCGTGTTGATAAACAGGATGAAAAAGAATTGGACCCAAGATGAGTCTTGGGGCACTCCATTGCAATAGGACTGAGTAGACACAACATCCCTAATTAAACCATGTCCGCCTTAAAGGATATTTTTACATATTGAAATCTGTTTAACAGATAGATAAAACCAATCTGCCATCACACCACGAATGCCGTAAAGATTAATTTATGTATTAAGATATCGTGATCAACACAGTCAAAGCACTAGATAGATCGCAAAAGATCCGGCCGGATATTCACCCCTATCTAGAGATTTATACACGTCGTTTGTAAATTGAAGAAATAGCGGATATTGTGGAAAATGCTTTCTAAAACCATGTTGTCTATTTTTAATGATATGTCTGTTCCAGGTGACTAAGCAACCTGTTCAACATGCGTACTCAAAAACCTTGGAAAGACTTGAATTTATTGAAATGGTGGCGATAATCGATATACTAGAGACTGAATCTTTTTTGTGTATAGATAGACTGTCGAAATTTTAAGTAGATGGATATATACCCACTCTCCAGAGATAAGTTAATAAGCTTGGTCAGCGGTTCAACGATATAGGGAGAAATCGGTATTAATAAGCTACTAGGTATCTCATCCGGGCCGAACTATTTTTTTTTGATTTGATTGAATAAGTTAAACGTTCTTGTTCGTGAAACGGCAAGCTCACATCTACCGCATGGACTTAATTTACCCCAGAGGAGCAAGAGCCCGGACACAGCAGGAATAGAAGCCGCGATCCTTCTGGCTCACCAACAAAAAATCCATTGAAGCAACAGCAAACCTCATGGCGCCATCAACCATCACATTGTCAAGCAAAAGTGCAATATGCCGGGCTCCTGCCATTAGGGCCCGACATAATAGACCACGCCGTTTTACTTGGTTATTTGAACTAGCAATCTTACGATTAAAAGAATCTCTCTTGGACTCCCACAATCCAGCGTAGAGAGCGCCTTCCCTTTCGTAAGTCTCAATAAAGACGGATACCTAAGCTGCAGACTGTATAAGTTTCTTAAGTTAGAACTGGATACACGAACATCATCACTAATCCAGCCATCGCGATTCGATACATATAATAGAAAAAGTGATTAAATTTTTATTATAATTAAAATTAATTTTCCTTACATCGACACATTGCCTAATAATTGAGTTGTTAATACGTAATTAATTTTAATTAGAACCTACGGTATGAACAATTCATAATTAAAGTTGGCGCAAGCACAATTTCTTTCTTCTTCGCGTTTTTGAAACTGCGTCAGCGTATTACCATTGCTATAATACGTATAGGCAATAATGCTCTGTATTATATAGGTTTTAGGTTATGCTGGAAATTCAGTGAAATAATACGTTTTGATTATGTTGAATATGTGTTTATTTGTTTTATAATTACAAGAAAGAAAAGTTATCTGTACACAAAATGTTCTTTTCTAGTTTTACTATTAGAGACATTGCCTTTTACAATTATATCTTCTTCCTCATTATCCTGCAAAAAAGTAATTATTAATGACTAGTTATGGGTATATTATATAGGTATGTAGCATACCCATAAATACTCATAATTCTGTCTCTAGTAATATCTTCCTTAGTTATCGACTTTCGTGGTGTTTGCAGTGAACCGCTAAAAATCTTACGTTAAGAAGTAATTATAAAGCAAGAACAATCTTTACCGAGTACTTGACGACCATTGTCATAGGGATTGTACAGACCATAAAACAGTTTTTTTTTATGTATAATATTCAGTGTTAAGGCAAGTTTAGTGTCACTGCTATTTTGGGCAATTCTTCAACACTGTTGTGATAAATTCCGTTTTCGCTACCCTGCTGCTAGTTGCTTGTTTCCTTGCCTTTCCTTGTTTACTTTTATAAAACGGTGCTAAATTCAACTTCAATAATTTTTCACAAATTGTCCTTTTCTCGATACCATCCCAATGATTTTTGTTTTCTAATAATTTCATACATTTGTATTATATTTAACACAATGCTATTTTTTTTTTCCTTAGCAAAGTTAACTGATCTTATTCGCTTATCATTCACTCTGCCTTATATTATAAAACCAGTAACACCCATAACAAATAACAAACTTATTAATTTTAATAACTAATTAATAGTATTATACCTTCTAACGATCATTATGAGTAGATTCGTATTCAGTTCGCAAAATCATTCCTAAAAAATGTCTTACTGCTGCTGCAAATAATAGAAAATACAATAGCTATCCATAGTTAGGTCAAAATTTAGTTTAAAGTGTAACAATAACAACGACTGGTATAATACTTAATCAATTGTAAAAAATTATGGGTCTACTAGTTTCAGCTAAATAGCCATCTTCAGAGCCTTGTTAAATTCAAAGGCAGAAAATAATACAAATTAAGTGAGGGAAAAAGTCGAACGTATTAATATTAATTAAAAGTTAATTAACTATTCAAAATTCAAAAGCAATACAAAAGGATAACGAACACAAGTTCAGAACATATCATAAGAAGAGAAAGATCAAACTCAGTCTGTCTCAGATAATTTTTTGCATTTGATTGACTATTATACCAGTCCTTTTTATCATTACAATATCCATTATTAGTATATGTCTAATACCCCATATTATATAGTTTTTTTATGTGTTGACATAATATAGTTATTTCCATTATGCTTTGGCGTAAAATTTAAATTGAAGTAATATATAGGCTATTCCCTATTCCACTCTAAAATTCAGTAAATTTTCTGTAATAAACAACATCAATAATAATAAAGGTCCATTTGTAATACAGATCTGTGTATTTATATAATCGAACCAATAAATAGTAATAAGAGATGATATACAGCTCTAATCAAAAGTGAAACGGAAACCATAATAATTTGGAAAATTTTTATTTCCTTAGTTTGGTCTCAAATTCCTTACCTAGTGTAATAAACAGTTTAACACCAACATTTGTTCATTTACCACATATGATGTATGACTCTTATGTCAATCTTCGGATTGGAATGATAACTAGCTTTCAAATTTCGTTCTGAATGTCATTATACACGGCCATCTCAGAAGAAATAACTCTTTAACAAAATATATTATTTAAAGGAAGAAGTAACAATTTCTTTTTGCCGTTAGTAAGATTGTAGATATACATTAATGAATTTGCAAGCGAAGGCATTTAATCTTTAGAATCAGTTTAAAAATACAGCAAGTTGAAATGTTGTTGAAATAATCATTTTTTTTTTAATCAAATTTAGGTTATACTTTTACGCAATATCCAGTTGGTGTTTAATTATGTATGTATAGTCATAGTTCATTCACTCAAGCTACGGAGAATATAAATGCCAGGATTTACTTTTTTTAGATGCATTACTAAACACTCTAACTTTAATTAGAAATTTTTTCTAAAAACTATTCTGTTTCATCTTACAACGAGTAGAGTACAAATATTCGAATATTCAATAAGTGTAGCCAATATTTACTTTACATAAAGAGTTCCTAATGAGTATAGACAATATTTGCTTTAAAATCTATATATCCAATAGTGCGACGGTATTTATTGTGGGCAATATTTTCGGTGAATATTTATAATTAATATATCTTACATGAAATTGCCCTTTACTACTTACTTACTTTCATATGATATGTGTTATAAGCATATTGCAATCGTTATTGATGACTCAGGCAAGCTGCTTAAAAAAACATATTATTTTATAAACATATTCTTTTTATCAATATTTTCATAAACATGGAAAGGTATGTATAAGAAAAAACTTGCGTACATTTTTATTGCTACTTTTTCCTGTATATTGAAGTTGTTTATGCCACTTTTTTGTTTTTACTGCATTTCGAGCTGCAAAAACAATTCATTCAGATTTACTTTTTACTTTAACGCTTTGAACATACTTGGTTGTTTTTTTTTGAATAAGAAGGAGCAGTAAAGATATTTTTATTTTTAGCCTTACTTTTAAATGAATCTTGTAACAAAATCCAAAAACTATTTCTTAAAAACCCCTTTATTTGTTCTCTCGTATATAAGCCATTTTTGATGTTATTATAGTGTGTTTTTAACATATTAATCAATAAAAAGATTTTCTCGTTTCTTTGATTTTATAAATAAATGTACATATTATAACAATGTATAATACTTGCACAGGAAGTAACACATTTCATTCCTCAAACCAAACTCATAAAATCGATTCATTTGTAGATTTATTAGGTACATTTATTATTATTATCTACTATTATTAGGTAAAGTGACGCAAATATTTAGTAAAGGGCAATTTCGTGTGGGATATAATCATTGTAGATATTCACGGAATATATTCGCCACAATAAATAACGTCGGACTATTCGTTATATCTATTGTAAAACAAACAGTTCCTATACTCATTAGATACTCCTTACACAAAGTAAATATTCGCTACACTCATTGGATATTCGAATATTTCTACTCTGTTCGTTATAACCACCCACTACTCCTTATTCTGAGTATTAAGAAGTAGTAAAAATGTTCGAATACAAACATAAGCATGGGTATGAGTATAAACTAACGAATATTCTGCGGAAGTAGCGGATATTTTGAGAATAGCAGCGAATATTATGTTTCCCAGTTTTAGCGCAATATTCGCTATTCAATATTCGCTACATTCAAGGAAGTTTTACAAGTATTAAAAAATACTCATAAGTCCCAACACTAAAACACTTATCTAACTATTCTTTATTCTGGCAAAATAAAAAAGCACAAAATCATGTTTGCTTGCTTCTCTTTTGTGGGTATTTTTTCTAGACGTTCACAATCATGTTTTTTGCGATTACAGCCCAATCTGTTCCGATTCGAAAAAAAAGTTTCAAACCAAAAACTACATACTTGATGACGTAGAATCCGAATCTGTAATACAAAATGGGGGTTCCCATTTAAGATTTCAAAGTTGTCCTTCCTCCTACTCTGGAGGGGCTCGAGTTCGGCACCATTCAGTGAGCCCCCTATATTATAACAAATCTTATTAAGATCTTTTTTTTTTGATTTGATGCAGTGTTTTAGAAATATTCCGTTGTCTCAAGATAAAAAACTCACCCAGTATGAAAAAATATAAATTTTTTTCATCTTACATCAATTCGGTAGAATGTAGAATAAATACGTTTCTTCCCATAGCAAAAGACAACAGGCAATACGCAATAGTATAAGAAGCAATATCACATCGTTTTACAATTACCTGATGTATCTCATAATATATTATTTTTGGTCAGATCATCAATCGTTCACGCTACTGGTGCTCGTGCTTGTGCTCGCGGCCTGGCAAACTTATCAGGTTTGGTGCGTACAGGCCTCAGGTATGTTATGTATGAAATCATCTATGAAACATTTTTTACTAATGATACTTAGTTTTGTGTGAAGAACTGCATCCAAATATTACTCGTGCTTGTGCTCGCAATTCGCAATACTTGCCGTACTTGAGCGTAGTGTGGACGGTTAATACGAGTTACGATACAAGTCTTAAGTCGTGTGCTCGCGAGGATAGATTTCATACCTAACATAACTACATAACTAGTACGAGTAAAAGCACGAGCACGAGTAATGTGGGACGCACTTTAAAAAAGGTAAGGATCTTTAGATAGCCTCTGGCCACGTCAAAATATAGGTAGTAGAATAAAATACAAAACAAAATATTGACTGTAAAACATTTGCAAATATACCAAAGTGTAAAATTTAATAGACACAACTCAGTCAGCACCTCAGGCCGACTGTTCAAGAACGGCAGACACGCTATTAAGGTTTTGAAACAGTTTATTAGAGATTTTAAGGCACATTTATCTGGGATTTTTTTAATAAAGCAATTACTGTCCCTACTATTATACGTTGTATTAAAAGATAGGTATGTTCCATTGAAAGGATGCGTATAATAAACTTTCACCTTTCACTGAATTAATTTGTGACCATTCATAACCCTGGCCTTACATTTATTAATATCAACTTGATGCGGATATTTTACAAGTTTAAGATAAATAATTGAAGACATAGTTCCATTGTAATTAATATGTATTTGGCTCTGTGCAAAGTAATTAGAGCATCATTTGCAGGGTGCAATTAAATTAGGTAAATAGGTAAACTGTATAATAGGACTCTAAATTATAAGTTGAACTTGAAGTCAGGGATAAAAATTACACATTTTTTAGTGTGAAAAATATTTCGTTTTGACAAATTGTTAGTTATTCACTTTATTTATGAAAAGCTAAGTAATTTACAATTCCATCCTAAACCCCTTGCTCCACCTAAAAGTACTACATGAGGCTATCTATTCTAAGCAGTGATATAAGACTGTTACTTTTCATTACTTGTACCTAATTGTTACTTTCGTTGTTTGTTTTTGTTACTATGATTTTGATACTTTCGTTACTCTCGATACTTCCGGTACTTAAGATACTTTCCATACTTTGGATAATTTTGATATTTTTGTTATTTTCTTTACTTTCGTGGAAAACGTTACTGTAGATACGTACAGATAGGTAACAGTTACAACTAGAGCACGACGCGATGTTCTGAGCATTACTAAGATAGTTGATGTGAAAAGAGCGGCAATATCCTTTTTATTTATATTATATAAATTTATACAATAAATTATTATTAGAAATTATTAGCACTGCTCCAACTAGCTGCTTTTTCCTCGTTAACTAAATATTGAAAGAGCAAATCCTAATCAGAAAATTGCTAAGACAATATTAAATACAGTGAAAGCAATTTTCATATTTATTTAGGAGTAGTAAAGTATTCTAAACTATTGTTTTCTCTTATTAAAAAGATATTAAAAATGCCAGTTGTAAACAATAGCATACAAAATGGATTTTGTAAGATACCAGAGCACTCATTCATTTATTAAAACCTGAATTCGCGGTTTAAAATGTGTTTTCCAATACACTATTAATACATTATCATTAGTTTATTAATTCACTGTAATAGTGTTTAGGAATGTATGTACCTACATATCTATGTGTCTTTGCAATTTATTTAAAATATAGAACACTATTATTACATACAATATCCAACGACCTTGTAAACTTTTAGGTAGCCAGTCAGACGAAGAGAAACCAATAATAATTCAAATAGTGTTTTGTTTAAATTGTTGTGATAAATAAGTCGCTGTTGTTTTTTTTTTTAATAATATAAAGGAACAACGAATCCTTTTTTCAAGTGTTTTGTTTCGTTTCGATATAGTGAGACGTTCTTTATGTGTCATATGCATACCTATATTATAAAAAAAAAACACATGCAACCTTTTCTTTTTCATTTTTATTTACTCCTCCCCTTTCCCCCCTCCTCCCGCCCTCCTCTCTGCCGCCCCCCTATAAACCACAAATTTAATTAGAGGAATTACAATTATAATCCGCTGGGTCCTGGGGAGGGTTAGCTACCCCCATTATCTAACATTTAATTTAAACGTTTTGTCGTTGCAGGAAATAAATCAAAATTTTAAAATTGTAAATGACGTTGGGAGATCAAAACAATCAAACAAATACCAAAATATCCGATGTAATGGTATTTTCTATTGGAAGTTTTTTCGTCATTAAAATTTTCTGTGATCAAAATGTATTTCGAAAGCATGTTAAAAACAATGCAAAAAGAACTACTAACAATTCATACTAATTATTTAATTGGCTTTGTTTCAACTTTAATTTATTTAGTTATGATGTAGACAAGCGATTACTTTAATTAAGTTACTATAGATTATATTTAATCCGTTTGTCTTCCGTGTGATTAATTGTTTTTTTTTATATTAAACATTTCTTTGATAATTCTTTTCTGATAATTACTTTCTGTAACTACTACTTGGACACTTTCCAAATTAAAGGTTCACAATATTGCCACAATAATCCAATGGTGCACACTGTGTTTCTTCTAACAGGTTTTAGAGGTTAAAGCTGAGGTATCATCACGCAAGCTAACTGATGAACCATCTCAAAAATGGTTTATAGATATGTAGTACCTATAAGTGTCTAATGGAACACTAACAACTAAGACATGATAAACAGGATATAGCTGTACTCCGTATGCTGTTATTTTAGTTAAAATGTTTTTCAACTGCTCATATTGAAGTTAGAAAGTCGAGCCATCGATGCACTCGGGTATATTCCCGTTCAAAAGAAACATGCTAGTAACTTTATTATAGGTGGTACCAAACATTTATTTAGAGGTGTATAGAGGATCGAATCCAATTTGAACACTTAAGAATTTCAAATGTTATGGAGTTATGCCAAAAGAGTATGTAGAATAATAAAAATAAAACCAACTTACTGGCGCCTCCACCAAAGTTGGATTTAGAGTGAGTATGTACACGCTTTAATGTTAAAAATGCTTTATTCTTAATTATTACAATATCTAGCAGTTAACAACAACTACTCATAATAAAAATTTTGCCATGAAATTGTATTTTCAGAAAAATGGTTTTATTATTACTATATATTGATCATTTACTGATACAATATCATTATATAAAAAATTAGGTTGGAGTTGTTTCTTAATTTCATTTCCTATCAATGTTGATATAATTTTATAAAATTATGATGTTAATAATATAAGATGCTATATTGGGTTTTGAAAAATTTATGTTAATTAGAACGAAAGAGAAGAGGAAATTGACAGTTATAAAAATATTTGTAAGTTCATTGCCATTAGAGAGCAGAAAAAGATGAAGATAAAATAAAAAAAAGAAACATGTACATAAAAGAAATATAAAACTTAATGTTGACCCTGAGAAATATTTTATGCTTATTGATCAGTCAGTAGCATAAGCCTAGACTAGCATTTTGCGGCTTCCTTTCTCGCGTACTCCTATATTATTAAACTGGATTTTTTTTGTACGTACCTAGAGTGCCATAGTCTAATAGGTGCTTTTTTTGTTCTTTATATCTTCGGTTTTCAACGACGCCTATTAATGGATGTAAGAGCTTCTTTTCTGGTTAATATCTACAAATATAACACTGTACTAGCTTATATTGATTGTACCAATTTCAAGGATATTCACGCTCAACTAGTTGGATGTCCAAGCCAGTGTTATTTCCCTTTGCTCCTCTTCTCGTTTAGTTAGTCCCATGTACATTCCAATATCTACATTGCTTAGTATGTTGATATGAGTCTAATGATACTTTGACATCTTAAAGGTATCTTGGGGCTAAAACCTCAGTTTTACTCGGACAACCTTCTGTACTTATTTATGGCGACGATAGCCTTGTTGGTTGTTTTGCTGAGTACGTTCATGTAAGTTTTTTATCGAATAATATCTGAGGATATTTCGCTCTCAGACATATAGATCGGCCCTAGTAGTTATAAGCCTTCTAGTGCTTTTTCTCTAGTGGACATGAAACGAGGACAACATGTTGATAAAATATGTTTCCTGCAGGCTACTATTGTTTCTATTACAAATTTCGTTACATTTGTGACAAATTGTATCCTACAGTCCTCTTATAAGGTAACAGGTTAAGTGCAATGCATATCCGAAGAAACACACACCATCAGAAACTTTTTACCAGTGTTTAACTATCTTCACGGTATTAAGTGTATGTGATGATAATCCTGAAGAGTTCGTTTTTCTGATATAAATTTAACATTCATATTTTATTAATTAAATAGAGATAACAACTGATCCCCAATCATTAATTGGAATAAACAAAGATAGTTGGATAAAATTACTCGAAAAGGAACCCGACATCAGGTGTAAGTTGCGTATAACATATTACTATACTAGGAATTCTGAAAGTAAGTACGTAACATATATACGCATACGTTTTTGACGAGTATTTATACATATAACGATGTGTATTACCCGTACGTATAATCGTGCATAGATGTTAAAAGTTGCAATAGGTACCGCAGCATCATATGAATAGTAGTTGGGTATCGTCAGAAAAGCTTATGCACTTCTTTTTGTTTTACTTTTTTTTTTGTTTACGCATAGATAACAACATTTACTATCTTATATTTGATGTGTCAAAATATTTGACTTGGCTATTAATATATGGACCATTAAAAAATGATTGGTAATTTTAGTTTCGCATTGTGTAACAAAAAAAAAAGACCTTAAATTGTTTTACCTGCTCAATTTTTTAATTAAGTCAAGAAACAGCATAAGTATACTTTATTTTTTTCCAGTTATTTTTTCTCGTATACTCAATTCATGACTGTGTTGAGTGATATTTGAGCATTTCATGGAATATATCTGCCGCTAAGTGACCACTAACAAGTAACACTGCAGACAATTACATTGACCCCACATATGATTACTTACGAGTAAGTATTTTACCTACTCGCATTGTTGAGGAAAGTACTCGCCGATTATTAAAAGAATACATTTTTAATTTACTTGCGAGGGGTTTGATATATTCGCAATGTTGAATTTTGTTTCAGTCAATAAGTTATGATTAAAACTACTTATCGCTAATAAGTAGCTATTTAAATATTGGAAGACAAAGGTGTTTATGATACACTGTCTTAGAGCTAGTTATAACAATTCGCAACAATATTAAAAAAAAAACAAATGGGGATTCATTAAATCGGTAAGAAAATCGAAAACACTGTTAAATAACAAAATTAACACCTAAGAAAAGTGGTTTTTTATATGTAAATGTAACTGCACATATAAGGCCTTACATAAACTAATTCGAGTAGTGCAATTTAATACAAACTTAAGTCTAAAATTCTTGATATGCTGAAAATAAAAATTACTGTTGCGTATAAATTTAAGCTCTTAAAATATGTTTAAGGGTGATGCAAATTATAGCAAAGTTTAAAAATAAAACAGCTGATGTCTCAAATTATATAACAATATTATTTTTGAAAAATTTAACAACGTGTATATAGAAAACTACAAAAATTAGTAAACTTATATAAAGATAGATACACAATAAATAAAAGTGGTTTTTAATCCATTACAGCGGTAATCCGACCAAGGCAGATAATCGGTTAAGACGGTTAATCGGTCACGGCGGTTGTATCAATTATCCGGTTATGTACATATGGTTAACCGGTTATGAAATCTATTCGGTTGCACAGTACTAGTAATCTTATCCAGTTGCGGTTTAACTTTTCTGTTCCATTGTTATCAAATAGTACACATCGTAATTATTATTATTATTTAATATTAATTCTAATGGTTATTCCTTTTCTTACATTTCTCGATTACGCCGGGAAACACGAAATTCCAGTCCAAACTATATTTTACGATAGTATTGTAGTAATAGCATTTTATTGTTTTTTTTTCTTCCTTGCGTTTCAGTCTTTCGCTAGGAAGTCACTTGAATACACTATGTGTAATGTTTTATTTTTTTTTCAATTTTTGATTTTAATTTTGTATAAAATTATAATGATGTATATATTGGAGAAACCATGCAATATTTAGATAATAGAATATAGGGACATAAATATAACAAAAATCTTACAGCTTTAAAAAAAAAACATGAAATAATTCAAAATCATGCATGATTTTAACAATGTAACCATTTTAAACAAAGAATAAAATTCAGAAACACGTGATATTCTCGAAATGACTTAAGTTTATGAACATAAAACCGCAGTTGATGATAAAACAGATATACAATACTTCAAAAAGCTATACAACTTAATTTTATAACTAAAATACAATAATATTTTTTAGAAAGTTATTTAATTATAAAATTTATTAACATTGGCACATTTAACTAAAAATAATCAATTCAACATATTTAAACGAAATCTTTAAATAGGACAAAAACATATATTAAAAGCTTATAGGAAACAAAATAATTATGATTTTGTCATTTATTAAACAAAAAAAAATATTTATAAACAATTTTAACATCAACCTTTACAATTTATATTTTTATACGCGTACTTTTTATAGCTTGAAAAAGCCTTTATTTCAAAGGCGAAATCTTGTTATACATTTCTGTAATTTTCTAAAAGACCTAAAAACAAGTAAAAGAAAGAGAAAGATATACTGTTCAAGAAATTTTTAAAAATGATTGGTGGTGTGAGCACCACTTTATATAATGCACTGTTTGCTATAAGGGATATATTGGTTGTAGTGACAACATTCATAACTTGAAGGTCTTCTGAAGTTCGTTACAAATGATTTAAACTGCATTTAGCACACTATAAACGATTATTCAATGTTTACGGCGTGGATATTTGGCCATTTATTATACGATACACATTTAGGTCTATTAGGTCTAAATCGTATCGTTGAAAAAAATCTAACGATGATCGCTAAAATGTTTGCGATGTGACACCGAATAGACCAGAATGTTATTTAGGATATTGAATGAAAGGGCTATGAAGGTTGAATAAATGTGAATTTTAGGAAGGCCTAATGTGATGGAAATTGTAATAGCTTTAATAGGAAGTGCGAATGTTGACGCGTCCTGTAAAGTGTTAAGTGAAATACTTGTTATCAGTTTGTATACTAATACAAATGCCAATTTGAAAACAAACTTTGGGAGAGATTTTCATATTATTATTGTTTATAGAGAAATAAGGTTTTCGTTGGTTCCCCATATAATTAAAATTCTTTTTGTCATGCGTGTAATTCCAGTAATCTACTTTAACTTCAGATATTTATTTACTTTTTAACTCCAGGTAAATTTTTAGAAATAATTTTTTTGTTTTTGCATTTATTTTCATAAAAAGTATCGAATTCTGGTAATGGCAATGTGGATGTCGCATGTGTCCAGTAAAGTAAATTAAGAAGTAATAATAATCTGAAGAATATGCTAATATGTTTCCATGTGTACATATAAAGCGGCACTGTGCCCGCCCATTTTGACAGAGGCCGTATTTTCGGAGTGCAGAGATAGTTCATTGGCCTGCTTGGAATCGTGAGTGCTGGAGGCAAAACTATGTAAAAACCTGTTTCTACAACCAAATAGCACATAGCACCGTCACATCACATAGTGGGTGCACAACTTATTACATACAACCGGCGTAATTCCTTTGAATATGAATTATATATGTAATCGCATAAACTTCCGCACATACTTAAATTTATACAATGATTTTGCAATTAACAAAAAATGAATATGATTACGTATGCATGTAACGGACACACATTTATTTTTACTTTAACTTGGTTATTCTATTAATAAAAATATTATAACTTAAGGTGGTTGTATATTTTGATACTTTTGTCATTATGTTTAATATTTGTGTTTCAGAATAAATAAATAAAAGGATAAGTAGCATTTATCGAAGAGGCAATTTTAAAAGTATATCGTAAAATTTGGCACCATTATTTCTCAATATATACGATCTGGCTACCTTTCGTAAGGATGCTACTGCTATTTTGAATAAAGTGCATTGGAAACATTAAAGGATTCTGTTTGAATCCGAAAAGACCAACAAATCACTTACTAAGCTATGTTTAAATTCCTTGTTATATTTTCCACATTAAATATGGTTGCACACTGAGAAAAGAGATTGCATTAAATGATAAGTTTTACAAGTTTTTTTTTTTTGGCACAAAAGTGTCAATTTTAATAATAACACACATTCACATATGATATTGTCATCGATACATAAATATCCGATCACTCTGCGCTACATCGGATTTCATTAATTCCGGACAACTGTTCCGGGAACACATGGGTTCCCATTATTAACCCAATACCGAAATATTGTCATTGTTTTATATGTATATTAAACAAAATATTGTAGTTTGTACATAAAAACCCGTCGTTTTCGTTTATTCGAGTGCACACGCAGGAATACATTGATTTAAAACATTTGCGTTTTAGCGGAAAATGCAAGCGTCTGCATTCAAGCTCAGTGCTCTTTTACGCGAAATTATTTTAGTTTTATTCATGTTCCAACGTGCATTAGTCTCAGATACGCGGTAGAGTACGCATCGTCGAGGTGTACATACGTTTCTGTCTTCGTAAATTAACTTTTGTTATAATTATAAAGAAATGGTTGATATAAATGCAATTCTGAGGAATTTGCGAAGGCAAACTAAACCTCCTTTTTCGTTTTTCTGTATTACACATTCACACAGAGTCAACATGGATTATTTACATAGAATAGAGTAAGGACAATGGATGAGTCATCGGGGTCTCGATTTCTCAGTCTAACTTTACTTCAAACAACAGCCTCCCAATATGGCGGTTTGTTATTGTTTATATAGGTACTTACATAAATTAGTTTACTCATCCGCTTAATCTACATCATTTAATTGTTTCATTTATTTATTTTAGGTATTTTATTAGTTTTAAATTACCCCTGCAGTTTTAAAAACAATTAATGAACCTTGATAATTGATGATTGTGTAAAAGGTAAGGTTAGTGGCCATAACATTTACATACTTTGTTATATATTATAGTGTTAGGTTTAAGTGAAATAACCGTGAAAGAAGACTAGCTAGTGGGCATCATGCTATTTTGCCACTCGTTCTTGTAATATAAATCTATTATATACAACAGGATAAGAATTAAGAAAGTACACTGGGTCGCTTTTTTAATGTCATGCCCTACGGAGCAGATATCAAAACTTTTTCCTTCTGGGAGTGGCTTACACGTTGTTGCTTCGATCGATGTCGAGAATCTAAATATTTCCGTCTTTAAAATAACAAACCCTGAACGCGATTAAATTTATGACCTTTTTTTTAATAAATACTTTCTTGCATGGCACACTCTGCTCAGTTTTACACCTAAATGCAATAAAGGCTACAACCCACACACACTTGATGATAGGTACTAGTATTCTTTAAATATCTGTAGCGGGATGTTAAAGAAAGCGTTTGATGGTTTTAATGTTTGGCCCGCTATCCGGAACTACTTGAAGACCTGTCGCCATCGTTATCACCGATCGCTTGTAGAGCCGCTTACTTGTATACGTATCCGATGCGTATTAAATTGATACCTCTTTTCTTTAGAGTTTTTGTTGTTATATTAACTATTTATTTATTATACTATACTACTTATTTTGCTTCCCGTAACGTTCCTAAATGGTATATTATTTTGTCACCAAATGGTATATAAAAAACATAAAATAGATAAGTATAATGAAAAACAATAAATTTTTAATTACCTAGAATGAATAATTTTAAATGGTAAACATGGTTTTTCAACAACACTTTAAATTAAATATCAAATTGACGAAACGTCGTGAATAAATGAACATATTTTGAGAAAAACGTATTTTTCCTATACCATGACCGAAAATGTACATTAAGAGTGAAATGATCAAAATTTTAAGGTTGAAGATGAAGTAAATAACATTTGCATATGTATTAGTTTGAAGTTCATGAAGTTCATTATTTGAGCCATGTTTTGGTTGATTTAATAAATTTGGTGTTTAATACTACGAATAATTCATCAGATCAAAACTTGTATAAAAGAAAAGAAAGCTGATAATATCCTGTACAATGAAAACAGTATGGCATCGCACATATTTATTTATTTGATTATTTTCATCGAATGCACATAATTTTAGGTAAATATAACATCCCTACCATCGTGAAAAGAGAATTCCTATTTGTTTCTAAAATTCCAAAAAGGGATTCTGTGCGCAGGTCATGAATAATAAGTAAAGATTTAGCGGTTTAGCTAAGAGTTATTATTTTCACCCAGAGTTTTATAAAAAAAAAATACATTATCTAACGCTGTCGATGTGATTTGCGACATAATATAAATAATCACACAATATTTTCAACTATTGCAAAGAGAATTACGCAACTGGATAGAACTATAAAGAAAATTATTGTTAGTATAAATAAAAAAACTATAAAGATCTCTAATAAAAAGTTTTACCAAAGACCGTGTGTCACGTTAAGATAGGTTCGAAGTTTCGGTATCGTATAGGTAGTATTTTTTTATTCAAATTAAACATTAAGAGAAACTGACAATATTTCCTATTCGGGTAATGAAGCGATACACTCAACAATTTTCTTCACTTCCTATGCAAAAACAGAACTTCAAATTTTGAACAATGGATAATTTACATTACATGCAAATACAATATTGATATAGAAACCCGTAAAATCTGTTATTTATAAAATAGAGGATCACCTCATTTCCTACTGAAAAAAGATAGAAATTAATCCTGTTATTTCAAGAAAATACAGTGAAAATAATTACGGTAGCTGTAAATATAACATAAATAAACATTCAGAAACAACACAATCAAGCAATTAATATCGTTAACTTCTCCTCCTGTGTGTATCTCTACTATATGCGATATGTTTTATACCTCCATAACACTTTAAGCATATCGATATAGGTAACAAACATACTTTCGTCAGAAAATACGTTACCAATTAGGATTCAATCTGTAGGCATCGAAACCTTTCCTAATTTAACCGTTCGTATAAGCTAGAAGCCACCGTGAGCACGTTTGAAATTATGATGTTATTTTAGGACCAAATTCTCCACTTGAAAATGCGTTATAATACGTATAGATGTAAGAAAGAAGGTCTATCGGCGGTAATTAAGAGCACTCCGGGAATAAACCACTCCCATAAGGAAGAAAGTTTTGATATCGCCTTCCTAGGGCATGACATGAATTTTGAGACCCACTATACAGGAATAAGAAGAACTATTGGCGTTGTGCAGAGGTTCCTAAGTCACATTAAATCAATTTATTTGTTAGATACTCATTTTAAACTATATCGCTATTTATCACAGTAACTAAGTTAATTCATTTTCACTTTTTAAAATAATGTGATTTTTGACTGAACTGCATTATACTAGTATAAATTTCAATCCTCATATTTCACATTATTCACATTATAGACAACTCAATATAACTCGATATTATTTAGTCTACGTCTAAAACTCTATCCATTTGTGCACCCCCGGATATCGTTGTTGACAAACCATGAAATGAATTAGTCCAATAAAAAGGAACAGTCTTTGTATTACACAGAATGATATAGTCATAACTCTTGAACTCTAATTATAAGTTGGCGTGTGTTCGTGTCAGAAATTTGAAGGTCTACAATAAAACCCGTCCACCGAAGTCGTTGCATTTTTATTAATTTGTTTGTGAAAGAACCACAACATATTTATTCCTGAAAGAATATTTTATACTATAAAATATATAAATAAAGATTTAGTTTCACAAAAAGGAAAGAATGTGAACTCAATTATTGTAAAACACTTGCAAATATATGTATCACTTAATCAAACATTATTTTACCAGAATCGTGTTTTTTATTACTATAAGCTGTTCAAAAATATTTGCAATAAAATCAGAATAAAAAACGCGTAGACTTGTGGATTTTATAATATATTTTCCTACTTCCTTTAAAATATAAATTACTCCGTACGTTTGAACATTCCCCGAAACAGTTTTACAAGATGGCAGTTAGACTTGAAGATCATTGAAAACTGACCACAAAAGAACAAAGGATTTTGCGAGCTCGTCCTCACTGTTTGTATACTGTGCTATTTTGCACTGATATATTTCAATTTCTACCTAGGTAATTAAAATACGAATTTCCTAAGACCAGGTTCTATAGGCTGTTGTGCTTCTTTGCTTCCTCCGCGACTTTTTTCCATTCATTTCGGTCCTTCATCCTGTCTCCCCATGAGATTACATCCATCTTTTTTAAATCACTAACTACTTGATCTTTCCCATCTGCTTTTTGGTCTTCCCGTGGGCCTGGTAGGCTTCCATTCCATCATTTTTCTTATTATTGTCCCTTTCCTCTTTTTATTTACGTGTCCATACCATTTTATTCGTTTTGATTTTATAGTTCTTCTTTACTGTTCGTCGTCTTCTTTTTTGGGGCCGACAATTTTCCTGATTATTTTGGTCAGTTGGTTAAAATATCAACTCATTTCTTATCTTGTTGGACCTCTTTTCTAACCCAAGAATGTAAGAGTTTTTATTAACATATGCTAATTATAAACAAAAGTGAATATTTTTTATTCCGGTTAACGGAATTTATGGGACAATTGTTATCTTTTCAGTTAATGTTGCATTCCTTATAAGGCAGTTACAACAGTAAAGCGTTTGATTGTTTAAAGCTGTTGCCAGAAAAGGAGAAATCCCTTAATTGAAATCATTACGTTTCTAGGTAAATCGCATCATTGTCTAGTCTTCTAAAATAAAAGGGAAAACTTCTTAAGTCAAAAATGTTTACAGTTTTCTGTAAAACTGACGAGAAAACCTTCTTTATCCACATCATGTCTCCAAAGTTCAACCTCTCAATGAAAACGACAATATTGTTTGATTAAATTTTTGCATTCAAGAAAATGGCAACATTTTAAGAGGTATTCTGTGGGGCGATGAAAATATGTTTGCCAAAAATGGTGTATTTAATACCCATAATTTCCACGCTTGGGCGGAGTAAACTCCGCGTGTATTGCGAGAATATGGTTACCAAAGGAGGTTTTCTGTTAACGTTTAGACTGGGAGTAATAAATCACCAAATTGGGCCAATTTATCTACCAAATCGACTTGATACCTATAGGTATCTCAATGTACTGGAATAAGTTATTGACGAGATGCCATTGAGCGTACGTCATAACATGATTTACAAGCACGATGGAGCTCCTGCACACTATGCTCATAATGTAAGGGAATGGTTGGGTGAACACTTTCCAAGCAGATGGATTGGTCTAAATGTTCTTATCTTATGGTCTGCAACATTTCAGATCTTAAACCTTTAGACTTTTTTTTTGAGGTTTCATTAAAGGACAAGTTTATTAAGACGCAGACGAAGTCTGAGACACTTTACGTATGAAAAGCTAAATAATTACAAATCATAATTTATAATAATTTACCTATGATTGTTAACAGCAAAAAATATAATACAGTAGCCTCGCAATTATGTGAATACTACTTTTATGTGAAACGCTGAAATATATGAAATGTGATTAGTTCACAGATAATCCCAAGTTGTTGTAAATCAGTCAGCTATCAGTTGTGATAATATTTGCGACCATGGAACGACTTTAGTTATTTCCCAGTATTTGCCAAGAAGTGAGGAAAAACCATGACAAAAACCTTACTCTGGGAGCAAGATCTGGGAAGAAGTCCTAAATCTTGTTACTGATAGCCGGCAAATTATTATTATCCTTCCGAGCGCTGAAGAAGCAGTCTCCACATTTCCTTAACTTCGACAGCCGTCTGTCTTCACTTTGCCTGCCTGCTTCATTTTTTCACACATCCTGAATTTGAAATTGAAACAGGATAGAAGTAATGTTCAAAAAATAAACAAAACAACAACAGTACCTATTCTATTACTTAACAATAACTTAATCCTTATATTTATTTATACACTTTAACCATGTTAAAAACTGTAATTTCACACTAATTCCGACCATTAAAGAATACAAAATATTCATTCGTAAATACGTATTACCCTACTAACTACCTAAATATCATGCCGCAACCTATCTAGTTCTTTAGCGACATTACTAAAAAATTCCCACCATTCAACCGACTCATTATTTCTAATATCTGTTTCGCGTTGCGGTCAATTTAACTCCTTAGCTAATGCCCTAACTTCCGTACGCAACCGCCGCTCATTAGCGAGTGGACATTCAAATAAGACATGGCCCGCTGTATCTACCCCACCACATTCACAATGCGAATCATTAACCCTACCAATTCTACATAAATATGATTTAAAATTACCGTGACCTGTTATTAATTCTACCGCCTCATACGACAAATTAACTCTCATCTCCCTAAAACGGGTAACGCTACGGATAAATTTCCTAGTCCACCTCCAATTTAAAGTAATATCCCAAATACCCTGCCAACCATGGAAGCCTGAGACAGAATTAACCCGGTAGTATTAGAAATTACACCAGAAAGACTCGAACAGGTAGTGCAGTAAATTGCTATTATGCTTAGAGACAAATGGTTTTCAATTCGAACAGTTATCTACCTAACTGTTCGAATAGTGTCACTGATTGACTATCAGATAAATGCCTAACTAAGAGAACTAATCCTGTTATAAAATACACTGTACTTAAGCATTTTTTCAATGATGTTGATTTTGAAAAGTTATCGAAGATCCAAATATAGGAATTATTGCGGCATCTAGAATTACAATAGTATGCGGCTACAATATTGCGAAATGCATGTTTCTTTCAAATAGTTCCTGAACATGTACGGAGGTTTTCGATTTTTTGAACTTCTAGCAGGAATATGATTTTGAAACTTGCAGTGTAGTCATGGCCCACTGTGGTATATTTAGGGAAAATATTTTCAACTTTTTAGCACTTTCAGTATACAGGGTGTTAATATCAACTTTCTTATTTTAAATAAAATGGTACCATTTTTATCGGTACAATGAATGTATCGAGTCATTTGCAATTAGTTTACATGAGGGTTCGCTATGCCTGAATTCAACCGTTTTTGAGATATTTGCAATTTTGTTGATTTTTTTGACGTTTGCACTGTTTCAAGTGAAATTAAATAGCTGATGAGGTATCAGTTGGTTCTACTAATGTCGATGTAAGTACAAAGACGTAGGTAGAAAGTGTTATGGCAATAATGACCAAATCACATACAGGCTGTTCGAAAACCCATCTCCAATGTGGATGCCTTTAGACTTACAAAACTTTTTTATTTCAAATGGAACATGGTATTTTTTACTACAGTACTGAATGCAGCGGAAATTTCTACATCGATTGACATTAGGGTTTGGTATACCTATTTCTGATCGTTTTTGAGATATTAGCAGTTATTTTCTAAAATATGACTAATTTTCAAGTTTCGAGTAAATAAAATATTTTTGCCCTAAAAACACTGTATACTATTTTTTTAAATGATGCGTTATCTTTTTTTACATTGTTTGGTTTCCATACCTGAGATATTTATCATTGGAAGTTTTCCAATTATTAGCAAATTTTATGTAATTGTAATTATAAAATATTAATAAGCCATAATTATTATGCCACAGCAAATTACATATTGATATTTTTGTCTGTTTATTAAAAACATCGAAAATAAGTCAAATTAAAAAAAAAAAACTAAGAAACTATTATTTGAAAGAACATTTTTACATTGGACATTTTCGAAGACTTTTAATAGTTTGTTCCTGATTTATGTTATCTGTCTGTATCGCTTAATACCTAGTTTAATACAAAAAGCCAAGAAGCTGCATTATTGTTTTAGGAGACTCCGTGTGAGACGGCTCCCCAATAAAGAACATACCTGGTCTAGTAAATGAACAATATTTGAAATATTATGGGTATATTTAGAATATCTGCTTTAATTTCCCTTAGTATTTTTTTTTTCATTTCATTGTTACATTCTTCATGAATGTAGAATAAGTCTAAAATGTTATTTGTATATGTAACTTTCAATGTTTTTCTTTCGATTTACAATAGTTTACTTGTTAGAAGAAAATGTGTGAAGGAGTTGACAGCATTAGGACTTAGTATAAAAAAATGACTTGTTAATATTCCATAGGTTTATCACTACGCAATTTAATAAATTACCAACAATGGATATCACTTGTTTGTTAGCACATCTCATGGCCTACTAATATCTAATAATTATTGTATGTTCTCTATGCCTAAAAGACATTACTATTAGTAAGAAACTAGTGAACGTTAGATATCTGAACATAAATATTTAGATAGGTTAGGCAAATAGTGTACAGAGTGTTTTGTAGGAAAAAACTTATTTTATTTGTTTGAAACTTGGAATTTAGGCATATTTTTAGCATTTTTTTTTGCAAGAAATGCTAAAACTTCAAAAACTATTAAGAATAGGTATACCAAAATCCAATATCAATCGATGTAGAATTTTGCGCTGCATTCAACGCTGTAGTAAAAAATACCATGTTCCATTTGAAAGAAAAAAGTTTTGTTAGCTTAAAGGTATCCACATTGGAGGCGTGTCTTTGAATACCCTGTATGTGATTCAGTGATTATTGCTATAATACCTTATAGCCACGTCCTTGTATTTACAGTGACTGCAGTAGAACCACGAAATATCTGCTATCTCATGAAATATTTGATTTTATTTGAATGAGTGCAAATGTCAAAAAATCAACGAAAATCAAAATATCTCAAAAACGGTCGAGTTTAGGGATAGGGAACCTTCGTATAAACTAATTGAAAATGACTCGCCAAATTCATTAGACCGTTAAAAATTATATCATTCTATTTAAAATGGCAAAGTTGATATCAACACCCTGTATACCCACACTGCTATAAAGTTGACATTTTCCTTAGAATAGATCACAGTAGGCCATGTCTACACTGCAAGTTTCAAAATCAAATTTCTATTAGAAGTTCAAAAAAAAATCTGTCCCAGTTCGGTGGGACACCTGTATATTAAGGCATTGCATAACTGGGCGGCAAGCTAAATGTATATAGAAATGTTAGTAAATTTTAACTATGTATTATAGGTGAAGAAACCTTTTCGAATTTTATTGTTTTTTTTTCTTTTTGAAAGTAATATGCGTTGCATTAAAACCAAAATAGGACGGATTACAAAAATTGGTAGTGTTTTAAACATTTCTGATAAATAAAAATTAAAAATATGACGCGAATACACCCATAGTTTTGAAAATACAAAATGAGAAAAAGTTTATCGTGAAGTGCTGCATCTAGTGGTAACATTCCGCATTACCAATGAATTTTTAGAAATCAATTGGCAACATTGTAAAAGCAATTATTCATGATAGAGCAATAAGGCACAGATCTGATCTAAGGTTAATTGTTGTACATAAGCTGCTTTCTATTTACCATCTGGCTAAGCTCACTTTAGTGTTGTGCCCTAAGCTACGACTCACTTGCTATGAACGGCAAAACCGGCCAACTAACTGAGTTCAACGTGGAGAAGTTTTAAATATTTATTTCAGTTTCATTTAATTATAAAAAAAAATGTTTCCGATGTAAAATAAAAAATAAAAATTTCAGTTTTATTTAAATATTAGGTATGACTTAAATAAAAAAAATATTCTACGATTTCAATGAATACATTTTAAGTTCTGAAGAAGTTGCTGTCAACAGTAACGAAACGTTAAAGTTATATATTTCTAAACCGGATTTGAATTTTTTATTCATAACAAATTTCCGCGAAACCAAGAAAACTGAATAAAATACGAAATGGAAACGAAAATACTAAAGTTACCTATTATTACTCTTACTATTGTTTAAATGCGCACACCTGTGATTAATGAATTGTGGTAACGTAAAAATGTTTAATGGAAATAATTAATTAATGTTGTAGCTCTGTTGTTAATTCTCTAAAGTAATAGTAGAAGAGGTAAGCGAAAATTTGAGTGCAGCTATTTATTGATAAAAGAGAAGGGTGTCATAAAATTCATAACGGTTTATGAAATTACACTTCGAAATTTACTAGCACTATGCAATAAGTGTGGCTTGAACCATGAGTTAACTTTATTTGTTTATTTTACAATGCTATTTCAAATTATTTACGGTTTACTACTTTCATGGTCTGTTCGCGTACGGCAATAATTCAAGGTTTTTAATATTTAAATATCAGATGTATATCTGTAATGTTGAAAAATTACACTATGAAATAAAAACTAGATGTAGATTGCCATAAAATCGATTCCTAGTATAATTTAATAAAATAAAGTAGTTAAAACGCTCTTTTATTGCATGATTCGTGTCATTTTTACAATGATATATTAAATGTGCATTTTTCATATTTTAAACAAACTGAGTACGGGATTTGGGAACACGCTATTTAGGTAAGAAACGATTCGTTAGCAAGCGTCTGAAAAGCTAATTTGATAGCTAATTTGGTGCTACCATAAATGTCTCGCGCCACCAGCAGGTAGACGGTCACTGATCGCGATACTCACCCACAATATCAGAGAGGTCGCTAGGTGAATTCAAACAGCTAAACTATTGCATTTATTTTCATTGTTAAAAAAATAATGATGAAGTAATTATAAAGTTAATTAAATTATTGAATAATAAATCATATGTAAAATAGTTAGAATATCGTATTTCACAGTAGTTTCAACGGGAACAATTTTTTATTCATTTTCTCATTCAAAAAAGAAGTTAGAAGAATTTACAGATTTTTTTTGTGTATTGGATCAGTAATTTTAAAGATAATCGAGTTTGAAAATGTATGTTTCTTTAAAATTTTAGTCTAACGTCAAAATTGTTTTTTTTTTTTTTTTTCAAGTGTAACATTGTATTTATATAAGAATATCATACCCAAAATCTGGATCCTATCGAAAATACTCTACGTTCATAATGTGATCAATAAACAATAAATTTTGGTTAGCAGCTATTTCAAATTCAAAATCTAATGTAAGTTGTCTGTGAAAAAACCGAGATTTATTTGAATAAATCATAACAATAATCATATCAAACTTACCTCAGCATTTTTACAGAGTATTTAATACTTAATAGTTACACACAGTATTGCAGTATCAGAGTTCATGTGAACTATAAACACAATTATCAAATAATCATAACTAGATGTTATTTAAATACTAACATAAACCAAAAACTATAATTAAATGACCTGACATACTATGTGACACTGTGCATAAGCAAAAATCGCGGATTTTTTATTTGCCAAAACATTTGTGACGTCGTTAGGACATAATTTGAAATTTATAATTTTTTTAATCGATTCTACTCTTAAGTATCAAAATTAAATAATGCAATACAGTAAGTCACTTTGTATAATTTTTTGAAAAACCCGATCCTATAATTCCAGTAAATACATATATAGGTACATACATTATTGAGTTAGTTGTAACTACGGTTGTTTTCTATATGAAATTAATATCTTTGACGTAAATAGACAAAATTTTGTGTGATTTGTGCTAAGTAATACAAGTTTGGAAATTATAATGTATAAATGTTTATAGCTTTAAATCTATATTTCACAAAACTCAAAATATACGCTTTGTGTGAGAACTATGTACACATTTATGAGTTTCAAATCGAAATGTGTAAGCATTTGCAATTTTGTTTCCTAGTTGTGAGTAGTAATAAATAATATTAGTATATTAATCATTAAAAATATTATTTCCGCACTCATATTATGTTTGTTTATTTTCTTTGTTTTTTTTGTTCATAAACTGCTTATGTAAAACCTTTTGATAAAAATACGTTGCAGTTAATTATAAGTATTACATAATACGTAAGCTTGGTATTTAAACGTAAGTATAGCTAGAATATCTGAACATAGAAAAGATGTTGGATCAACTAGTGAAAGAGAGAAAAATGAACAAATAACGGGATTTCGCAACGCATAGAAATATTACTTACTTTATATTCATCGAACCGTGCATAACGCTTTCCTTATTGAGCTCACTTTTACTTTACTTATGGTTAAATGAGTCAGCATATCAAATATTTTTGTTTTCAATCAAATTGTTTTTATTTATGTTTGTTATAAAAACTGTATGTAAAATATTTCATACATACATATAATTAAATAATATTTGCTGTAACAGATACTCGGATGGTGCGGACTGCGCAAAAGTTTTAAATCTATAGTCTATATCAGCTTATAAATGCAAAATAAATTCTATTTTACATGGTATTTTTTTTGGTCTTGGAGTTTACAAATGTTTAATGTAAAATGTTTGTAAACTTCCCGCCAAACCCCATTTACCCATACGCACCCCCAATTACAATCCTCTCCCCCACCCTTAGGCTAAAAAGAAATAATTTTATCATATAAAATATTTGTTAACCCCAACCCCATTGTGTTTAAGAAAATAAAAAAATCAGTTACAAACAAACTTCATATTCCCCTCCCCACCCCTATGCTAAAAGGAAATAATCTATATAAAGGACTTGTAATCCGCCCTCAGTTTTATTTAATCACTTAAAAAAAATCCTTAAATGTATATACATATATACTATTATTTTTTTATCACTTGAATATGTATTACAGGTACCCTGCCCGACAAAATTAATATTATCTAGAGTGCAGTGAATATCAAAACTGCTCATCATTTGAATAGGCGCGCGTTCGGCTACCATCAGCTTATCTAGGTAGGAGGTTTATTGGGGTACCTACGTGTAAAACACTTGGCAATTATAAAAATCAGATAGGAAAATACGATAAATCGCTGTGGACGGCGACATTAATTTTGTAGGGCAGTGTACATGTTAATACCATGTGCGCTCGTGAAGTCGTGAAAATTCAGCGGGCGCACGCGAGTGTGAGCGTTTTATCCAGTTTACCGCGCTCGTGTACCGGTATCACTTGAAAAATGCCCTATTACTCACTCACACGAACGTAAATTGTTTAAAAACCGCACGGGCTTATGAGCTAAAAATGAACGATGAGTTGGTTTGTGTGCGCACGCGAGTGAGCATTTCCTTACCTTGATTTTCAGTCTGACAAGTGATCCTTAGCAAGCTTTATCTTATTCTGCAAGAAACAAAGTGATGGACATGAAGCAAAGTCTTTGCAAAATGAAATGGGCAATTAAGATTTCATCTTATTACTGGCTTTTTGAGCAAAACCATAGATGCTGTGAATTTGGTTTGGAAAGTAGCACTGTTGCTGAACATTTGTCAAGAAATGCTTTTATAACGTGCAAATTCTCTATAATTGAATTGTCTGTTTTTTTTTTGCAAATGTAATGGATACACCTGAAAAAAATGTGTAAAATTATGTAGCCAATACGTATGCAAATATTTAAATAAATTTAACCCAATATCTGAACTCTTGCTTACAACTGAAGATACGGCATTTCCCCATTTCTGAATAAGCAGGTACAAGACAAAGTTATGGAAATATTATTTAGATAAACTAATGGATAAAGATAATCTTTATCCGAAGGCGAAAGATAAAAGTATTTCTTGTCTTAGTATGTGAGTCATAGATAAAATACTTTCTATGATCTTTATTTGTAAACATTAAATAAAATTATCTATCTTCTTTATCAGTTAATGATAAATAAATCTATCTATAGTTAATTATCTGTGATCAGTGAATTTTATAAGAAATTTATATTTTCACGGTTACATGAAAGAAAAATAGATACATTTGGGACATTAAACTGGGAGCAGTTTGAGTATGCAGGTTGTATATTTTTATCAGTTATTTTATAATCAGTGCGGAAGTGAAAAAAGCGTTATTAATATATTTTATGTCAAAGCTAATGCTCCGTTAATCTTTTGGAAACCTTCTTTGTTGTATTAGGTAAAATCTATACGATGTATTTTTATAGCTATAATAATATGAAGAAGATATAACAAAACAGCAATACATAATACATATGACAAGTATAATTTATAAATTCTAATACAAAAAAGAACGCCTACCGATACACTTGGCTTAAATCCTCGTGCTTCGAGTCTCATAATCATCGGTAAGCGAGGGATATGCGCTAGTCGGAATAAAATTATCTTTAACTAATAACTTTGTTTGAATTTATTTATAGTTAGAATCATCTTAGTTAAAATTAGCTATGAATAATTTTCCAATCTTTATCTTTGAATAAATTATTTGTTATTTAAATGATAATCTTGAGGAATTTTATTCGAATAGTGTCTAACTCTAATGGTATTAGACATTTTAGAAGGGCCTCCTAAAAATTGTGTTTACTATTTTATATATTCTAATTGTCCAAGTGTCATTCCTATTCCTTATTTTTCTCGTGCTCTTTTATGTAAATCAAATTTCTTGAATTAGTATTAAGGTTTATTTAGCAAAAATATTTTATCTTCATTTATTTTATTCTCGGAATAACTAAATTCCGGTAGCTTGGTTAATCAACTGAAATTAAACTCACGAAACTGTTTAAAGTCTCCTTGCACAATTTACAATTCGATTTGTTCTCTATCGCCACATAATTAAAACAATCATGAACTAGATGAGTTGTTGCCCTGTGCTCTTTGAAACTCAAAAGAATTAGCAACTAAATCACAACGTTTTCACAACTCTCACAAGCACAGGCTTTATATTTTTACTATATCTAAGTTAGTACGCTACTTTAGCTTAAATTCGCATTTAATTTGAGAAAGATGGTACATCGTGTCTAGAAAAATATGTAAAACTACAATTCAGTACTTTCAAAAGACATGGTTTGTGCTAAGGGTGAAAATATAGTATTTGAGAATTGATTGCTAGGGGCGATTGAACGCAGACAGAGGAGCTAAGAGGAGGTGCCTTGTAAAACAGATTTTGAAATAGTGTATTTTGTGCAGGTGTATATTTTACTATAATATTCAGTACATTCATTTTTAATTTATTAGCTTGCCCGTAAGCAACTGTCTTCTTGAATTTAGCAATTTGTTCTTTTTTGTAATTGTTTTGTTCTTTTCCTGACATTGCACATGTATAATAAAAAAAGTTTGTACGCTAACAACAGTACCATTATTGTTATGAGGAAATATAAATACTTTTATAAAGAATCATTTTTTAATTGTGAGTGATTTTTATAACGACATTATTTAGATTAGAATGTAATAATTTATCTTTCAGGGTTTTCCATTTTATTTACAGAAATTTTCTGTTTTATTTCTATTAATTAAAATGCATATTTACATAGATTACGAGCAACAAATTATTTTACCGATGCACATTAAAAAAAATATTTTTTTTGTGGCGCCACCTTCCAACGAAGTGCTAGATTTCCACGATGAACATGAAATCACAAATTTTACAATACGGCCGTGTGTTTTACAAAAATCATTTTCTTGAGTTTCTCCCAAATGAGTGAATATTTTTAAATTTGTTGCGGTGACACTAAAGAAAAGGTAGGTCTTTATTTCGTATAATATGAATTGGTGTATGAATAAGATTCCTAAAGTTGTTAGTTCCAATTTATTTTCAGTATTCGAAAGTCAAAATATAGTTTATGTTAAACTGTTATCTGGTTTATAAATGGAGAAAAAAAGGTAAAACAAAGTTATTGACTCAGAAATACGGGAACTTTGTTATTTTTTCGAATATTCTCAAAGGCGAGCAAAGGAACCGTGTCTAAGCCATATCCGATAATTAATACTAATCCCGGTTGCACAATAAATTTTATAATTATTAAAATTTTGTGTCTCGTCTAAAAACATTTTTCGCCCAACTGTGTGGTGGTATTATTCTTCGATAGCTGTGTCGCCGCCAACACTGGCTATACCTACTGATTGGCCGCTCTCTAGAATAATAAAATGCCAACGAAACGTGAAGAACTATTTCAGCAATAATGTAGGTTCGCATCTTTTGTTAGGTACAATAAGATTTGTTCATATAAACTCGTTCAAGAGTCGGAATAATGTATGAATATTTTATATGTTAGTACATTTGCCAAACGAATGGTAGGACAGCCCTTTTATAGTAAGAAAAACCTACAAGAATTTTAAGGAAATACTAATGCATAAATGCAAACTCTAAAATTCATGTTTAAATCAGACATTTTGTGTTTAAGGTGATCTACTGTAAAAATAACTGTACAAGCCAATATCTTGCATTCGGAAAAATCTATAGATAAAGTTGAATTGACAAAACAGAAATATTCAGATTGCCTTTTAAGTTCGTACGATATAAATAGCACGCCCTCCATGAGAAATATGCTTTGAATAAGTATGCGGATGCCTATCACGTTTAAGGAGCGCTTGGCAGATACTCTATAAACAATATTTATGCTAAACAGTTTTCATAACGTGATGCTTATTTAAAAAGGCAGTGAATGTACATTTTGACTTCTATTCTTTTTGTATTTGTATATCCAACTGTCAGTTTTCTCATTTGTAGTTGACATTTAACACTAGCGGGTTTATAACACCTCCCTGCATTGGTCTATCTGTTGGGGGAAAGGTTTCCGACTTCTTGTTTTGAAATATTACGTAATTGTTATTGTCTTTGTATAGGGACTTAAGTGTATTAATTATCTTTTGACTTACTCCTCTTTGCTCCAATGTTTCCTACATTTTCGTTCTATATATAGGTATTCTGCTAAAAGTTTTTTGTAGGTCGATAAATAGGAAGTATGCTTTCGTTTTGTTTTTAATTGTTTTTTTTTCTCTGACTTGCTTCAGTGTAAAAACGTGATCCTGGGTGCTTCCTCCACTCCTAAATGGCCCCATGGAGTTGGCTTTATAATTTCTGACTCTTTCTAGTATTTATGCTTTACTTCAGTGCTTAGTGGTGTTATTTCCCGGTAATTACTATAGGTTTTGGGTCACCGTTTTTAAAATATATAATTCCACTTTTAGTTATTATCATAAGTAGCAAGATATCCATACATCTGTAAGATTCCAAAAAAATATTGAAATTAATGTTCATTGTGAAAACGCTGGCTACATGGAAAAGCTGTACAAAATTTAATATCAATAATGAAAAAAAGATACAGGATGTTTCATTTATATCAAACAGTTGTTATCTGTTTTAGACAGGTTAGGAGCGACAATGTTGCATTGGTGAAGAGATTTTAGAAACATAATTTATTTTGAATAATTTGCAGATACTAAATTTGAATTAATTCTATTGTTTAGTTCTCTATCCACTGTGAAACAGACGGTATATTTAATGCCTGACAGCTACTAAGGTGTTTTCTGTTCAAAGCAGCTGAACAGCGTTGTCGCTTCGCACATACCTGTTATAATTATGCCATCTAGTACGAGTACGTAGGTAGACATGAACATATTATGTAAGTTATGTACATTATGCATACCTACATTTCAATACCTTAAATACAGTTCTAAAATACCAAGTATACTTAGTAACTCCATAAATATAACTAGCGCGAACCATGTATCTTTCTTTTCTTATTGCTATTATCGTCTTCTTGTTTTTATGTTTCCTACGTCGTCTTTTTTGCTCCCACCGCGGATACTCGAAACGGAGTTGATATTTTCGAATTACGCAATAAAAGGTCGACGACTCGGTTACCATGCTATTTGTTGTTTACCAATGCCATTCTCTTCCTCAGTCTGTTCGTTCTCGGCAGGTAATTCTTGCGCAGGATTATTCGCAGCGCTCGACAGAATGAGAAAGAGACGTAAAATACTACTCTCCAATTTAAGATTGGTATTTTTTTTTTGATTTCTCGGGCATTGCCTTTAGCTTATTTTCGTATATCGAGAAAAAAGTATTAGTTAAAATATCTTGACTAATGTAACCGTAATTATAACGTATTGTACTAATAATTGTCTTTGTGTATGGTTTTCGTAGAAACAGAAATCGTGAAACTTTAAGGTGTTTAAAGCGAATAAACTATTATTATTAACGTAATTGCACCATTAAACAAAATCATCATAACATATTATCGGATATATCGTGCCGGCAAACCTACGTCCAAAATGCAAAAAACGTAATCGAAAATCGATTTTTTGACTTTATAGTAGAACGCTCAAATTTTAATTTTTTGATCTTAAAAGGAGCATTTAAATAGGTATGAACCAATAGATGGTGCTATTGGTTAAATTTACAAACAACAACACTTGTAAAGCCCCGTTTCCACGGCCTGTGGCTTGGCAAACCTCGAGCAGTTCGAGGTGATCCGTATGTGCTCCTGGTATATCGAACTATGGCAGGTGTTACCGTTCCCACGGCGGGTGGCTTGGCAAATCTCGAGCAACCTCGAGTCAAATTACCAGAGGTTCCCTATCAGTTTTTAAACGTACAGCAAATTCTAGGCGGTAACTGTCACTGCTATCATTGAAGATATTCGACGCGCTACGTCTATTCGGCGCGTATTGCGTAATTCCCTTTTTTTTTATATCTTACTTTCGCATTTTGTGTGTTTCTCTAAATTATAACTCAAGTTGTTTATGATTTATCGTTCACTTTAGCGGATTACAGGTACACTATGTAATTGTAGCTAAAGTTCTAAACTTACTAGAAACTAGGATGAATCTTGTATTGTGTCATTTAAAAAAAAAGGATATATAAATCTAAATAAATCTGGCTTATATATTTCATCAGTTCCAGCCCCAGTTCTTGTACTGTTTTTAACTTTCATTGCCAATTTCCTGTAAGTGGCCATCAGATTATCTTATTTTTTCTTTAATTCTTTTAAGGAACAATCCACACTTATGTTATTTATGCTGCTCATGTTGGGGATTCCATATAATAGGTTCTCCCTCATACAGATCCAGAAATTCTATTATAACTTCATTGTTCCACTGTATTCTCAAAGATATACAACAAACATCAGCAAATACGCTTGACATTAACCGAAAAATTTATGACAACCCTTCAAAATTTTTCAATGACAGCCGATTGATAAACTTTTTAGAACTTCTGTATAAATACCCGCAAGCTATATGACAGGCCGTGGGAACGGGGTTCGAGCCGGGCTAGGTTTGTCATCCGACGAGCCACAAGCCTTTGATGTCCGAGCATTTACCGACATTTTACGGGAAAGGCTGCGCCACCTCGAGCCATATCGAGTATTTGCGTTCTCACGGCGCGAGGTATGACAAACTTCAGTTCAGATTCGCCAAGCCACAGGCCGTGGGAACGAGGCTTAATATATCTTAATCTATACGAACGATTGTAGACATATTGTTCTAAGCAACAAAGGGCTTTGGGGTTTTAATTTTACTTAATAAAGCGTACAAACCGACATGTAAGTAAGGGCGGAAGGAAATGTACCTTTTATAAGTTTTAAACAATTTAAAACCTAAGCAGTAATGTAAGGACGCGTCCTGCTAAATTACGTATTTTAATTATCAATAGCAACGACAGATGGTTAAATTATTTTTGAAGATCAGTAGGGATCTGTAACCTCCGTCTTCAGCTCTTGACAGCCAGATTGCAGTTCCCTTTGTTGTTGAATCTTTGAAATGACTGTATAAGCAAAGGTTGTTTCCACTGTCGCCAGATTCTTTACTTACTTCGCTTGCTGGACTAAATGCTGTTTGGTATTGTATATGGAATTACAAAATAAATATTACTTAAAACATTTTTCCTTCCAGCGACCTCTGTGTTTCTATTGTGTAATCCGTCATAGTGTACTAAATTGACCGGTAATATACAATTTAAGGCGACATCTTTGGAATAATATTGCATAAGAATGACTGATAATTTATTATAAACAATTGCAGTGCCCCAATCGGTTTTTTCACAATCACTCTTTAAAATCCCCT
Source organism: Protaetia brevitarsis (assembly GCA_004143645.1). NCBI lineage: Eukaryota > Metazoa > Arthropoda > Insecta > Coleoptera > Scarabaeidae > Protaetia > Protaetia brevitarsis. Next base: position 665,116 of record RXPK01000295.1, read on the forward strand.
CTTAAAGAAGAATTTTTCGGATTTCGGGTATAAAATAGTTTCTACATTCTTTTTACACGAGATTGCACTTTCAATTTGGTTAGAATACCTACTTTTTCCAAGAGAACAGCTTATAACAATCAAAAATTTAGCGTACACATTATTCACCATTCTAGAACAGTGCGCTCACAGTGAAAGGAATAAATTCAATTTTGGAATTTTGGAAAATCACAAAGCACCTCAATTTTTATATGTAATTTTGCTTGGTTCGACGTAGTATCTGAATATACAAGAAAATGTTTTAATAATTTGATTAATAAACATAGAATAATGTGAAATCAAGGTATTCCGTTAATTGAACATTTACATATAATGTTTATTAAGTATATGAAACTCTTAATAAAAATATGTTGTATATATAACATTCTTATTATTTTTGCCTTTACTTTTGGAAATTTAAAATATTTCTAGTATAGATTTGGAAAGCCGCCACACATAAAAAACCATTCTTTATTGCATATGAGTTTTTTTTTTGTTTTCTTAATACTTAGCAGGCAGCTGCCACTAATAATATTAAGTTAAGGCACGAAGTGTATGTATTGGACTCTAATACGCATATGATTTTGCAACTCGTAAAATATTCATGACCAACTATGAAAGGAATTTGACGTTTTCAAATTTATAGCACTTTCGGTATACAGAGCGCTGATATCAAAATTCTCATTTTAAATAGAATAATTGATTATGATCGGCCTAATGAATTTATCCCAGCATTTGTGACCTGTCTAGATTAGATGTCCTACCCCTAAACTAAACAGTTTTTCTGATATTTTCAATTTTGTTGAATTTTTGACATTTGTATTCTGGAATAAAATCTAGTATTTCAGAGGGTAGGTATCAAATAAACATTTAGTTGTTCTACTTTTGTCTATGCAAATGCAAGGACATATGTATTCAATATCCTGTACTAATAATTACTAAATCACATCAAAAATATATCTATCTCCAATTTACATATCTTTAAACTAACTTTTTCTTTTAAGTGGAGCATGGTATCTTTTAGTATAGCATTGAATGCAGCGTAAAATTCTACATCGATTGGTGTACGGATTTAGTATACTTGTCCTTGTTAGTTCTTGAAGTGTTTATTTTAGTATTTATCAATACTTTTTTATCTGTTTTCTTTTTCTATCTTTCTATGTTGCTATGTTCTATAAGTGATCATTGTTTGAAATATTTGTGAGCTATATTTAGAATATCTCCTTTAATTTCCGTTCGTACTTTTTTTACTAGTTTTAGTAGTTTTTATTTAGTTTTTGTTTATTGCAAGAAGTTGCATGTATTTACTGTTGGTCTCTCTACATATAGAATAAAAATAAGTAATTATTTGTACCTATAACTTGCAATATCTTTCTTATTTTTTTTTTTTTCGATTGATAAAGTTTTATTTAGGAAGAATTCGTAAAGGAGGTGAAATTTTAATACTTAATATAAAATATAACTTTACCACACTTAACCTTACCACCCTGCACTTTAGTATTAAAAAAGCCCAAAAAAGCGTTAAATTTAGGGATAGATAACTGAGTAAATTGCCTTTAAATACTGTATAAAATTCTAAAATGATAAAAAAAATAACACAATTCCACTTAAAATAAGAAAATTTCTATCCGCTCCCAATATAACGAAACATTTTGAAATCGAAAATACTGCTAATTGATTCTCCATCATCATTTTGTTATAAAATTTTTGTCGTATTAATCTAGGCAAGGGACATCGAGAAAATAGTGGAGGAAACAAGACTGACCCACCCCTTTTGTTATTTTTAGTCATTAACTTTAGTTTACTTCACGCTACCAAAGTTTGAATAACAGTATACGGGACAGACCATCTATGATCTAAAACAGCGCTAAATCATGCAAATACACATTATTCGCAGCTTACATTTACCGGAAACGTGAGCATCATTTTGTGTATCGTTGTGTGAAACTATGCACACCTGGATAATTAGTAACAGATTTTAACCCTTCTTTTCTCATTAGATTTCTATTATACTCAGGGTTATTTGTCAAGTGTACCCCCTTTACCTGTTGGGTTAGCATGACGAGGTTGTCGAAAAATACGACTTGATCCGCCAATAACCCTTTAGTATTATGGTGGATCGGTACGTTAGAAACATGCTATTCAGGTGTTATATTTCAGTATGTGCGTTCTGCAAAGATTGAAAGTTTTTTACAGTGAGAAAATAACAAATTAATGTATTTTTGCTTTTACCTGTAATAATTAGGAGTAATTTTTCCCAAGAAAAATGTTTCTCCTCACGCAGGATTCGAACCTACATCCCCCCCGTTTTCCGGACGGGCGCTTTGCCAATTAAGCTAGTAGAGGACAAGGTTCGAGCGTTTTAACCGAACATATCCCATTATTAGATTTTGCAAGCCCGGCAGGACGGCAAGTATGCAAAGATTGCAAGTTTTTTACAGTGAGAAAAGAACAAATTAACCGAACCCCACCACCAGGTTCGGTTAATTTGTTCTTATATGTTCAAACTATATCTACCAGAGGAAATCGTAAATAAAATATGTAGTCCATATAAAATAATTCTATATTCAAATACGAAACGCTCAATAAATCATAACGTCAGAATGTCAACACCTTTTTAGCAACGAGTTTGCAATGTTAATTAAAGGCATAAAAAAATGTTAAATTGGAGAGAAGCATTGAAATGCCTCTGTACAAAGTGTCTCACTGAAGAATGGATCTTTGATTACAGCTCTATTCGTAATTTTAGGAAAAAGCTTTTTGTACAAAAAAATATAGAATTCAGCAGACAAAAGTATTCTCATTTCGCTATTGTAATTGGAACACCCTATATGTTATTCCATTTTTAAATTCTACCCAGGAAAATAATATCATTTTATATAAACTACTATACATCTATCATATTTGATTTCTTTTTTCTTGGTTTTTAGGTCTTTAATATTAAAACATGAACGAATACGACGACGACGTTTCGCTTTATTAAAAAGCTTTTTCAAGTAGATATATAAATAAATGTAGAAATTGTAAATTATAAATAAAATGTTTTTGTTTAATAAATGACAAAATTGTTGTGTTTACTATGATTTTGAATATATTATTATGTTTTATTTAAAGATTGCATTTTAAAACAGGCTGTTTTGATTATTTGTTTTAAGTTTGTAATTAAATAGTTCTTTACAAATATTTTATTTTCTAAACATTTGTGATGGCTCATGTAGGATTTTGTAGATAATTAATGATTTCAAGTAAATCCAAGGAATTTTCCAAAAGTCTTCAAATATGAACGTTATATAATTTTTAAATAAAGCGTCTAATTAGTAAATAAACATTGGTACACCGTGAATAAAATTACGTTATTTTTCTGCGTAGAATTTGAAAATGGAATAAAGTACGGAGTGTTCCATTTAAAACAACGGAGTAAGTGTGTTTTCCTACTTCTGGAACATCTTGTATAATCAAAACATTTTTAATTTATGTAGCATTAAAATTTATAAAAAATTTGTAAAGGCAGTTTTTTTCTTCTTTTTTTTTCTAAGAAGCTTTTCAGTGAAAATTTCAAGTAGAGATAGTTATGTGCAAAGGCTTAGAATTAGCGTTTACTTAATTTTTTAAAGTATTCTTAGATTATACACCATTGAATTCTATGAGCAAATCTTTTTTAATATAAAAAGTAAGCTTTGATGGGACTCTTGTGTACAGACAATCGTTGCATGCATATGTAATGCAGATACATGCAATTATATTGTTCAAGTTTGATGAATTCAATTACCTGCTTGCGTATATACATAACAACTACTGTGAAAGTGTAGTGAAAGAGATATAAATTGTGTGAAATAATTATAAAGCTTATTCACAAAGCTACGCTTAGGCACACCGGTTAAAGATAATTAATTAATAATAATTTCTTTTCAGATATAGCATAGAATAATATGATAAGACATAGTACGCTCACACAAGCTCAAGGAGGTTAATATAACCAAAGTGAATTAATAACTACAATATCAAAACATACTCAGATTTATAAATCAAATTTTCTACTGGAACCTGGCGTATGAGCAAGAAGGTGCAAGAAGCTGTTAGTTAACAAACTTATCTGTTACTCAACATTATAATCATGGAAAACAAAATGTAAAGTAGATTTGTAATTCCTAATGATAAATATTAAATATAAATATTAATTAAGCTATATTTCTTCAGAGTTTAAAACAAAACACATAAGAATTGTATAACATTGCTGTTGTTTCGATATATTTAAACGTTTACTGTTTTATTTTCTGGTACCAATTTCGGAAGATCGGCAACATAATATCTATTGCAGAAATTGATCAACGAAAACATTCCAGACTTCGTTAGGCTATAAAATTATATGGGTAATGCGGTCTATTTCATAAAACAACCTTTTTATGACCTCAATATTTCGTTATTTATTAATGACTTCTTCAGGAGGTAATCTATAATATTATAACAATAATAATGAAAATATATCAATAATACTTACAATTTAATAATATAGGTATGTAATTTTAAATTATTTTAATTTAGAAATGTTGAATAGTCAAAAAAACACTTTTGTCAATAAGGTAAAGGTAATAGATATTCTGTAAAATATTACAATAAATATGGTTGCAACTTAAAATAAACCATTGAAATATAATTCCATTGTTATTAGGTATAATATTTTTCTGTTCAAATTATACAAAATAAAAGAGTAGACAATTTTTAGTTCAAAAAATATATTTCTTTTTAACAAAATTTTGAAGTTACAATTAGAAATTGTATTTGAACTTTCTTAATGTAGTTTTACAGTTTTTAAAATTATTTGTATCTCTATTCACTGTTGTTACATGATCAAATGTTGTCTTTGATGTCTCTTGTTCAAAGTTAGCTAGAAGTTGCTGCACCTTATTCAAGTCTTAACTGAGGTTCATAATTTTTATGATTGATAAATTGACTTAAAACGTGCTTTTACATTTTAATGACAAAAGGTTTTGTGTTTTATTTGAAGATTTCAAAGTTATCAAAGGATTTTAAAATAAGTCGAATTATTGAAACTTGGACTGACAGATGTCACGGGCCGGGCCGATTTGAGCTAACAATGAGCCGAGCTGAACTAACAAGGAGTTCCGGGTCGGGCAAAGATAATTCTCAAAATGTGCAGCTGTAATCTGCATGACTATCTATTTTATATATCATGCCAAATACTACGAACTCGGAGCTATTAATTGCGATCGAATTTTGTGCAAAAGCATAAACCAATTTCGAGAAAAAATAAGTAGGCTGCCCCAAGTCAAGCCGTCTATTTGTAATTCTCATTTACTCGTTACTCTCAAATAACACTTCTTCAATTTCACTGACATTGAGGACACATGGTTGAACTTACCGAGTCATAATTATGAGTTCTTGCAGAACAATTTCATTGAAGGCCATTTCTTCTCTCCTTGATTGTTGCGGAGGTAACAGTTTTACCACAAACAAAAATTGGGATATTACGACTTTCTAACCGTCAGTTCCCTGGCATGCCCCCAAATAATCTTTAGTAAAAAAGTAAAAAAAGAAAAATGGGAGGGGAACAAGGTTAGTGGTAGTGTAAATACATAGTTTTATGTAATCACAAAAAATAGAATGGTTGTTCGTGTCAAATGATGTATAGTCTAAGAAGTACAACGATCTTTAAAATATTCGTTCCTGCTAGTGTTGGGAACGAAACTTTCATCATCATTCACCATAGATCATCCACTTTATACTACGACTTTAAGCAGTTTACTTCCTTCACTGCGTGAATGAAGGGCTTGCGCATGAAGTAAATCTTTTACATTGCTTTCACGATAACAAACAATCTGTTTGTATGTAAACAATTTACTATTTATTTTATCAATAAGCTATTATCAATAAGGTGTTTGCCCAAAAACTAAATTGTAACCTATTATAAAAGCCATGCCGTGAACGGAGCTGGTTGCTCCTGCCTTTCACGAAATATATCCATTTAAATCGTGAAAGCAACCTCGAGCCTTCGCTTTATTCGTTATGTGGCTTCGCACTGCAATATTTACTCACAGATGAATTCAACCACGTTCATCGCAACACTAGTTCCTTCACACCTGCAGTCAAAGTTGATCTCTGACGAAATACAGCAAAAAATTATATTTACTTGATAACTAAACTACTTGGAAGTTGTCCTTGCACATGTTCAAGCACAAGTCAAGTAGCACATCTTTTTTTTAACACCGTTCTGATTTCAAATTTCTTCTCAGATTGTATAATGTAAGTTGTTTATAAATTGGTGATGGACCTACATCTCAACTATGAACCTGAGGTTCTGTACGCTTTTATCTCTGATGGAGCGACATGATCAAGCCGCTGGGAGGGGAGAGAGGGGTAGAGGGAGGTGTTGGAAGTAACTTGCGATAAGTTACTCTTTAGGGGAGGTTGGTGATCGTCATTTGAAATTCTAACATGAAGCTAATAAATTAAAGTTTTACTTCACACTAAAGGTGTTGAAGGCGGTCGTCCCGTTAAATTGATGATGGGTAGAACTGAATAATCTCTCAATTGGAACGACTACTTTTATATACTCGAGAATGCTGCATTGGATCGAAACTGGATAGTAATCGAATAAAAGTTTGGATTCAAACGTAAACTTCTATACTCGGAAACTTTATAGTAGTCGAACACTTTTGTTTACAAATCGAGAAGTGTAAATTATTGAAATCGGTACTAATTGAGAATATGAGCAGTAGTAGTTACCAGTAGTAGGTCACCGAGGGTGAAATGAGAAACTTGAGTTCTGTTTTAAAAGTGAAAATAATATATACGATAATAATATTGCGCCTTGAAAAGGAGTTTGTTGAAAGACTAAATAAATGTGTGTTTGCAGTAGGGAAAAAGTATTTTCGGACATTTAATATAACGTAATAAAGTTTGACACCCATAATGGCGTTTTAATGGCCTTTTGACTACCGATAATTAACAAACTGATTTTTATTTTTGAATATGCAAACATTTTTGTCTTTTTATTTTAATATTCGGATTTTTTTTTGTTTATAGTTTTTCATAAAACAATAATTATTTCGTAAACTATAAATAAGGGGTATAGCATATGCTTAATAACTTACACCGTTTGGAAAGACCTCAGACATATCTGTAAATGCGATTCTACCATTTTTTAAAGAGGACTGAGAATAATCGGAAAACTAAGCCGTTTTCGAAAAAATATTTATAACAAAAGATATTCAAGATTTAGAATAGAAATGAGCTACTTATATACAGGCTGTTCCATTTAAAAAAAATATCTTATTACTCCTTATAAGCTTACGGATATACGGATACGGACAACAATATATATTCCAATTATCAAAATTTTAATTCAGCTACCAGTTATTTTATAAATGAACTTTGCCATATAAAAAACTCATCCTGTATATGTTAACAAACGATTTCCATGGAAAGTACGAAGCTTGTTTTTTAAGTGAATACCGTTTTAATATAAGAACACAAGCGCAAATTTTCGGTAATTTTATTTTTATAAGAAAGGCTGTACCTTAATCTATTTTTCAACATAATTACCACCAATGTTAAGGCACTTATCATACCTTACAATAAGCGTCTGAATTTCATCTTCCTAAAAATCTGTCACTTGATATGCTAATCAATCGGCGGGATTTTCAATTGTCGGAGGCATTTTAATTACGCACAAACAGGGGATAGAATCTGAATAAGAAAGATTTCGATCAGCTTTCCATTGGTTGTTGTATTCATATGGTAAATTACTTAATTGCGCTGAAGTAATACCGCTGTATGCATTTAGAAAACTAGACTATCGACGTATTGATTTGTAAACTCCTAAAACCTCATCCACCAAGTTGCTAAGGCATTTCAATGTATTTTTATATCATGCATGGTTGGAATGATATGGGTAAACCAACATGCAAATATTTGAAACCTTAAAAAAAAAATCTCTGGAACTTCACGTCCTCATCCTCAATTTTACTTACCGCATGTTTATGCAGACGTAGACAAAACTTAATATATTGTTTGATGACTCTTAAGTAGGCGTGTCCATCCAGTCCGTGTTGTTTTATGTTGAAGATTATTATTATTACTATAGTTCTTGCTTGTGGTTATATTATGGGCGTTATTTTATTTTTGTTATTATAGAACTTCAGTGAAATTTGTTTTTATTGTATTAAAGTGATTAAGTTGCTTTCATTTATTTGACCATGTGACTTATATAACAAACATGTATTTTTTTGGGTATTTTTGGACTTTTTATTTAATCAAACTAACTAATTTTTTTTTTGTTAGTGTTTTATGAGTGAAGTAATTAGGAATTCTTGACAATTTATAAAAATATTTGCATACATGATGTCAAAGTCCCACTAACTGCGCTGTATGAATTGTCCTAATACTGAGAAAGACACGTCGTTGTTTAGATTCTATAACTTTTATAAATAAAGTATCTTTATATATTATTTCAGTGTTTTATTATATAGTACCAAATATTTCATGACCGCAATAGTATAATTGTGACAAACTATACTCTTTTAGTTACGAAATATTAAAAATATATAAGCGACTCATTTGAATGTACCGCCAGATTAGTTGTAGTTCGGTGTGCTGAAGTTGGTGACGCATAACTTTGTCTTCAAAATAGTGCGTTAAGCTTCCACTCCCAGCGCACAAACAACAGCACACACGAACGAATGCTTACGTATTGGTGCCAGTGAGTAACCAACAGATGTGGGTAGTCAGAGCGTATGCGCGGAATGGCGACAGTTGTGCTGCGATGGGCATATTTAAAAACGGTGCTTACTTAAAGTCACGGTACAAATAATACGGTATGCTCGTTTTGAATCTGAAATTCGTCAAGGTCGGTCAGATGACGTCATTAAGGAGCGTATTGAAAACAATAAAACACATGTATGGTAAATAGCAAAATGTTAAAATCCAAATTATTCACAACTACCAATTAATGTAAGAAAGCTTTACTTTAAAAAGCCCGTTGAAGTTGAAATTTACTGTATCTATCTTGTCGCCATCTAGTAGCGCTCGTGTTTATTTCTACAATTTTAGCGAATTTCGTATGTGTTTACAAAGTACTTTCGTGGTTTTTCTAGAAAATTGAATCGGGAAAACACCTTAACGCTTTTAAAATATGTTCCGTAACCCCGTCCGGATTTTGTAAACTTAGCTTTCGCATTAACAAAACCCTCACGGTCGAAATCGATTTTAATATAATAATGATTATATATTTATGTGGCGCAATTTATGCTCCCATGTGACGTAGCTTCCATATGCGCTAGTGATGTAACGAATACGTGATTTTACACATTTTACACACACGAATATGTGCACTAGACATTCGCGAATGCGAATATTAACTTTTTAACTTTACTAGCGCCATCTATTAAGCTCTCAATTCACAACTATACGAACACTTGGTACACCCAGAGAATTAAATTTCTCCATCACCGCAGCGAAACTAGCCAAGTACAACCGAATCGTTTCGACTTTTTACGTCTTATTCTTGTCAATTCAAGTTTAGTTTTGAGGTTATTGATGGTTATTCTAATGTAAACTGCAAAATTGTGCTCAAAAGGGTGTTTTAGGATCTCAGTGAATTTAAATATTTTGTAAATCATCCATTTTAACAGGTAACTTGTTTATTCGCAATATTCGCATATTGATTGCGTTACATCACTAATATGCGCGTAAGCATACCGTATTATTTGTACCGTGCTTAAAGCTTGATTCTTACATGGATACATTTGAAAGACAATTTATTACCTTTAGGCTGAATGTTATTTAGTAAAAGACTAACTTAAACTTATAGACTCTTCTGAATTACTACAATAGCGCTAGTACCGTTGCTATAAATCTTCCGTGTTGGTGCACTAATTTTCAACCACTTTTTGTTAGTGATATATCACTCGAATATTATCACCACAATTCTTCTAAGGAGATGAAACTGTACTGACCAAATAAAATTGTTGCATATAGGAAGCAATGGCCATAAAAACAAGAACATCTGCAGATTTTTTAAATAAATACAGTACTATTTTTTTAAGTTTGCATATTTAAAACAGTTGTATTAATCAAAAAAAATGTTACTGTTTTTCCTTTTCGGAGAGAATGAACTACTTTCCTTCAATTGGAAACATTTTTATCACTTAAAAGTGAAAATATGTAATCAATATAACTCTGGAATGCATTAGTTACAATATATAGCTCTAAAAGTCAAAAAAAGTGAAATATAATTAATCTCTTTAAGTATAACATTTTTGCCAACAGATTTTTAATTGTAACTTATCTTCTGAAATGAGTTGATCTAACTGCTATTAGATATAGATTTAACTCTTTTAGCGTTAAATTTGCTGCGTATAGAACTTACTCGGTAAAACTTTTTTGTGTGAAGACAATCATTCATCAGTGAGAAAACATTTCAATATGCAAATTAATTTAAAAACATTGAAATAAATATATTTAATTGCTAAGATAACACTGACTTAACCATTACATCAACGTCGTTATTTTTGAGAGCACATGCCCATTTTCTGGTTAATTCAACAATTTCCTAGTTTGCGTGTACTATCCAAACAAGAAAGTAGTCTCACAAGGTAAATACTATTCAAAGTGTAAAATTCTATTATATTGGTATGTGTTGAATCGACTGCAGAATGTTCATAATTTTTACAATTTTCATTTAAAGCTTAGACCACATAGCTCGAATTTAAAATGAAAACAGTGTTAGTTAACTGATGAGAAACGGTTAACTGAACCAGTTTTCCCCTGGGCGTAAGAATTACTGTTGTCGCGTACTTCATAAAATTAGCGGAAATCAGCCAATTAGAGTTCATCAAGTTTAATCACATAATTTTGCAATTATAGTTAATTAATTGGTAATTCAATCCGTAAACAATATTCGACTATCTACTATAAACTTTCTAAATAGAAAAGTTCTCGTCTAAATAAAAACCTATACTGGATTCTGCCTTCTATACTGGAATACTGGTTGAATCTAAAGAAACATCGCAACTGGTTTCAATTCACTGTTTTTGAGTATATAAATGTAGTCGTTATAATCACTACTTTAAATATTGCAGGTGAGCTGGATACTAAAAAAGAACAGATCGCGACGCCACAATATCAGGGAGGAAATAACGATGCTGAACTTGACCTTCGCAATTTTATTCATGAAAGCCAACACTTTCCCCTGCTCGCTATCTGTGTCGGCGTCATTGTCAGTCGTTTTTCTCGCTCGTCCTATTCTGTTTGACCTTACATGCCTATATATATGTACGAATGTACAAACGAAAACGAAATGTCGTCAGCTGCTCAACCAGGGTCAAGATCCTTCATTGTAGGTTAGTTCCGCTCGACTACCGTTCTGCGGTGTATTCATGCGCCAGCTAATTACGAAAGTCTGATAACAAAATCAAAGAGTGGTTCGGGCGTACATATGAGCAAAAAAATATTTTTTTGTCGTGCACCTAACATAAAGTAAAATTAAATAGGGTGTAATTACTTTATGAAGTTATTTTTGCCGTGGCTTTATACAGATGTAGTTAATTTTAAGTTACTTTCATTATTTTTTTAAAAGGTCAAATGCGATAATGAACGGTGGATCTTAAATTCTCTCAATCGAGATTAAATAATAGGAAAAAATAGTTTGTGGTGGATTGTCATATAAAGTTAGTTGTGCTAAATTTATTGTTTGTGCTTCTTAAACCACATACCTCGATGGATAAGGCGCTTGTTATGCACTAGCATAGTATAAGCTGTAAAGACAACAAATGCGTCACGGGATCTCAATTTCTAAGCCTAACTTTACTGCATACAACAGCTTTCCAATATAGCAGTTTGTTATTGTTTGCATTGGTGCCTACAAACATTAGTTTACTCATCCGTTTAATCTACATGATTTACTTGTTTTAATTACTTATTTTTGGTGTTTTATTTGTTTTAAATTACCCATGCAGTTTTAAAAACAATTAATAAACATTGATAAGGTGCGTTGTGTAAAAGGTAAGGTTAGTGGCCATTACACTTACATACATTGTTATATATTATATTGTTATGTTTGAGTGAAATAACCATGAAAGAAAACACGAATGGGCATCATGATATTGTGCTGTTAAAGTCTGATGCGAACAATAGTCGCAGTTTCTTTGTATTTCCGAATACATCTATTTTGTAATCAAATTTCAAGAATTAACAATTGAGGAACTACAGCAGGACAAGAATTAAGAAAGTGCAATGGATAAGAAATTATTGCTGTGCAGAGTTTCCTAGGTCATATATATCAATTTATTTGTTAGATACTCATTTTACATCTTATCGCTGTTTATCACAATAACTAACACTTTTTAAAATAATGTGATTTTGTTATGAACTGTATAATACTAGTATACGTTTTAATCCACACATTTGACATTTATTCACATTATAGACAACTCGATATTAATTAGTCTACGTCTGAAACTCCTATCCACTTGTGCACCTCCGGACATCATTGTTGGCAAATATTGCAGGGTCGGATATTATAAATGAATTAATTGAATAAAAAGGAACAGTCTTTGTATTGCACAGAACGATATAGTCATAATTCTTTAACCCTAATTACAAGTTGGTGTGTGTTTGTCTACAATAAAACCCTTCTACCCAAAATTGTTGTATTTTTATTAATTTATTTTAGAAAGAACCACAAATATTTATCCTAGGAAGAATATGTTACACTCTAAAATATGTATATAAATAGAGATTTAGTTTCACAAAAAGGAAAGAATGTGAACTCAATTATTCTAAAACACTTGCAAATATATGTATCACTTAAACAAACATTGTTTTATTAGAATCGTGTTTTTGATTACTATAACCTTTGTTTATATACATACTAGTTAGACAACCTTATGGACAAAATAGTTAACGGATTTTGAACATTTTGGAAAAAGCGGTAGATGGGGGCACGCCGTTGATGTCCATCTCGATTTAACTATAAGCTTTATAGTTAGACTACAACATACAAGATGGCCCTCTTACGTGTCGGCCAAATATTATTTAATTGCAATAGTTACTCAAAGGTGAAGGTCCGGATTACGTTCGTATACATAATATTACCTCGTAAGTTGTAGGTGAGGCCCGAGGAAAGGAGGGTGGATACGCGATGACGCTGTGATGACGTCCCACGCGATCATTAGCCGCGTTCAGAGCACGATCATGATACATATCAGTAGCGGTTTCCGCTACACAAAATGGCGACCGCTTCATTGTATGTTATTGATGTAGCGCACATGTAGCGTTGCGTTTTTGAGACGAATTGTCAACAGTTACGAAACTGTTTGGGAGCAGCTACGTAACAGTTACGTATTCTGAACGCGGCCATTCTCGTGTTTGTTTACTTTGAAAGGTTAGTATTGGGGTATTCTGTTATAATAAAAAGAACTTGAAAGTATATTGCAAGACACGTTCCTCAATGTTTTGTAAATATAAGAAAAAACTATATGCATAGAGTATACATTAAATTAGAACTAAGAAAAGGTCAAAAAGTAAAGTAAAATGGTACATGTAAAAAAAATAACGATTATATATTATAAAACTAAATATTTATTCTTCTTAATAAAAAAAAAATATTTTCTGATTATTATATAATCATAAACATAAGTAAATTAAGTTAACAAAATAACTTATTAATTTAAAAACTAAGAAAACTACAAATTGAGAAGTATTTTTATGTAATGTTTTTTTTTCTTGGCAAATTTTCGTCCCTTTAGTTTTGACTTTTCTCTTTTCAGTGATATTTTTTTGTTTTAAGTTTAAATATTTTATTCTTAAAAAAACCTCAATTTAGAATTTGTTCAAATTATTCAATTAATGTTTTGCCAACAAGAACGTGGCTTGCAATATACTTTCGATTTCTTTATATTATAACAGAATACCCCAGAATACTAACCTTCTAATGTAATCAAATAGGAGAATTATCGCGAGGCGCGTCATCACAGCGTCATCGTATATCCACCCTCCCTTTTGCCCGGCCCGCACAACTCGCCAGTGCGAGTGAATTACACATCACACCGATACGGGATTCCGTCGTTTCCGCAGATATCTCTCTCTCTCTCTCTCTCTCTCTCTCTGTTGGCAATATCTTTGACAGTGTCACTTTTTTTGTGTGAAGTCTTCTTATTTCGCGCGCAAATTTAACTTTTCCGAAAGTAATTTCAAACATACGCCCTTTTTCTTCTCTTGGCCACACGTCCCTTCTTTCACTTTTTTTTTCAAATAAACCTTTTTTTCAGGTCATGGCTTGCGAAAATCTTCGTATCACACGAATATTACGCATTTGTCGGTCGTCAAACATTCATAAACTGCTCCGTAGGCTTTGAATCTTCCCAACTTCAAGGCACTTCTCGGTATCAATTATTTTGACATTTAATGTAAAAATTATTCCTCATTCAAATATTGGGTGTCTCTTTTACAATTTGTATGCGATTTATAACTGAAAATCAATTAAAATTCACTGAATTGGCAACTGATTACAGATTTCTTTTGAAGAGTTAAAATTTTCCGTTTTTGCCGATAGATGTCGATAGTTTGACAGTTGTAATTTTTTTTTATTAAATTTTATTTTATTTAATGCGAAATTTTTGATGATCGAAATTAAATAAATACATTTTACAATAAAAAATACTTATTTTAATAAGTTAAATGATTTATATTTTTGCTAAAGAATAAACACTATTATTCTTTTTGAAACACGATTTTTCCGAAATTTAAATTGTCTACCATCTGTAGTTTCCTCGAAATTAATCTTTTGTATTAACAATTGTGAAACAACTTGATGGTTTGAATCGTAATGTTTAAATGATTTTTAAATTATATTACAATAAGTTTTCTATTGCAATCGACATAGTTAGTGCTGTATAATACAATACCATAGTTAATTAAGATTAAAAACTAGTTACTAAATAAATTTGGCCTGAAGAAGATTGAGAAGCGCTAGGTATACAGACTTAACGGGCCTAACAGGCCAGCCAGACTCGTTCGCACCTCTACAGCTAGAGTCAAGCTAAGGAATCTGGAGTATTGAATGTAAACTGCTTTATAGCAGAACGTCTAAAGTGTATTATTATACTATTATATTATAGAATCTAGTAGCTCTAATTTATATCCAAAGAAAACTCGATGATGCATATTTTAAAGCATGAATAAAGTATTTTGAGATTGATTTGGGCTCGCGTTTAAAGGTGACTTTTTTAACAAAGTTTTAAAGTTTGAGAATACTACCTTCAACCTTGGAAACATAACCTTAGTACAGTGCATCATCAATTAGAGCTAGCATTGATGAAGTTCTATTGTGATGTTCTCAAGAAAATTGATGCAGAAATAATAAAAAAGCCGAAAAAATTAAAAAGGTTATTAAAAGAAGTGGAAGGTGGCATATATATGATATTGATAATTTCACATAGTAATTAACCTTAAGTTATTTTTTGTTATATTCCGGTTAAATTTAGTTCAAAAATTTGCTAATTAATTTCTATAGCCCCCATCTATGGAATAACTGACATTTCATAATTCAAAATGGCAAGTACTTGCTGCTGGCTTTTTATTTACATATATTGAGAGTAGGTAACTTTATAATGCGAATGGTTTCTTAGTCAAGTTTCAGTGTTCCTTTGTTTTACGTCTTTTTATTTAAGTTTTCAACGTATATCCACAGCAAAATTAAATATAAAACTGGTATATGCACAATTGTACATAATACATAATTTCTAATAGCTTTGTAACTGTCATTTTTATTTTCAAATATATACGTTTTTAAAATTGCAGGCTAATTTATACGCGCTACTGAATAGTATCGTTGCCTACTTAACAGCAATAAAACTAAACTGACAATTTTCACTAACAAAAATTAAATCAAGGTTAAATTAAAATTTAATTTTAATGTTTTAAATAGAAATAGGTAGACAACCCATTATACACCGGTGCATGACTAGTAATCAACAAACGGTACGATACGCTTTTTTTATTATATTACCAATTTTACATTTTGAAAATCTTATTACTTTAGTATGTTAAAAGAAAGAAAAGCAAAAGAAAACAGCAGTTTCTAAAAGATACTGCACGAAATTTACCCAAACAATGTTCTAATAACAAAAAATACGTGAATATACTATATTTATTATACCTATGAAACATGGAAAAGATTGAGCACATTTTTACATTTTATTTCTTTTTATATTATATTTATTATTTTTGTGTTTCTCACTTTTATGGAAGCAAAAAGAACATTTCAAAGTTAATATTTTGAAACTTCCTTCAAATTACTGCTTTGAACCTGATCATGAGTTATATAGATATCTATATACGTATGAATGTATAATAGAAACTCTTTTATATGTAGGTTGTACAGTTAAAGAAACAAGTATGTGGATAGTTCTCTAATACGTAGGCAACACAAAATATAGTTACGAAGCAGAATATTACCCCTTCTATTTCACACTCGCCTAATCCTATGTGAGACTTGAAATTATTTTTATTTCCGAAACAAGTTTGTGCCACATCGGTTTAATACAGTCAGTAGTAGTAGATATATATTATTCTTCGCCGTATTCTCATCGCACTGGAAAATGAAATAAAAATTTAACTCAATTAAAATGAATACATTTTGTATTTCTATGAGCCATGATTTCAATATAAAATAATATATGCAGTAGAATGCATATTTCAATGAAATCAACCAATAAACTTCAACTGGAATTACTGCCCGAAAATAATTCATTTAGTTTGGACAAAAAGCATATTTCATTTTATGCCTAAATGCTTGTATGTAAGACTGCAGAGGATATTTTAGAAATTTATCTAGATATTTTCCTAATATAAGAAAACAGTAACTAGTGAAAAAAGCGTAGTAATTTTTATATGTATATAATTCAAACAAATTGTTAAAATAATACTCTAGAATCTAGAATAAAGTACTTTTGGACGATAAATACATATTCAAACGCATTTTTTGTTTTACCGAAGATACCATAAACTCGACAGATAGCCGAGATCAACATTTTGTGTATTCCTATAATGAAAAGGTTGGTTAGTTTACCCATTATTAGTCATGAAATTTTCGAATAGCAATGCTAAACAAAAACGTTAAATGTAGTATAACTCTTGCCCTCTAATTTTTGTAAGACAGTGTAATAGGAAAATATAATGGTAGGACAAGTAAATTACAATATAACAATTTTTGGTGACAAATCGGTTACATAATATGAATGACTTTATTTATGGTAATAAACGAAGCTAGAATTGTATCTGCTTCCTAATTTATTTAATACAATTAAAATATTCTCCGACAATGCGACTTCCGTCAAGCAGAAGCATGTTATTAACATTCAGTAAGCAAATTAAAACACATATAAAAGAATATGGCTATGATAAAATTAATGATAACCAATCTTATTATCGATACTGCTCAAAACTAACTTTCAGTGGTATTTGACGTATAATAAAGAGTGATACTACCAATATTGGCTGCACCAACACCGATGCTGTGAAAGTATCAATATGGAGCATCATAAAAACCGATACTACTGAATGATGAAATATGGAAATTTCGCATTTTTGTAATAACACGGTAAACCTGTTTGGCAGTGAACGTAGCTGTTAGAATCAGTAACTGTTGATGAAGAAGTGCATTGGAATAACCAATGACCTACATAAACAAAATACTACGAATAAAAAAATGTATGTTAAAAATGCAGGACAGACTAAATTCGATGTCCATAAAATAAGATGAGCAATCCAGGGCTATTTTTTTACAAAAATTATAGGTGAAATGAAACTTTTACTGTTTTCAAGATATTTAAAATGAATCCCTAAATTAAATCTATTATACGTTGGAATTTTCTCATTAATTAAACTTTCGAACAGTATAGTTTCGATGTAAGTTATCATATTTTTAATGGAAACTATAGGGGGCTTAAGGTCATTCGATACCAATTCATGTACGATACAGAGTACTCAGCGTGGTATCGATTGAGATTTGTGATACTGATTGAGTACTCAATTAGAGGTATCAATACTTACGAGTACTGACTTAAATCCATTAGATACTAGGTCTATAACATAAATAAAAAAATACGCCATTTTTTATGGCATATCAATTTATTACATAATTATTCGACAGATTTCTTAAAATTGTACTCTCAATTTGTGTGCATAGTATTTGTCATAATTCCTAAGCTTCATGTTCAAAGATTATAAAAATAAATTAAATTAACCTACAGAAATGTCGATTAAGAAATTTAACCTAATCAGTTTATCCTTGTTTTTAGATATATTTCTTTATAGCTATTCTATTGTTTGAAGTACCATTGGGTGTATCTAGCCGGCGCACTGCGTCAATATAAAAGCCCATTTACGCCACGCGCCATCTAAGGGACACCTAAACGTGCTTATGTATTAACGATTGAATCAGTTGAATTAGTATATAAACAAGGTTGTTATCGTTGTTAGCGAGATCGGTCCGCATATCCCTTAACAATCTCCCTTTTTGCGATACATTCCATACCATTGTCTGTCAGTCGATATTTTACTTGGTATCGAGTCTACTACAAATAATAGTATCGAATGACAAAGTATCGATACATTGCGAGTACTCACCTGTATTCAGTGAACCCTATGTAGGCTATATTATATTATTATACTAATTCGTTTGCAGATTTTTATTAGATTTCTAGTGTGCCATGATAAGAAATATGTACGAAAAGGTCACCAGAGTAACATGATAGATAAAAAAAATGATTAATAATATCTCACTTGCCTAGCAGTAAGGCTTTAGCCGTTTGAAGTTGTATTATAATCAATTAGTTTATAATTAGGTATATTACCATTATTATTTGTAATTAATTAATTTGATTTTGTTCAGTTTTTTTTTAAAATTATTTCATTGGGTAGTTTCTTCTTGATAAAAATATTTAAAATTATTTATTTACAAATTTTGAGAAATGCATGAAGGCAATGCATATGTGAAAGTGGAAAATGATATTATGGATCTAAGTTTGTATTTTCTAAAACATCCAAAACGGCGTTTCCGGAATGTATAAATGTGTTTTTAAAAAGTATTCAAAAACAAACAAGCAGAAAAAGCAGCTACACAGTGGGTACACCGAAGCGTCTTCTTCAAACTAGATCAAATTCAGTGCAGGTGCTGAATGTGGTGAAAAGAAACTTTTTTCATTTCAATGTTACGGTGGAAATAATTAAAAAATGTATACCTGCAGCAAAATTGGGACATCCAAAAATTACCTTGTGAAAAACAACAATACAACACTATTACGGAGAAAAATTTAAAATTAGCATTTTAGGCACTTTGAAATGGTACTTTGTCACACAGAGAAACGTTGTGTCAATTTGAAGTGTTAAGGTCTACTTACGAAAGTTTAATGGAAACAATGGTATAACGTAGGTAGACTAAACGTTTTTACAAATCAAGAAAAGAAATGTTTGTTGCTGCAATTACAATAGCAGCAAAATGGGGCTTTCCATTATCTGCTTTGGACATAATTATTGAGTCAAATTTAAACATCATTTAAAATCTCTATTTTCACTTTAGAAACAATTTGCCTGAAAGTGTCCTCTTAGGGGAGCTGCTATGGTGATGAAGATTATTCCTAGTGAGCTGCAGCGGTTCTTTTTCTTTGATGGTTCCTTAAGAAGGGTATTTTCATTAATTTGCTTTGTTATATTAATTCAATATTCTTTGCCCTTTTATGACCCAATTTATTACCTATCCTGGTTCCGTTGGACACTCATGGAATAGATTCTGGACCTCTATATGAACCGGAGGATCCCTTTCTCACTAACTCATCGGCTTTTTCGGTTCCTACGATTTTTGCGGTCTGACAGGATATTCAGTTATCGAATTTCCCCAAATCAGCTTCCATGGTATCTTGTGGTTCACTAGTGCTCTCAGTGTAGCTTGGCTGTTTGTTACAATCCATAACCGTTGGTCTCTCTGATTCATTTCTGTTGCACAATGCAATGTTGAGAATACCTCAGCCTGAAAGACCGTGACATATTTTCCTAGTGGAAGGAAAATCATTGTGTTTCTCACCTTATTTTTCAGCCTTGCTTTGTTCTGTATCATAAAACTACCCGATTCGGTCTTTGCTTTTCGTTTTCACAATATCTAATGGAAAAGTTCTTTATCACTCCTTGTCCTTCCATTTTGTTTCCTACACCGCAACAGTTTTTACTCCATGTTTGTTCATTTCTTCCCTTATTTCCATAATATTTCCTACGACTAATAGTGTTCTAACATTCCATATTCTTAAATTGATTTTGTTATTCTTATTTCTTATTCTTATTTTTCTTCGGTTTTTTTTTAATATTTTACCTTACTCTATTTTTTAGTTCCTGATCTATTCTTTGCTTCTTTTCCTGTTATCTGTTCGTCATCCCATTACCCTAGTTTATATTTTTCTTGTGTTTTCTCTTGCCGCTCCATCCACTAGTTTTTGCGTTGCTGCTTCAATTCTTTTTTTGTCGACCATGATCTCGGCTTTCTTTTCTTTATCACCTAGTGCCATTCAAGAAGCTTTAACGCCTAGTTCAATAGCGATCCACATTGATTACCAAATCGATCTTTAAAAAAAATTCACTGCCTTGAATTTTCTTTACGTATCCGTCATCATGATATTGTTTGCCTTCCCGTTTTGAGTCAATCCTCATTTTGCAAGATTTTATCCTTAATGTCTGCACTTTCCTGTTTTAATCTTTATGTTCTTCCTTCCATTCCTGTTTTTCTTATCGTATTATCGCTTTTTACGACTTCTTATTCTGCATTTAGGTTCTGTATTTTTGTTTCATTTTGATCATGCTTCCATACTTTTATCGTATTTAGAATTACATCCAACTTTTTGCGTCTTTTTTTGCCGTTTCATTGGTATGCTTACCGCAATTTTATTTCAGTCAAAGGTTGTACATACTTTTGCCATACTTTTGCCGGTTTTATTTTTTTCGTTAGAATTTACTATACAAGGTATTTATTCCTACTTCTCTGTGCTTCTGTACTCGTCAACAGTTTCTCTCGTCTAACAGATGGTTATTTGTATCCCACGCAAAAAGGTCGACTTCAGGAAATCTGTTGAAGTATCGGCCTTTCTGTTTTAGCCTGTTTATCTTACGTGTTCTATCTGTCTTAATGGCTGTAGATCCTTTCCTCAATTTGCCGTTTTCCGCCTCTTTTCATTTGTTCAGAGCAATTTTGCTACTTTTACTTACCGTACCCGGGCTCAGACTCCTGTAAACGTTAAGAAGACAGTGAGTTTAATGTTAATTCATACCTACTACATAATAAAGATTAAAATATTCTGTATGCGTTCTGTTATTTTAAACTATATTTTCAAGTTTTATTCTGCAGGAATTTTGTATTTTATTATTCTAACAATAAGTATAAACCAAGATTATACCATTATTTAGCTATTTCCTGCATTATAAACGGTTATTAAACATTTATAGTGAGGACATTCTATTTTTTATTATACCACACGAATGGTTACTTGCACTGTGCATTTTTTTAAGAGAAAAGAAGGGTGCATACGTTCAGCTATATGATACTAATCATGGCAAAGCGAACAAGCCTATTGCTTTATTTAAAACTGTCTGTTTTTTATCTATCTATGTACACAGCTCATCCTACGCACTACCAAAAAAAAGTTGGCGTTTCCATTTATTATCTAAAGGAAAAAGAAGGTAGATGCACCTTCTGACCTTTATACACAAATCTTTGATATTTTTTTTTACAGGGCACAAATCAAAAGATGGTCTTTATGTCAAGGAAACAAAAATTGAATCATGTTTTTTTGAAAACAGTTTCTGTAATAGACTTGTTCCCGTATTTATAAAGTGTGGTGCATGCAAGGAACACACACTCCATACTTGACTGGTTAGTTAATATTCCCGATAATGGCGATATTACAGTTATCTTTCCTTTTATTAAGGCTAAACGCGCTGCGTACAGGCACGCGATAACGGTTCGTTTGCACATAACTGACTATTATAGAGACGGACCGCACCTCATTTCTTCTGGGTCGTTTTTACCTTCCCTGCTTCGTCCTCATCTAATCCTAACGGTGATGCGATAATCGTTTTTTCTTGTTACAGAACAACATTATGTCGCCGCCGATTCCAACAGTTCGACTACCACGAAATCATTCATCCCGTGTAAAGTTTGCGGAGATAAGGCTTCAGGGTATCATTATGGGGTAACCTCTTGCGAAGGTTGTAAGGTAATTGCATTTGAAATCACGATTCAATTCCAAATGAATATTTTATTATTTTATAAACGCCATAATGTTTACGATAATACTTCATGATTTTTTAAAAAGAAAAATAAATTTTGAGAAGAAAGGTATAGATATTAGGGGTAAAAATGAAATAAAATTAACATCTTTTACTGTTTTGTACTTACAATTAGTTTAACAAATGTTTGCGTACTGTATTGGCTTCCAGATGAATATTTCACTTCTCCATGCTTTTGTGATTTTATTTTGCAATAAACATAATGAGAACTTATCATGTCTCGTTTTTATCATGCGTTTTAGGTAAAAACAAGATAATTGCTACTAAAAATAAGACGCTATTAAATGACACAGTTTTTTTCTCTACGGTTTTATATGAGAGTATCTCAAACGTGATCAAATTTTTTGTTAGTTTTGGTTTTGTTTTCTAGTAAATTTCTATCAAGATGAACTTTGAATGTGAAGAAATGTGCAAACTTTACTTTAATTCTTCTTTAATTCAAGTCACTGCTTTCAAACCTCGAAAATGCCTAAAATATTTGGGAAATTCAGAATAAGTTTACTATCAGAATCTAACAAAGTACAAAGTGGTAATTTAGAAAGAATATGCTGGCGGCCTACAGAGGTTCGTCCCCACTTCACAGAAAACGTTTTCCTTTCGTCTGGTGCCCTCAGCCTCATGATTTCATACATTTTTTTTATCTAACACTTTTTGATTTACACATGTGTAGCATATTTCTATGACCTCCAAAAAATTTTACTGAAACATAATCCTCTGCGTTGAAGTCATCACCTTCATAATTTTATAGTCATCTAATCATCACCATTCTCTCTTATACTAATTTTATCAGATTTACTAACATCAGAATCCATCCTGAACTGTTTTGTTTTTCCCGTTCTGCTTCTCAATGTTACGTGGTCGCCTACGTGAACACAGCAAGAACACAACTAATTGTTTAATTGATATTAAGCGTACATGCGACTTAATATTTCTCATCGTCAAACAGTCTTAACCCAAATTTGAAATTGTAAATATCATTTCACTTTCTGCACTTAATTTTTACTAAAATAAATAACTAGTATTAATTGTTGATTTTTTCGCCATCTTCTAACTTAGTTCGTTTTAATACTTTAATATTTCAATCATCACAAAAACAAGAGTATCACCAACATTACCGAATGGGGGTTACTATACGTGAAATAAATTCAAATCTCAACTCACTCAACAGTTTGTAGTAACAATGTTACAATGTTTCATTTTTATTCCCCTTCGCCCTATATATGTATAAATTACGCTGAATTCGTACTTACCTTTTCACAAACATTTTGTAAAATTAGATTACAAGATTGATGCCAATAAGTTAGAGTTAAATTAGTAGCCTTAGCTATGCCTAGCTAGCTCGAAATACGCGCATGTCTTTAACTATTAGGCAATATCTCGGTTAAAGTATGTGAAGAATAATAGTATTCTTTCTCACAAGTGAAGGATGAAAATGTGATAGGTGTTAACCTATTATATTTTCATCCAATTCTTGAGATTTTTTTGTGTAAAGTGTCTAAACAATAAAAACAAGTATATACCATGTATATTAAAGGGAATTATGCTAAATCATTCTTTAAAGATGAGGTTATGGGTTATGCTTTGGGAATATTATTGTTTTGGTTTGTTTTTGTTATTTTTTTAAGTATTTTTTTTTGGTTTAATACTACATAAAATTAAATTTTTAGGCGAAAAAACTCTTTTCTTGATCCGTTTTTATCGCTTCAAATAAGTATGGCGAGAGATTTGGACGGATATACAACAGCTGATCGGTGAACGCCATGATGCCGTGTAGAATAATGATTGGTCGGATTCGCATGATTCGCACTTTTTTTTTTATTCTTGTATATAATTCATACGATAGGAATCTTTACTATTTATACGAACTCATATTTAACCCGGAATCGTACCGTTGTGTAGTAGCACTCAATAGTATACGGCAAGCAAAAAATATTTAGATAAACTAACGGATACAGATAATTTAAATATTATCATTATCAATAATACTTCAATGCTCTAATATGATATAAAAATTAGGGATGAATAGCCAAGTTCGAAGATCGAGTCGATTCACATATCTGGAAGTACTCACAATACTCGATCGAATTAATTTCGGTTATCATCGTGTTTTGGAAACAAATGATCTACTTTACTGCGGAATTAGTTCAAATGAAAGGTAGAATTTGAAGCAAGTGAGCAACGACAATTTAACGTTTATTCCGCAACGTTGATTACTTTGACAAATTCTTATTTTTTTTTATTTTATTTGATTACTACATGATTACTACTCTTTTACTTATTGTCAGAGAAAAGTAAATTATTTTTTTTTGTATCACTTTATCAAAGTGAGTATAGTCGTTATACCTAGTAGTAAATATTGCAGCAATATATTTGTTATTAAGTCTAAATAATTCAATAAATTTATTATCTGGGTAACAAAAATGGATTTTGTCTTTCCCTCAGAGCTCTCCTTTCGCTTTGCAATCGTAAATTTTGCAGATACCTACGCCGCTGAAGGATACGCTTCCTAAAACCTGGCAGCATTTTGTTTGCTACACCATGTTATATAATTAATAATTGTACCTGATTATACGAACAAACGCGTTGGACTTTTTACCTACAGTCTTTACCGATCACTTTATATACATAATATATCCGAATAATGAATTAGAAAGAGAGGGAGAGTTACGAATGTCACGATCTAATGTGCCGCCATTACAACTCGGTAGCTCCCTGGCAATCGAATGTTACGCATCGAATGGATTCGTGAAATCGAGTATTGTGAATAAGATTTTTAAGTATTCGATTAAACATGGCGAATTCGAATCGAGTATAGTGATTCTGAGGCATTTCTTCTAGTTATGTCCCAGTTTATAAATCACTTTAAAGAAACGGTCTTATTTTTAACGCTGATAACAATTTTAGTAGGTATATTGCACATTACCGATAAAAGAAGTATTTTCATGTCGTGAAACTTAAATATAAACAATCCCACCGACGATACAAACAGCGTAAGCATCAATTCACATTAAAGGAAGTATTTTGAACAACCAATCATTGGAAATCTTACTA
Source organism: Protaetia brevitarsis (assembly GCA_004143645.1). Lineage (NCBI taxonomy): Eukaryota > Metazoa > Arthropoda > Insecta > Coleoptera > Scarabaeidae > Protaetia > Protaetia brevitarsis. The sequence continues at coordinate 690,535 of RXPK01000295.1, forward strand.
TAATAAGTTACTGTGAGAGAAGTGTTCTTAAATTCACAATTGTCATTTGAAGCAACATCTACTTCTCAAGCATCTACTATTTGATGAATGAGATAATGGTAAAAGTATGGTTTTCGATATTTTGTATGCCACGTACAGCAAGAGCAAAAAGTCTCCGTGTAGCTTGGTAGTTAAGAACTAACATCCGGGGGTATCTACTGCCGCCAGCCGAAAAAAAGATACCTAAATTCTTTTCATTTATTTTATTCAATAAAGCCCCATATTTACAATACATCACGTAAAAATTGTGTTCACCTCATATTTTTCCTTATTACCAAGCTACGCGGAAACTTTCCTCTTATTGTACCATCTTTAACAAATTAAATACGAATTGAAGCTACACAAATCTTCGATTATTTATACAACCGAAACTACAAATACTGTGTCCCGAACAATGCTAGATTCAGAATTGTTGCAAAACTATTTTAGTGTGCTATAGCTTCGGTTGCATTAATAATCCAAGATTTGTCGAGCTTAGATTCGCACTTAATTTGCTTAAGGTGGTACCTATAGTGTACAAGTTAGTTCATAGAGGACCTTCCAAGAATGTTTAAATTTTGTTTTAAAAAGCAAGTAAATATAGCTAATATAATTATTCCTAATGTCTTATTTTATCAGTTTTCACTACAGAGCCTCCCGTTTTTAATATGTTTGTTTTTGTCTTTATTATTTTATTTATACATTTATATATTAAATTTATTTTTGTTCGAGTGCTTAAACGTAAAACCATTGACAACTTTTTACTGCTGTTATATTGTAAGTTATTTTCTAATTATTATGTGCTCTTTCTTAATTTTAATTTAAATCTTGTAGCTTTATTAATTTCTTAAATAATCAAAACTATCTAATTTGTTTTTAAAAATGATTGATTAACTTTGTTACAATTCCACTCTTTTTTTGGTAACTGTTTAATTTACTATGATTGGTTTCTCTTTACATATTTTGTTGTTCACCTTTAACTTTTGATGCACGAAACCAGTTGCATTTAATTTTCAATAAAGAATGGCTGACTAAATAGAGCTTTTTCTCCCACTTAATGATGATTAACTCACATAAAGTCACCATCGATTATTTAAAATAAAAGAATCATACTAAATATAGCCGTCTTTTTTGATTCTACAAATAGGTTGTTGTAAAAATCACACAAGTGCAATGCGAAATGCAAACGCTTTTTTTCAGTTTTTTCCGGTATAATACATGTCTTCACTTTCTGTATGATCTACATAATCTGTAAAGTTGTGTAGAATAAAATGTAATAATATTTTCATAGCAACTTTGCTTACTAAAATGTGTTATAATATTTTTTACATGAAGCTATTTACATAAAGCAACTCTAAAATGTGCTTTATATAAATAGCTAATATTATTAAAATGAACAATGCATTTTTTCTAAGTAAATTTTCAAACTAGTTATGTCATATAACAAACTTATTCGACCTACCGTTTATTTACGTTATTTATATGACTATCGTATATAAATTTTGCAGTATTTAAGTCGAAGTGTTACAAGGTCGATAATCCTTTTACTTCTTTTCTCTTATAAATGAAGGTTAATTAGATATTCGGTTGTATGTGTATATGGTCATGCACATGGTTATATTTTTCGTCAATCTAGTCAATGGTTATATATTTGATGGAGATTAATTATATACAATAAAACAGAACTAAAATCGTTCAAAAATAGTCATTCGTTTCTGAGAAAAAAGAACACCATATTCTAAAAATCGACCTCGGTAGGTAACTTCGATCGTTTACTCTTCCGAATATTTTTGAAAGATAATATAGGTCTATGTCAAATTATTCAGAAAGTTCTTATAGATAAAACATAGTATTGAGAACCCATTGTTTAAAGTAGGGCAACATATTTTTTTAAAGTGAAGTATTGAGAGGTTCTATACACAAATATGAGTTTATATTGCATATAGTCAATATGAGCTTGCATTTCCGGGCTGTTGAACTTGGAGCTTTTTTTACACGTTTGATTTTCGGTTCCAAATTTTGTTGGGGACCGTCAGTAATTTATATCGTCTCACTTGTTTGATTATGGTAGTAATAAATATCTGACCAATCTGTCCCAGTAGCATGCGCCAACTTACCAAGAAAAACTTGTTGGAAGTACTTAAAGTATATTACCACTAGCAGACATGATTATACTTTCTAATGTACGACTGATCGTTGAGGGCAATATCACATTACAAAAGTTCTTTATCTTTTATAAAACTTTTACTAAAACTTCTTTTATAAAATATAATTGATAATCAAAAGTTTCCACGTAAAATATTTTATAATAGCTTTTGTAAAATATCAGTGTTATATGTCGATTAAGGGGTTTACTAAAATTGTACCGCTATCGTCACACTTCCATTAATCAATCGCTGGTGGTATACGAATGTCCCTTTAGTACTATATTTCAGAGATTCTTGGACACATTCTCGAATAGACTGAAAAATCGATATATTATTCAAACCAACCAAATATATTTTATTAAGCATATTTTCTTTGAAACAAACATGCTCTTTGTTGCTTCAAATATATGCAAAAAATGTACACTATTGACTGAAGCAAAATATTTGGTTAGAAAGTTTAATATATTAAAACAAATTATTTAGTTCAGTATGGTCTTAACACAATAATGTAGTTCAACTTTGCAAAATTTTGGATTGGTTCAATCACTTTCATATTATTGAAACAACATCGATACTTTGTTAACTCAAACACATTTGTTACTTCGGGGGAATAACTATATATTTGGGCGAAATATGCAGTTGGTTAGGGGTCAAAATTTATTTCTAGCCAATCAAATGACGAGTAGCCACCTGTGTCTTAGATCATCCCATCACATGATTCTAACATGCAGGAACTGGCATTATTTTATTTTATTCACCGTAAATTAGTCTTATTGAGTGCATGTGTTTAGTGTCTTTATTATTAATAATTATTAAGAAACAAGGATTACGCTAACCACAATTGTAGTAATTCAATGTAATTATATTACGTTCAATTTACTTTTTTTTTCCAAAGAACCCACACTTTTGTAAACAAGTTCTGTGATCTAAGGATTATTATTATGGCAAAGTTTTCTACCCACATGGTTACCTTCAGTAGGTACCTATATGTGGACGTCATTGTTGTAAAGATGGCGTCTCTCCTACATCAGCCAAACACGCTTATAAATAGTTGATTTGATGCATTTACCGGAAAAAAAAAACATTGTATACCGGCGAAGGAGAATTTGCAAACGTCACATACAGAAAAAAATAAATTAATGAGATCAAAATATCTCAAATTAAAGGATCCTTTATTCTTTGATCGAACAGTCCAGCCATACTGTACGCAAAATTCTACTGAAAATTCACTATTCCATTTGCGACATTGCGACAAGCAAAAAACTTTTTATTTGAGCAGAATATTTTGTTGAATATTTGTTTAATTCCATTAAAGATATTGTTAAAAGAAACAAATTTTATTGACAAAATTATTTGCTTCGCCCAACAATATATTTAAACAAAGATTTTAGTCGATACAATTAAAATTTGGTTAAAACCAAAAACCAAATGAGTTTTTCAGTGTATGATGACTAAATCGTGGTCATTTTCATAACTATTGCCACCAATTGTTTTAAAAGCAAGCCGCTAGCTTTCCTAAGTTTTCAATACTTTAATATAATAATTTTCCAGGCTTAAGTTAAGTCAAATATCTTTTATAAAACGTGTATCCCATCCTGGCAAGGTTAACTAAGACGAAATAACTTTTTTTTTTATGAAAGACATATTTTATAATGTAGTATCCGCCGAAGATCACTTCCTAGTAAAAAAAAAAAGATTACAGTATTATTCCTGGTAATTGTACGGTAATTGGAACATTACAGTAATTTTGAAAGTCATAGTAATTGAATGTAAAACTACGCGAACATTACTAATACTTTTGTTAAAATGCCAGTGTTTGTTCTGTATAATTAATTGCTATACAATTACGTATATCTTTACATTCTGTACTTGCAATGTTTCGTAACGTTTTCAGTGTTGCATGAAATCTTCAGCAACAAATTAAAAAGTTGTAGAAAGATCTTCTTGTTGCATCAGACTAATGTCATGTGTTTGTACACGATGTTTTGCTATTCATGACTGCTAACTTGTCCAGGAACATTGAATATGTAAGAAACGTTATTTCTGAAAGCAACCTGCTTTTCAGAACGTATTTCTGCAAAAATATTGCCAAAATATTCAGAGAAAAAAGTATGAGAAGATAAATGTTTCAAAATAATTAATTGACAATTATACTGAACGTAAAGAAAGAACAACATGCAGCATACGCATGAGAAGACATAGTTATTTTAATGTAGTACATATCTGTCACGTCCATACACCAATTCTCCCCTCTACCTATGCTACCGTAAATATCCTGCGTGTAATATTATAGTTTTAACAATAATATTCATATTGCGAAGTACACATTAAAAAACTCAGGTAATTTTTCTTGGTAACAATCCCTTTTTTGATAATTTTCCACACTGAATAGGGGTAAATCTACAGAAACTTAAGGAAAATGACGAAATGTTAGAAATTTTTCCATAATACAAGTATTTTACGTGAATATTATAGGAATAATTTTGTTTCTTAGGAAAAAAAACTCTAATATTGTAATGTTACCAAGAAAAATATTAATATCTCTTAGGGAAAACTTAAAATTTCTTACAATTTGGAAAATTACAGTTATAAATATAGTAATTTTCAAGTAATAAGGAAATAAGCAAGGCGCGCATGCATTAACTTAGAATGTTTTGGTTCAAGTCAGACGTAGGCAGAAATGACATTGTGTTCTGCAACACGCGGATCTGTTTTCTTGTTATTTTAGAACTATTATACTGATTGTTAGTAGATGGTATTACTTCATATTAGAAAATCTGTTTGTTCTTTTAATGCTTTAAATCTGTTACGCACTCTGCTACAATTTGAATATGGAATATCCAAAACAACTTGCATGCACGTTGGAATTAATTCGCCATTACCTACAAAAAATTAGGTAATTTTTCGTGGTAAAAATCACTTTTTTGAATATTTTTTTTTGCATTCAATGGGTGTAAATGACAAAATGTTTTACGTGAATATTAATGGAAACATTTTTCTTAGAAAAAATCTTTAACATTGTAATTTTACTAAGACAAATATTAATATCTCTCAGGGAAAACTTAACATTTCTTACAACTTGGAAAATTGCATTTAGAAATAATATCTTTTATTCAAATAAATTACCTTAACAACAAAAAAATATTTTTTGGATATATGATATCAAGTACTACGATTTTCTTAAAAAACCATTCATTTTATACAAAGTTGGTACAGTTACAAATAAATTAACAGTAGATTTACGCCAAAATTGCATTACAAAACTGTAAATCATCAGGTCATGATGTTCTAAACATATAATAGCAAAGTTTTCTGGCCTATAGTAGCAAATACGTTAAACATATTCGGTAAGTACAGAAATGACCATGAAGATGGCGGTTCTCCTATTTCACTGCACTAACTTTCCATAGTCGATGTTACATGGTAGACATAGTTATCAAATATTTATCTATTACTTGCCAGATAAATATTTCTTACAAACTGTTATCACAACAGTTGCCCGCTTGTATACGGTGACCCTTGATTTTTGAGAATTAACCGCCAATGTGGGGAGGCAACGGGTAACTGATGTGCAGTGGTTTTGGGTAAGCATCAGAAATTTTCATATTTTGTTTGCCTTTTATGCATTAAATTCTAATTAAGTACACTCTACCAGGGCATTATCATTTCGACGATATTTTCCTTTTAGTAGGTAAAAAATCAGAAATGCTGAACTTTTTTCTTTGTAGTTTTACTTTTAAACAAGTAAAACTTCCATCGACATTATTGCTACTTTAGAAATTTCACTTGTGAGTATTCCAGACTACATGACAAATCTTTGAAAAGTTACCCAAATTTTGAAATTTTACTATGAATATTCCAGGTTACATGAAAAAAAAATCTTCGAGAAATTACTTATAGTTAGAAATATTACTTTTAAAAGTAAAATATCTGCAAGATTTTAGGGGTACAAAATTAGCCCAAAATTGTACAGAAATTTTACCAAAAATTTTTTAGTGTGTAAATTTACAGAATATACTTTTCCGATTATATTAATAAGTATAAACGTACAGCCTACTTTAAAAAACGATGTTACCGTAAGGATACTGTAAAATAATACAGACGTTTCGCTGTAATATCACCATATTTTTTTAGTGTGTATTTTTAGATAGCAAAAAAAAGGGAAAAAAACATAATATCGAATAGAAATTCATATTTAACATTTATCAATCCATTGTCATTTGTCTGATTACTTCATAAGTGAGGGCGTGCGACTATTGCGCTATCTTACGAATGAATTTCGAAACTAAGGGCGCGTAGATTTAAACTCATGTAGTTGATTTTCACTTTATGCCAAGTTACTCCGGTGTTCCGAGTCTCAGTGGAACGGTCTTGCTGCTAGTTACTTTAGATTAAATAAATGGATAGATTCATTTATTAAAACACAATGGATAGATACACATGTAAATTTTACAATAATCGTAGTCTAACTATTGTGGAATGAATATAATAAGAATAAAACTAATCTCGATGGGTAAAGGAAATTCAACACATCAATGAATGCGTTTGCATTCAACTATGTATGCTCTGATACAAAAAATGCTTGGGTTATATTTTAATAATTTATTTTTCCCACAGGTACATATATAGGTTCACTTATTAAATAACATCAACAATATTTAATTTTATTTATATGAAAACAGTGTGCAGTGGAAACAGTTGTATTGAGTTTTCTAGTTTCAATTTGTTTTCGTTTTACTAGCCATGTGGTCGTTATGGGAATTTTGTATTGAGTCATATCTGGATAAAAATGATATAGCCCACTATCTGCGCTGATGTCGCTTTCTTCTTTCAAAGTAATGATTTTCAAGAGCAGTAATACTGTTATTATCATTAAATGATTAGTACAGAAATATTCCTATACTTATTTTTATCTCTACCAAACCCAATATAAACCATTCCAAACAAAAACAAATATTTTTGTTTTCTCCATCGATGACAGACCATTAATATAATAGACTTCGGAAACACTATTAAAAGTGATTTTATAAGACGAGTTCTTTTTTGTTTCATAACACATTTGTATAAATACTAAAAGTGCTAAATGATTGGCTTTATGATAAACAAATACAGTTTTAATGTGTGAAGGGAACAAACAAAGTTTTAGTGTGTGAGGTAGTATTGTTTTTGTTACCCCGAGCATGGTATGTCTTCAAATTAATAGGGATTCACTTGTTTTTAATTCGAATAGTATTAACATTTAACTACTTACGTATTTTGTGTGCTTATACATACTCCTCGGAGAATTTGTTTAAACTATTGTCTATAGACCACAGAGCGTTCATATTTGAGATGAATGTACATACGAGAAACGCGTAAACATGTATCTCTTTACACACATGTAAAAATGAATCAATTGGTTTGTTCAGAAGCTCCGTAGTTTTAACTAAACATTAACTGGTTTATAGTTTATGATTTTTGTCAGATAAACAGAATAATGATGAGATTCTATCCATATCTTTCGCATCTATAAGGATATCTGTAAATCTGTAAGCATTTATTATACATGCTTATAGTCTTACAGATAATTTTACAAATGTTACAGATATGCATAAAATCCCACCATAAATTTCAAATGAATTGAATAAGTTTAATCTTATACAGATACTATATCTACACGTGTAGGTATTTACCCGTAATAATTCAATACGTAAGCTAAAATTATAGGTAATCATTTATTAGTATTAACTAGCAACAAATATAGTACGCAATAGGTAACATCAAGTTTTCTTCATCATTTCGATGTAATTGCAGATATTAATTTATTGGTAACAGTACATCTATAGGATATAGACTATGTACTCTATTCAAATATTGATCAAGTATACTCGATATTGTTGTCTGTAATAAAGGTTTGAAGTCGTTATATAAAACATCCGTATTTTCGTTGATAGCTTTGTTAACGTTTTTCGTAATTTGATCATTATCTCTGAAGAGATTGTGGAAATATATCCAAATCTTTCCTGGAAAAACACTAGTCTCTGACTGGGCGACTTGTATATGTTCTTTCTTATTCTTTTGGACCAACTTTAAGTTCCAGGTTCCATTCACTTGAACGTTTTCTGAAAATAATTGCATGTAAATGAATACTTATTATTACTTTAGTAATTGCTACTCAAGCAAAAAATTGCTTGAAAAAGAAAATTCATTTTTCTTGAAACATTCGACTTGAGTCGTATTTCCTTAAAAATGATACGATCAAAAATAAAAATGTTCATGCAAGTAGTCGATGAAATTAAGGTCAGTCCCAGCCTGTATTTCAGATTAGTAAATCATTCGGATCCGAATAACAACTCCAATTATTAATACCAAACCAGCTCTCATTTTTTTTTTAAATTTAAGCAAGATAAATTCAACATTATTTTATAATGTAAAACTTGTTTAGTAAATACAATATATTACAATATATTTTATATGGAAAAAGTGCAATAGTTTTAAAAATCCATGAAATTGAAACAATATTACATTCTACGTTCTATAATAATTCTATCTAGATATGTAGTCTGCTAAAGTTTCTTTTATACATACAGAATTTTTGGAAAAAAATCATCGATGAGAAGCTAAGCCCTAGAGTACATTTTCGTGACTTTTATTTGTGCGCAATTCAGAGTTACTTTGCATTACATAGGTGTTCAATAGGTCTGCTAATTATTACAGTTGAATTATATGTAGATGTACCATGCTTACTATACATATAGTGCGGCTTTTTTAAAATCTGTCAGGTCAACTTTCTTATTTGAAGCGTTAGACTTAGAGAATTCCTTAACTAAGATAAATAAATTCATTGTAGTGTTGTTAGATATCTCAGTAGTTACTAAAACGGTGTTTTTATAAGTAACCTGAAATATGCAAAACAAAATCATCACAATATAACAAAATTTATGATTTTAAAGATGTATACATTTTGAATATAAGGGAAGGAGTTTTTTTTTAATATAATCTTATTTTAAAATTATACCCAAAATACCTATAATCCTAAATTAAAATTTAAATGACTATTTACTTAGTTTAAAATTATAATTAATTACATGATGCTAATAAATTTTATTTTTAGAAATTTAAAATTGTAAGAGAATACTGTTTAAATTTATGTTGCATTTTGTTTGCTAGTTTAACATTGAATGGAACATTTGTAATTATATCATGGAAAAACGAAAATTTAAAAATAAACGTCGGAAAAATATCAATAAAACACTATTAAAAAAATCCATTTTTGTTTGGTATTAAATGAAAGGATTTCCACCAATAACCACGAGAACCTAGATAATGATTTTAAAGCTTAGGTATAAGTTTAGTTTGGAGAAGATTAAAAGTAAGAAACGCTGTTTTTTATTATATTTTACTACCGGTTGTGGACTATTCCATCTTCAGGTAAATAAAAACATCAGTGGAAATACAAAGCCACGTCATGAATGTTGAAATTTAAATTTTTTATGTTATATAAAGTAACAAGATTATTCAACGAATAACAACATCACATAAACAAAGATTTTTGGCTTTAAACATAATAGTTTACCATTGTTTATGTGATGTTTTTATTCGTTAATTAATTTTGTTACTTCATACAACATAAAAATTCAAAACGTTCATGACATAGCTCAGTATTTCCACTGATGTTTTTATTAACATGAAGATGGCATAGTCTGAAACTGGTAGTAAAATATAACAAAAATTAAGGATTGGATACTGGCGTTTTTTTGCTATTAATTTTTTCCAAATTATCTTTACCAATCCAATTACTTTTACAATAATTTAATTTAGGTATAGCTATTTTATATACGTACCGAATTCTCCCTCCATTTGTCCTTCTCCTTCAAACTCAAAAAGTAGCACTTTTCCTTTTGCTTTGTAACGGCCGACCATCTTCAACTTTGGAAAGAAGATTCCTTCGTTAAACGTAAGCGCTTTAAAATCGGCCTCGGTATGAGTAACTTCATAATTCTCGCCACCGTAGAAAGTGAGATTAAACAAATCTGCTTCGAAGTTAACGTTTGCTGTGTTGCCTTGATCCAAATGTATTTGATTCACATGGAATTCTGTTATCGGTGGAATATCAAATTCGGGAATTCCTTTTGTTAAATGCGGCCTTAAATCTCGAAGGGTTTTCTCCCAACACTCCGATATTTGCGGGCTAAATCTTTTGCACGGCGTTATATAAGACGCTGCAGATAATCAGAAATGACAGAAAGGTGTAGTTATTAAGCATAAGTAAATTAACACAAGCTTCAATAAAAAAAAAATGTATATATAACGACCTTCTAGCAAGGCCGAAAAAAATTAGGAGGTATTCGTTTATAATTAAAATATAATTATAATTAGGTTTTGAAAAGTATAATTAGTGGTTGTCATAGAATGCCATTAGATATCCGAATAAAATAACTTAGATTGAATAAAAGAATAGGAATTATTGTATCATTATGACATACTGGGTTTTATTAATATTATTTAGGTACTTACGTAATTTTCTTTCGCCTGAAACAGTGATCGCAATCAATAAATATAGGAGAATACGCAGATAAGTCATTTCGAAAGAATTTATGCCTATAATATTGTAATTCAACAATCGTCGTGAATTTATACTGGATATCGATCGCTGTCCTTCTGTGTTTGATTACCGAAAACAATTTGTATCGAGTCTCTCAGATTCAGCTGAACAGAAGCAGTGGTACCTAAATATGGTAACGGATCGTAAGTAGTAAACGTTGCGGTATAATGTTCACACTAACTTACATTCAAACTAAATTGAAACTTGTTAGGAAGAGATATCCAATATATGTACCTAGTTGCTGCAACCGGATTTTAAAATATTACAATAACAGAGAAAAAAATAGTGCCACAGTAATATATATGTAGTATATAAATTATGGATTTTACATTCAACAGACTTATTTTGTTACCGTACCCCGTATGATATGGCCAGTGAATGTCCCATATTTACGATTAAATTAAAATTGTAATAATTGAAGAAAACAAAGATAATAACAAAAAAAAATATTATAATCACATTCTATTCTAACGAAGTCATTGTAAAACTTGGTAAGTAATGATAATTAATGAGAAACACTTACATAAGTACATAATTAGTATTAAAATATTGTAACTTGAAACTTGAAAAAGATGGAAATGCATTAAATCTATCGCAACGTCAAATTGCAAAATTTAATAAACAACGTACCAAGATTAATAAATAGCAGGCGCTGCTTGTAAATGTTGCTTAAATTGCTAATATATTTTTATTAGTCATTTTTTACTTCATTCATCAATTCAATTTTGAAAATTGAACGTATGGTTAGTATTCCTTGCATGTTTTGTTAAGACAATAGCGTTTTTGTTATTTGTGTGTATGTATTCTTTTTTTTTCAACAAATTGTGTTGATTGGCTAATAGGGACATAGAGATTTGCAAATTACTTCTGTAAATAGTTGTTATTTGTTTAATAGGGCCTATGTGTTCTTTGGATTTTTAGAAAAATGAATTAAATGAATCAGCTTATGACATTATTCTAGAACAAGAATCTCCATTTTACTTTAAAATGCTGGGTTTATAGGAAAAGCCTATTCCTAAAGTTGTAAAGCGGAGAAAAAGAAGTGACAAGGACGTACCAAAGGCGGGTACGCCAAGTCGATCCAAAATCACAAAAAATTCTTGTGAACGTAAGTTCCGTTGAAGATGTAGATCTACTCTAAAAATCCGATTGGCTAATCTGTCAGGTATATCAAGCACCAATGTGTAAAAGCAGCTGAAGCAGGCTCAAGATTACATTGAGGCTAAAAAGCGGTAATGACAGATAACTTGGTTCAGTATACGCAAAGATACCGAAAAAAGGTTAGAAGGCAACTGACTCCCGAGAGGGCTAGAAGATCACATGGGTAGGAAAACAACAGGTGGCGTCCGATACCAAATGACCACGGCCGGAAGTTAGTATTCTCGCCCACATTACCGAAGAGTAAAAAGCCAAAAAAAAAACGGAGAAAAATGTTATAAACTTCAAAGAGGCTAACATTCTGGATACGTCGTAATTATTTTTAACAATATGTGTTTGATAACTAATTGTTACTGTAACTATTAAAACGAGACACTGTGATGATACACTTTAGCAAGCTGAGCACGCTCTTATATAGAGGCAGTGGTAACTATACAAATGAAATTTCATTCTTAAAGTTTTATTTATAGTCCCTTGCGTACATTGGCAATCATAAACACATTGGTTTTCCAGGACGTATCAAAAATTTATATTTACGGTGGCTCATCTGCTGGTTCCTTTTTAAAAAGGAAGAAGTGGTAGAAACTCAGTATCATCTTTCCGCAATACGAAATGGATCGCTTTTCACTTGAACAATGTTTCGAAATCTTGAAAACTTGCTTCCAAAGTAGATGCTGTATTGCCGAAAGAGTGCGAATTTTAAATAGAAATGTCGGTCGACGTAATGCTCCAACCACGTCTTGTGTATGTATTTTTTTTTAAGAAAGTTCGAGAAATTCGCATATTAATTGACAACACAAGGTATTTTCATGTTCGTCCAGTCCGCTCAATCGGGAATATTGTTGCTGTTGTTAATAGTGTGGGCATGAACCAGAGAACATCTACTCGCCGCAGATCTCAGCAACTCAACATTAGCCCGAGGAGAATTTTATGTAAAGACCTGAGCTTATTCGCTCATAAGGTTCAGTTAACTTAGAAATTAAACGCAAGTAAACATCTCCTTCTCTCTATGGGCTTTGGAGCAGCTAGAGAATGACGGAAATCACCTTTTCGGATGAGGCGTATTTTTATTTAAGCGCCTACGTTAATAAGCATAATTGCCGTATGGGGCTCGGAAAACCCGATGCGTAGTCGTAGAGCACCAAATACATTCCGAGCGTGTAACTATTTGGTGTGGTTTTTGGTGCAGTGGCATTATTGGCCCATTTTTCTTCGAAGATGAAGACATTAACAACGTTACGTCAACGGAGAGCGCTACAGAAACATGCTAACCATTTTTTTGCAGCATCATGAAGAATGTGAGTGAGCTGTGGTTTCAGCAAAATGGCGGTACGTGCCACCCGAGTCATCCAACAATCGATCCTCTGTGCACTAAGTTTCATTTCGTGTAATCAGCCATTTTGGTGATGTCAGTTGGTCTTCACGAAGCTGCGATTTGACACCGTTAGACTATTTTTGTAAGGTGCTGTTAGAGATCGATGTTATACCGACCATTCAGAACAGGAGATACTTAAACATATTATTTTTCGTGCTATTGCTGAAAAAGGGGTTGCAACCATCAGAAATGTGCTGCAAAATTGGGTTGACAGGATGGGCTACTGTAGGACCAGCCGAGGCAGCTATTTGAATGAAGTTAATTAGACCACAATTAATCAGAAGGTTTACTCTTTCTAATAAAGCACTTTTTTTTGAAAATATTGAACGATAACTTTTTATAGCATTTTTGAAAAGCAACTAGACGATAATCCACCCTTTATAATACAATTTTTGATTTAAATACAATACGACATTAAATTTATTTACAAAAAATATGAAGAGAAATAGTCTTCTATAGGAATACATAAAAATGACGATAACTTCCCAAAATGGAAAAATCGAGAAATTCATGATTTTTTTGTTTCATGTAGCTTAGAGATTAAGAGAAGAAAAATTAAATTTATAATATATGTATAAGGGCAGGGGTGAATAAAATATGTCTTTAACCCCCTAACAAGTCTGTGGGTGCGTCGCTCTTCTCTTTTCAACTTCAAATAAACGGCTCCAAGGAACGATTTGCTCTTTAACCGATCTCAATATCTCTTCCCGTTTTTGAAATATTGCGATTTTGGAACCAACTTTCAGCTTCCATTACATCACCTAAAACAGAAAACGAGGCGCTAGAAAACATATTTTTGGGTGTTATTATCAAAATTGGAGAGATACACCTGAGGGCATTTCCTTGTTAGTTTTGCAATGCCTACATACTCATAGATCTGAAACTCAAAGCAACCAATCTAATAAGTCTCACTCTAGAAACTTTCCTTTTGTGATTACGCCTAAATAGCCAAATATTTTTATTAGCCCCCTCAGCAGCTTCTTCATCCAGTTCTTCGACGGGCAACAACGCATATTCTATCACTGCAGCACCATGAAGAAGAATTATGTGGACTGAGGTTGAAAGATTGTACTAAGAATCTAGAACAAACTGTCAGGCTGTAATTTAAAGTTTACGAACTCTACACAATGTTACAGGCCAGCGACAAACATTGCAGAATGGTACCGCACCTGTCTAATAAATGCTATTTAAGGCTAGTAATTTTAACAGACACAGCAGTATTGCCAAAGAATTTAGATGCCGTGTTACCATCATTCGAGTTGTCACTTATCTCGCACCTTGATTTGTAGACTATCAACCCGAGTTTTTCACGGAATTGAGATTGAATTTCTCTTTTTTTTCAGAAAATATTTGTTTCTTTATATTATTTCGTACTTACAACTTTTTTTTGTCAGAATCTTATAAGAAAGGTGCAAAAAATATTCAAAAAAGCGGATTCATAAATGCAGGATTGATAACCCTAACTAGAATTTAAATTATTCGGCATTTCTTAAAAGACACGCTTCAATATCGTTCTTTCCTTTTAGTCTAGCATCACTCACATAGCAAGAGAGGTAGGTGTATCGCTCAAAGAGTTTCTTTCCATAAACTGCAGAGAGCTATATTTCAAATCCAATGTCTTTTTTTATGCAATTATTACTAAGCTTTGATTTTTTTCTTTGAAGTATTGATGTTTTAGAATGGCTACCTATTTTGCTTCCCTCATATACTTCTTCAACTGTAGTATTTGTTGATATAAGTCGAGGGTGTAAGATAATGTAAGAAATAAGCTACCATCTCCTACATCTAAACCGCCGGTATACGCTGGCTTATATTCGTTGTGTTCAGTGCTCCCATCTAAACCCCATCTTCAGAGAACAAAACCTCCAAGTGAACCTTGAGAAACTTTATTTAGTTGGACTCAACGACCCGTACTGCTGTAGGGCCGAGAAGACTTTATAGTTCAACTTTGGCAGAGCGCTCGCTGATTTTGGTTAGTTCAGAGTAGCAAACTTGTTTGAACATGAAGACGGTCTAGTAGGATGGTGGCAGAATCTAACCTAGATTCAAATTTAAAAACTCCTTGATTAGCATATAGGGTCATTCCATATCAACCGGAACACCTAAAAAATTTGATGTCTTGAATTCTTTTTATATTTTAAATTTGAAGTCTTTGCCTAAAATTAGAAGACCCGTATTTTTTCCTAAAGCTCTACAGTATCTGTTTACAAAGATATTTGCGAACAAAGTTTGCAAAATCGATAAAATAATCGCAGAAGTAATATTGTTTGGTTATGCATAAATTAAAACATTAAAGCAAAATGTATATAAATAATGATGTATTCTAAAGTTCAAACTACACAGTTTCATTTAATAATACGGGTATCTATAAAAAAAATAAATTCATACAGCACTATACGTTACATTACGATATATCACAATGTAACGCAGAGTAGTGCGGGTTCTCCATTTTCAAATACTTCTATTCTTGTAAAACATAGCTTAAATAATATTATGATATTTTTTCAAAAAATTAATTTCGTGGTAAACAAAGAAAAAAGACGTTATTTTATTAAACAGGAGAAAAAGGGGGTCATAATGAAGTACAATCTAATTTAGGCATTATTAAATGAAACTGTGTAGTTTGAACTTTAGAATACACTATGATTTAATATGCATTTTTGCTTTAATGTTTTAATTATGCATAACAAACAATATTACTTCTGCGATTATTTTATCTATTTTACAAACTTTGTTCGCAAATATCTTTGTAAATAGATACTGTAGAGCTTTAGGAAAAAATACGGGTCTTCTAATTTTAGGCAAAGACTTCAAATTTAAAATATAAAAAGAATTCAAGACATCAATTTTTTTTAGGTGTTCCGGTTGATATGGAATGACCCTAATACTGGAAGTTCATGAACTTTCCTTTGGATATAAATAAAAGCGTCTTATAAGATGACGATCTGAGAGACGCTCCGATGAGGCATTCGAGTTCCAAGCTCCAGACATCTATAATATTAACTCGAGACCAGTCGGTTCAATTTTTGACAGATCTGCTAACTTTCTACGTTTGCATTATTAGCTGATTGTACCTTGTTTTGATGTGCCAGTTACCGCAGTACCGCGTTTATAAGTTGCAGTCTAAGTAAGTTTTTCTCCATGCTCACTTCTTCCTCCAAGTTCAACTACTACATCGTCATATTTTACAACGTAATATGTTTTTTTTTTCCACAATGTCTGTGTTGCGTATTTGATTAAATCTACAACACAACAGTTCAACATCAAAATTCTCCACAATTTTAGTACATTACTGAGGACCTCAGAGGAGTTATCCCTGTTGCTAGCATTACTTCCTTCAAGCAAGTATATAAGATACAGGTGTCCCACTGAACTGGCTCATTAGATATTTTTCGACTTCTAGTAGAAATTTTATTTTGAAACTTACACAGTAGTCATGGTTCACTGTGAACTATTTAAGAAAAGTATTTTGAAGTTTGTTGCACTTTCGGTATACAAGGTGTTTATATCAACTTTCATATTTCAAATAGGATGGTGGAATTTATATCCATGACCACTAGCAATTATCATCAGAGGAGTTTTATACGACTATAAAAGGAAGCTTCATAATCTACACTAAAACAACGATGGCAAAGCGACAATATTCCGAACAATAAACCGAAATATCCACAAACAAATATTTTCTTTAACTAACTACTATTCACATAATAATAAAGAGATTACAATAATATGTAGTTGAAATACATACTTGCTACTTTAACATTCATAATGAAACTTTAGCATAACTATTGGTATCAGTTTTGACATTGATTTATGACTATACTTCTAAGCCTATTGACTTGCAAGAAATATACTTACTTTCAAAGTAAAATTCGTATAAAAGAAACAAGAATTTTCTAAATTCATTCATGCCACATTGCTCTATGCCAGTTGGTTCATGACTAAAAAGTCAAAAAAATTACTCAAGAAGTACTTCGATATTCAGGATTTTTTTTCCTCATGCGAAACTAGTGTGCATTGTATTCATTACACCGGCACATAAGTTTCAAGCCAGGTCCACGAATTTTAGCGATATACGCGGTAAATTGCTCAGAAATGATCAGGTGCCCTAAGAGCGTTAAAACAGGGTGGTTGAATAGAAACATAGAGAACGTGAGGAACCTAGTGTTGTTAGTAAGCCAAGTTTAATAAGGCCAAATTTGAGCACAGTAGGTGCCTTATATATTTAAATGTATATTGACGCAGTAAAATAAAGTAATCCGTAAAACTAAAAGAGGCTCTAGCATTGAGGAAGTTCTGCGACGAGTTGTTAGGAACTCCCATATGGTTACTAATCCACAGTTCTACACAAGAATGATTATAATGCGATCGAATCAGCAGAAGTAATCAGACCTATACGAACACTCATACAGAGAATATTCAGGAAGGATAAATAGGCCAACAAGAGAAGATTGAGATCACAAGGCCTGTAAGAATCAACTGGGCACTGAGCAGATTTTCGCCTTTCGAATCTGCAGACTCAGAATATTTCTACCCTACTTTAAAAAGGGATAATAGGTATTGATAAAACTACTAAATGTGAGGCTGGTCAGAACGTGTGATTTATGAAAATGATATTGAGGGGTTTTTCAAGAAAAAATTGCTTAACAATAATCTTAAGAGTATCGTAATTAAAAAATTAATATCACAAAAACACTAGTGTTAAATTTGATAAAAAAGATGAATTCACTAATCTCAACATAGCGATGCTAAATTACCACTTGCGAGCCGAATTATCTTTACGATACTCATAATAAATTCAGTATTTAAATACTGGTACATACGCACCAAGCGGTTACCCGTAATGCGGCCAACCGTCCGGTTAATCGTAGTATACGGTTGAATCCGCGTACAACCGCATTACGGCTAGCCGCGTTCGCAATCGCGATATCCGATTGGGAACCTTTTCAAAATGCGGTCAGAAAGAACCATTTCAAACATGGAGTTGGAAGAAGCTGCAGCCGTCTATTACATTTACAATCGTTATATAAAGAACAAAAAGAAAAAAAGAAAGTATTGGGTACATCCTCTGTTGCAAACACGCGAAGAAACCAAGCTTTTTACACTATTTTTTGAAGAATTTAAAAAATATGAAGATAATTTTTTTGGGTGAATGAGACTAAAAACATTTGAAAATTGCTTCCTTCTGGGGATTATTTTTAATATGGAAATTCCAAACAAAATTGAAAGTTTATCATACGGCTACCCGTAAACTGATCACATAATGCGAATAGCAACTGTGGCGGTTGGCCGACAGAAGGGCCGCAGCGTATTTTATTTCAGAGATTCTTGGACACATTTTCAAATACACTGAAAAGCCGATATGTTCAAACCAACAAAATATATTTTGTTAAGCATATTTTCTTTGAAACAAACATGCCCTTTGTTGATTCAAATAAATGCAAAAAATATACACTATTGACTGAAGACATATTTGGTTAGACAGTTTAATATATTCAAACAAATTATTTATTCAGTATGGTCTTAACACAATAATGTAGTTCAACTTTGTAAAAATGTTGGATTGGTTCAATTACTTTCATGTTATTGAGACAACATCGGTACTTTGTTAACTCAAACAAATTAGTTACTTCGGAGGAATAACTATATATTTGGGCGAAATATGCAGTTGGTTGAGGGTCAAAATTTATGTCTAGCCAATGAAATGGCGATCAGCCAACACATGATTCTAACATGCAGGAACTGGCATTATTTTATTTTATTTACCGTAAATTAGTCTTATTGAGTGTATGCGTTTAGTTATTTTTATTATTATTAATTATTAGGAAATAAGGATTACGCTAACCACAATTGTAGTAAATTCAATGTAATTATTATGTTCAAATTACTTTTTTTTTCGGAAAAGCTCACACTTTTGTAGTCATTGTTGTAAAGATGGCGTCTCTCCTACATCACTCAAACACGGTTATAAAAAGTTGATTTGATGCATTTACCGGAAAAAAAAAACATATTATACCGGCGAAGGAGAATTTGTAAACGTCACACACAGAAAAAAAATAATAAATTAATGAGATCAAAATATCTCAAATTAAAGGATCCTTTATTCTTTGATCGAACAGTCCAGCCATATTGTACGCAAAATTCTACTGAAAATTCACTATTGCATTTGCGACATTGCGACAAGCAAAAACTTTTTATTTGGCAAAATATTTTATTTGTTTAATTCTGTTAAAGATATTGTTAAAACAAACAAATTTTATTAACAAACAATATATTTGTTTGACCATATTTAAACAAGGATTTTAGTCAATACAATTAAAATTTGGTTGAGTCAACCAAATGGGTTTTTCAGTGTATGATGACCAAATCGTGGTTATTTTAATAACTATTGACACTAATTGTTTTAAAACAAGCCACAGAACTTTCCTAAGCTTTCAATACTTTAATACAATAATTTTCCAGGCTTAAGTTAAGTCAAATATCTTTAACGTGTATCCCATCCAGGCCAACCGAATTTTTATTCGGCAATTTAGTGATCACATCATGCACTTCCTCCCCAGAAACTGGATTACAATAAAAGGTTTGATTTGAATACTGTGAATTAATGTTTGTGCTGTTACATATATACTATAAATTGATGTTTAAAGTATTATTAGCAGGACTCCGAACAACATTTGAGAAATATTTAGCAAAAATATTAACAACTACATTTAGTTCTGTTCTTAGCCGACCATTATGCATGATTTCAGATTGTACAGTAGGTTTGGATCTGCCATTTACTTTCTTAACTAAGTTCCACAATTCTTTAGCTTTGTTATGAGAGGAGTTAATTTTATTATTGTAATAATCTAATTTTTCAAGTACGAATGTTTTTCATAATTAACCGCTTCTGTGCTTTATAAAAAGTATTTAAGTTATCGCTGACAATCCTGTGACGAAACCAGTTCAAATTTTTAACTTTTGCAGTTGTCAAGTACAAATCCGGAGAAAAGTTAAATTTTTATTAAATTCCCGTGAAATAGTTCTCGTGGTTTTTGGAAAAGATAAATTATAACACCATAAAAGAGTGATCAAAGTACTGTTCGAATATGTCCTCAGCCCGATTGACATTTCGATTAAAAGTTAGATCTAATTTAGAGTAGTGAAATTTAAATTCATTTATTGTAGAACAGTTAATTCTTCTGTATGAAATTATCGCTACTTTAGAAACTTGTGAGTATTGCAGACTACATGAAAAAATCTTTGAGAAGTTACTCATATTTCGAAATTTTACTATGAATATTCCAGGTTACATGAAAAAAATCTTCGAAAAAATTACTTATAGTTAGAAATATTACTTCTAAAAGTAAAACACCTGCACGATTTTAGGGCTACAAAATTAGCCCAAAATCATACAGGAACTTTACCAAAAAATTTTTTAGTGTGTAAATTTACAGAATAATCTTTTCTGATTATATTAATGAGTATAAATGTACAGCCTACTTTAAAAACGATGTTACCGTAAGGATACTATAAAATAATACAGATGTTTTGCTGTAATATCACAATATTCTTTTACTGTGTACTTTTGATAGTAAAAAAAAAGAACATAATATCGGATAGAAATTCATATTTAACATTCATCAATCCATTGTCATTCGTCTGATTACTTCATAAGTGAGGGCGTGCGACTATACCTTACGAATGAACTTCGAAACTAAGGGCGCGCAGATTTAAAGTCATGTAGTTAACTTTCACTTTATGCCAACTTACCGCGGGCTTTCGAGTCTCAGTTAAACAGTCTTACTGCTAGTTACTTTAGATTAGATAAATGGATAGGTTCATTTATTAAAACACAATGGATACATGCACATGTAAATTTTACAATAAACTTAGTGTAACTACTGTGGAATGAATATAATAAGAATAAAACTAATCTCGATGGGTAAAGGAAATTCAACACATCAATGAATGCGTTTGCATTCAACCATGTATTCTCTGATACAAAAAATGCTTGGGTTATATTTTATTTATCCTACAGGTACATAGGTTCACTTACTAAATAACATCAACAATATTTAGTGTATTTTGTATTAATTTTATTTATATGAAAACGGTGTGCAGTGGAAACAGTTGTATCGAGTTTTCTAGTTTCAATTTGTTTTCGTTTTACTAGCCATGTGGTCGTATACGAGAATTTTGTATTAAATCACATCTGGATAAAAATGATATAGCCCACTATCTGCGCTGATGGCGCTTTCTTCTTTCAAAGTAATGATTTTCAAGAGCAGTAATACTGTTATTATAATTAAATGATTAGTACAGAAATATTCCTATACTATTTTTTATCTCTACTAAACCCAATATAAACCAATTCAAACAAAAACAAATATTTTTGTTTTCAAAGTTTTAAAAAAAACACGAACAAAACATAAACCCGATTGTCCATCTGATGGCAAACCATTAATATAATAGACTTGGGAAACACTATTAAAAGTGATTTTATAAGACGAGTTCTGTTTTGTTTCATAACATCTTTGTATAAATGCTAAAAGTGCTAAATGATTGGCTTTATGATAAACAAATAAAGTTTTAATGTGTGAAGGTTATAGTAAGGTAGTATTGTTTTTGTTACCCGGAGCATGGTATATCTTCAAATTAATAGTGATTCACTTCTTTTTAATTCGTATAGCTACTTACGTATTTTGTGTGCTTATACATACTCCTCGGAAAATTTGTTTAGATTATTGTCTATAGATCACAGAGCGTTCATATTTGAGATGAATGTACATACGAGAAACGCGTAAACATGTATCTCTTTACACACATGTAAAAATGAATCAATTGGTTTGTTCAGAGGCTCCGTAGTTTTAACTAAAAATTGAATGGTTTATAGTTTATGATTTTTGTCAGATAAACAGAATAATGATGAGATTCTATCCATATCTTTCGCATCTATAAGGATATCCGTAAATCTGTAAGCATTTATTATACATGCTTATAGTCTTACAGATAATCTTACAAACGTTACAGATATGCATAAAATCCCACCATAAATTTCATTACTAAATGAATTGAATAAGTTTAATCTTATACAGATACTATATCTATACATGTAGGTATTTACCCGTAATAATTCAATACGTAAGCTAAAAGTTATAGGTAATCATTTATTAGTATTACCTAGCAACAAATATAGTACGCAATAGGTAACATCAAGTTTTCTTCATCATTTCGATGTAATTGGAGATATTAATTTACTGGTAACAGTACATCTATAGGATATAGACTATATACTCTATTCAAATATTGATCAAGTATACTCGACATTGTTGTCTGTAATAAAGGTTTGAGGTCGTTATATAAAACATCCGTATTTTCGTTGATAGCGTTGTTAACGTTTTTCGTAATTTGATCATTATCTCTGAAGAGATTGTGGAAATATACCCAAATCTTTCCTGGAAAAACATTAGTCTCTGACTGGGCGACTTGTATATGTTCTTTCTTCTTCTTTTGGATCAACTTGAAGTTCCAGGTTCCATTCACTTGAACGTTTTCTGAAAATAATTACGTGAAAGTGAATACTTATTATTACTTTAGTAATTGCTACTCATGCAAAAAATTGCTTGAAATAGAAAATTCATTTTTCTTGAGTTGAGTCGTATTTACTTAAAAATGATACGATCAAAAATAAAAATGTTCATGCAAGTAGTCGATGAAATTGAGGTCAGGATCCCAGCCCATATTTCAGATTAGTAAATCATTCGGATCCGAATAACAACTCCAATTATTAATACCAAACCAGCTCTCATATTTTTTTTTAAATTTGAACAAAATAAATTCAACATTATTTTATAATGTAAAACTTGTTTAGTAAATACAATATATTACAATATATTTTATATGGAAAAAGTGCAATAGTTTTAAAAATCCATGAAATTGAAGCAATATTACATTCTACGTATGTTCTATAATAATTCTATCTAGATATGTAGTCTGCTAAAGTTTCTTTTATACATACAGAATTTTTGGAAAAAAAAATCATCGATGAGAAGCTAAGCCCTAGAGTACATTTTCGTGATTTTTATTTGTGCGCAATTCAGAGTTACTTTGCATTACATAGGTGTTCAATAGGTCTACTAATTATTACAGTTGAATTATATGTAGATGTACCATGCTTACTGTACATATTGTGCGGGTTTTTTAAAATCTGTCAGGTCAACTTTCTTATTTGAAGCGTTAGACTTAGAGAATTCCTTAACTAAGATAAATAAATTCATTGTAGTGTTGTTAGATATCTCAGTAGTTACTAAAACGGTGTTTTTATAAGTAAACTGAAATATGCAAAACAAAATCATCACAATGTAACAAAATTTATGATTTTAAAGATGTATAAATTTTGAATATAAGGGAAAATGGAGTTTTTTTTTAATATAATCTTATTTTAAATTATACCCAAAATACCTATAATCCTAAATTAAAATTTAAATGATTATTTACTTAGTTTAAAATTATAATTAATTACATGATGCTAATAAATTTTATTTTTAGAGATTTAAAATTGTAAAAAAATATTGTTTAAATTTATGTTGCATTTTGTTTGCTAGTTTAACATTGAATGGAAAATTTGTAATTATATCATGGAAAAAACAAAAATTCAAAAATAAACGTCGGAAAATATCAATAAAACACTATTAAAAAAATCCATTTTTGTTTGGCATTAAATGAAAGGATTTCCACCAATAACCACGAGAACCTAAATAATATAACCTAAGCTTCTGTCTGAGTTTAAAGCTTAGGTATAAGTTTGGAAAAGATTAATAGTAAGAAACGCTGTTTTTTTATTATATTTTAGTACCGGCTTTGGACTATGCCATCTTCAGGTAAATAAAAACATCAGTGGAAATACAAAGCCACGTCATGAATGTTGAATTTTTTTTTTTTTATGTTATATAAAGTAACAAGATTATTCAACGAATAACAACATCACATAGCAAAGATTTTTGGCTTTAAACATGATAGTTTACCATTGTTTATGTGATGTTTTTATTCGTTAATTAATTTTGTTACTCCATACAACATAAAAATTCAAAACGTTCATGACGTAGCTCAGTATTTCCACTGATGTTTTTATTAACATGAAGATGGCACAGTCTGAAGTAAAATATAACAAAAATTAAGGATTGGATACTGACGTTTTTTTGCTATTAATTTTTTCCAAATTATCTTTACCAATCCAATTACCTTACAATAATTTAATTTAGGTATAACTATTTTATATACGTACCGAATTCTCCCTCCATTTGTCCTTCTCCTTCAAACTCAAAAAGTAGCACTTTTCCTTTTGCTTTGTAACGGCCGACCATCTTCAAGTTTGGAAAGAAGATTCCTTCGTTTAACGTAAGTGCTTTAAAATCGGCCTCGGTATGAGTAACTTCATAATTCTCGCCACCGTAGAAAGTGAGATTAAACAAATCTGCTTCGAAGTTAACGTTTGCTGTGTTGCCTTGATCCAAATGTATTTGATTCACATGGAATTCTGTTATCGGTGGAATATCAAATTCGGGAATTCCTTTTGTTAAATGCGGCCTTAAATCTCGAAGGGTTTTCTCCCAACACTCGGATATTTGCGGGCTAAATCTTTTGCACGGCGTTATATAAGACGCTGCAGATAATCATAAATGACAGAAAGGTGTAGTTATTAAGCATAAGTAAATTAACACAAGCTTCAATAAAAAAAAAAAATGTATATATATCGACCTTCTAACAAGGCCGAAAAAAATTAGTAGGTATTCGTTTATAATTAAAATATAATTATAATTAGGTTTTGAAAAGTATAATTAGTGGTTGTCATAGAATGCTATTAGATATGCGAATAAAATAACTTATATTGAATAAAAGAATAGGAATTATTGTATCATTATGACATACTGGGTTTTATTAATATTATTTAGGTACTTACGTAATTTTCTTTCGCCTGAAACAGTGATCGCAATCAATAAATATAGGAGAATACGCAGATAAGCCATTTCGAAAGAATTTATGCCTATAATATTGCAATACAACAATCGTCGTGAATTCACACTGGATATTGATCGCTGTCCTTCTGTGTTTGATTACCGAAAACAATTTGTATCGAGTCTCTCAGATTCAGCTGAACAGAAGTAGTGGTACCTAAATATGATAACGGACCGTAAGTAGTAAGCGTTGCGGTATAATGTTCACACTAACTTACATTCAAACTAAATTGAAACTTGTAAGGAAGAGATATCTAATATATATATACCTAGTTGCTGCAACCGGATTTTAAAATATTACAATAACAGAGGAAAAAAATAGAGCCGCAGTAACAATCATATTTGTAATAACATTTTCTGTTTACCAATGTTGCTTCATGAATTATTAATCTCTAGAATTAAATACGGCTATCTTCGAAAGTACATGTAAAAGCCGGTTAACTGAAGGCGGTGATTCTTACAGAAAGGAAAAGTTTACAGCTTTACGCCCTGTTTTTTCAACAACAATTAACGCTATGAAACTTCTTTGCAACTTATAAAGCGACACTAACTAGCGCATTAATATGACTTTATTCAAGTCCTAACAACGATCACGAAATTAGATCGGCAAACATTTTTTTTTCTCCCTCTAATTTGCTAAAGTAGCTAAAAACGATCAAACTAAATAGTAACAAAGATAGTAATAAATTACTTAAAAATCGTATTTATAATGTTGGGAATTATCTCGGCCTGGTTCCGTCCACTCCGGCTCACTGGTTAGTTCGGGCCAACCCGGCCCATTGCATTGCCCGTCAGCTCGTGGCCCGGCAGATTCATCGGCTCGCCTGTCCCCTTCATAAATTTGCCCTAAAACCATTTTAATTTAAAGAATTCAAGATTTTTTATGTGCAACTGCAATAAAACGATTTGTACCAGCTAGTTAGTACTTGTGAATATGTTCACTTAATAGCAAAGTAGAATATACAATTTATACAATATGTGTAATTCCAAGTATGCATTTAAATCACATTTTTAATATAAAAAATATAATTTTTGCTATGAATTTATATTTATTATATTTTCCAAAAGCTACTTTTTTTACAAATAACTTTCAATAAGATATTTGATCATTAAAGTTTTAAACATTACGTAGTATATAAATTATGGATCCTACATTCAACAGACTTATTTTGTTACCGTACCCCGTATGATATGGCCAGTGAATGTCCCATATTTACGATTAAATTAAAATTGTAATAATTGAAGAAAACAAAGATAATGACAAAAAAAATATTATAATCACACTCTATTCTAACGAAGTTATTGTAAAACTTGGTAAGTCATGATAATTAATGAAAAACACTTACATAAGTATCTAATTAATATTAAAATATTGTAACTGTTGAAAAAGATGGAAATACTTTAAATCTATCGCAACGTCAAATTGCAAAATGTATCAAACAACGTACCAAAATTAATAAATTTCTAGTTAGGGGCACTATGTCAATTATTTTATTCATAATCAGTATGTGCGCTCTTGACTGGATATCCTTTTCCTTAAATTAGCAGTGCTGCTTGTAAATGTTGCTTAAATTGCTAATATATTTTTATCAGTCATTTTTACTTCATTCATCAATTCAATTTTCAAAATTGAACGTATAGTTATTATTCATTGCATGTTTTGTTAAGGCAATAGCGTTTTTGTTATTGTGTTTATGTATTCTTTTTTTTTTCAACAAATTGTGTTGATTAATTTCTGAATAGAGACATCTTTATAGATTTGCAAATTACTTCTGTAAATAGTTGTTATTTCTTTAATAGGACTTATGTGCTCTTTGGATTTTTCGAAAAATGAATTAAGTAAATCAGCTTATGGCATTATTCTAGAACAAGAAGTCCATTTTACTTTGGTATGCTGGGTTTATAGGGAATGCCTATTCTTAAAGTTGTAAGGCGGAGAAGAAGCAGTGACGAGGCTGTACCAAAGCGGGTACGCCAAGTCAATCTAAAATCACAAAAAATCCTTGTGAACGTAAGTTCCGTTGAAGATGTAGATCTAATCCTAAAAATCCGATTGGCTAAACTATCAGGTATATCAAGACCAATGTGCAAAAGCAGCTGAAGCAGGCTCAAGATTACATTGAAGCTAAAAAGCGGCAATGAAAGATAACTTGATTCAGTGTACGCAAAGATACCGAAAAAAGGTTAGAAGGCAACTGACTCCCGAGAGGGCTAGAAGATACACGGGTAGGAAAACAACAGGTGGCGTCCGATCCCAAATGACCACGGCAGAAGGTAGTATTCCGCCCACATTACCGAAGAGTAAAGAGCCAAAAAAAAGGGGAGGAAAATGCTATAAATTTCAAATAGGCTAAAATTCTGGATACGTCGTAATTATCTTTAACAATATGTGTTTGATAACTAAGTGTAACTGTACGATTAAATCGAGATACTGTGATAATACACTTTAGACAAGCTGGTCACGCTCTTATATAGAGGCAGTGATAACTATACAAATGAAATTTCATTCTTAAAGTTTTATTTATAGTCACTTGCGTACATTGGCAATCATAAACACATTGGTTTTCCAGAACGTCAAAAATGTATATTTACGAAATGACCAACTACGCATAATTTTTAATAGAGGGTGGCTCATCTGCTGGTTCCTTTTTAAAAAGGAAAAAGTGGTAGAAACTCAGTATCATCTTTCCGCAACACGAAATGGATCGCTTTTCACTTGAACAATGTTTCGAAATTTTGAAAACTTGCTTCCAAAGTGGATGCTGTATTGCCGAAAGAGTGCGAATTTTAAATAGCAATTTCGGTCAACGTAATGCACCAACCGCGTCTTGTGTATGTAAATTTTTTTAAGAAAGTTCGAGAAATTCGCATATTAATTGACAACACAAGGTATCTTCGTGTTCGTCCAGTCCGCTCAATCGCGAATATTGTTGATGTTGTTAATAGTGTGGACATGAACCAGAGAACATCTACTCGCCGCAGATCTCAGCAATTCAACATTAGCCCGACGAGAATTTTATGTAAAGACCTGGGTTTATCGCTCATAAGGTTCAATTAACTCAGAAATTGAAGGCAAATGAACTGAAATGAAACTTGTTTGAACTTGAAGACCGTTTGGTAGGATGATTGTAGAATATAACCCAAACTCGCATTTAAAAACTCCATCATTAACGTATGCTGGAAGTTTATGAACTTTCCTTTGGATATAAATAAAAGCGTTTCATCAGATCGTTAGGCATTCGAGTGCGAAGCTCCAGACATCTATAATATTAACTCGAGACCAGTCGGTTCAATTTTTGACAGATCTGCTAACTTTCTACGTTTGCATTATTAGCTGATTGTACCTTGTTTTGATGTGCCAGTTACCGCAGTACCGCGTTTATAAGTTGCAGCATTGTTTATATACATACTAGTTAGTCAACCTTATGGACAAAATAGTTAACGGATTTTTGAACAGTTTGGACAAAAGCGGGAGATGGCAGCACGGCGTTGGTGCCCATCTCGATTTAAATATAAGCTTTATAGTTAGACTACTACATACAAGATGGCCCTCTCACGTGTCGGCAAAATATTAATTGCAATAGCATTGCAAGGCCGAAGAAAAGAGAGGTGGATAGGCGATGACGCTGTGATGACGTGCCAAGCGATAATTCTCGTGTTTACATGAAATGTTTGTTTTATTAGAAGAATAAAAATTTGTTTTTTTTTAGTTTCTAATTTAATGCTCTATATATGTGTGTAGTTCTAATTTGTGTTATATTATATAATATTTTTATTTGATTTACTTATGTTACTATTGCATAATAGTAGAAATTCGTTTATCATTATAAAAATAAATATGTAGTTGGAGTACAAATCGCCCATTTATATTTACATATATGCACCACGTTACTTATTAGATTTGTTTGTTTGTCTGATTTAAGCAGATCCATGGAATTTTAGGCGTTTCTTTGTATTTTAGAGCATGATTTGTGCGTGTTTGTTCGTTTAGAGCAAGCAAATCCGGATCACAAAGAGGTTCTCTTTCTGCTCGCGATCCGACGTCCGAGCATTACGAGCAATTTGTACAACATAACCTTAATCGCACTACACCGTATTGTAAACTGTCGTTTGTAAATGTAATCTGATTTATAACTGCATCAAATATGCACGAAATAGATAATATAATGATACCAATGTGATTGATGTAAAGAACGATCATTATATTTAAAAACTTCACTTTATAGGTACATTAAATACTAGTATATGATGCATTTTTATTGTAGTCTAGATTCATTAATTTGAAAAATTATTTTTACTTTTCCTATTCATAATAGCTGTGACAATTTGACAATAGTAACTAATAAAATTAAGGTTATATTTGCAGTCGAGCGCGTTTGTTTGTACCATGTTTAAATCCAACTCTGAGACGCTCTCAAGTACTCTGATGACGTCAGTAGATACTGCTCCAAGCACACAAATAAACAAAGCTATTAAAAACAGCATACATGATGACGCGTTCGCGCTCTTTCTCTTGATTGGCTGAAAAGTTACGATGTAACCTTGTATATACGGATGTTGCCCCCAAAGGTTACCTGTACTTTTCAGCCGCTCAAGAGAAGTCAATCAAATAAAAAATGTTTTGTGAATATAAGAAAACTATATACATAGAGTACCTATACATTAAATTAGAACTAAGAAAAAGTCAAAAAGTAAAGTAAAATGGTACATACATGTAAAGAAAATAACGATTTATAGTAGGCTACATTTTAAATTTCAAATTTCCCGCCTTTACACCAGTTGAAGTTAGCGATAGTACCGCTATACACGAGAGAAGCGAATATAACAATAGGAGAGAGGAGGAGAAGAAGGATTTCGTATATACGTTCGAACGAAAAACCCGCGTTTTGTTAAAATTTTGAATATAAAAGGCATCGAACTACAGATTTATATATTATCAAACTATATACTTATTCTTCTTAATTAAACAAACATTTTCTGATTATTATATAAAACATAAACATAAGTAAATTAAGTTAACAAAAACAACTTATTAATTTAAAACTAAGAAAATAAAAATTAGGAAGTAGATTAATGTTTGTTTTTATCGGCAAATTTCGTCCTTTTAGATTTAACTTTCTCTTTTCAGTGATTTTTTTTGTTTTAAGTTTAAATATTTTTTCTTATAAGAAAAAACCTAAATTTAGAAAATTTGTTCAATTAATGTTTTGTCAACAAGAACGAGCCTTGCAATATACTTTCAATTTCTTTTTACTTATAGCAGAATACATCAGAATTCTAATCTTCCAATGTAAACAAACACGAGAATTATCGCGAGGTGCGTCATCACAGCGTCACATGCATCCACCCTCCCTCTTCCCCGGCCACACAATTCGCAATACTAGTAAATCACCGATATCGGATTCTGTCGTTTTCGCATATGGATAAAACACAGAAATCTGTCTCTCACTATGACCGAGATTTCAAATCAATATACATTGACCGATAGAGTGCGCCACTTCCCAGAGCAATATTTTATTTTTCCGAAAATGCATTACGTTGACTAACTAGATATACTTAAACAATGGTTGCAGTCTAAGTAAGTTTTTCTCCATGCTCACTTCTTCCTCCAAGTTCAACTACTACATCGTCATATTTTACAACGTAATATGTTTTTTTTTCCACAATGTCTGTGTTGCGTATTTGATTAAATCTACAACACAACAGTTCAACATCAAAATTCTCCACAATTTTAGTACATTACTGAGGACCTCAGAGGAGTTATCCCTGTTGCTAGCATTACTTCCTTCAAGCAAGTATATAAGATACAGGTGTCCCACTGAACTGGCTCATTAGATATTTTTCGACCTTCTAGTAGAAATTTTATTTTGAAGCTTGCACAGTAGTCATGAAAGTATTTTGAAATTTGTAGAACTTTCGGTATATAAGGTGTTTATATCAACCTTCTTATTTTAAATGGAATGGTGGAATTTATATCCATGGCCATTAGCAATTATCAATAGCGGAGTTTTATACGACTATAAAAGGAAGGTTTATAATCTACAGTAAAACAACGATGGCAAAGCGACAACATTGTTAAAAGCAAAGATAAAACCAAATTCCAAACAATAAACCGAAATATCCACTAACAAATGTCTTCTTTTAACTAACTACTATTCACATAATAATAAAGAGATTACAATAATATATAGTTGAAATACATACTTGCACTTTAGCATTCATAATGAAACTTTAGCATAACTAGTGGTATCAGTTTTAACATTGATTTATGACTATATACTTTTAAGCCTATTGATTTGCAAGAAATATACTTACTTTCAAAGTAAAATTCGTATAAAAGACACAAGAATTTTCTAAATTCATTCACGTCACATTGCTCTATGCCAGTTGGTTCATGACTAAAAAGTCAAAAGAATATTTAAGAAATACTTCGATATTCAGGGTTTTTTTTCCTCATGCGAAACTACTGTGCATTGTGTACATTACACCGGCACATAAATTGCAAGCTAGGTCCACGAATTTCAGCGATATATGCGGTAAAATGCTCGGAAATGATCAGGTGCCCTAAGGCCGTTAAAACAGTGTGGTTGAACAGAAACATAGAGAACGTGGGGAAGTGTTGTTAGTAAGCTAAGTTTAATAAGGCCAAATTAAACGTAAATTGACGCAGTAAAATAAAGTAATCCGTAAAACTAAGAGACTCTAGCATTCAGGAAGTTCTGCGACGAGTTGTTAGGAACTCCCATATGGTTACTAATCCAGAGTTCTACACAAGAAATAGAACAGACTCAGAATATTTCCAACCCTACTTTAAAACTGATAATAGGTATTGATAAAAACTATTAATGTGAGGCTGGTCAGAACGTGTGATTTATGAAAATGAAATTGAGGGGTTTTTCAAGAAAAAATCGCTTAACAATAATCTTAAGAATATCGCAATTAAAAAATTAATATGATAAAAACACTAGTGTTAAATTTGATAAAAAAGATTAATTCATTAAGCTCAACATAGCGATGCTAACTTACCACTTGCGAGCCGAATTATTTTTACGATACTCATAATAAATTTAATATTTAATCTAAATCTATATAGAAGTAGGCGATTTATCAAACAGTATTAAGCTTACACAAGTAAAGCCACTGTATAAATTTGCAACTAGTACTATAAAGCTTCTTTTCTTCAATATAAATATATTTTTTATCAAATAAAAAATAATATTAAATAGCACTACAAACTACGATTCTGTGCCCTGTATATCAAAAAATAATTATTAATTATTATCTTTTCTTTTCTTGAAAAAGTCATCATATGTCCTAAAAGATATTAAATTCTGGCAGAGGATGTTTTAAACAAGACTTTAAGCAGTATAAAAAATGTAATAATTTACAAGGTTTCCATAAAAAAGAAAGTAATTTTGACCTAACATATAGAAATGATTTATTCTGCATATACAAACTATTTCACAATTATAACTTGGGTTATCCACTAACATAGCTAATTAAATTTGCTTTGATAGGTCATTACAAAATGAGATATGGGCGCATTACGTTAGATTTGAATTAAGTACATATACTATGCATATTATCAACTATATGTTTACTAATCTGCATGTCTAATTATTATAATATTTTATAATTTTATTTGTAGGTAAATTAATAAACACATTGTTTTATAAATGTAAAAGTTATTTTTATAATTGCAAATTTAAAATTTTATAATTATTTCTCTTTATTTTATATGTGGTGGGTGGGTAAGCACTTAGGGTCGATAACGTCTGTATAACCATAAGTATTACATATCCTTGTATTAAGTTTAATTTTCCAAATAAGTTTCTTGTAAATTTGTTTTTTTTTGCAGGTAGTTTCTCAAAGAAAGGAACAAAAGTAATTTTTTTATATCTTTCTTTATTAATATCATCACACTAACTACACCTACCTTATTTAAATAGTAATTCTGGAGAAACCTTGCGACGTTACATTTTCATTTACAGTGGGCTCATTTGAAACGGGAGCATTACTACAGAACCTATACATTACACTAAAATGAAACTGATTTTTTATTACGTATTACATCAATATTACTCCTTCCATTCAAAAGCAAACATTTATTTATTTATTTTTTTGAAGGCAAACTATTTTTGAAATTCGAAAATAAAAAATATGTATTAGCAATTATTTTGTTAAAAATATGTCTACATTGCCTGGAGAAACCTTGCGACGTTACATTTTCATTTACAGTGGCTCATTTGAAACGGGAGCATTACTACAGAACCTATACATTACACTAAAATGAAACTGATTTTTTATTACGTATTACATCAATATTACTCCTTCCATTCAAAAGCAAACATTTATTTATTTATTTTTTTGAAGGCAAACTATTTTTGAAATTCGAAAATAAAAAATATGTATTAGCAATTATTTTGTTAAAAATATGTCTACATTGCCGAATTCAATTGCTTTAAAAATGTGTTAACAAAAATTTAATTATTTAAAATATGTGAAACTATGAAAGATTACTTTCTTTACATTATATAATAAATATATTTGATTATTTCATAAATTTGAGTCTTATAACATATAGCGGTCCAAGCATATCAAAATGTGTGCAGGTACTAATAAAAAACAAAGTTAGGAATATATCAAAGATGTGTGTAATCATTCTTTTATCTTACCACAAGTATAGTACAGGTCTACCAAATTCCTAATTTTAAAAAAGTAACAGTTGCTGTCCACATTAATTTGTAGACAACCTTGTTTTACTTTTATTTAGTATATTTTGGTGTCTCTACAAAAAGTATTTAATTATTATTACAAACTAGACTGGATTATTGTTGAAGTAAACCTGAATAAGGAATTACGACTGTTGATGTAAAAAGATCTTAACTATCGTTACTTGAAATAATTACAATTGTAGTTTTTTTTTTAGAGATACTACACAAGTGTAAGAAAACAAAACTAAAACATTTAACGAAATTGGAGCAATAACCAAACATATTGTAAAAAGTAATAGTACCACAAAGAAATGGCCAGGCCCAAAGGATGTAAAATACTTAAAAATAATATAAATAGTCTAAGAATAATCCATTTTGACTCTGTGTGAGTTAATTAATAAGGGAATAAGCGATTGAAATAATGGTCCACTTTCTCACAAATCTTTTTAATTAAAGCTATCGGTTTCGTTCAAACAAGAACATCTTCAGGCAAGAATTAAAAACAGATTAAGAATAGTTTTAAAATTATAAAGTTGAATTGTACAGTAAATAAAATTTGTATAGAATTTGTAAAACACAAACATTGGAGCACTTACGAAGTACAGATTCTAATCTATTAGAATAAATGATGGCGCTAATTTCAATTTGGATGCAGCAAATATTTTTTATTGCACTTCTACTATGTTAAACGCATACACTGCCCAACAAAATTAATGTCGTCGTTTATAGTGCAGTGACTATCAAACTGCTCATTATTTGAACAGGCGCGAGTTCGTCTGCCATCGGCTTATGCAGGTAGGAGGTTTATTGGAATACCTACGCGTAAAACACTTGGCAAATTGTAAAAACACGAAAATTCGCTGTGGACCACGACATTAATTTTGTCGGGCAGTATACATTTAAATAAAGTGCACTATAAGGAGGATTCGGACAACTACCATCATTCCACCCACGATAAAGACGACTTGGCCTTGCCACTTCACCGTCTAACACCACGTGACTGATTGGATAATAAAATTATATAATAAAAAACAACAAGTTTGAAACTCAATTAGTGTTACAGATGTATTGGCTTACGTGTTTCGGCAACAACGTCATCTTCAGATCCATTTCAGATCAGAGGTCAAAAATAAACGCGAAGGATAGAATATACATCTTAAAAACAATTACAAGTTAATTAAAACTAATTAAAATATCAAAATTTGAAAATATAAAATGATAGTCGGCTTTTATCTTCTCATGAATTAGTTCTTCAACATTTACTTGTAGTGTTTTCAAATTTTATATTTTTAAATTTTGTTAAATGCGTGCTAAACCTGGGGGCACATTCAGTACAAGAAATCGTAAATGCCTGTAAATGTAAAATGGCTTTTAATAAAATTTATTTCATTTCAGTGTAAAATATAGTTTCTTTAACAACGCTTTTATTTAAAATGGGTTACTCTGTACCTATAGTTAGGTAATAACTATACACAGTATTAAGCAAAAAAACATTAAGCGGAAAACAGCTCGAAGCAGTCATGATAGCAATCACGGTGGCGGTAAATGCATTGTATATCTGCATATAAGACATTTATAGAGGTACAATACAATCGCCACTACTGCGATCACCACCGCGACGGTTTCGGTGTGTGCTTCGTTTTAAGGTTCGTTCACTGCAGAATTTGACGTGACAGACACGTATCGTGGCAGACACGAAAGTTGTTACCTAGCGTAAATACTTCCCATATCTGTGAATGCCTGGAACGATACGCTACATATAAATACTGTCATATATAGACAACACAAATAAGATATTTTGTCAAATCTGCCACGATACGTGGCTGTCACATTCATTGTCTGTGAATACGGACGATCCTTATTTTAGGTAAGGTCCATTACGTCGCTGTGAGTCTACAATCGAATAAAGAGATGGCTAAAGGTTCGTTCATATCTGCAGACATTGAACGTAGCAGGCATGAATTTTTTGCCTAATGTAAATGCTTACACGACAGGTGCTGTGTCTGCAAATGTCTGCCCGACAACGATACGTTAGATATAAATACTGTCATAAACAGCACAAATAAGATGTTTTGACATGTCTGCCACAATACGTGTTTGCTACATTCTGCAGATATAAACGCGCCTTAATATAACATCATGCGTCGTATTTACTTTTGTGCACATACATAATTAAAGATTGATGAATACATGCAAGCAAAAAACATAATCATATTGTTGGACCTTAAAAACATATAAAAAAATGTCGTTTTTCCTCTCTTTCGATAATTTGCGTATTAAAATAAGTGCGCCACTAATAAATAAATATAATTCGTGTTGGGGGAGCCCGATCATGTTTTCGTAGCATAGGCATATAAACGAAGAAAAAGACTAGAAGTAATCGCTTGGTGACTAATATTCGAAAGTATCCTTTGAAATATTCAAATTTTGAATGCGATAGCTCTCATATGAGGTGTAGGATGGGGATTTCGTGGTTCGGAAACGATCAAATGCGACAAGGTATCAATAGCGCAAACCGACGCAGAGTGGGACTAAGGCGAAAAAACCCAAAGGCCTAGCGCACACAGGTCGATAGTCGAAGCGGGTGCAACTCGAACTCGAAACGGTATAAGCGTCATGTACGCACTAGGTGACTCAAGAACTTCCGTACACGGGACGATTTTTTCGTCAGTCAGTTTGCGTCTTGAGACCAGAAAGGGTCAATTATACAACATCAATTTATGTTGGTTTTTTTCCATATATTCAGACTATAAAAGGTTTTTAAAATAAAAAAAAAGAGAACAAAAGCGAAAAAATAATTCTTTTGTAATAACTTGATAAAGGTTTGAAATAAATCGATACGTCGTTATACAGGGTCAGGCAAACACTTGATTTTTGACTAAATTATGGGTTCTGTTAACAAATAACCTTAAGAAAAGTTTGTAGCATGTTTTGATTTTCAACAATTATCATATGTTTCGAGATATGACGTCATCGGTTCTTTTTTAAATGGATCAGCCTGTATCTTTTCACATTTTCCGATAG
The DNA here is from genome assembly GCA_004143645.1 of Protaetia brevitarsis. Lineage (NCBI taxonomy): Eukaryota > Metazoa > Arthropoda > Insecta > Coleoptera > Scarabaeidae > Protaetia > Protaetia brevitarsis. The sequence continues at coordinate 727,551 of RXPK01000295.1, forward strand.
AGAGTTTTTCAAGAATTACAATGATGTACGATTTGGTGGGTTTGCGGGTTGAGATATTAAAATAAAGCGTTGACTATTAAAATCTTTTTGTCAGATATATCTGATAAGAAATATTATACCGATTTACGTCGGTATTTTCATATATTCAGATTATAAAAGGTTTTTAAAATTCATAAAAATAAAAGAAAATATAGAATAAAAACGAAAAAAATAATTCTTTTGTAATAACTTGATAAAAGTTTGAAATAAACCGAAACGTTTTTATGTATCAATTGTTGTTAGGACCAAAAAAAAAAAAGAAACGTAAGGCACGTTTGGCAATGTGAACAATTTCAATATCTTTTCCCAGAAAGGTCTCTATTGGATTGGTTATTGCCGCGCGGCGATATGCATGGCGAGAAGAACTTTACTACTCCAACATGTTTTTACTGTAAGGTAGAACGCGCACTAGATCGACTCGGATCGGTCAGCTGGAATTAAGTGAAAGGCCGCACGCTGGTTCAGCATTTTCCGATCCGATCCGATCCGAACCAGTCCGCGGTCCTTCATTTTATTTCATATATAGCAAAAACTACCAATCGTGCTGTTCCGAGCCGACCAATTCGAATCGAATCAAAGCACGTTCCGTTTAAAAGCCCAAAAGCCGTTCTGGGTGTTCTTTTTTATTGCTTTTTATTCTTGAATTGTATAACTAATAATCGATTTGCTTGTTCTATAAATAAGAATTAAAGTTAAAATCCTATACTATACAATTTCAATTCAAATCTTTTCTGTAATATTATACTCTAGGTTTATATTGCTCATTATCTAACTACCTTTATGTAATAACATTTTATCACTAGAAAATTTATCGTATTGAGAAACTAATAAAATCACGGTTATAGAAACAGCGTTATCTTCCTTTAAATTGAAATCAATTGCGTCGTTATAGTCATTCATGTGAAAAATTGTTACCTCAATGTTTAAGCGCGTATCGTACAAAATTTTATTGATGAAATAACTAAAGGCGGAATCCCACGGCGCATGACTCGGCGAATTACGAGCTAGATTCGCCGATCCACGAGCCATGGGAATTGCCGGGTTCGTCATTTATAGCTCGGCTTGAAGAGGTTTGTGTTTTCCCGATTTTTGTCGGTAAATTTGACGCGAGTCAAAAGAACGCGCGCATCTCCGGCCTCGGCTCATATAATTTCGACCCGATCCAACAGCCATCGGCGAGTATGGTGCAATTAAATTTCAGTAGCGGCTTGTAGCTGTGGAGGTTAAGAGCTATTTATTTTAAAAATTGAATGGTCAAACGACATAGTTCTTGAATTTTTGTCAGCATACGAAGGAGAGCCGGCGATTTGGAATCCGCGAGATCCAAGTCACAAAAACAGAAACTGCAACACGTCTCCGCCGATCGTTCATGTTAATTACTTTTTAACCAAACTCTCCGCTGTCGCTGGAGAAACTAAAACCATGATTTGCCAAGCCAACACGAATCCACACTATGAACTCACACACTCGTGGGAATGCTATCTACTTGCCACACTTTTTCGCGAACCAAGCATGGGCAAGCTTCGACGAACCCAAGCCACGAGCCATGTTCGCCGAGTCACGCGCCGTGGGATTCCGCCTTAATGAAAAATAAAAAAAGATGGGGTGTTCTGATTATGCGTTGTAGGAATTTAACTGAGCTACCTTATGATAATTTTGACTGCAGCAACTTTTTTTTTAATAAAAATCCCTCCTTTTACCCCGAATTCATAAAGGGTGCAAAATTTTAATATTTTAGATCTAATCACACTTCACTTCTTGTCACTCCTTGCATTTATTGATCGGATAACTCAGATCGTGTCTTCGGTGGTTGGATCATTACTTCGAAAAAGGTCAAAATCGAGAGAAGGAAGCTCACTCAAATTTTCACCACTTTTTACACATAATTTTCAATGTTAGTAATGTTCCCTACAAAAAAGTTGTTAAAGCGGTTTGTTAATTTTGGGACGCGCTATATAAAAATATCGTTTACACTGAGAGAAATGAAAAACTTATTTCAACATCCTTTATAGCGTTAAATGTTAGGCCAGTAGCGTACATACGGGAGGGGTTTTGCCTCCCCCTCTCCTGTGTTAGTTTCATAAGCTCAAATTTTGGTTGATTTGCAATGTATTTTTTATTCTTAATCGAATAAGACCAATCGCACTAGCTAAACAGTATTAAGTTTTTTCCTCGTTTTCGCCATTTGATTCCACTGTGCGCCGAACAAAGAGTTCTGAAAATATATGCTTGACATATGTAATACGTTTACGATGAATGTTTATAACGCATTAATAACATCCACGCAGAACAATCTCGTAAACATTGGAATAAACATAATCTCGCGTGTCGGCTCTCCCCAAAACACCTATGATTAATGGGTTTAGCTAACCTTGATAATAAGATACAATATTTTCAGATAAGTGCTACGAAGAAATTTCTTTAACTTAAATACATGTCAGATCTTATAATTTTCTATAGATAAAGACGTATAATATATTATTTTGGTGGCAATAGAACGTCAAATGGAAACAAACTATAGACTCTATTGAAATATCGATCCAATATAGACAACAGCGTTTTCTGTAGGAGAGGTCTGATATCGTTATATAAAAGGTCGGAGTTCTCGTTTATAGCGTTGTTAATATTCTTGGTAATTTCTGGATTATTTCTGAAGAGGTTGTCGAAGTTTAGTTTTGTCTTTCGATTGTAATATCTGCTTGAGACTTATCAATCTGCATATGTTCTTTGCCTTTCTTCTGAATTGTCTTGAAATACCAGGTTCCATTTATCTTAACATCATCTGAAAATTAATATACACTCATTACTGTGAGATTTATACGTTAAAATATAAAGTTAAATGAATTATATATAGCATTGAAAACGGTACGTCGATAAATACAGCGACTATAAAATCATTTATTATCATTTAATAATTAATATACGAAACAGTAAATTTTATAGGAAGGGGAAGGTGGGGCAAGATGGGAACATTAAGCTTTAGAACACTGCATCAGGATTGCAAATTGATATACAAGGTTCTAAGTACGCTTGTTGTAATCTTTAAACATTTATCTGCTGATGGATGAATTTACAATTTTTCGATGGGTACTGCTGATATTGTGAGAAAATTTTGAAAAGAAATGTGTAAATACACCATCTTGCCCCACCATGGGGGTAAGATGGGGTTCCAGTTAAGAATGGGCCGTACCATCAATCTAGGTAATAGGTAAAAAAAAATAGATTCTTAAAATATTCTTAAAAACATGCAGGAACAAAGCTTAAACTCTTTAGAGCGGAACTACTTAAAATAGAAAAAATACAATAACGATAAGAATATTAAACTTAATCTTCACAATTGAGACAATAGAAGACGAACTCATTCACGTTATTCGCACAGCCTCCATGTACCTAATCTCACTATGGCATTGTATTAATACTTCCCCTTACAATACTAACATTGAGCGTCATCTTCCTCAACAGAAGAACTTGATTATTTCCTCGACGTTTTCTAAAAATCTATCTCTTTGCTTTCCTTACAAAATTCGGCTTCTTGATCTCTTCTGTTTTCTTCTTTGTCATTTTTTTTCTTTAACTCTCCCTCGGCACTTCTAGTTGTCTTAGGGATTCTCCAGACTTCTATTTTCTTGTAGCAGATTTTATACGTAGTGCTTGTTAAGAATGTTGTCTTTCCCTTGTTACGCTTTGATTGAACCTGTACTTTATTCTAACATGAGAAATAGGCATTATGTCTTCGAGATAGCATATGGCATATCCAGGCATAACGGACAGACTGAAGAGTGAGGTAATGATGTCCCCATGTTGCCCCATACCAATAGCCCCATCTTGCCCCTTTGAGACATTTTTTGGTTATGTTATGATAACATATTAAATATTTGAAATAAACAAATAACACACTATAGAAAATACATGCAATACATGTCAATTAATAAGCATAAAAAAGTGTAGTTGTAAATAATTTACTTATACTTCCGATACTAGCCGTTGAACTCACCATCAAAATAATAACGAAATTCTGGAAATTGCAAAGTTCACGCACAAACAGTAATAACTTTGTTATTACGACTAGTAAAGTTTTCTACATTACAATAAACATAAAACAGCACATGTCAATATTAGGGCTGCTATTATTTGACAGATACTTACTGCCGTTTTGTAGTTAAGACGATGTCCCCATCATGCCTCGTGGTCCCATTTTGCCCCAGCTTCCCCTACTAGTTTTTTATATACAAAATTAATATAATAATGCGATCACCAGGAAAAAAAAAAAACAAAAAGGTATCTCGTATATACTCTGACTTACGAACAATTATAAATAAACTATTCAAAATAATTAGATGAACACATATTTATGTTTCAATAACTTAAACAATATACAAATCTAATCAAGCATACATATGTTACCAGAGTAATGTGTTATTGCTAGGTGGTTTAATCTGATTGAATGCAAACATTAATTGTTTTTTCTTAAGTGCAGCAACGTGATTTCTCAGTTCAAACCTTGTATTGAACATTTACTCTAATGTCGTAAATGTGTATCCTGCATCCATGCGTCTAATGAAGAAGCAATACATAAAAAACCTATAAAGCTTCAAGAAGGAATTGATTATATTTGTTGAGTTAGCGGTATATTCCATGTGAGAATTATACCAGGTAGTTGTAGAACATAATATGTATATTAAAATAACATTTTTATTGTTATATTTAAACAACAAAACCAACGTCTAATGCCTAATGGCTCATAATTATTAATCAAATAATGTATTTCTTTTTTTAGATTATAAATTGTAGTAGCATACAACAGGCTTCTAACATTGTACAAGCAACAATGTTACTTTAACCACATAAATTTTATCCACATAACACAAATATTTTTGATTAGATATGCCTTCGTTAATTTAGTAATATTTATGTTTGAGTGTGGTATTCAAACATGTTCAATTGACACTTTTAATAGTTATACTAACCATAAGGAAGTAGCTTCACTAACAACTAATCAAACAATGAATTGTGAAAAATTGAAGTGATATTTCATTATGATCAATAAAAAGGATATCTTACCACAGAAAAATATCTTATTTTAACGTAACTAGATGCATGTAAATAGATTCTTGTGGTTATATAGAGTAAAACCTTTCTTACCAAGTTCGATCTGTAGGTCGCCTTCACCTTCAAATTCGAAGACTAATATTTTTCCCTTTGCTTTATAGCGCCCTATCATCTTTAAATGCGGAAATGCAAGCCATTCCTCCAAAACGAGAGCCTTAAAGTCGGCTTTTGTGTAAGTAACGTCAAAGATATTAGCTCCATAAATGGTAAGGTTATATAGATCTGCTACGAAGTTCACATTCTGCGTGTTATCTTGATTCAAGTGCAACTCATCAATTCGAAATTCGGTCAATGGGGAAACATCGAATTCAGGAATTCCTTTCGTTAAGTACGGCCTCAAGTCCAACAGCGTTTTTTCCCAACACTTCGATATTTCGGGGTCGAATCGCTTGCATGGGGTAATGTAGGAAGCTGAATAAAAGTTTGTAAGTAATCAATATTTCAAATCACTATTTTAGAATCAGTTAATGCTGGTATAGGTCTTCGTCTTGCTTGCTTACATTATTGATATATCGCATAGTATTCCCAAAAACATTTTAACGGAAAGTGTGATAGTGAAACTAGTTATGATGATAAATAAATGAATTCTTTAACTAGTTGAGGCATAGATAATTAATACAGTGTATCTAAATCATAGAAACCATGGGAAGAGGGCAGAGAGGGCAATGGCTTTCCTCTAAATTTCTGAAATAGTTCACTTTTTTCTGCACCTCGATTTCCAAGAAGACTAACTAGACCTTCACACCTTTATTCTAATGAGTTGCCGAAAATTGTTAACGAATTAGATAGATTACGTATATATAATGATTCTAGAGCTATGCACTGCATTGAGCAGAATTTTGGCGAGCAACGGAACAAAAACTGATAATAAGAATCCCAATATCATGTTTTAACTATTAGATCGAAAAAGTAACAGTGATGCGGAGGTTATAGCACTTAAAAGTAGCCTTGTGTTTATCCTGTATGATGTTTTCTTCGGCTCAGGGAGTCTAAAGTTAACCATATGCATGAACACGGTGAGAATCATATAACATTTGACAACAGTGAAAGCTTCAAAATCTTTCATAGAGGAAGCATGGGTATTTAACCAATATCTGCGCACCAAAAATTAATAGCGAAAAATTGAAAAGTCTTATCGTTAATCATATCAACTATAATATTTTCGGAATTCGAGGCTCAAAGCCGCTAAGAAATCGTATCCTCTATATTACCGGACGAGGCGAATATATCAGAAAGCGAACCAGGGCTGAGATTTTTCAATGAAGAAAAATTTAGGGTACTCAAACAATTTCTCGACTTCTAAAAATTAAAATGTGTGTTTCTAGAATCATAGCTGGAGCAATCGACATTTTTTTACAAAGAAGAGGATTAGACACACAAAAAGTGGGGACAAGAATGCGACAAATGTGCAACAATGACTGACAAAAATAATGCACAAAAGATAATAAGAAAAAGTATAGAATGGTCCTGTTTTTTTTATTGTGCAAGCCATATGTGAATGATCTAAATGTCCTCACTGTAATTTATAGCACAGTGTCCACTATAAACTGATGTAAAGAGAAAATATGGTCCAAATATACCGACCGTACGCGATACGAAATGGTTTCAAAAATACAGAAGCATTTCTATCTTCAGGCAAAACTTTTTAGAAATCATATATGATCTACAAGACATTCACTGAGGACGAAAATATTGCTAGAACGAAGACAGCCTTTCAGTTTTATTGTGCTGCTGTGAAACCTGTATTTATTATTTCCACTTTTATTTTTTTGTCTAAGTTTGGTTTTTTTCTGGAACCTTACACATGAAGAACATTATAGGTATAGTGAAAGTTCATCGCCAAACTACGGACACCATTATGGAAGATCTCTCTCTAAATATGAACATTGAAGATTTTGAAATCTATTGCTGAATTGTACGATTTGAAAGAGCTTCGGTTAGAAAATGGTTGAAGTAATTAAGGAAGTTAATATATCATTCCCCAGCATAAAAAAAAGCTTTAATGATCTTAATGGTGCAGTTTTGTTCAAGTACAATAGAAAGAACATTTAGTCCCTTAAGACGTGTCAAAAGATAATTAGGATCTACAATGGGGAAAAACATTTAAATGGATTATGTTTAATGAGTATTCATGAAAAACTTGTGTTCGGCAAAAAAAATGGGGTAGAGTTAGAAGTCATAAAAGCATTTTCTGAAAATCCCAAGCGATTAATATTATAAATAAAGTATGCATTTATTCAATTAATGAAGTTTCAATTCCTACAACCCCCATTCGGGTCATACAAAAGCCTTCAAGATGTCAACTATCAATAGCCCTCCGCTTGACCAAATTCCGGCTACGCTGAGGATAGAAACCCAATAGAAACGTCTAATACAAAAATTCGGCTTATGCGCATAGATAACGTATATGGACTTCTCTACTTGGATTCATTCTAAATATTATAACTGTTTCCAGCAGTGTTTCTAATTTTCGCTATTTTTCGCTACTTTCGCTACATTATCTATTCCAAAAAACCAAATTATTTATCATATTAGTTGTATTTCTTTTTATTAACAAATTTATTTATTATGTTATATATTACTATCTCAAAAGTATCTTCAATACAGACTTCCATCCTTATTAAAAGGTACAACCATATTTACACTGAATTACCTCAATCTATTTATTAGGAACTTCTTATCGATGGGATCAAGTAGGTAAAGTTTTTGTAGCGTCCGCCTTGTCTCTCTTAGAGGTTCATCTGTACCCCGCTTGGTCACGTAATTCATTGCAATTTGCGGTTTGAGTGTTATTTTGTCAAGTTTTAAAATAAATGAATAAAACCGCTCGAGAAAATGCCCCTAGTAAATCCATAGGTGTTTCAAAATCATTCAGCATAACCTGCCCATTTAGCCTTTATATGAAGAAAGTTGTGCCACCAAGCAAACCTATGAATGATTAAATCTAACTCCGTTGGCAGTAAGCCACACCGTTTGCCAATAATAATAAATATAAATAATTAATAAGGAAACGAAATCGCAAAAAAAATAGCATCAGAAATATTTATACTCAGAAAATTAATGCATTGGTTTAACAAAACGTTTTTTATTTTGGTTGACCCAAATACATATTCAGTTATTTTAACAAAAAAAAATCGGTAAGAAAATCAACTTAAAAATAGCGTTAAAGTTTCAATGTTGCTGCAACATAAAAATTGTAAAAGAATTAGAAAAACTATTGGATCAAATAATATTTTATTGTGTTGGATACAATGTGCGCTAAAACAACGTATTTTGCCGTTCCGTCTAATATTAACATTATGTTAAAATGCATTGCGTATTGTTTTTAGCAAATATACATAACATATTACAAATATTAACAATGATAATTCATAGTACGTATTACTAAGAAAAAGAAAACATTGTAAGTTAATAAACATCCACCTCTTTCTGACTTCGGTATTAGAGGTCGGACACCAATTTTTTTAACAATTTGTCGATGATCCATGTGCAACTTACTTTCATTGGTGCATTTTCAAACTATATACTACAATTGTATATTAGAAACAACGTAACACTAAATATTTTCACCAGACCACTCATGATAAAAGATCAAAACATAACTGAGAAATTTGCAAGCAGCTACTTCATTTTATTAAACACAAATTGTTGAATTACCATTTTTTGGTTGAATCAATGCATATATTTTTCTGAGTGCCGCGAATTCAATCACAAACGTCAGCGTCTGATTCTAGTTACCACGGTCAAATCTCCTAAACCATTGCTACGCCCGCCCGAACGACCGATTATAAAGACCGCAGTGGGTTCAACCATCAGGACTGGAGGACGGAAGAGTGGCAGAATGTATTACGGACCGATGAATCGAAAATGAAAGTATTTAGTCAAAGTAGAATGGTGTTGCTGAGGCGGTTCGCTAATTAAATGCTTCCCGAATGCGTTAGCCAGAGATTATACATGATGCCGATTTGTTACAGTTTGAGATTGTTTTTCATACTCGGAAACAGAAAAGGTCCACCGAATAGCAGGAATAATGTGGAAAGAGCACTACCGCAAAACATAAGAAGCCCAAAAAGCAAGGTTCGAACATGCGAACAGCGACCAAAATGAAATGAATATTTTACAAATTATGAATTGGCCGCCGCAGGGTGATCTAAACTGATGAACTGATGATAGAAAGATGCGAATTTTTGGTCCTATTTCAAAATAACAGCTTTGAAAGTTTGAAACGTTTTGTGACAAGAATGAAACAATATCCCAGGCAACATATTAAGAAAAGTAATCGCAAAGATGCCGCGAATTGTGCGAGTTGTCATCGACGCAAAACGTTGAATGTTTTTTGTTTTTTTTTTTAAATCTTGTTGCTTTGCCAAATTTCCGTGAATAATAAAGTGCATTGGGCAGTTTCTTTTATGCTGTTTAAAAATTTATCAAAGGATTATATTATTCGGATTAAAAATAACTTGTATAAAAAATTAAGGTGTTTTCCGAATGGTTTCCAAATAAATTACACATTTTAATTTTTGTTTTTTAGTTTTAGTGGTCCAACTAAAGTGAAGTCTCCAAATTTGATTAGTACTGAAACAACTTTGACAATCTTGCATAACTAACACAGCTAAAACTATTGGTTCCAATCTGACAGTAAGAGATTGTATCCAATAGAATGATAGAAACATTATTTCTATCTATTGGATCTATAGAAATTACAGGAAATAAATTTTAAATTTTTTTTTGTTATTAAACTATTTAGTGAGCATCTCACTGCTACACTATTTTTTTACATTAAATACATACCTTAGTCTCACAGTATCATTGGCCTCACGAAGCCATTCCTTTTATACATTGATATGTGCAGAATTTTTCTTGCTCAATAATTCAATAATAAAAAATAAAAGTTTTATTGAGTCAATCACAATAGCAATAATTATTCCACATATGTTCAATAATTAAATAATTGAACGGGTAATAACTAAAAATTTTGGTTAGTTTTAGTTACATACCTAATGGTTTTATAACATTTACAGTTAATGAAAACAGTAAAGCGGATATTAATACCAATGAAGATGATACAGATGAAATAGTTAATATATAGATTACATTATTTACACTAGAATACGGTAGGTGACATTTACATGTTTTACGTGTTTTTTAGATTTCTTGGCCGAGAAAAATATTTAAAAAATCTCATTTACATAAAGAATACGGCAGTGCAACAATCGGTAAGTGTAGAGTAGCATCATTGCATTTTGATAGCGCGATTCAGGCCACCCCTGTTAATGTTGTACAGCAAAACTTTAGTCATGTCACTTTGTTAGTTTGAGCGGACTAGCCTTTAACCCTAAAGCCGCCGTCGCAGCAAATGACAAGTAGCGGACATTTTGAGTCGAGATTGGGCTTCCCTCTCTGACGCACGTCTCTATGATTGGTGTAAATGAAGGAAGATAACTGAGGCACCTGCTGCTGAAATAAAATAAAACAAAACAAGAACGGTGCCGACAGCAAGTGATGCTTCTTGTCTTATCTGTTCGCTGCTTTAACTATAGTGACTGAGGTAACTGTGAGGCACCACAGTTGTTTTTAAAATTATAGATAATTGATAATTACGTTGTCAGTGTAGCGTGGTTGACTAATTTGGTTTAAAGCCTCATTTGCTTCTGTTACCCAAACTAAAACCTTTTTACGTTGTCCTCTACTATCTAGTATTTTAGGTAACCATCCTCCTAAAGAAGCAAAAAAAAAGCAAAAAAAAACTTCCAAATGTGTCAAGCTGATAGGCATATTTTTAACTGATAAGGAGAGCGCTCTGAAAGTGTAAAGGTGAAAGTAAAGACACCCTGATTGTAATTCATACAACTTCAACGTTTCAACGTATTCTCTTGCTCTATCAGCCGTCCTTGTTTTCATCTTCATAAGCATATTTCGAAGAATTTTGAGAGGTAGTCAAGCACTAGCAAATTTATATTGATCTTGCTATCTTCGTCTATATATCAAGTAACTCTTTTTATGATGATTTTTTTCGCCAATTAAAACAACAACGCAATAAATATGTTTTGTTTTTTAAACTAAATTAGAAGCGATTATGCATATTTTGTAATGAAAGTAAGTGCGAAAAAATATGCAGTGCGTGTTACCACCTTAACGCGATAAAACGAGCCTACTTTGACGTTAGCTAACAGGTTTCAAATACCTGTCAATCAATATCACTGTGCTTACACTTGACGAGGCGAACTTGCGGTATTTACAGTAACAAAATTGTTTGTGTCTAATAGCTAATTTTTGCATGGTCCAACACTATAAACATTGTGCAATAACCAGACTTTTTGCTCTTTTTTTCCTTTTTTTCATAATTTTATAAAAAAAATCACTATTTGGACCGATCAAACATTTTTATTCTGGTACTAGGTGCATGTTTAAATTTTCACGTATGTAATAATGACATATGTGTAAATGTAAATCAGAAAAAAACGTCTTAAATGTCCAATAACTAAGTTGTTTAGTCTATTTTAGTAATACAAAAAAAATACTGTTGCAACATTTATACCAGTTACATGTTCATATGTGACATTTTGCTGGCACAAATGTCAAGTGTTACCATGAAAGGTACTACTACTACTAAATTGAGCTATTATAATTCATTTAATTTTTCTATATATTTTTTATAGTCTTATCAAGCTATTTTTTAAAATTAACATCAGAAAATGTAAAGTGTTAAACTAATAAAATTACCCGTAGAATATAATAATAATTAGTTTAGCACTTTAAATTTTCTAATGTTAATTTTAAAAAAAAATGGTTTGGTGAAGATTATAGTTTGTATATAGTCGAAATGTTAATGGTATAAAAAATTAATAAAATTATAATTTATTCAGCGTAACAACTTAAGATCGAAATCTTTAAAACCATACGTTACCATACACGTCGACAACTGAAGAAGTTTATTAAATTAGAAAGGATTTTGCGAAATAATTTGTGTCAAGAATCCTGTTCACAAATGATATTTTGTTAAATTTAGCAAGAATTAATCAATGAAGAATTGTACATTTATGGCAAATGTGTTCGGAGGAGCATTAGCAAGTTATTTTTCAGACAGAAATCGTAGAGTTACCAATATCAGAACGTACTATTGTTCTATTTATGTTTAATCAACGTCATCGATTTTGTCCGTATGAATCAAATCGATATTTCTGAGGGTAGGTTTATCAATGCAAGGACAAATAAATTAACTTACAGATAAAATAGTAACAGGAAGATAAATAATCTAAACCGTTTATCATTTGCAATTACCTGATAGATAACCGTTATATGACAGTTAAATTTGCTCAGAACTTTATTTGAAAAGTAATGTAGATATCCATCAGTTGCTTGACGATCACATGATCATCGGTGATCATAACCTCTTACGAATGACAGCACTTAAGTAATCACAAAACAAATATTTGGAAATATTACACAAAATTCATATAGTTCATAATAATGGAGTTATTTTTTTTTGTATACTTTTTTATTTATGAGAGCAATTTAGCAATTTTGTTTTAGTTATTTAGTTATTTACAGGATCTCAATTTAGTTTAATATGTGATATTGCTTATATTTTGGTTTACAAAATTATTGTTTATTAAAATAAAATAAAGAAGGCATTGGAATCTGTTGTTTATTTACAGAAAGAAATACACATGTTTGTATAAAAGTAATAATTCCGATCAACCTTTTTATAATTTTTGCTGACATTACAGAAATCAGAATACAATAAAAATGTACCAATGGCATAGTATCTTAATGTAATTAATAGTTGGTAAATAAGTCGCATACAATGATTCCTAAAATACTATCCGTAGTAGTGTCGTTCCTTTTCGTTTACATTTTTTACATGTCAGTCGGAAATTTTAAGTGGCGTCCGGTTTTTTCTTTCCAGTAACAAAAGTGTTGTTTTTCTTTTCCTTAACCGAAAACGAGTTACAAATACTTTTCAAAATTGTCAATTTTCAGTCTCACTAGGGTCGTCGTTCGTGTCTTAATAAGTGTGCAACATCTTCATCACTACCTAATAAATAATCCACGATATATTCCGTGATAAAATAAGCGCAACATCACAGGCAATTCATAAACAAAAAGAACAAATGTCAAACGAGGTGTCAGTCTATTTTCTGCTAACCAATCGTAGCGCATTATTTACCCGTAAGTGTTACCAACTATTAATAATCTTGCAGATACCAAACTTACAGTTAAAAATATAATGATAAACAGGCACAAAACTTTACCTGTCAGTTTACGATAAATGTCAGTTGCACTTTTATCCTTAGATTGATAAACCCAACCTGAGTCAAATTAAAAGCCGTATAAGCAGAATATCTTATGGGCGGTTTTTCAGTATTAGTTTAAATTCGAATTCCCTTTAATCAAAATAACTTACCTACTGAAAACTTTACAGAAGGCTTTGTGTTCTAAAACGAACAATTTTTTCTCGCAAAATATAGAAGGAAAGCGAAAAACGGGCGAGAAATCACTAATAATAAACCAAATGCACAAACTAACGGCGCTATAGCTTAGATTTGGTAACTGACAGGTGACATAATAGAAACCGGAAATGGTGCATTATTTTAAGTATTGTACTTAAACAAAGCAGTAATAGGGCTATCTCTATCTGTCACAGTCATGAAATTAATCCTTGTATCTTTTTCTGTGAGACAAATGGAAACTTTGCTTCTTTTTTTCAGTAGCAATACTTGAGAAAAATAGTCAAATCAGAAGATTGTTTTTACTCGTATGATACATCAATGACGTTAGTTAAAACATAAAATAAAATAGACAGAGAGTATGCATGTAGAGTGAACCCAAAATGAGAAGAACATACGTCGTCATCGTAATGTCGACGTAGAATAGAGGAACTAAAGTCATTAGTGGTGGGAATGATTTTTTTACGATAGAAATTACATTAAATACTTCTGTCAAAGTGACAGTAACACCCCTAAAGCTAGTATAATAGACTCTTCCGACGATTCCAGCGCTCAAAACGTATATGACGGCATATATGTACTTCTTATTTTGGGTTCACTATACATATACTTTTACGTATAGATACACCTTCATTAACATTCGTTTACAGTATTGTTAAATATCCCACTAAGTAATGTTTTCTTAAATAGCAATATCAAATGCTTTGAGAATAATTTGATATAATTTTCAATAACAGATGCTCACAACATTCTTTTTTTCTGGAATAGTCGTTTTAGAACAATAGGCAAAAAGGGCTCTGCAGTATTAGCGAACTAAGAAAGAAGTAGTAGTAGGTTTTGCAAAATAAAAAAGACCTTCCATTATATCGTTTAAGTACTCGTGTGATAGTCGAGCGTCTTAGGGGAACACGTCACTTTCATGAGTCAAAAAATCGATTTTTTGTTTGCGATCTACAAAAAAAAACTGCAGTCCTTCCTTGGTATTTTGACGCATGAATCAAGCCATTTTAACAACTGAAAGTATTTGTTTTTTATTTTAAAATTGTTAGTTCGGAGCTGAACTTATAACAAATCAAAAATAATGACTATAATATCTTATTTTGATAATAGAAAGTTAATAATTATAAAAAATAAAATGATTTCTTAATGATTTATAGGTAAATAGTTCGCTAAACCATTTTCTTTCTGTCGGTTGAGTCGATTATTTATTTTTATTGAACTTCATTGAAATCAAACAATTTTTATTTTATTTATTAAATTGTTTATTTTTATATTTATTATTTATTGTTGTTGGTTGTTTTCCGATATGAACATTTATTTAAATACCTTCAATACAATAATACTGTGAGGTGTAAAATAGATTTGCTATAATTGTTTGCATTTCACTGCAAGAACAAGAATAGAATACAATTTTCAACAGTAATATTTACTAGCAGCTCATAATAAAAATATTGTTCTATTTCGCATATACAATGAGCATGGTAATCTTTTTTGTGAGGTTCGTAATGCAACTCGTACTTTGACATTTCACATTTGATATTTTTACATAGATTTTTCCATGGAATTGCGTATGCCCCAAGAATTGTATCACAAACATGGAAACATTGAAATTTTCTGCATAGATAAGAAATCCCATTTTAAACAATAATTAAACGTATAAAAGAAGGATGTGTTACAATAACTGTTGTAATATTCGTACATTAGAAAAACTTGTACTCATATTATAACAAACGTCATAACACAAATGTTTCAATATAGGTACTATTCTAGTTTTAACTTTGTTGATAAAATTGTTTGAATATCAAATCTATAAATTTCATTTCATTTAAGCTATTAAAAGCGAAAATAAATATGTAGTTTATTTAGGAAAAAAATGCTTGAAATTTATTTATTTTTTTAATATGTTTACAAAATATATAACCTCAAAATTGAATTATGAGCAACTTTTTCGAATATCATTCCAATTACTGTACATACTTTTGCTATTTGTAATTTTGTCTTAAAAGTAGTCCAGTCCACTGTTCATAACAAAAAAAAAAAACCGGTTTAGACAACAAATTATTCGGTTTTTTTCTTTTGTTCTAAAAGTCATTAAAAAAAAATGTTGGGACGTATCAAAATATTAGTTCCCTATGTAATGTATTTCAATTAACAAATATTGAACGAATTTGATGTATTTGAACGTTATTATACTTACGCAATTTCCTTTCAGTAAACACTTCGTCGATCGCTAACAAACTCACCAAATAAATAATGCTTCATTGCAGCTTACTTTACAAACTGATTATAAGTGTAGTTTGCAATATATATATATGCCTTATATATATACAACATCTGTCCTTCTTAGCTTCATCACCAATCATCACTGAGAGTAATCAGATTCCTTAATAAAAGCGCAGTCAATTCCACCTCCACAATAAATTGCACAACATAACAAAAGTTGAACCTGTTGAAACTGATCTTTTCCTATGCGAGTCACAAATTTCAATCAATAAATTTAACGGCCAAATATTGAGTGGCGTTTTGAATACGGTAGTTATTTGTTTTCCTTATAAGCTGTGGACGAATGTAAAACTGAGTCAAATTTATATCTCGCACATCGATTTAAAAACATTCAAAAAAATTCAAGTCCTATGAAATGTGAGCTCAACAGCAGAAATTATATTATAGGGGGCACTATTGATAGGACTATCCATAACATCGATAGTCGACTATCGATAATGTCGAGTTGAAATTCGATATTATATTTATATATAGTTACAACGCAGAGATGTAGATAACTAATATCGATAACTATCGATAGTTTATCGAGAGTCATATCGAGTTCGAAAATAAGTGGACGAGACATTGAAGCTTCAAGTTGAATAATGATTATGCAAAATATAAGAAAAAACAATAAAATAAATTTATAGTGAGACATTTGTATTACAGTACAATTGTATAGTAATAAGTTAAGCAGTATGTCTTGTTACTATTGAACTATATTTTATTATAGTCAAATTATTATTGCTAATGTTACAATTAAAACATTAGAAAATAAAGAAAGAAATTGTCTATTCCTACAATCATATTGCGTACATATGCGAATAAGTTGCTAAGAATCAAAAGAATTCAGAAACAGAAATCTAGTTACTAAGGAATACTAAAATATTATTTCAACGCGTGCTTGTTTTATGTCTTAATACACAATACTAAATAAAAAACAAGAAATCCTGTGTCGATAAATACCAACGAATATACATAACTCTTTTACACATAAGCTGCAGTCGTGTAAAAACTATAGTCCATCCTAAATGCGCTCGCCACATAAGTTTCGCGTAGGTCGTTACTTTTTTGGTAGGAGCCGTACTTTAGGGTCACTATAAATTTGATCAAATTCTTTTTTTTTTTATTTTGATTATCACAATAGAGGCTTTGTAGTATTTCCAACAATTTCACGAAAAACCGGCAGTAAACTGGTCGATTTTTTGTTAATTAGCGAAACGCTTAACACATCAATTAAACGGAAAAAAAAGAAAAGTGCCAGTCTTAGTTACAAACTAATAATGAAAACAGAAATTATAATAAGAATAATATTATAATTCAAGATAAACAGAATAGAAACGAATATGCAACAAAACCCTAGCTAGAGCTAGAACCTAGGTGAATATATAATAATAGCGAAAATGTTAGATGGGTGAAATACATCGAAGGATTGTAATTACAGTACCATTATAGAATATATATTTTGTATTAATGATAAGACTTATTGTAATTAATTGCATTGTAAAAAGAATTAGCGATTATTCCATCTGGACGTATCAAAGTTTGTGCGAACCAGAAATAGAAAAACTAACGGGTAACGCAATGAGAACAGTTGGATTGGTCAAATGTCGGTAACAAAATAGCAACACTCAAACAGTTTTCGCCAATTATAGGTGATTAGCCACGATGACTTATTGTCATCGGCGCACAGCTGGTTTCAGAAGCGAAAGAAAAAACGCAAATCAAAATTGTTATTCTTTGAATCTGAAAATATGCAAAAAAATCCGTATTGGGAAACCTACACTAAATACAACCTGAAATGCAAATTGAATCACTTAATACAAGTGTACGAAGAATATTCTTAAATACATTATGCAGTTTAGTTTCAATTCAAGTATTGTTGTCAAAGACCCTTAATGCATTGTTTGACATGTTTAGTAGTTGTACTTGGTTATAAAAAACCTTAAAAAATCAAGCCTTTTGCTTCGTAAAAAGTTTTTACAGACAGCAAAACCGAGCAAACAAAATGAAACCAATTACTTTTATATATGTGATAATTAATCAGAACGAAAAAAATTCAGATGAAATCAGTGCATATCATCGCCCCAATAATTTAAAATCTAATATCCGAACAAATGCGTTTCTAGAATCAGTTAATATGTAAACTCATATGGATAGAATTAATATAATCGACAAACAGTCTAATTGTATGCTCTTAATGATTCTTAATGTGTACGAAATTTTTCACATGTTTGTTTTGCTCCTGTGCTTTCTGAAATCACCAAGGGTAAATTGCGTTAATGACGATCCTGAAAAAAATTTTATGTACTGGAGTAGGCTATAATATAATTGTAAATCACGTTTTGTGCTGTATTAAAAATCTAAAGGTGTCATGGCATTTTGTTTTGTTCGGAC